>CM052701.1:10944487-11012046 GCA_028551405.1 Uromys caudimaculatus
AAAAAGAAAAAGAAAAAGAAAAAGAAAAAGAAAAAGAAAAAGAAAAAGAAAAAGAAAAAGAAAAAGAAAAAGAAAAAGAAAAAGAAAAAGAAAAAGAAAAGAGAGTGAGAAAAAAAAAGTACTGGTTTATTTCTGAGGAGTTCAGACCAGACAGCTTCAGGTATGGCTGGATCCAGGAGCTTCCGATTGTGTTTTGGGGCTGGGCTGGCTTTCCTGTGTGGGTGTGATCGTGGCACAGTGGCACAGTGGCTATCCTGGCATTGGCTCAGTTACCACCTCAAGGCAGCCTCTTGTCTTCTCTCTAGAGGCTCAGAAATGAACCTGGTGCTCAGCTCTATACCAGCCATTTCAGACCGTGGCCTGGGGCACTCTCAAATGCCAGGTCTGTTTTGAGTCTCTTTACATGGTTCAAAAATGTGCTGAAGGGGAGGTGGCACCTCAGGGAACAAGTCAGTGCCTTCTCCCACAAAGACCCTCTCTGGTCCCAGCATGACCTGTGGGGGAGGGGAGGGGCTCAAAGTGTCTGAGAGAACAATCAGGCAGAAGCAGAGATGGAGAGGTGGGGTCTTGTGTCCCTGCAGGCTGAAGGGGAGAGGGGTCGATGTGTTTCTGGAAATAAGAAGCATGCTTGGCTGGCCACAGGGGGCTGAGGCCGCAGAGGGCAGGTGAGGCAGATCTCAGGCGGCTACCCTGCCTAGCCAAGGCATTCACCCCTCGCCAGGTGGAAGCAGGGAGCTACCAGCATTTTGTACACAGTGGAGGTGGGGTCTGGAATGGGGCTCACTGATGAGGAAAAAGGAAGAGCCATCACAGGGGTAGGCACAGGGAGGACACTGGGGAGGACTGGGAGGACACTGGGTAGACTGGGAGGACACCGGGGTGATCTGGGAGGACACTGGGGTGACCTGGGAGGACACTGGGGAGGACTGGGAGGACACTGGGGAGGACTGAGAGGACACTGGGGTGATCTGGGAGGACACTGGGGAGGACTGGGAGGACACTGGGGAGGACTGAGAGGACACTGGGGAGGACTGGGAGGACACTGGGTAGACTGGGAGGACACCGGGGTGATCTGGGAGGACACTGGGGTGATCTGGGAGGACACTGGGGAGGACTGGGAGGACACTGATGGCAGTGGAATGTACTAGAGCAGAGATTAGCTGTCACAACCAGGGCGGGGACAATGCAGGTAGCAGGTGGCAGCTCTCAGTTTCTTGCCTCCAGTATCTTGGGCCAGCATCAGAGCTAAAGATAACAAATACCCTGATGTCTGCTGTGTCCCTTCATCCTAAAGTCCGGCTACCTGCCCTGAGCCAGCCTCTTCAAATTCCCCACTCTCAGGCAATCCCAGGCTCTTTGCACAAGTAGTGCCCACCCCTTGTATGGAAGCTGAAAGGCTGGTCCCTCATGTGGCGTTTCTGCCCTTAGGCCTGTTCAAGCATGCCTAGAGTGACCTGGGTCCTTCAGCCTGGAGCCCCTGATCCCGAGCTCCTGGCTTGATTGCTCTCTCCTCTCCACAAGCCCCATACTATCTACAGATCAGGTGTGCTGAACTAGCCCCAAGCCTCGTCAGTCATCAAGAAGTGACTCTGGCCACATCACCAGCCCCTGTCACCTCCCCCGAGCCACTCATAACACTGAGGCATGTGGCAGTCCAGAAGAGTGACAAGCCAGAAGAAAAGAGGTAAGGGGACAGTGGGCTTGGCCACCTGAGTGCTCTCGGGAACAGGAGTACCAAGTGAGAAGGAAACTCCAAAACAGGGGCCAGAAGGCAAGTGCACATGGTGGCCCTGGGAGGCCTCCAAGGGATCTTTAGTTAGGGCTTCTGAGGGTGCATGTTCCCACCCATGGGTCTCTGTCTGCTGTCATAGGCAATAGGACCAAGGTCCCAGTGACTCAGGATATCATTAAAGCAGAGACAATGGAAGCCTCTGGTCAGCATGAACAGATGGGTAAACTGAGTCCTTCATAAGAACAGAGAGCCGCCACAGATCATCTGCTTAAGTCAACTCTTGGCCCAGGAAGCCCAAACAGATTCAGGAGAGAGCAAACCTCTTCTGCCCTCAAACAAAGCTTCCACAACCAGGTAGGTGGCCACACTCCTGGCCCCGCCCACTGCATTGCCTGATAGACACTCACCTGCAGCAGCCCTAGCCTTGCATATCCCGGGCATATCACTCATGGACTCAGCTCACAGCCAATCATCTGTTAACCAGCCTCAGGGCCAAGGTGAGGAATGGGAGCCAAAAGCCAGGACAGTTTGGAGAACACCAGAGCTAATGGGCTGCTGTCAGTGTCGGCAGTGACCAGGCACTTTGGCAAGATTGAAACCATCATTTCCATTTGGCAGATGAAGAAACAGCACAGAGAGGCCAAGTGGCTTGCCCTGGGTCACACAGTCATTCAATAGCAGAGACAAAAGGTGATCCATGCCCTATGACTTCAAAGTGCTGTCTTTAGTGTAGGCCTTATCAAGATTTAGAAGGGACCTCTCTGAGGTGCTCCACAGACAGATAAAGACAGGTAAGCACATGATGGACCGAACACAACCAAAGCACTGAATTGTACGTGCAGCCAGCCAAACCCACATGCCAGCCCCAGACACAAAAGAGGCCCAGGCCACAAGCCTGCTCAGACACACCCTCTACAGGTGTGCGAGACTTTCGTGGGCACACTGAGACAGGCAGCTGAGGTGGAAATGTTAGGTCAGCTCCTCCTCCAGCTCCAGAAGATATGACCCCTCCCTGGCCTCAGTTGCCGTCTCTACAAAATGGGCAGCTGTCACTCCTGTCCTGGGCACAGGTAATACGTAACAGTTTCCTCTGAGACGGAAACATTCCATCCTGCCCGAAAGCTCCTTAAGCAAGAAGGTATGTAACTCAAGATAGCTTCAGGAAATCCCTGAAACTGAGCAGATCCACTAGGCCCCGCTCTGCCAGAGTAAGTAATAAAAGCAGAGAGTCGATCTCAGAAAGGAACCTGAGCTGCAAAGAAGTCTAAGACCAGACCAACTGCCTAAAAGAAGCAGAAACCAGCAGAGCTGCCTGGAAGAGGTTTAGACCAACTGAGACACCTGGAAAGGACACTCTTCAGTCTGTTGAGCTGCCTGCAGGCTGTGCAGTGGGCTCCAGGTTTATAGCTTTGTGAGCTGTCACCCGTGCTGGGTGGGCTTTGGTGATGTAGCTGTCATTGAGTCATTTTTACGCCTGAGAGTAACCCCTCCCCCATAAATGACCCCAATAAAGCTGGTTCACCAAGTCGGACTTTGGTGGTATCTATACTTTGGTCTATCTTGGGTTCCCTATGAAGGGGGAGTACATGATGTGATGTGTCTTCCCAGCAGGTTTGTCGCATGACAGCAGGTATCCTGACTTGCTGTAGGCACCTTGGCTACCCTGTGAGCTTGGCTCCTCTTGCTGATCCACAGCTAGAAGCCATGACACTGTCAGATATCACCGAACCAGCCTCCTATGGCTGCATCTCACTTAGGACTGTGGCCTATGGGTAGGCCCAATGTCTTCTCTCTGCACAGTACTTGGTCTCTGAGGTGTTCCACAGACAGATGCAGACAGGTGAGCACATGACGAACCGCACATAACCGAAGCACTGATTAGTACGTGCAGCCAGCCAAACACACATGCCAGCCCCAGACACAAAAGAGACCCGAGCCACAGGCCTGCTCAGACACACCCTCCACAGGTGTGCGAGACCTGCGTGGGCACACTGAGACAGACACACAGGAGCCACAAGGCCAGACCCACACACACATCACCCTCAGGCACCGGAACCCCCTCCCTGCCAAGCAACTTGAGACACGGGCCACCACAGCCAGCCCTCCCAGAGGACAACGCCTCTCTCTCACCAAGGTGCACACAGGAGCCATTGTCAGCCTGACGAGGGCGGGAAGGCACCTCCTCACAAGCTCCCGTCAGATTAGCCCCCAGTGGGGGTGGAAGTTGGCAGCACCTCCTGCCTGTCCAGGGCACCCCTCTTCCAGAGCACTGTCTTATCCTGTATCCCTCTGTTCTCCCTGGCTACCCCCTCCTCACTCCCTGTCATTGACGGACCCTCCTTAAGGGTCTGTGGGGCTGATGACGAGGCTTTGGACTGTGTGAATGGGCTAGTTGCTTCCCCACTCTGGTCTGCCAGCTAGCTCACAGGACAGTCAGAGCACAGGAAGTGTCAGGAGTTGAGTGTGGTAGCCATTTTCTTCTCAGAGATGCTTACTTGCTCATGGGCTAGCAGGCAGCAGGCACTCAATCCATACTGGCCATGGTTGTGATTTTGAAGGGCAGCGGCTTCCTCAGTTCTTTTGGTCCCTTTGTCTGTTCTAGGCTGAAGGCGTAGACAAGCGGCACACCCTAGGCTGCTCTGTCCAGCTGGGCCAGGTTGGCATGCTGGTAAGATGTTTGTTGATTGAATGACAAATGGTGATTCAGAGACCATCTCTGCAACCCAGGGATACCTGGTAAAAGTGGCCAGCGGGTAGGATTAGCCCCTTGGGGACTGGGACATCCTGCCAGGACTGCGGAGTATAAACAGAGATGTCTGTGATTCTGAGCAGAACATAGGACAGAGTAGACAGAAGAGTCCTTTGCAGGAGCACCCCTCAAGGGGCTCAGATAGCTCCTCCCCGCTGTGGCTGGCCCTGGCACCGTCCTTACCCAGACTTCTTCAATCAAACTCTTGGAGGCCTGGATCCCTTCTCAGCCGGTCCTGATGGTACCTACCTGGTCACAGGCCATCTACCTACCCCAGGGGTGGCCATCCAGTGCCCTGTCAGACACGAGTAGCACCCTCCCCTCAGGCTCACAGCCACACACAGCCATGTATCCTGTGTGCCCTCCTGTAACCTCTGGCTGGAACAATGGCCTTCAGATTCTCCAGTGTATACAGTAAGCATCAATGCATGGCTTGTTAGCCTTTACACAGATTAGTCTCACTGATGAGTCCTGTCCCCCTTTTCTGGAATCCCTTTTAATCTTTGTCTTCCGAACTCCTATTCAAACTTCAAGACCCTGTCAGGGTGTTTAAGTGAGGAACGTGGGTGGTGCAGAACCGAGTAACCAGTAGAGTGACAATCAGTGCTGCTCTGCAAGGGCACTGTGACATCCACAACCCTGTTTCCCTATTGTGACCCTTCTGTGGCCAGTTTACCTGGTATTTCAAATGCTGCTGGCCCCTAATCCCCCTGGTCCCCTTGATTTTTTGAGACTAGGTCTCACAATGTACCTGTGGCCTCCTGGAACTCACAGAGATCCTCCTGCCTCTGCCTCTCGAACGCTGGAGTTAAAGGCATGCGACACCATGTCCAGCTTCATTCACATTTTATAAGGTTGTATCAGGGGCCAAACCAAACCATCCGCTCAGAGGGTCAGGCCTCAGAGGACTCGTTATCAAGTTGGCGTGAAAGTGTGTTGAGAAGCAGTTCCTCCTGCCATCTCCCCTGCAACTGTCTTGTTGCATGCAGCAGCAGTCGCCTTGGGAGCAGCCCACTATCAGCTCTGCCAGGGCACCACAGTCGGAGGTGCTGTCTCAGCCTGCCAGTCCATCCTAGACACCTCTGCCCAGAGCCTGAGCCTCAGTCAGGGCCTGGAGAGGCCCCAGGCAGAAGCCAGGGCTCACCATGGGGCTGTGCAGCCCGATGCCTTCACTTCTCTAAGAGGAACACACAAGGAAACTGAGGCAAAGCCAGGCCTGTTGGGGCCAAGAGGCCTATGCTGGAAAGCCCCTGTTCTCCAGGACCTGGCTGGGTGCCATGGTACAAGGCCATAATGGCTCCTGGTCTCTGAGGCTCCACCAGCTCCCATGCTTCCTGAGAGAACTTTCCAGAGGCAACACAGAGAAGGTTCTTCTCAGGGAGCCAGGGCCTCTGTGCTGGTGGCTGTGGCTTGGCCTTCTTGCTATAAAGGTGCTAGGGTCAGAGCCTGGGCCCTGCTGGCCGTAGCCAGTTGGGCTCAGCTGCCTGTGTCTATATGCCAGTTAAAGACACAGTCATATGGTCACAGTAGAGAGAGACTTGTTTGTTGTGGCCATGTGAGGAAGAGAATAAATGAGGAGATGCAGTAGTCTCTCAGCCCCAAGTCTGTTTTCAGGGTTCTGTCATCCATTAGGTTTAAGCAGAGAAGAACTAGAGGCCTGCACGGCTAAGCTGTCCTGGTCCTGGTGTGGCCCTGTGTCTCCCTGACCCAGCCTCTCCCACAAGGTGACCTTCCCGGGAGACAAGCCTTGCCCCTCTCTCAGCAGAAGACTCTGGGGGTGTAGGGAGAGGGATTCTAATGTCTTGGGCTTATTGAGTCAATAGTCTGATGGCCCAAGGGCATGTGTCTCTTTAGAATGTCCTCCTTTTCTGCAGAACAGTGACAAGCAGGCCTGTGGGAAGTGGAGCTGGGGTGCAGGGTAGGAGCCTGGGCCCCTCAAGGGTCTGAAGGTCCCTTGGCCATGTCTCTCAGTCAGATCCCAGAGCAGTCAGTCCCGGGTCCCTGCATGTCATCACCTTCATGTTGGAGGCCAGGACTCCCATAGGTCTACTAGAACCTCAGCCACCGTGAGTTGGCAGCCTTGGTTCCTTGCCTGCTTCACCTATCAAAGTGACTTAACATACCATGCACCATCTTAGGCAAGACGAGGCGGCAGGGGAATGCCCAGGCGCTTCCTGCCTGTGCTGAGTGACACCATGTCTCTCCTTCCTTGTCACAGATTCCACATCTATTCATGCAGCAAACCCTGGCAAGCCTGCCTTGAACTCTGGACTCTGTCCTTCAGCACCCACGGTGGATGGTGGGAAATAGTCTCCTTCAAACTCTAGTGGCAAATAGGGGCAGCAGCTGTGGCGAACACAGGCTCAAGAAAGACAGCAAGACTTCAGGGAGCACGTCAGAACAGGATGATGGAGGTCTGCTCAGTTCCAGAGGAAGCCCAGCGAGTATGTCCAGGAAGGACAGTCAACAAAAAGACCCCGAGGCAGGGGGGCCACAGGCGGAACAGAGTTAAACCAGTGTGGGTTTGAGGAGAGGAACTAAGACCCAATAGCCAAGCTGGAACTGAAAGAGAGAGGGAACCCAGGGCAGCCTAGGGAGCACCAGGCTGACAGAGAGAACGCTAGCTTCAAGAAGGTGGGAGCAAAGGAAGGCTTAACCTGGCTTCTCCCATTACTGCCTCTAGAACTGAGAAACTTCGGGAGATAAAGCCCCTCACTCCCAGAGAACATGGCTGAGGTGTCAACTCTGAGATTCCCCAAAGCCAAATTCAGCAAATGCCTATGAGGTGTGCCTAGGTCAGGAGGCAAGGCTGGGCAGTGAGGCGGCTTTGGAGCCAGTACTCTGGAGTCTCCTGGTCCTGCAGGCCACCTACCCCTCACCCTACACCACCTGCACAAAGTCACATGGAGAGCAGAGACCCCTCTCACCAGACCCCTCCCCTGAGTGGCGTCCTCCCTCCTGTGCAGTGTGGAGTTTTAACAGTGGAATCGAAGTAGCCACTTAGGGGGTCCCTGGGGCTAATAGAGGGGAGGTAGGCAGGGGCAAGGGGCCCTGGGCCATGGCTCCAGCTCCCTAGCTTGCGAGGCTGTCGCTTTCTATTTCTTGTAAAAGAAAGAGGAATCGTCAGGGAGGTTTCGCTCTGAGCCAGCCACTGTCTTTCCAGTAACTGAGAGCGAGGACCCCTCCTCCACCGGGCTGGGACTGTGGTTGGTGACACCTGGGACTCAGCTTCTTCCCCTGCCCTCTGCAGGGCCTGTGGTATTTGGTTTTCCTTCAACACCAAATAGAAACCGACTGTGAGGCTCTCCTTGCTGCGGTTGGGGAAGGAGCTGGCTTAGGCGCCTGGCCGGGCTGTGAACTTCTGCTGCTAAAGGCAGAGCTGCTTTTCAGTAAATTCTATCACCGGAAAAGGAAGTCACGGTCACCAAACCTTCTCCAGCCCCTTGGGTCAGGGAAGGGAAGGGACCCCAGCCTCATCTCTCCCAATGGTGCCCCACTTCCTTGGCCATCTCTGGTGGGTCTCTGGCTGGCTCCAGACATGGGACCCTGAGGCCCAGAGCACCCTGAGGCACCTGGACCATGAACCTGGAACCTCAATGGTTACTGACTCAGCATTAAACGTTTCTTTCTCCGCCCAAGCCCTGATATATCTTAGTCTTAGTTGGTGGGTCACCCCCAGCAGCTTCGTGAAGATCTGGGGGGCCCCTCCCCACTGGCTCCCCTTGGTCACTCTGCTTCATCAGCTCCATAATGGGGAGAGGTGTCAGCTCCAGGTGAAGAACAGAGGAGGGAAGGGACGGGTACCATGCTGTCATTCACAGCTAGGGGAAGCTGGATTGGTTTTGTTTGTTTGTTTGTTTGTTTGTTTGTTTGTTTGTTTTTTGAGACAGGGTTTCTCTGTGTAGCTCTGCCTGTCCTGGAACTCGCTCTGTAGACCAGGCTGGCCTTGAACTCAGAAATCCTCCTGCCTCTGCCTCCCAAGTGCTGGGACTAAAGGCGTGGGCCACTACAATCACCACCACCCCCGGGCAAGTTTATTTCTTTATTTGTATTTTTACATGCATGTGTCATATACATGTCTGTTAGTGTGTGTGTGTGTGTGTGTGTGTGTGTGTGTGTGTGTGTGTGTGTGTGTGTGCAAGTTTGTAGGGTGCATGTCATGTGATGGAGGGAATGTGTGCACGTGGAGGTCCAAAGTTGATGTCAGGTTTCTTCCTCGGCCTTTCTCTCTCTACTTTGTCTGTTGAGTCAAGGTCTCTCACTGAACCCAGAGTTCACAGACTCAGCTAGTTTAGCTGGCCTGCCTGCCTGGGGAGAGGGAGAGGAGGGGAGGACCGTGTTTGGATCTCTACCTCCCAAGTGCTCAGATTAAAGGCAGCCACCATTCTCACTAAGTGTGGATTCTGGGGACCTGAACTCCAGTTCACTGAACTGTCTCCTCAGCCCTTCAAGGCCAGCTTTTTTTTTTTTTTTTTCCCCAGAGACAGGGCTTATCTGTATAGCCCTGGCTGTCCTAGACCTGCTTTGTAGACCAGGCTGGCCTCCAACTCACAGAGACCCACCTGTCTCTGCCTCCCAAGTGCTGGGATTAAAGGCGTGCGCCACCACACCCAGTGAGGCTAGCTTTAATCAAAGGACCCAGGCATGGCTCCGAGGAGCAGACTGAGCATGTCACCAAGACAAGGCCACTCTCCTGTCAAAGACTCTGTCAAGCAGGGACAGTGGACCCATTGTTCATGACAGTTGTGAGAATAAGAACCTCAAGGGTTCATCCTCTTCCTTGTCTCAATGGTTGCAGAGAGGACAGACCACGGGTGAGGCTTCCTGAGAGCCCAAGGCCCTGAGAAGTCTCCTGCAGGATGCACGCCAGAGTCCAGAGTCCAGGCAAAGGCGGGGAAGTGGACCCACTCAGTAGCCTTGCCCTGGAGGAAGATCTCAGGGAGCCCCCAGAGCTTGATTCATTGGAGACTCGTCAAGGACATCCTGAGGCCAGGTCTCCACAGCCACTGGCTGAACAACAGCCACATTCCCTGAGTAACTGCTGGAGGTGAGCGTTTGCTCTTCATGCTTCAGTAGCAACCCCTCCACAAGTGGGGAAACTGAGGCCTGAAGAGAAGACAAGCAGGATACAATGTGACCCCATCACCCACGAGCACCCTCAGGTTTCTGAGATGTCTCTGTGTCCCAAGGTTACAGTGATTCTCAGCGGGTCCTAGACAGAGAGGGTCATACAATGTCCTTATGTAATATACCCCCTTCCAGGATTATCACAGACTTAAGTGCCCTTCCCCTGGTCTGGCCATGACATTCAACAAACCCACAGTACTTTACCCCTACCAGGACCCCTATGGTAACATCATGGAGACCCAAAACATTCCGTTCCACAGAGAGTCCCCCCTCTGCTCTTCCCTAACCAAACCTACTTCCCACCCCAACCCTAACCCTGACCCTGGCAACCACTAATCTGTTCTCCATTTCTATAATTGTGTGGTTTCTAGAATGTTCTATAAATGGCATCACACAGTGTATAACCTCTGGTTTTGGCTTGTTTGGCTCAGCATAATCCTGAGGGCTGGTGTTTGCTGTGAGCCTCGAAGGCGCTTTCCTCACACACCAAGTGGTGCTCAGTCAGCGGGCCCATGGTCATGTCACCCTTGGCCACAGGACAAGGAGCTGCCTTTGCTGATCTCAAGGCAGAGTTAACATAAATTCCAACTGAGCCCAGGGTGCCCGTGCACACCCCTAGGCCACTTTCAAACTATAATTTTGAACACCTGTGTTACTGTCACTGCAGGACCTGGAGCCTCTAGTCCTTCCCTGAGTCTGAGGTCTTTTGTAAACACTTAGTTGAATATGCAGCCCGTGATATTTGACTAAGATCACAGAATCTCTGGCACGAAGGATGGTGTGCCCTTCCTGCCTACTCCCTCCTTTCTGCTCAGTCTCACTTCCTGTTTGGATGGCTGTTCGTTGGCCACAGGGTCTCACTGGGAACCCAAGTTGGCCTAGAACTGTCTATGAAGCCCAGGCTGGCTTTGAACTCATGATCTTCCTGCCTGTCTCCTGAGAGCTAAGGTCCATGCCACCATGTCCAGCATTCTGTTTCCTTGGTCCCATGTAGACCAGACTGGCCTCAAACTCGCTGCAGTCTTCCTTCTGCCTGACTGTAAAAGGTTGGGAGTATAGGCAGTCAGTGCTACCCCCGGCTGGCTTTACTATTAGCTGACCAGTTTGCGTGAAGGCTAGCACTCTACCATAGAGCCCCACACCCGAGGCTCTGCTGCATCTTTGTAATGGGCTCTTTAAAAAGCATTATCTTTGACTCTCCATGAGGCCATTGATCAAATTTGCCTCTGTGTGTGTGTGTGTGTGTGTGTGTGTGTGTGTGTGTGTGTGTGTGTGTGTGTAGTGGTGCATGTGTATGTGTGTGCATAGGTATGCAGTATGTGTATGTGGGTGGCTGTGTGTATATATGTGTGTGGTGTGTGTATGGTGTGTGTTGTGTTGCATGTGCACTGAGAGTGTATGTGTGGTGTATGTGTGTATGTTGTGTGGTGTGAGTGTGTGTGTGCATGTGTGTACACTGTGTTGTGTTACATGTGCACTGAGAGTACCACGTGCAGACATGATGGATGATGTCACTTGCCTGTCTCTATCATCTGGGTTTTGAGGCAGGGTCTCTCACTGCCCAGGAAGGGTTCAGCCAGGCCCGCTGACCAGCAAGCTCTAGGAATCTACTTGCCTCCCGCCCACAGTGCAGCAGCTTCGAGCATGCTCAGCCATGGTCAGCTTTTACCTGGGTGCTAGGGATCTGAACTCAGGTCTTCAAGCTTGCTCACTGAGCCATCTCCCCAGCCGCCAATTTTCTCCATCCTTTGCCGTTCTTTAGACGCCCACATCTAGCGGCTTCTTGCTCAACCTTCCTGAGGCTGGGTCACTCCTCTTTTTTTCCTAACTTTACTTTTTCGTGTCAATGGTTCCTTCTACCGTGTGTGGTTGAGAGGCCAAACTGGCCGGTCCTCCTCCAGCTCTCGCCACCTTCTTCTGGGGTCAGGGTTTCTCAATGGCCTGAAGCGATCTGATTCAGTTAGATCGTCTGACCTGGGAGTCTTTGGGATTCTCCCGTCTCCGCCCCCCTCTCTGGCACTGGGATCCTGGTGAACCCCATCACACCAGGCTATTTATATGGGAGCTGTGGATCTGAATTTGGGTGCTTGCACTAACACAGCGAACACTACCCACTGAGCCATCTTGCCAGCCCCTCAGTGTTTCGTGTGGAGTGGGTCAACACACTGTTCTTGCAATCTGCTGACTGGCTTTCTCAGCTTAGTCATGGGGAGTCATCGCACAGTCTGCTCCAGGCTGTCTTTGCCTCTGCTCTACCCTTGTATCTGTCTGTCCATCCTTTGCCCACACAACCCTTATAGGTACAGGGCAGACCTTACAGGAGCCTTCTCCCTGGTAGGAAGTCACATGCTGTGTTTTAGTTCACTGATAGAGAAGGGATGAAATTCCTTTCCTCTTTGTAATTCCTTTGAAAAGAGAACACTGAGGCCCAGCAGGCAAAGGCGCGTCCTGCCTGATGACCCACAGGGTGTGAGGGGAGACCTACTGGGTGTGAGGGGAGAACTGTCTCCTGAAACTGTTCTCTGACTCTCACACATGAGCTGCTGCAAGCAAAGGAACTCCTCTCCCTCCCCCTCTCCCTCCCTCTTCCCATCCCTCCCCCTCTCCTCTTCCATCTTCTTCCCCTCCCCCTCCCTCCTTCCCCCTCCCTCCTTCCCCCTCCCTCTCTCCTTTTTCCCCCTCTTTCCTCCTCTCCTCCTCCCCCATCCCCCTCCTCTCTCTCTCTCTCACACACACATAAATAAATAAATAAATAAATAAATAAATAAATAAATAAATAAATGTAACTGAAGAAAAAGAGTGTTACATCTCTGTGAGTTCCAGGCCAGCCATATTTTAAAGAGAGACAGAGAGACAGGGAGGGAGGGAGAGAGGGAGGGAGGGAGGGAGGGAAGGAGGGAGGGACAGAGGGAGAGAGGGAGAGAGAGAGACAGAGAGAGAGAGAGAGAGAGAGAGAGAGAGAGAGAGAAAGAGAGAGAATACCAAACAGAGGACAGAGGTTGTTATAGGTTAGTAGCTGCCTAGTCTAGTCAGGGACAACATTTCCCAACTGCCTTTGCACCTGGGAACCATGTGACCATCTCTGGCCTATGGACTATAGGGAAGTGACTTTCTTGGATCTCTACCGGGCCTTCCTTGGTGCCCCACCCCTTAACTGTTCCCTGCTGGTTAAGGAATGGATGTTGACCCCAGGTGACCTTGGGATGACCTGTGGAAGATGACTGAGTGTCCATTTCTCTTCTTCCCCAGGACCATCCAAATCTAAAATTGCAATACACCAGAGTCCCACTTTCAAGTTTGAAATTAAAAATACAATTTAGAAAATGCCCCTCCTAGCTGGGCAGTGGTGGGCACGCCTTTAATGCCAGCACTCAGGAGGCAGAGGCAGGCAGATCTCTGAGTTCTAGGCCAGCCTGGTTTACATAGTTCCAGGACAGCCAGGGCTACAGGGTGAGATGCCGTCTCCAAACAAACAAGAGAAAAATATCCCTGCTAGTAAACCCAAAACCCTTCACTTTCCCACCACACATGTGGAACAGCCCAGAGAGGAAATGTGTTTGCCCAGGGTCACACAGCAGTTCCACTGATCTCCAGGGGCCTTTGAGTTCTTGTCTTAAAGGTCAGGCAAGTCAGAGCCTGCTGGTCCATACTCCAGGTGGACAGTTACAGAAGAAAATCATAATTAATAATTCAGTGTGAGGCGACTCAGAGCTTCCGGCCTGGGCAGGGCCAGATTGAGGGAGAAGTAATTTTAAGACTTCCACCTTTCTGGGACCTGAGGAGCAATTTAAACTAAGTGTCAATAAACACACCCGAGAGAGCCATGAACTTTGCTACAAAGTGCTCCTTTGCCTCCAAAAGCCACTCTGTCTTATGATGTGGAATCTATTTGTGAGCTGAGGTTAAAAAAAAAAAAAAAAAAAAACAGAAGGGATTTATGGGAAACATCATCTCAGGGTGACAGGCTGAGTGGGTCAAAGGGCGGCAGAGGGCGGCACTGGGGAGGAGGGGGAGGGAAGGCAGCCAAGGGTTCTGGGCCAGATGTGTGCACCCGGGCACAAGCCTGCTCTATCTCTATAGCGTTGGGAAGCCTCATGCATGGTCTTCACCACAGCGCCTCAGGTTCCCCAGATCCTCATGTTTAATCTGAGAACATGGTTTCAGAGTAGAGGAGCTATGGAGACCAAGGCACCCAGCCTGGGACCCAGACAAGTCCTGAAGTGGCCATGGGGGGGGGGAGGGGGGCTGGGCCTCGGTTCTCAGAGGTTCCCGGTGTCTATGGCAGGCAGTGAGTGTAAGGCCTCACTGTTGGGTCCTTAAGTCGCACTTGGACGCCCCCTCCCTTCCCCCCCCTCCTGTGTCTGAAGCTCTAACCCTGGGTCTGCATGTCCCTTTCTGTCATTCTAACCTGTGCATTGCCATGTCGCTTGCCCTCCCATCCTGCAGATGACAGGGCTCCTGTCCCTCTTCCTTGTTGGACGTAGTGACCAACTCTTCCCAGCATGCATTGTGGCTGGCCCGATTTTCAATAACTTCCCAATATCAGGAAAGCGTAACCAAAGCCCTTCGTTCTAAAGCCCTGGGACAGGACTTCACAGCCTCAGAACTTTCTAACCACTCACCAGGCCTCTTAAGGACAGGCTTGACCCAAGTGTCCCTCAGGAAAACTCAGCAGAAAGGGCGATGGTAGTGGGCAGAAATGTCACTTGTCCCTCTGCCTGGACATATCCTGGAGGCCAGGCCTTGGAGATACAGAATCCATAGTCATTAGTTCAGAGACAGCTCTGACTCTCATGTCTTCTGTTCTTGACCTGGGATATCACCCCTGTGCTTACGTGTCCACTCCAGGGGCATAAACAGAATTGCTGTCCGTGGAGACGGAAGCAAACATTCCAAGTTCCTGGGAGAATCAGGTGGTAGGAGCTGACTGGCTAGCTCGGAACTGTCTGGGAGACTTTCCTGGGAGGGTGAATGTATGCTGGGTTCTGAAGACTGAGTAGGAGTTTGCAGGCAGATAGGCTGCTGCCAGAGACCCCACCCAGTTCCCCTGTTCTCCATTCCTGCTCCTTACAGATGGGGGCCATCTGTGCTTGAGCACAGAGCCAGCTGGAGCCACCGACTTCCCCTGATTTCCAGAATGTTAGATCATTCCTTCACTGCTGACCAATTCCGAGTTCCCCAATGGTAACGTTTTTCATTTGCTTCCCTTCTGAAGTTCTGGAGGCCTTCCAGGGTCACCTGAATTCCCAGAGAACTCAGAGCAAGCAGCGTGGTGTCCTCTACGGAGCTGCCAGTTGTGGCATGGGGCTTCGGGGCCTCTGCACTTGCTGAACTGGTCCCTGGGGGGCTCTTTGCTGAGTGTTCCCCTCCTTTGGGCCTCAGCTCAAACGTCACCTTAGAGAGCTTTTCCTGGCCTAGTGCAGCAGCACCTATGTTTCAGTTCATCCCTGAGTCTACACATTCTTCTTGGTCTCCTGTGAAGGTCAGCCTGTCTCTACCGCTTGTCTGCACCAAGACCTCAGTCCCAGGAGGCTGGAGCCCGCCTGGCTCCCTCCCCTAACCCCACGTGGGCACACAACAGCCATCATCGATTCTCAGTGGGTGAATAATGGAGACTTCAGAACTCCTTTACTTTTCTCTGAAACACTTCTCCGCCTAAAATTCACTTTATTTATACAGCATGTTTTTATATTTTTATAATTTTTTTTAAATTGAGGCCAGAGGCATGGCTCAGCAGTTAAGAGAGCACATCAACTTTTTAAAGGACTTGAGCTCAGTTTCCAGAACCGACTGTAACTCCAGCTCCATGGGTACCAGGGGCTTCTTCTGGCCTCTGAGTGAACCTCTGTGTGAGCGCACGCGCACGCACGCACACACACACACACACACACTTAACAATAAAATAGATCTTTGGGGGGAGGGGTTGGGAAGGGCTTTGCTATGTAGCCCTGGCTAGTCTAGAACTCACTATGAACACCAGATTGGCTTCAAATTCATAGAGATAGCTTGCCTGTGCCTCCCTAACACTGAGATTAAAGGAGTGTGCCTAAAGTAAATATTTTTTTAAAATCAAATCACTTTTAATGTTAAAGCTCTCGTTAAAATCCCCACTGGCTTCCTTCTTTGGGCAGTTTCTACACAAATAGAAAATGTTCTTCTGCAGAAACTCTTAATTTCACTCTGAAGATCCTCAGCCAATTGGGTGAGACCCTCCCTCGTGACTCAGGATAAGTGAAATCTGAGCAGCTTTTAGGACTCCAGTCTTTGTGTCCACCTTTAGGTGGACCCTGAGATGGAAGCATCTTTACCAGCTGAGCCGGTTTAGGGACCTCCGTGTGCATCTTCTGACAGCTTAAGCTCCTGCAGGTTCACAGCTTGCGGGATGAGCCTGTCGGCTGGAGACTGGGAGTTCTCTGCATTACCGCCTCAAGGCTGACTCTTCACAGGACATCAAAGCTTTGTGTTCAAGCCCCCACCTGACTGGACAAGGCCCCTGCCCTACTGACCTTTCCTTCTTGTTTTTGGGGACAGGGTCTCACTACATGCCCCAAAGCAGAATCTGCAATCCTCCTGCCTCAGCCTCCCGGATGTATGCCATGGCACTTGGCTGGTAATTTGTGTAGACTTTACCACAACCACAGCGATCCTTCACCAGTAGGATGATATGTGAAACTGGCCGACACCACACCCTGGGTTATTTATGCCACACACACATGTGCACACATCAACATCATCAGACATTTCCATGTCAGAGCACAGACACCAATCTGGAAAGCTACAGGTGGACCACTGAGAGAACCCCTGTTCTATCTCCTGTTGGTTTTGTTTCTCGGGACAGCCCTAGCCGGTGGGGTAACCAAACAGAAAACAGATCATTACAGACACGAGGGGGAGGAGGGGGGATGGTGGTGCTTTATAATAGGGCCCATGCAAAGGACCAGCCGCTATGCAAAGTGCTTCACACCCTTGAGCACAGGGTAACACACATTAGTACATGTTTAGAGGCCCTCTCTATACCTGCAAGGACGGCCGAAGTGATCAGATAGATGGCCATGAGAGACATGGTACAGACAGCCTTTTAGTAACCAGTTCCTGACAAGAACATACCGGGTGCACCTGTAGGATGAAGGGGTGGACTGAGGTCAGGAATGAGGAATAATGAACACACACACACACACACACACACACACACACACACACACACACGCACGCGCGCGCACGCGCATGCAGGCACAGATGGGGACACAGACCTACCTGTACCTACATTCTCACTCTACCAAGGTAATGTTGGAGTTAGGCATGGCTCCCCACAGAGACTGGCTTGTCATCACTAGAAGGAACACCAGGGGGACTATGGGGACCTGGAGTGTGTCCCTTGACATGGTGCTGGTCACACAGGAATGCTTGTGAGGATTCCTCAAGTTACTGCATGTGACCTGGGCATGTTGAAACATGTGCTAAGGTTCAATGAGAAATCTCAAATAAAAGAGGGCATTTTTGAGAAGAGAATGGCCAGAAGGTCAGGCTCAAGGTCAATCAGTTTAGTGTTTGAAGTCTCTTCTTACAGCTGAGTTGGTGAACCTGCTTGGCTCCATCTCTGCTTCTAAGATTGGGTGGGCACATCTGCTCCTAGAGACCTAGCTGCAAGAGATGCTTGAAAACATGGGACTCCAGCAGGCTCAAAAGAAGGGGATCCTAGAGCACCACCTGGGCTGCATTGCTTATGCCTATGTGTGGACGTCTCTCTAAGGGAGAAAACAGAAGAGAGTGCCAAGCTGCAGAAAACACATATTTTGGTTTTCCTGTAAAGCTATCTTTCAGAAAGTACACATTGCATTATCTGTCTCTTATTTAAGTGGACCTAAGGAGTAAGGAACGTTTGCTGATTGCTATCTGAATTTGTGTTCTCCTGATCCACAAGGGCAAACATCTTGCACGCTGCTTCTTTATCTCTCTGTAACTGACAGAACACTATCCGTTATTCTATAGTAGATATGCTTTTGTTTCCCATTGTTCTGAAAATACTCTTTACATATGTATATTTATTTATTGTATGTCTATGAATACATTGTTGCTCTCTTCAGACACACCAGAAGAGGACATCAGATCCCAGTACAGATGGTTGTGAGCCACCATGTGGTTGCTGGGAATTGAACTCAGGACCTCTGGAAGAGCAGTCAGTGCTCTTAACTGCTGAGCCACCTCTCCAGCCCTCCTCCTTCCATAGTAACAAGTCATTTGTCTATATTTTGAATATTTCCTCCCAGGATCTCACTTGCTCTTTAAAAATTACTTTTATTTGTGAATTTATTTAGTGTGGGCTGTGTATATGCCACAGCACATGTGGAAGTCAGAGGACGGCTTGCAGGTTTGCTCCTTCCACCGTGTGGGTCCCAGGAACTGAACTCAGGTTTTCAGGCTTTGTGGCAATCAAGCGCCGGCCTCTCTCTCACTTGTCTTTTAACTTCATACAGGCCACCTGGTGCCCCACTAGGCCCACGGCTTTTCTAGGCTGGGAAATGAAGGCATGAGGAGGAAGGCAGAAAGGGGATCTGTCTGACCTTACCCAGCTTTCTTCCCAAGAACACTCTGTCATGCCCTGGCCCGCCTCCTTGAATTTCCTTGTTCTTGGCGCCGGAGCAGCCCAAGCTACATGCCATCTCAAAGTCACTCAACAGCCACTGGGGTGGGCACAGAATTGCACCATGTGAGGCTGAAGATCACTATGTAAACCAGGCTGGCCTTGAACTCACAGAGATCTCCCTGTCTCTGCCTCCTGAGCTCTGGCATTATGTCTGTACCACCATGCCCAGTTTCTCAGTTTACAATCTTTTTTGTTTTTGTTTTTTATTTCAAGATAGGGTTTCTCTGTGTAGCCCTGGCTGTCCTGGAACTCACTCAGTAGACCAGGCTGACCTTGAACTCACAGAGATCTGCTTGACTCTGCCTCTGAATACTAGGATTAAAGGTTTGCTTCACCACCGCCTGACTGCAGTCATGTTTTTTTTAAGCCCAAAGTTTACAGATTTTGGTGTTAAAAACACACACACAAACACACACGCATGGACACTCACACACTCATACACACATACACATGCACAAATGGACACACACACACTCACACTCATACACACACACACACACACACACCCCACTATGATAGCTTCATGGAGGGAGAGCTTATTCTGGCTCACAGTTTTAAGGGACGCTGTCCATTACGTCAGAGAAGAGTGATGAACAGCAGGGCTGGTGCTGAGGCCCAGCGGCTTGCTTCCATCTGAGTGGACCGGGGCAGGGGCGGGGTCCCACGCTCAGCTCAGGCCAACCTTTCCCCCTTTCCACTCAGCCCACACCCCTTGGGATGGAAGATGCTGCCCACACGCAGGATGGGACTTCCCCTCAGCTAATCCTCTTGGAGACATCCTCAGACACCCCAAGAGGGGCACTCTCACTAACGCCCTAGATATCTCATAATTCAGTCAAGAGGACACTCAAGATTTACCATAACCTTAATTAAGGAACTTGCGAATTCCTTCAGAACCTGCCTGGGTAGATGGCACGTGGTGTCTGGAGAGCTCGCAAAGCAAATGGCCCAAGTGAAACTTCCTTTGGAAATGCTTCATGTGGGGCCAGCGACTTGGTTCAGCAGGTAAAGGAGCTTCCTGCCAAAGCTGAAAACCCAAGTTCAATCCCCAGGATACACTGGAAAGAGAGAAATAACTCCCGAAAGTTGTGCTCCGAGTAATGCTTGTACACCCCCCCCCCCATGCACACCCACATAAATAATCAAATGTAACTTTTAGTTATAAAAGAAAATGTTGCCAGGTGCCGGTGGCGAATGCCCTTAATCCCAGCACTGGGGAAGCAGAGGCAGGTGGATCTCTGTGAGTTCGAGGCCAGCCTGATCTACAGAAAGAAAAGACATTTTGTGATCTTCCAGTGGGGCAGGGAACATGGCTCAGTAGACAGCGTTAGAGATGCAGGTCTGAGTCCCAGGATCCCACCGAAGTTTCCATTAGTGGTAGTGCTCTCTCCAGTCAGTCCCTGTTCTCCTGTCACGTTTGCTGTGTGCTGCACATGTCAGCAGTCAGCAGACTCTAGCCCTGAGCCCCAGCAGCTGCCACCTATTATAAATAAAGTTTTATTGGCACAGCACAACCGTCTGGGGACAGTTGGTGTTCTCCAAGCCCCTGCAGAGTGGCTCACTCAGGGACAACTCTTTGGGGAGCACTCAGGGAGAAAGCTTTGTGATGTTTGGGCAAGTCAGAAAAAATCTAACAGTCAGCTTTAAATATTCAAAGGAGGGGAAATTTTTTTTTTGTCAAATGCTTGGCCAACCGTATGAGTGAGCCTTTGTAGACTAAACTCACAGAACCCGAGTAGGGTGTTGAGAGCAAGACTTTGTGTCCAAACATTTAACGTTGTAACAATCTGCTCTCTCTCAGGAGTCTTGGCAAGTGTATGCTAGGTTCTGGGCTTCCTAACTTTCTTCTGGAGTAGGGGCGGCGGCAGGGTGAAGCTCACTGTACACAGAGGTGCTGGAAGCAGGCAGCTGACACACTGTGAGCACAGGTGATTATTTCTGTTATGGCTACTCTTACACAGACAGGGTTAGTTGAGTGCGGCGCTCCAGTGTCTGCTTCTTGTTTTGGAGGCTCAGTTCAGAGAGAGAGAGAGAGAGAGAGAGAGAGAGAGAGAGAGAGAGAGAGAGAGAGAGATGGTCACCATCCTTTATGCTGACTCCCCTTCTGACTATACCCCGCTGCCCTCGTCAAATCCACATCTCCCAGAGGAGTAGCCAGACTGTGTGTACTGGGGCGGTTTATTTAACTGTCCTCTTAGGTAGTTCCCTGCCATCAAAGGTCTGTTTACAAACCTCACAATTAGCCTTCTTGGAACAACAAGTAAATAGAAGCCTAATTAGGTGCACTTCTCCTGGCTACCACCACAGCAATCCCAGGGAAAGGTCCCCAGCAGCTTACAGAGGCTGTGGGTGGGAGGGTCAGTGAGGTAGGGATGTGCTGATGAGAAGGAGAGGAGATGGATGGATGAAAGGTTGAAAGAAGGGAAGGCCAATGGTTGGCTGGATTGTGCGGATCAGCGAGTGGGTAGATATGTAGAAGGATGGGGTACAGATGGATGGATGGATGGGGTACAGATGGATGGATGGATGGATGGGTGGGTGGATGGATGGGTGGGTGGATGGGTGGATGGATGGGTGGGTGGGTGGATGGGTGGAAGGAGGTTGAAAGGAAAACGTAGTAGGTGGGCAGAACTATGGCATTTGAATTGGTAGGTGGATTTCTGGCAGGTGGGGTAGCAAGGATGGCACGTGCTCTAATTAACTTCCTATCACTGTGGTAAATAGCATAGCCAAAAGGAACTTACAGGAGCATCTTATTCGGCTTACACTTCCAGATCACGGTTCATCACTGAGGAAAGTCAGGGCAGGAACTTGAAGCAGAAGCTGCAGAGGAATGCAGCTTGCTGGCTTGCTCGCTCTGAGATTCTTGCTCAGCTGGCTCTTCTTATACAGCTGTACCTGCCTAGGAATGGTGCTGCTCACAGTGGGCTGGGCCCTCTTGTATCGATTAATGCTATCAGGACAATCCCTCACAGACACACCCACAAGCCACTCTGACCTGGGCAATCCCTCAAGTAAGGCTTTCTTCCTGGTGACTTTAGGTTGTATCAAAGCTAACTAGGGTGGCAGATAAAAGCTGTAGAAGGATCCACCAGTGGACAGACAGACGGACAGTGCCGGTGAGGTCTGACTTGTGAGTGGGTCGAGGGTAAAGATGGATAGACAGGGAGTGGCAGAGGAGGTGGAAGGAGATGGGGCCATGGAAGGATGGGAGAAGGGATGGGTTCCCGTTGGTGCCAGGACAGGAGCAGGGCCCCAGAGTCCACTGTGTCAGCTCTGGTGTCAACTCCCTTCCCTGTGGTGCTGGCTGGCCATACAGCCGGGAGGCTTCCGGTCCACAGGACCAGAACGGTGTAGCATGTGACTCCGTCTGTGGCCTGGAATAAGGCCTGTGGTATTCCAAGCCCTCATCTCCGTGGTATAGAAGATGCCAGCCACTCCCCTGAGCTAGGAGCTGGGGACCCCCTGGTTAAGGCTCCACCCATGGCACCTGCTCCACAGTAGACCCTTAGCTTGACAAGGCCTCCCTTAGGGAGGCTTCTCCTAGAGACAGGGGGCCAGGGGGAGGCTCCTTCCCAAGAAGCTAAGATCCCACAGAGGTGTGGGGAGGGCTGGGACAGAGCGCGTGACCTGCTCACAGCTAAGCTGGCTCCCTTCTTTCAGCCTTGTTCCTCTGTATTCAGATCCTCTGCTGGCTGCGGGGCAGGTATTAATTAGTCCAGCATAGGGCCTGCTATGGCCTGGTGTGCTGTTCCCTCCTTTGTCCCCCTTTTGGCTGGAGATGGCTCTCAGCTGGGCCTGACAGGAACAGAGAGGCCTCTGGAGGCCAGGGAAAGCACCGCTTGGGTGAAGCTTCCTAGGAGCAGAGGGCTGGGCTTTTCAGGTTGGGGGAGGCTGGTTGGCCAGCGGCAGGGCTGGGCCAGTGACATGAATCAACGTGTGGCCCAGATGAGCCTAGGCTTCACATTCAGGGCAGGGCAGCCAGGGTGAGAGGCTGAGTGAGTGAAGTCAGGTGAGCCTGGGTGGGGGGACGCCGTGCCTTTCCACCTGTACCCCGGAAGCCTGGGCGAATGGATATGGTTGCCTCCCACACAGCAGGACTCAGGCTAAGGCCTCTGTGCCAGGTACTGCCAGGCACCACCTGCCCCCACGGCTGACGGCCCAAATCCAGCGGAGGCCTGGAAGCATGTCTAGATTCTGAGTCACGGGGCTGGGCCCAGGACCCCAGCCAAGAAGTTTGCTAAGGAAGAAGAGACTTCCGGAGGCTGGCAGCCTCTGGGAGCCTAGGAAAGGCTTCTGGACCAAGTTGCATTTGAACAGAGGCCTGGGAAGAGGAGGTGACAGAGGGTGGTATGGAGCATAAGAACAGCAGGTGCAAGGGCCCTGGGGTAGAAGCCTGGTATGTGTGGGCCACAGCAAGATACTGTCCTGGGGCGAGAGGAAGAGAGAGAAGACATGAGAGGGGGTGGGAACGCTAATGCCTTCCACCAGGGAAGGGGAACTTTAGCTTTCCCTATGGAAGAGATGGAAACGGGGAAGGTTCTAGGCAGAAGAGAGGTCGGATTAACTGAGACTGTATAAGACCCCTTATTCCATCTCTCAGGGACATAGCTGTAAACACGGGAGATGGGCTGAAGTCAGAAAATCAGAAAGGAGGTAAGCCAGGCAGGGCAGGGCCGAGGTAGATAGAAGAGGTGGATTCTGGGAATCGCTCTGAAAGTGAGTCAATGTGCCCTTCCCAGGACATTGTATGTGATCCCACCAGGCCCAACGGTTGCTTCCTGTGTGAGAGTTCAACCCGTGAGACAGGAGCCTCAGGAGAGGCAGGTGTGGGGCTGCATGTCTGGAACCCAAGTACATCTGGAGGCCAAGGCCAGGCTGAGCTACAGGGAGACACTCTGTTTTGAAACCAAAACCAAAATAAAAGCAGTCAGGTTATTTGGGGTGCAGCATGGGTGCAGCCCACATTTTCCAGATGAAGAAAGTGAGGCCCACTTAGGGAGGTTATGTTTCAGGAAGAAGGTCCTCTCCTCTGGCCCTCACTGAAAGAAGGGCACCCCAGGGCGGGAGGCTGCCAATCACAGATCACCCCAGCCCCACGAGCATTTCTCAGACCTCACTTCAAAGTCGGCCTTGAAAGCCAAGCATACGGTTTTGTTTTGTTTTTTTTCTTAAAAGGAATTGTTTTGTTTGGTTGTTTTTAAGGCATAATTTACTGAGGTGAACCTCACATAGCACTCGCGTTTCCGTGAGCCAGGGGCTGGCAGGGGGTGGGGGTGTCTTCGTGCAAGTAGTCCACTAGTAACAAAACATTTTCATCCACCCCACCCCTGCAAAGGATGGCGGCCCCCAAAAGACTCCAACTAAGCAACTGTCCCACCCCTCAGGCCACCAGCCGTGTCTGCTCTGTGGATGGAAACCCCAAGGGAGCAGAGTCACTGGAGCTGATGTGGATTGTGCCCACCATGCCGGGGCTTGGGAGGAGAGGCAGAGGGATGGGAGCTCCAGCCCAGCGTCAGTGACATGCCGGGGATTCAGGGGGCCTAGAGAAGGAAGAAAGGAGAGAACAGAAGGAGGGCGAGAGGGAGGCGGGGAGAGAACGTGAAAGGTCTCTGTGTCTGGTTTCTATTTTGCTTTATGTTCTGCTGGCTGCATCCTTTGGTAATATTTATCAACAAACAGTCTTAAAGGAAAGCGTGTTATTATTATTCTTAGAAAACAGAAACCCATTTATCTCTAGATTTAGAAAATATCCTTTAAGTCGGGCAGTGGTGGAACACGCCTTTAGCCCCAGCACTCCGGGGGCAGAGGCAGGTGGATCTGTGAGTTCAAGGCCAGCCTGGTCTACAGAGTGAGTTCCAGGGCAGCCAGGGCTATGCAGAGAAACTCTGTCTTGAAAACAAACAAACAACAACAAAGAAAATATTTAAACAAAACAATAACAACAACACACACCAAGATCATGAAGCTAGGCACAGCATGCCCAGCTGTAGTTACTCGTGGGGTAGAATCAGGGGGACACACAAAAGTATGAGGTCATTGACGAGGAGGGGGCCCGGGGAGGCAGATAGAGAGAAGGCAACTGAGAAAGTGCTTGCTGCACAAGCAAGAGGACTTGAGTTCGAATCCCCCAGCACCCATTTAGAAAGAAGCTCATGTATGTAAAATAGGAGGTTGTCAGGAGAAAGCCCAGAGGCTAGCCTGGGGTACACAGTGATGAACACTGAAAGACCCTGCCTCAAGTAAAGTGAAAGGTGAGGACAGACCCCTAAAGTTATCTTCAGACTTACACACACACTGTGGACCCATCGTGCACTGCGATCTCTCTCTCTCTCTTTCTCTCTCTCTCTCTCTCTCTCTCTCTCAAACACACACACACACACACACACACACACACACACACACACACACACACACACACATGATTAAAAAAAGAAAGAGAGGGGAGAGAGAGAAAGGATCACCAGAAACAACTATGAAAGCTGAGCAGCAGAGCGAGGGGCCTGCCGGGGTGCTGCAGACCTAGGGACCCTCGAATGTCATCAAATGACGGTGTTTGGCAGGAGAGTGTCTTCAAGAAGCTCCAGCGGTCATGTGACTCCAGATACTTCGGGAATGGTTGAATACAGTGTTAAATAAAGCAGGTTCTGAGTGCATTTGGAATATTGTCCCCCACGGGGCAGCATCTGAACGGTTACTGCACTGTAGAGCCACATGTCCCTGAAAGGCCAGAAGACGTGGCTGAAGAATTGTTCCGTGGTGTAGCCTCAGGTCGTGGAGAGAGCCCAGAGCATCAGAGAGAAAGTGAAGCTTGCAGTGCGGTCGTTGTGTGGAAGGTAGCTGTTTGCAGAGGCTCAGTCAGTCAGGAAAATCACAACAAAATAAAAACAAACAAACAAAAGCCAATGAGAAAGAGATGTAATTACCTGTGGCAATGTTGCAGACAAGGGCATCTTTGCTATGTAATGTTTTAGAAACTTCAGACATTGGTTCTTAAGTGACCTTCCCGGAATAAAAAAGGGAAATCCTGGGCTGGAGAGATTGCTCAGCGGTTAAGAGCACTGACTGCTCCTCCAGAGGTCCTGAGTTCAATTCCCAGCAACCACATGGTGGCTCACAACCATCTGTAATGGGATCTGATGCCTTCTTCTGGTGTGTGAAGATAGCTACTGTGCACTCATATAGATAAAATAAAAAACTTTAAAAATAAAAAAAGAACAGTTTTAAATAAAAAATAAATAAACCTTAAAAAAAAAAAAAGAAAGAAAATCCTGCCCAAGTCTCTAAGAAGAGAAACAGAACCCAAGTGTGTTTCAGCACAAAGGTTAGAAGTTATCGGTCCAGGTGAGACTGGTTGTGCACACCTTTAATCTCAGCACTCAGGAGGCAGAGGCAGGCAGACCTCTGAGTTCAAAGCCAGCCTGGTCTACATAGTGCATTCCAGGACAGCCAGGGCTCTACAGAGAAACCCTGTTTCGAAAAAAGCAAACAAAATCAGACACATGTTAGTTAGAAGTGACGAGTGGGGAATAAATATCCAGAGGTGACTCACTAGAGAGACTTCCCTGGAATCGAGAAATGAAGTTCACGGAACCATGTAAAGAAAAACATGAAGCAGCATTTCATCTCCAGTGCACTCCTCACTGGCTATCCATACTGTAGTCACGCCTGGGTGTGGGTGCTAAGAGTTCTCCAAAGTGCAAAGCAAGCGTTCTTCATGGCCTTATGATCATTTACACTTTTAAAGTGACAGACAGAAGCGTTTTACTATTGGTGCACAACTGTGAAAAACTGAAAGACAGGTCGGTAACTTGGAGGTCAGCCTGTCTTGTCATTTCCGGGGGTTTGTACACATGGCCCCACCCACTCCTGCATTTCTCTGTTCTTAATGATATATACTTTCGTGTGTGTGTGTGTGTGTGTGTGTGTGTGTGTGTGTGTGTGTGTGTGTGGTTTTTTGAGCCAGGGTTTCTCTGTGTAGTTCTGGCTATCCTGGAACTCACTCTGTAGACCAGGCTGTCCTCGAACTCAGAAATCCGCCTGCCTCTGCCTCCCAAGTGCTGGGATTAAAGACCTGCGCCATCACTGCCTGACTGATACATACTTTCTCTAAATGTCCTTTCTCAGAATGAATGGGCTTGTTAATTTCTCCTGTGTTTCAAACTTGGGCTGCTGCTGGCTAAAACAGAGCACAGGGCTTGTCTCCATACAAGTAGTTTGGCTGATGAAACAGAACTAAAGTGACCACAGGCTCCTCACCTTCACCTGCTTCAAACAGAAAATATTGGTGTATTAGTTAGAAGCTAATTTTGTTTCCCCTCAAGTATCTTGAATGCCACCTCCTATAAACTCAAGGGACATAAAAACTGTAAACACAAAAATGAATTTACATCTAAAAAACATCAGTGAGGAGAATAAATGGGGAAGAGTGTGGCTGTGTTCAAACTGGCCTTGGGCAGCTGCTGAGGGCTGTGAGCCTGGGGCCTCACGGAGGCAGGAGAGTGGACAGAAGCACAGATCCTTGCTTCTGCCCCTTTGGTGCCAGCACCAGCAGCTCTCTTTCTAGCCCACAGGAAGTCCCTTGGCCAGCAGCTAGACCTGTGAGCAGCCTGCAACACAGAGCCAGTGGGAAGCCAGGGTGGGGGACACATGGCCCTGGGATTGGAGGGTCTCCACACAGCCCTCCAACACCAGGGCTGTGGATTCAACTCACCATGAGTTCAAATAGTAAGGGGCAGCTCACGTCCTGCTTAACAATTCATTCAGTCGGTCACACACTCATTCACTCAACTGTTTATTAAGTGCCTTCTACTGCTGGGTGCTGAGTAAGGTCCCTGCAGAGCCGAGAGCGGGAGACCAAAGGCCCCGGGAGCTGACAGCACAGCAATGAACAGATGATCCACAAGTAAAGTCCAAAATGAGTGTGTTCCGTGCTGCAGGGATCATAGAGAGGGAGCTGAATCGGGAAGGTTGAGTCCCCATCAACCCAGGCTACAGAGTGGGGACCCTATCTCAAAGAAGAAAAGTAAAAATTCTTTTAAAATAAATAGGGCTGCCGGGCAGTGGTGGCACACGCCTTTAATCCCAGCACTTGGGAGGCAGAGGCAGGCGGATTTCTGAGTTCAAGGCCAGCCTGGTCTACAGAGTGAGTTCCAGGACAGCCAGAGCTACACAGAGAAACCCTATCTCGAAAAAACCAAAAAACCTAAATAAATAGATAGATAGATAGATAGATAGATAGATAGATAGATAGATAGATAGATAGATAGATAGGGCTGGTTGGAGGTTTTGCTTCAACTGCACAAAGCCCTGGCTACCATCCACAGTACCTAACACACTGGGCATCGTGGCACATACTACACACTAAGGAGTCAGGAGACTGAGGCAGGAGGATCAGACATTTGAGGTCGTCCTTGTCTATTGAGTCCCAAACCAGCCTGGGTGATGTGAGACCCTGCCTTTAAATCAATAGGTAGATAGATAATAAAGTCCGGCTCACAATTATAATACGAGTATTATATGAGGCAGGGGGAATGCCGGAGTTCAAGGCCAACCTGGACTACACAATGAGATTCTGTCTCTAAATAATTCAGAGGAAAGTTAGATGCTGGTTGGAGGTCTTTCACACTGAGGGCAGAAGCCAGGAAGAAATCCTGGCCTGGCGAGCCCGCCCTGGCTGTGACACAGCTAATGCTACCAATCAAAGCAACTCACTGGTCTCTGCCATCTGGTATCATCTGCCTTGTGAAAGGCTTCCTTTGGCACCTGTGTGACAGACTCTCCGCAGCTGGGTCCACGCGTGTCAACCAGGAAGACATTGAGGGAGCTAGACGGTTACAACAGGGTGTGACAAGCGTTCCAGAGGAGGTCTGGGCAGAGGGAGAGTAACCAGGGCTGAGTTCTGACGGGTGAGGAGGAGCCCACTGCAGAAAAAGCCACAAAGGCGGCAGAAGGTATCTTGTGTGTTGTGTTTGTCCCTGGGCCCAGCCATCACTCAGCCTGGTCCGAGGTGCATCCTGGGTCTCTGTCTCCTGACAGCTCCTCCAGGTGGCCACAGTGACTTCTGTTCCGGCTCCTTCCCCAACTGTTTACCACTTAATGGTTTTCTTCATGTTATCTTACTTTTCTCACTCAAATATATTCATTTTCAAAGGAAACGTTTGGCACCACCACAAGAATGGGACACAAAACAAAACACAGGAGTAGGTGCCACCATTAAAGCTCATCAGGTGAAAGAAAACCTGAGAAACCATCAAAGCTGCTGGTGAGAGAAAAGCAGGGAGCCGGGAGCTAGGAGAATCTTGCGAATCATATTTTAAAAGGTGATTTTTAAAAAAATGTTTGCGTGTTTGAGTGTTTTGCCTGCATGTATGTCTGTGCGCCACATAAGTGCACGGTGCCTGCAGAGGCCAAAAGAGGGTGTCAGGTCCCCAGGAATTCAGACGGTTGTGAGCCGCCTTGTGATGCTGAGAAGTGAACCTGGATCCTTGCAAGAGCAGCCAGTGCTCTTACAAGCTGAGCGGTCTCTCCAGCCCCCACCATCACATCCGGAGGAGACATTGATTATAAACATTGATTATAGACAACAGTCGTTTTCTTCTCATTGGGCATTTTATCATGGGTGGAGGTGGGGCATGTGTGTACCATGGCCCCTGGAGTCTGGAAGTCAGAGGACAACTCTGTGGCATGGGTTGTCTCCTTCCACCACATGGGTCCAGGGAATCGAACTCTCAGGTCACCAGGAGTGGCAGCAATCTCTTTACCTGCTGAGCTATCTCCCTAGCCCAATCTGATTTTTCTTGTAGCTAGAAATGTTAATGTGTCAAAAGATATTCATCAGTTAACTCAATTATCATTGTATTGATGTCTCATTACATACATTATACACAATTCAGCTGGCTAAAATTAAATTAACAAAAGCAAAGCTCACGCTGGTGAGGTGGCTCAGAGGTTAAGAGCCCTGGCTGCTCTTCTAGAGGTCCTGAGTTCAATTCCCAGCAACCACATGGTGGCTCACAACCATCTGTAATGGGATCCGATGACCTCTTCTGGTGTGTCTGGTGACAGCTAAAGTGTACTCATATACATAAAATAAATAAATCAAAAAACAAACAAAAGCAAAGCTCTGATGCTACAGTCTTGATAAAGACGCAAATCAACAGACACTTGCCCCTGGCGCTGGTGTAAATTCATAGTGCAAATTACTATGGAAAGCTGGTCACCGACACAAGACAAAGAAAACCGTGTTCATGCAGACCCTCATCCGCACGTGTTTCCTAACTGCTAAAACTGGAAACGGTCTGAGTATTCCCTAAGCAGCTGTCGCTCCCCTTCATGGAATGTTACACAGCAATAAAAAAGAACATTGGACCAATACATAGGACTCTGTGCATCTCAGAAGTGTCCTACTAGGAAAGGAACAGCCTGGGGGCAGGGGGACACAGGCTCTGCCGGCTATGAAGGGATGGGATACTAGAGGCGGGGCGACTCCAGCACTGGAGTAGACGGGGCATCTTCTGTCAGCTGCAGTCCCATGGCCAGGCTGTGGACACCTAAGTCCAGAGATGTCTTCCGTGTGTGCTGCATCAAAGACTGCATGGTATGGGGTCTGCACCAGCAGCTGGAGCTGGCCGATTCTCTCTTGTTCACAGAGGGGACCTGCAAGGTGATGATTTGAGACCCTGGACCAAGCCTCTCCAGGTCCAAGGAAGGAAGTAGAGCAGCTGGGCCGCTCCACTGCCTTGTACTCTCACTGGGCACCATAGAAATCGTTCTGTGTGGGCCTCCAGGCACACACCAGCAGCCTGACACAAGAGATAGTGTTGGTGGGGCTCAATCTGGTGTTCAGTCTGCTTCTCACCACTCCAGGCTGTCCCGTGGGTTGCCCTCTCTTCAGAATACGTCTCTCCCACCACAAACCTGTGGCAAACGCGCATACCCTTCCCTGAGGAGCCGTATTGCGTGAATCCCTTCCTGTCTCTGCGCCTACCGCTCCCTCTATCTGGGATCTCTTACCTTCCCTCCTCCCAGTCAGTCAGAGCCTTCTGTGTGCAAATGATACAAAACCAGACCCAAAAGAGGCAAGCAGGTTGCCCGTGGAGCCAGAGCTTCCCAGGGCAAGACGTCAGGTGGGGCTGCATCCTGGAGCTTAGACACCATCAAGTCTAGTTCCTTTCTAGGGGGGCCTTTGTCTTTGTGTTGGTCTTGGCTTACCCACTCTAGAGCCGAAGGGGAAACTGCATACCCTCCAAAGACTGCCAGCATGAGAGGCCCGGGACAGACTTAGTCACACCATCATCCTGGAACCAAGAGCTGCAGTGGGCCCTGGTTCCTCAGAGCTGGAGGGAGCACAGGAGGTCCCTGGGAAGAAACGGATGTACTACTGCCAGGGCTAAATGGCTTTTCTGGGTACCCTCGCTCTGGCTACCATACCCTCTGACCTCAGGCCTCATTTCCCTGTCCCAACCTCAAGTGCCTCCCGGAAGGCGGGCAGGAAGGAGCTTTAAGTCCCAACATTCCAGTGTTCTGGGACAGATGCCAGAGCTGGAGGCTCCCGAGTCCCAGGAACGTTCTGGAACTTCTGAGGACAGGAGTAGGGTATCAGTCAGAGCCCTGGCGGTCCCCAGCCTGGGAACACACTTAGAAGATGACAATTGGGTCCCTTCTACCGAATTCCACTCCGTGGGTACCTGTGCCAAGGAAAACAAGACCAGGACCGGGCACGGAAGGCGAGGGTGCTTGACGGGGTGTAAGGTGACATTGTTTACACAGGTGTGGAACGAGTCCCCTCACACCCTGCTTGCTTTTCTCCTTCTTTCTCCCCTCTCCAAATTCTTTCCCCCAAGGTGCTGACAGATGTGTCAAGGGAGCCAGTGGCTGGTTGTAAGGCTCTGCCCAAAGGCGGGCTGTACAGTGCTGAGCACCTGCACCCAGGGTGGCCAGTGGTCTCTCGCTCCCACTGTTCACCTCCAGTCTGGGGACACTGAGAACTGGGCTGGGATCTCAGAGAAGCTGACTGAGACTCACAAGCCCATTTATGCTTCATTCCCAAGAGGGAGCAGGGGACTAGAGACATTCAAAGTGGCTCCCAGATGACCTCAGAGCCAGCAAAGAAAGAAGGGAGCCACAATTTCCTGAGCACCTACTGTGTGCTGGCCAAGCTCAGGGACTCCTCACTATGAATCAAACAAATCCAAGCCACTTATACATGTGATCAGAAAAGAGCACAAAGAAATTAAACCGTGAGACACCCAGGGCATGATCAGGGCTCTCTCTAAATTGAGGAGAGGCAGCTCTGGTATCAAGAATGATGAGCCACTACCAGGGTGACATCCAGGCAGGTGGCTCTGCATGTGCAAAGGCCCTGAGGTAGGAAGCTCCGATGTTGGTTGGACACTGAGGATGGAGTTTTGCCAGTGCCACAGGGAGGATGGTTGTATCACAGAAAGATGTGTGCTTCATGCTCAGGGTAAAGTTACCAGGTAGACAGCAAACATTTTCCTGTTACCTGGAGAACGGACTTGTCTAGGGTTACACAGCAGAATCAAATTCTAGTGCCGTCCATCAGCTGGAAGCCCCTGTCTGTGTGAGAGCAGAAGGTCAGGACTCCTGTTGCAAGCCTGGCCTGGGATGAGGGGCACCTGGCTACAGCCCCGAGAGCGAGCGACAGCAAAGCAGGAGCGAACCCAGCTGCTGAGTCACAGGGAACCGCAGGCTCCAGCTGCAGTGGTCTCTGCCTCAGTTTACCTAGCTGTAAAAATGGGTTTAATAACATGTCTGCCTCCAGAACCTACTTCAGAGGGGTGCTGGGGAGGTTAATTGCTGCCTGCAGCCCCAGAGCTGGGATGAAAGGGGCAGGAAGTGGGAGCTGCCCACATTTCAGATAATTACCCAGGCTAGAGGGGGTGTCAGGGTCTGGTTCAACCCCAGGACAGCTCTCTCCTAGAGAGGAGGGGCCTTACACACTAGAACCTTCCAGCTTGGGCCTCCCTGCAGCCCTGAGACCCCAGAAAACAAGACAAGGCCAGGTTTGAGATCCCAGCTCTATGTTCAGCCAAGAAACCCAAGGTGTGTTCTTCCTCTGCTGAGGCTCCACCCCTCTACTGCCAGCCATTCCCCTGGTATCAGTAGATAGCACGGGACCCCACTGCTTCTCCAGGCTGCCCCTGTATTAAACTGTAGAGAGAGGCAGGCCATAGCTACCTCATCGGTACCTTGGACTCATGGCTAAAGAGAGCACAAAGGACTTCTTGTGGGAACAAACAGATGCTTCCCAGTGTCCTCATGATGCTGAAGGGATGGCTCAATCGGTAAAGCACTTTCCATGCACACTTGAGAACCTGTGTTCAGTCCCTAGCACCCACATTAAATCCAGGCATGATGGTCTAACCAAGTGTTAGAGAAGTCCAGATAGTGAATGTCTGGGGCTAGCCCACCGGGCACCCTTGCCTAGTTGGTGAACTCCAGGCCAGTGAGAGACAGCATTCCAAAGGCACCCCCAAAAAATGAGGTGGAGAGGGAGCTAGGAAGACATCAGAGGGTGACCTCTGACCTCCACGGGAATACTCACGTGTGTATATCCTCATACAGACCTGCATAGTCCACCCCTTACATAGACACACAGACACAAACACAGACACACACAGAAACAAACATACATAGACACAGACACACACAGATACAAGCATACATAGAGAGACACAGACACACACAGACACAAAGACACACACTCACAGACACACACTCACAGACACACAGAGATACACAAATATACACAGAGAGACACAGACACACACAGAGACACAAACACCCCCCCCATAGACACACAGACATACATACACATAGACAGACACACACTCACATACACACACAGTGTAACTGACCCGAGTTTGATCCCTAAAACCCACGTGGAAGAAGGAGAGAAACAACCTGAGTAAGTTGACCTTTAACCTCCACATATGTGCCATGGCAGGCACACACTCCCACACGAGGCTCACATATCCTAATTACATAAATATGTACACTTTAATGTAAAAAAAAAAGAGAGCACAAAACATTTTCAAGGACGCTGATTAAGCCTTGTGCTGTCCCCTCCTGAGGCCTCAGCCAGGCTGAGTGTACCCTACCCTGTGGCTCTGCACGTCCTTGCTCACAGGGCCTCCTTACCTTACTCATGAGCGTGGGCAGGATGCCTGGTCCCCTTTGCTCCAATGTTTCATTTCTCCCTGAGTTGGAGACAGACAGCAGAGTCAGAGGCTCTGCCTCTCCTGTTCCTCCAGAAAGCTGCGCTCATCACACAGTGGGGCACCCCTAAACTGAAATTCTAAATGCCCTGACTCCCAGAAGTCTGGGAAAGCTGTCATGAAGCCCGGGACTCTCCACACTCCTTAACCCAAAGCCCCTCAGCACCCTGGCTTTGGAGATAGAACTGAGTGATAGCCACTGTCTCTGTGGGCCCCAGGTCAGTTCAAAGAGGTGTCAAGTGTTATCCACTCCCAGCAAGGTGGGCTGAGGCTTGGGTCCCTGCCACCCTCGTCCCTGCTAGATGTCTCAGAGGTGCCTCCAGCAGGCCAGGGTCTCACTACCTGGATCCTGTCTTCAAGGTATATGCTGGTTTCCTCTCCCAATCGAGATCGTCCAGAATCTCTCAGCTCCCATCATCCACCTGTGCTGTCTGTCACACAGAGCCAGCCAATCACAACTGTGATCTCAAGCTTCCTACTCCGGCTGCCCAGGTGTAGGGGTGCACACCTGGAATCCCGGCCCTGGAGAAACTGAAACTAAGGGTCCTGATTGTGAGGCCAACCTAGGCTACAGAGTGAGCCTGCCTTACACACACACATAGGCGCGCACGCGCACACACGCACACACACACACACACACACACACACACACACACTTTTTCTCAAAAATCAATTGTTTTAATGCTTCCTTCTTCACCCAGTGCTGACTCTGGAACCCAGTCGTGTACTTTTGGAACACCGTGATGTTCAATTAGTGTGCATGGATTAAATGGAGACAGGGTGAACTAAGTTAAAGTAGCTAGCTCACTTCCTGGGGCCTGTTGTCTTGAAAAGATGGTACCCCAGGTGGGACGGCCTCTCTAGGGTTCTGGAGTCATTAGGTGACGTCACAACAATAATATTTACCCCTACTTCCTGTGCTCTGCTTCGCTCACGATCATCACGCCCAGTCCCTGCCGTGACCCAGGATGCTGGTCTTGTGACCAACCAACCCCCTTTCCCAGTTAAGGACACTACAACTTAGCCATAGTGTTGGGGATGACTTCAGGCCACCAGCAATTTGGCCGCAGGCCATGGCTGAGCACGTGGCCACCAGGATCTCATGGATGGCCCCTTGAATTCTGGCACAGTTCGTGTTCCCTTGTGGGTCAGCAGCCCTGCGGGAAGATCCCAGCCACGCCGTGTCTGTGAGGAGGGCAGGATTGGCGGCTGGCTTGTCCCAGGACGGGACGCCAGGCAGCCGGGAGTTTCTCTCCCCGAACTTACTGTACGTGAGTCAGCGCCAGCCCGGGTTGTGAAATCTGGGAATCTTGTGGGCCAGGCCAGCTGGGGGATGGCCGTCTGGGAAAGGGAAGCCGGGAAGGGGTTAAGGGGTGGGAGCCGGGGGGCCCATGGCCAGCAGGCACACGGGGTACCAGCAGCTCGGGCTGGCCGCCGCCTGTGGCCGGCTCTGACGTCACAGCTGCGTCAGCAGCCGGCCCAGCCCCCACTTCCTCCTCTGTGGGCAGATCCCCAGCACTGTCCTCCCTTGGGAAGTGTGGTGAGTCCCTGCTGGGATGGAGGGAGGAAAGGAAGAAAGAAGGGGATGGGGGGGGGGGGATGAGCATGACTTTGCATACAGGAGGCACTTAATAAATAACAGCAGGGATAGGTTCTATCCAAAGTTAATGATAAAACTGCACAGACAGATAAGAACCATCCCAGTCAGAGGGTCCCAGAGGCTGAGGGTCCCAGAGCAGGGCTTGCCTACCATCACCCTGCTTCCGACGCTTCCCATTTTTCATAGTGTCTGGTTGGGACACAAGTCTCCACTGCCCTTGGGTTGAAGTCCATGTCCCCAGGCCCATAATTTTCTTTCCCATCTCATTAATTTGTTAAATAGGATTAAACCCAGTGGCATTTGTCTGCGGAGAGGACAGGCAGGAGCCCTGTCCTGGAACTCACTCTCTAGACCCGCGCTGCGGGTGGATCAGATGTGGCTCCATGACTTTGACTTAAGTAAATTCTGTATTTAAAAGCTTAAGGAAAACAAAAATTTCACCCGTGGGCCCTGCTCTGGGCCAGTGGTGTTCAACGATTTCATATTTTCTGCCCATTGCCACTACCAGACCTCACAGAGGAAGAAAGTGAGGTACAAGCCAACCAACCCAGGACAGCGGGCCACACAGCAGGTGCTGTTCTGCCGCTTGCTGTGCACACCAAGTGTGGATTACACAGTGCCCCAAGGGGTAGCCACTTTCACACATGAGGAAATGTGCCCAGAGTGATGAGTAAATTGCCTTCATTGTGCAGCAAGAGTGCTCAGAGCTGAAAAGTCCAGCAGGTGCTTGGGAAGGAAAGCTTCAAGACCCAGGGTGGCTTTCACTGGCATCGGCTCAAAGCCTCCTCAAGCTGGCACAACTGGGTGAGGAGCCATGGACACATCTCTCCCAAGACATCATTGCCAGACCAACAGAATAAAAAAAAAAAGAGAGAGAGAGAAGCCAGGGACCAGAACAGGCTCAGGTGATGCCTGAAGTCACACGGCCCATGTGAGCAGCCTCCAGCCTCCACCTCAGCCCTTCCCTGGCCGCAGAGGCCAGGGGCCAAGAGGAGAGAGAGCTGAGCTGGGCCCTCCCCTGGTCCACCCACTTCTCTAAGACCTAGTTCAAGCACAGTTGAGTTGAGCAAGAGCAGAAAGGGTGGGGCGGGTGAGGGCATAGGATGCTCCTGGCAGTGGGGGCAGATGGGTAGCGGGGCAGGGGCAGCAAAGGGGATCATGGGAGAAGAAAGGATATCAGTTAGCTGGGTTGAGGGTGAGAGGCTGGGAAAGCAGCAGGAACCTGAGTTTGGACGAAGTCTCAAGGAGCTGGGAACCATGAGGGTTGGAGAGAGCCAAATCCCCTCCCCTCTTCCCCACTCTTCCTGCTGAGGGATGAGGAGACCCTCCGTTTCCCTAAAGAGACCCTCCGTTTCCCTGATGAGACTCTCCATTTCCCTTTAGAATTTTTTCCTTTAATATTTTCCCCTTAGTCCTTTAAATTGTTTTTTTTTAGATTTATTTTTATTTTATGTCTATGAATATTTTGCCTGCATGTACATTCATGCATTGTGTGTGCGTGTGCGTGTGTGTGTGTGTGTGTGTGTGTGTGTGTGTGTGAGAGAGAGAGAGAGAGAGAGAGAGAGAGAAATGGTTTAGTCAGTGAAGTGCTTGCCACACAAGCATGAGGACCTGAGTTCGGTACTCAGAACCCACGTAAAAACTGAAGCACGGCAAGTGGATTTCTGAGTTCGAGGCCAGCCTGGTCTACAGAGTGAGTTCCAGGACAGCCAGGGCTACACAGAGAAACCCTGTCTCGGGAAAAAAAAAAAAAAATGGAGCACGGCAGTACTTGTGGCGTGTGTGTGGCCGTGTGATTACATAACATAACCCCCGTGCTGAGGAAGATCTCTGGGAACTGCTGGCCAACTCGGTGAGTTCTAAGCCAGAAAGACACACTGTCTCAAAACCAGAAAGTTGGTGGTGCCTGAGGAACACGGGAGGTTGACCTCCGGCTTCCGTCTGCACACGTCCTCATGTGGACATGCGTAAGTGTGCGTGTGCACACTCATGAACACTCGCATAAGCAGAATGTGGCATGTGGGGTTCTTGAGGTACTTCCTGTTCTGCCTCCTCCTCAGAAGTGGAGCTCTGTGGACACAGGGTCCTGGGAGCCGTGTCTGGCTCCTGATGTGCAGGAAGTGATCAGTGCGTGTTTCCTCATGAGTGGACTTTCCCCTCAGAGTAGCATGGCCAGGACTTGGCCAGTCATGAGCTCTTTGTGGTCATCCTTCCAGTCTCTGATAGAGTGACCCAGCACATCGGGGACAGGTGTTGCCCCTAGGACCTAGGCCCCCATGTGACTATGGGAAGCATCCAGGAGTTGTGTATATGCAGGCCTTTCCTTAAGCCACAGCTTGAGGTGACACACTCTCTTTAGGCGTGAGTTCGGCTCCTCACCGAGCATCCCGTCACCCGCTGCCTCCCCACCCCCACCCCCACCCCCTTTGGTCTACTCACAGGTTAGGGATTATCACTGGGGTCCCTGGGGCCTGCATGCAGCCTTGCCACATGGCAGTTCAGCTGGCTCCGCCCCGCAGCAGCGCCTGCAGCACCTCCCAGCTCCCACATGCCTCAGGGATGAGCCTCAGCAGTGTGACAGGCCCTGCTGACACGTCCAGATGTGGATCTGCCTCCCCCTGGGCCCCAAGGCTCTGGCTAAATCTCAGCCCATCACAGTCCACCACCATCCCCACCACCCCAGGCTCAGCCCCGGGCCCTGTGGGGCAGAGCTATGATGAAGTCTGGGCAGACAAGCATATTCAGGCCCTGTGGGTGACAGAGGGACAAGAGACAGGCTCAGGGATCCAAAACCCCAGCCAAGACCAGGCCAGGGTTCAAGTGGTACAGTCATCCCTCCTTGACATCTGCACTGGGGAAATGAGAGGGACTGGTGGAGAGTGGGGCCCAGGCCCTGTCTTAAGTACACTTAGCTACAACCAAGTATGGCCCCCTGGGAACAAGACCCAGAACTGGCTGTTCTGACTTTCCAAGGGGAGCAGTTTCCGAAACATCTGCGGGATTTTTAATGTTAACTCCTTTCATGAAAGGCTTTCTGCAGGAGTGGATGTGTCAAGCCCACCCAAGGGCAGGCTCTAGGCCTCAGCCAGGCCCAAGGCACATCCCAGCTCAGAGCCCAGGGCCTGCAGGTTTGAGAGACACTGGATGAATGCTGTACCTGGTCCCCTCTGTAGCCCACAGGGCACCTCCCTGGGAAAGACTCCAGCTAAGTGGGTTGGAAGGGCCTTGGACAGGGACTGAGTTACTCTTCCCCACATGGGATGCAGATGTGTGTGAGTGGGTGACCAGTTCCCTGTATCTCTGTAGCACAGCAGTAAGGTGATTCCCACTGGCTCAAGTGTCCCCGACCCTGTCCGGCGCTCCACACCCAGACTTTCCTGGTGCCACTTTGAATCTGTCCTGCCTGTGATTACATTTCAGAGGACACTGTATTTTAGGAATATTGAGGACCCAGGGACCTTCAGGGCCATTGGAGTGGACCTTATACCAGACCTCACACTGGGTCACAAGCCTGCCTGACTTCATCCCTTCCTGCCCAGCCTCCACACCACTAATCCAGTGGGCGCCTTGTTCTCTGTGTCCCTGGACTCCATCTGCCTCTCAGAGCCTAGTGTTCACTCTCATCCGATCTGTGTTGCCTTTTGCTCGTTCTCCTCCTCAGAATCCTGTACTCAAATCCAACTTTGCACAGCAGTCTGGATGGCAGGGTGACAGGCTGAGCTTTCAGCTTCCCAGAGAAGGGCCAGCATTCTCCTGGACCCAAAACCTGGAATGAGGTTTCTGTGTAGGCAGCCTAACCCAGAGCTGTTTCCTGCTAGCTGTACTCTTCGTGAGATGTCCCGTGGTCTTCATAAGCACTTAGGTTTTCTCTGGGGGCCCCACACCCAGCCTGGCCCTCAGCACCTCCCAGCAGCAATGGCTACAAACTTCCTCACCATCCCGTGCATTGATGAGCCATCATCCACCCATCCATCCTCCATCTATCCATCCACCTGTCTGTCTGTCCATCCTTCTGTCCATCCTTCTGTCCATCCATCCACCATCCATCCATCCATCCATCCATCCATCCACCTGTTTGCCCATCCATCCTTCTGTCTCTCTTTCTGTACATCCCTCCACCAATCTGTCCATCTGTCTGTCTGTCCATCCATCCACCCACCCATCCCTCCTCCATCCATCCACCCACCATCCATCCATCCATCCACCTGTCTGTCTATCCATCCTCCTGTCTATCTTTTGGTCCATCCATCCATCCACCCATCTGTCCATCTGTCTGACCATCTGTCCACCCACCCATTTATCCACCATACATACATACTTCCACCTTCCTTGCGTCTATCCATCCATCCACCTGTCTGTCCGTCCATCTGTCCATCCATCCATCCAATGTCCCTCTGATATCCTCTCCCCTACTGTCACCTGCTCATTCCCTCAGTTCATCTCTTGCTTTATTCATCCATCCATTCACAGCTCCACCATCCACCTACCTGGGGACCCAGCCATAATCACCCAGAGGACCTTGTGCCTGTCTATCACCTTTCCTCCTTCCTCATCTGAGTCCTCCATCCTGCTCTGTTTACTGTACCAGAACCAAGAGCTGACACACCACACCACGCCCTTGCGAAGCACCAGGGCTGGGACCAGAACAAGGAGTTCGCACCAAAGTGGGTATGGTGAGGTCAAAGGGCATCACAGGTTGGTGCTGGAAGGTGGTGAGGGTATTCCCTCGGGGGTACCCTCAATGGAGTAACTTTGAGGAAATGAGTTCTGCACCTAGAGCTGTGCAGTCTCCAAATCCAGTGGGCTGTGGAACCCTTTCCCTGATGCCCCAGTTCCCCAGAACAAACTGTACAGGACAGCCCTTGTCTGCAGAGCTGAGCCACGCATGGCATGCAGTAGGTGCTCAATTAATGAGTGTCAATGAATGTGGCTCTCATTGAAAAAGTCATGCTCCCTAGTAACCCTGCCCTTTCAGTTCTCTCCTGGGGGCTCCCATGGTGACCTCAGCCAACTCCCCAAGTCCCAGCCTCTGCTTTTGTATCCGGGAAATATGCCTTGGGGTCTCATGGTACAGACCTATAAGGGAAGTATGGAGACTCAAAAAGGATGCTCTGGCCACATGTAGAAGCTGTGGCTGACCCCTGGCTGGAGGGAAGCAGAGGCCTGGGGGCACAGAGCCTCCAGGTGCTAGGGACCTAGAAGCCCGATTTAACGCCTCCCTCCCATTCCCGCCCAGCTTGATGCAGCATGAACTGGAATTTCCCGACAATTCGCACTAATTAACTGATGCTGCTGCCCCTCCCCCCGCACGCCTGGCTCTTTACTCAGCTCCCAGCGCCCCAGGGATTCTCAAGGAGTCCAACTGGTTTGGGAGGCCGAGCTGCCGCCTCCCACCCACCTGATGCCTTCTCAGCTGCACGGGTGTCGCTTCTACGACCTGTGGCTAGTTGCCCATAGGGCGAAGTCAGGACAACCAGCCTCCTCAGCACCCCTGAGACACATGGTCCCAGGACACAACAGGGACACCATTGGATGCACTCAGCCATGCCACCTGCCCTCCAAGGCTTGAGGGCAGTGGTCCTCAGATAGCCTGGATCTCTTCTGCCCTGTGACTATGGCTGAACCTCCCATGGGGCACAACCCTTCTTCCTTTCTCAGTATTTATTAGGCACTTCCTGTGTGCCCAGCCCTGTACCAGGTGTGAAGACACAGACACACAAGAGCAAGTTCTGGGCCCAGCTTACAGCCTGGTGGGACGAGGAGTAGGAAGTGTAAAAGTTAGACCAAGGTGGTAACATGCAGATGAGCTAACGTTGCCGTGCCAACAAGAATGACCCGCTGCGTTCCACCTGTAGAAAGTTCCAGAGAAATAAAACCTCTCCATAGCAATATGGGGAAAGGAGAGCAGAAGGATACAGCCTGACTTTGGGGTAGAGGATATACCTGAAGTCCGATGACACTGGAGGGCTCAGGTGTGCTCATAAGGGGTGCGACTCATCATTGCGCACCCTGGATCATGTTCTAGAAATGTGTCTGTGAAGTGTGAGACCCTGGGGTAGGCAGTCAAGGAGGCCTTCCTGGAGGTGGCAGCTGTAAGTTGAAAGACGACTGACTCAAAGAAAGAAGAAAAGAACCTGTTCGAGTCCACGTGGCTTAAGTTCAAATCCTCACTACTCTGATTCACTGTGTGGCTTTGGGCAAAAGGCTTGAACTTGTCTGTAACACAGATCTCGCAGTAGGATGTAAATCGCCTCATGGGGCAATTTAAGCTGCAGGATGTTGGTGGCCTGGCACCCAGCAGTCACACTATCCACACAGGTCCTGAGGCAGGAGGATAGCATGGAGAGAGGCCATGGTCCCAGCAGAGAATCGGGCAGTGTCGGTGCCCTGGAGTCTGAGGGGTCAGAATTGAGGTTTGTGGGCCTGGGAACTGAGCTCCAGAGTGCCGGAGAAGGAGGGCAGGTATCAAACCAGGATTTCAACCTGAAGTCCCTTGAACTGGCAGCTCTGATCTTTCCACTCCGGCTTTAGCCGGTTACGGCTGGAGAAACTGAGACTTGAACAGAGAAGGATTGGACCCAAAACTTGTGAAATCATGGAACCAGAAAAGAACGGTCCCCGCCCCCACCCACGACCTTCTGCATTTACTCTTGTGGACTAACCAAGGGCCTGATCTGAGCTTCTCTCACGCCTCTAGTGTTGGGGAACACATCAGCCTCACCGATGGAGGTTCCTGGGCCCGTGAACAGGAGCCTCAGCAACTGGACAACGCCATGACCAGGAGAAGGCCCAACTGAGGCTCCCTGCCTCGGGCCGTGGGGCTGCCATCCCTTCTCCAGGCTGTGTCTCCCCCACCTCCTGAAGACACAGGCTGTTCACAGCCCTCCCAGATTCGTCTCAGGCCTGTGAGGTGCTTGGCAGGACTGCAGCAGTCCTGGGGTGCCCCTGTCCCGCCCGTTGATTCCCATCTGGGGGGCCAAGGTCAACTTGGGGGCAGGCGGGCTGGGCCCTGTCTGGGGATAAAGGCAGGCGCCCCAGGGTGCAGCCAGCTTAATAACAGGCTCTGGGATCCAGGGGTTTGAACTCAGGCTAATAGGCTCAAACACAAATTGAACAGCCCACGGTTCCATCAGCGCCTCTGACAGCCAACTCTTCCCACACTGGTGTTCCTCTCTTGCCCCTCCCACCAGCCCTCACTGCCAGAGCCCCCTCCGTGTGCCCAGTGAGCAGAGCCCCCAGATGGTACCAGGACTGACCTCCCCCTCTTGCCCTGGCCCTGCGCACTCAATCTCTCCACATGCTCCTCTGCCTCAGTATTCTTCCATCAGCCAGGACATGGCCTGCCCCAGGGCCTTTGCACTGACTGTGCCTCCCGCCCAGAACTCTCATTCTGGCTACAGCTTCTCCTCAGTGAGGCTTTCGGCCCCACCCTGTAGCTCCTACAATCTTGCTTTGTTTTCTCCATCCCTGTCATGGTCCTGTTAGGGTTAGGGTCTATATCTGGAGATTTTTGTTTGTTTGTTTCTGGTTTTTGAGTCAGGGTTTCTCTGTGTAGCCCTGGCTGTTCTGGAACTCACTCTGTAGACCAACAGGGTCTCAAACTAATAGAGACCCGTCTACCTCTGCCTCCTGAGTGCTGGGCTTAAAGGCGTGAGCCAACACCACGTGGCTCTGGAGATCTTTTTAAATATATGTATTTTAATTTTTTGAGATTTATTTTTTTATTTAATGTGTATCAGTGTTTTGCCTGCCTGTGTGCCTGTACACCCTGGTGCCTGGTGCCCAAGGAAGTCAGAAGAGGGTGTCAGGTGCCCTAGGACTGGAGTTACCATGTGGGTGCTGGGAATTGAACCCAGGTCCTCTGAAAGAGCAGCCAATGCTCTTAACCACAGAGCCATCTCTCCAGCCCCTTGATTATATGATTTTAGTTTTCACCAAACATGTACAGATTTATAAAATACTGTGTGATACCTCAATGCAAGGTCAGTAGCCATCACCGCCGCTTAAATGCAGAAACCACAGCTTTAGACTCAGCCAGCACAGCAGAGCCAAGGGAGGGCACCCCAAGAGTGGGCTGGCTGGACCCAGAGTGTTGTCGTCGTTGTCCTGGTGACCTCTCACCTCCACGTGCCTTGATCACAGTCCCTGCGCACCTGCACCTCCTCCCTCCCCTCCTCGCCAGCCTTTGGCACCCAAACTTCTCAATTTTCCCTCCTTCTGTGGGCTGCCAACTGGCCCCCCGCCAGCCCCGTTCCCCCGCCTGCTGCCCTTCCTGGACAGAGGCCCGTGAAGGATGAGGAAGGGCCCGCGGTGGCTGGCCGGATGCCATGAGAACAAGGCCCCTGGGGCCCAAGTCTCCTCACTGCACTGCCAGACACCTGTGTAATGAGTACCATTATGGGGACCTGCCAGGCAGGCCCCGGCTCGCCCCAGCCACCCAGGCTGTGAGGGTGATACAGTTGGGGTTCAGGGAGTGTTGTGGGTGCAGTGGGGGGGGGGGTGGCCCCAAGGTTCCACCCTATGTTTCGGATAAACCAGGCCTGACTTCCTATCTTCTGCAGATCCCAAACCTCAGGCCTCACCATCCAAGGTGGACAAAAAGCAGGCCAAGAAAGATAGACATTTATTGAGCACTTACTGCGTGCCCACGTGGTCTTGCGAGCTGGCTTCCGTCCCCTCCTACTATGGGACATTCACCTGTGTTCTGTTTGATTATCTTCCCTTTCTCTCCATTCAGACACGGATGAGTACCTACTATGTGTCGGGCTTGTGCTTCCTACGTCTTTACAAAGTGAATAACGTAATTTACTCGTATTACAGAGAAAGCTCAGGAAGATGAAGCAACTGCTTTGAAGTCACACAGCTGATAACTGCCGAAGCAAGAACAGGTCCAGGCGCTCTGGCCCCAGAGTCCACATCCCTAACCACTGCACACCATGTCCCCAGTTAGCTCACACAGGCAGGGAGTGTGTCCCCACTGCATGCCCCGTTCCTAGCCCAAAGCCTGGCACATAATAGGTGCTCAAAAAAACAAACACACAAACAAACAAACAAAAAAACCTGAGTGAGGGCTGGCAAGATGACTCAGTGTGAAACGGCATCTGCTGCCACGCCTGACAACCTGAGTTTGATCCCTGGGACCTGGGAGGTGAACACCCCAATCCCTACAAGTTGCCCTCTGACCTCCACACACACACATTCTGTGGGATACAAGTGCGCGTGTGTGCGCGCACACACAAATAAAAAAAAAAAACATTTTAAACACTGAGTGAAGGATGGATGGATAAAAGAACAAGCCGAGAACATTTACCAATGAAGATCTAAGGCTCAGAGAGGTGAGGTGACTCATAGGAGACACACAGCACTGCTGTCACAGAACCAAGATGCACCAGTGTGACGGCTCCTGCCCTCCACCCTCCTGCCCTTGTGTCTCTGACCCCTCTCCAAACTTGCTGTGACTCAAACTATGCCCAACAAGGGCGGACGGGTGCCTGTTCCAGCCCATGTGGGGAATCCGAGCTCTAACCTGGGTCTGCAGTTGTAGGTCTGTCTCAGACTCCAGCCTGGGAACTGAGACCCCGCCCCGCCCCTCTGTGTTCTCCAGGCTTGGGAGCAGTAGAGAACTCTTGCCTGTTCCCTTAGGGCCTCTGTACCTGCCTCTTCTCTTCTGGGGACACCCCCAGCCTTGCTGTCTCACAGCAGGGGTCCTTGGTGACAGTCACCCATGACACCACAGCCCCAGCTTCTGGCTACAGAAGGGCCTGCCCACCCTGCTGGGCCATCGTCCTGGCCGCCTCTGACCTCCTTATTCTCAGTGGATGCCTCAAAGGGTATCCCTGCTGGGCTTCTCTTCGCTACCTGTCCCTGGCCTCGAGGGTGGCTTGTCCTGGCCCTGGAAGACAGAGAATATGAGTCCCGCTGTCTTCAGAGCGTGCATGGTGGCCATTCACTGTGCACTAGGCCCTGGACACTGTGACCATCCCTCCCTCCATCCTTGCTTGCCTTTCCCAATTGCCCCAGTCCCCTGCCTCCCCCAGAGCCTCCTGCTGGGAAGCCGCCCCCACTCGCTGCCTGTGCAAGTCACCTCAAGAGGCCTTCCCCACAGTTTGTCATTCTCTGGTATGTCCACCATGGTCCTAGCCCAGGGCTAAAATATTCTGCCATCCATGTGTTCCCCTCCCCCACTGTAGCTGCCCAACCTACCCAACAACAGAGAGGCCTGTATACAAAAGGTGCTCAAGCAATGGCTGCGTAATAAAGTAAAGAGACTCAGAGCACCTCCAGCCCCATGTACCCCAGCCCGGCTATGCAGCTGGGGCAGGAGGCCTCCTCCTGCCATCAGGCACCCCTCTCTATCTCATACCAGTCTGGTTCCCGCCTTATGAAAACCACCGCCTCCACCTTGCCCTGGGGTGACCCGGGATGCCCGGGGGATGGGGGAGGCCTATGCTGACCCCAGCCTGACTTCCAAGACTTGGGCCTCAGAGCACTGGTAAGTGCTTGGGTGGGATGCTTTCAGCTGGACTGCCACCTGTCCTCAGAGATTCCTGAGATCAGGAAGCCAAGCACCTCCACGGGGGAAACTGAGGCACAGTACATGTGTCTACATGCCCAGTTGTGCAGCCTACAGAAAGCAGGCCTGAGTTGGGGGCTTTCTGGGTTCAGGCTCATCGGTGCCTCAGTCCCCTCCCCATCCTCCCTGTCCCCCACTGTGAAAGGATCTTTTCTGAGGTGAATCCAGTCCTGCCCCACATTCAGAAATTATGCCTTCTTCATGAGCCTCAGTTTCGTCATCTGTCCAACAGGAGTGCATTTGCCCCTTTTCTGGAAGGCTAAGCTGCCCATACCCAGCTCTGGAGGGAGGCCAAGGCCTCAGGTGCAGTCACTTCTGCAGTCCCAGAGGGCAGCTCCGGCACCCACAGCCTCTGCTGTGTCTGTAAGGCAAAGGCCGAGGGGTCCTGGGTGGCCCTGGCCAGGTGGGACATGTGGGCTGGGGCAGGACACAAGTGGTCAGGATGGGAGCTGCAGCCGGCCAGGGTGACTCACCCTCTGACCAGGCTGGAGGCTGGGCCACAGCCCCCACGCGCCCCTCTGGGCTCTGCCTTGCACCCAAAAATGCTGTGTCATGCTCCGTCATGTGGCTCCGGGTCATTAATACCCGAGTTCTGGGAAGCTTGGGCCGTGTTCCCGGAAGGGGTCAGCCGGTTCAGTAAACAGATTGGCTGTCTTCTCAGCACAGCCTGAAGCTCTGGAGGCTGGAGGTGGGGGCTGGAGGCCAAGGGGACAGAGCAGCAGCCCCTGGCCCTGCTTGAAGTTGGCACCTCCCAGGGCAGCCTGGTCCAGGCTTGACAGATGAGAAGGAAAACCAAGGCTCAGAGAAGGCAAGGCACTAGCCAGAGGTCGCACAGCAGGGCCAGGGTTCAGACCTGGAATTCTGGTCTCACCATCCAGAGTTCAGGCCCCACACTGCCCTCCCCCTAGCCTCGCCCCCGTTCCTAACCAACCTTCTCTGGGCAGTTTGTTGGAGTCAGGAAAACTGGGGGGAAGGCAGTTTGGGAAGGAAACAGGATTGAGTACAACTGGACTGGGTCCAGGGGTATCCTACCATGATAACAGCAGCCTGAGCACCTACTGTAAGCCTCTGTGAACATTGTCTTCAATGTGCAGCCCTTCATGGCGCCTATCTTTTTAAGAGACCTACTAAGTGCCTGTCGCTGTGATTAAAAGCCCAGCAGAGGTCAGTGACCCACCAGATAGAAGCCATTTTTGACCCCATTATCAGGTGACCATCTGAGAAAGAGAAACAGTTGCTCTATTTGGGGACAGAGCAGGCTCCAGAGCTAACGGGTTTGGACAGTCAAACCTTCACTTCCCTATGCCTGCTCTGTGACCCCCACACCAGTGACTCTGCTTCCCACAGCCTCAGTTTACCACCTGATAAAATGGAATGGGTATAGCGTTCACATCATGGAGACCCGGCCTAGGTGGGGTCAGAGTTCAAATCTTGCTATGTGGTTCCTGGCTGTGTAACCCTGGGTATGGTGGCTTGACATCTCTGTTCTCTGTATCCTGTTGTGCAACAGACAAGAAGAGGGAATGAGTTGGCCCCCTCCAAGAGCCTTCCCTGTGGGGCCAGGTCTTCTGGAGGCCCTGCACTCATATTTGACCTCAGATAGACCTGCTGGGCTGGGGTCAAAGAGCCCACAATGGCCCACAACAAGAAGTGTGGTTGGCCATGCTTGACCCTGCAGGCTCCGGTGTGCAGCCAGCAGCACCTGCTGTGTCATCCTCCTCCCAACCCAGTCACCTCACTGCATGGTGGACACCATGTCCCCTTCTCTGCTCAGATACTTCTGGTCACCAACTGCCATCCGTGCACCCTGCTCTACAGCCTGGCCAGGCTCACATGGGCCTTGTCTTCGGTTTCAGGAACCAACATTGCCTGCCATGTGCAACAGCGTGGCCCGGAACCAGCACCTCTGCTCTGCATTCCACATAGCCTGAGCTCCCTCCTCCAGGGAGCCCACCCAGATGCTCCCACCAAAAGCAAGTACCTTGGCCACCTGGCAACACTCGCCTTCTTTTCGTCATTACCATGACACACAGCTATTTCACACGTCACCTTGAATTCCCGTGGCTGTGGAGCAGATGGCTCTGTGAGCTTTAGGGCGAAAGAAGAATTATTATCTCTAAAACCCTTAAGGAAGCCTATAAAGTTGAAATCACTAGATCCATTCAAACTTCACAATTTGACATATGGTGTCCCACCCAGGATTTATGGAAATGTTTGTGTCATTTGTGAGCAATCGGCCTTGGAGAACGTTTGCTTCTGGGCAGACATTCCCCTGATATCCTCAGGCTTACCAAGAACCCCGAGTCTGTGGTAAATACGCCAGCGATGGCAGCCAGCCATTTCGGAAACAGGCTCACTAACACTGCAGGGCTATGGAGATGTGCTCCCAGCTCCGCTTTGGGTCTAGCCTGGCCTCTCTTGTCCCCATCAGTCCCCACTGTCCTTTCCCAGCCTTCCCTCAACCCCCACCTAGACACCAGGCTAGGCTGTGCCCACCCTGCTCCTCCAGCCCCTAGAAGACTCCCCTCTTTGTGAGACTCAAACAGCTCTCAGAGCTGTGTTCAAACTCCACTCCCACCATATGCTTGACCCCCAACCCAGACTGGACCCCAGGCTTCCCCCCCTCTGCAAAAGTCTTTCTCAGGAGAGGAATGGGCTGCCAGAGAAGGGTCTCAGACTCTCAGTCCTCAAGCCAGAGCTATTTGCTCAACACTTAAGAATCTGTTTGAGGCTGGCAAAACGGTGCAGTGGATAAATGTGCTTGTCGCCAAGTCTGACAATCTGAATTGAATCCCCGAGCATCACATGGTGGCAGGAAAGAATTGAGTCCCACAAACTGTTCTTTGACCTCTAAACATGTGCTATGGCGTGTGTGTGTGTGTGTGTGTGTGCGCGCGCGCGCGCGCATACGCGCACGCAAATGAAATAAATTCGTTCTCAAATGAAAACAAAGCCACAGGTTCACTCTGCCCCCGCCCTAGGGGAGCTAGCCTCGAATCTTCGATTTATAAAATGACTGAAGGATTTTTGAGACATAACACATACACTACACACACACACACACACACACACACACACACACACACACGGGGGGGGGGTGAGGGCAGACATACACACAAACACAGACATATACACAAAGTCAAAATACCCTGGTTTTTAAATAATGAAGAATCTACTTTATCTCGTGGAAAATTCTCTCAGTCAGAACACATGCACAAAGAAAGAGAGAACAGAAGGAGTCATAACTGGCCTGGTGCTGGGGGCATTGGTCAAGGCTGGTGTCACCCCAGAGGTCAGAGGCTGACGGAGGCAACCCCTTACCCTGGTGACCAGGGACATGGGTGGCTATGGGTTCAGGGGACACCCTGGTACTCTGGAGTGGTGACTGTGGCTGAGGGAGGAAGAGAGCAAACAGCTGGGCCAGGGACAAGGCTAGCTCTTCTAGAAACTTCTAAGCCAGAAACGGCCAAGGCCACGTAGAGGCACACACTGGAGTTGTGTTTGTTTGTTTTTAATTTGATTTGCTGGCCAGCATTTAAAAATCAGGAGTTTTCACACATGACCTCAGACTTCTGGTTCCTCTTAATACATGGAAAAGTCTGGGCGGTATGCCGGCTCAGGGTGCCGCCCCCAGAGGAGCCTGTCCCCGACTCAGGGTGCCGCCCCCACAGGAGCCTGTCCCCAGCTCCCTGCCTCAACCATGGTGTCGCCTTGTCTCCTGGGCCTGAGGTGTTTGCAAATTGGCCCTCCTGGTGAACCTCACTGTGGAGGACACTGGCAGCAGCCTGGAGATCCAGATAGCTTCCCCGAGAGCGAGGCGACAGCCAGAGCCTCCCCCAGGAGCTACTGACCCTGGGCCTAGGCCCCGGGTCAGAGAAGGCCCCGTCCTGTTTAGGTTTTGTGGTCTCGTGAGTAACCAAGTGGAAAAAAACAAGGTCGAAAAGATAACAATTACAACGAAATTAAATCAAATCAGGCCCGTGACTCATTTATGGAGCCGTAAAAACAGAAAACAAAAACAAACTGGTTCTCCAGAAGTGAGTGAGGCGGGCAGGCAGAGGAGACTCAGAAAGAAGGCTGCAGGGTAACCAGCATTCAGGGGCTCCGTGGGGCCATGGAAAGCCAGGGAACACGGCCACCAGAGCTGGGGACCTGGGCCCAGAGCGGGCTGGGGACCTCAGAACTCACAGGACTGGCCGTGTCCTTCCAAGTACCTCCAGCAAGAAAACTGAGACAGGGAGTGTGAGGTGATGAGCCCAAGCCACCAGACAGCCATGATGGCACCTGTCACCACAGCCTGCCACAGGCTCCAGAAAGCCAGTGTCAAAACCAGGACCATCTCATAAACAGCAAAGGAGCCCTAGAGGCCAGGCCTGGGACAAGGTTCCTCTGCCCAGTGAGGATCTACTGTCCCTACTTGGCAGTAATGGGGTCCCTCCTTCCATGATGTGTTAGAAAGCACTGGGAGCTGGTGATCCTGATCAGGCAGCCCTGAAGCTTGGCTCCCTCTTCCCAGAAGCCTTGGTCCTGGAGCTGAGAGCTGCCCTCAGCCTGGATGCCCCAGAGGTCGTCCTGACCCAGGACCAGACTGTAGGGGCAGCAGGAGCTGGGAGAGTCAGCGTTGAGGAGGGTTGGCTTAGAAGAAGCTGGATTCAGGGAATGCGGGGAGGGGTCCGTGGAAATCTCCCCCACCACAAGGCACTGAGATGAGAGTTCCTGGGACTAGTGCAGAGCTAAGGGCCTTCCATTCAGTCTCTGGCTCTTATTGATGACTTTCTTGTGCCCTGTCTTTCAAGAAGGCAGGGGACCCAACAGTGAGCAAGAGGAACCAAAATGGAGCTGACCCTGGGGGCATGGGCATGCAAGCAAAGCCACAGAGTCTGCAGCAGTAGTTAGAGCTATGGAGATACATAGAACAAGAAAGGAGTGTGGGCCAGGGTACAGGGGCTAATCCTTTGGGAAAAACGGTTCCAAGAGGACAAAATAGTGCATGCAAAGGTCCTGAGGTGGAGTGTGCCCACATTTCTGAAGAACAGCCATACTTCCTAAGTGGCAAAAGAAAAACACATCTCCCAGCACCCAGCAGGGAGGCTGTCTTCACTACCAGAAGAGGAACTCTGGGCTCAGAGAGGGGAAGTGAGTTGCCCAGAGTCACACAGCCAGGAAATGTTAGGCTACGCAGGGGTGTGTTCATGCTGACTGGGGCCCTGTGCATATAACCAGGATGCATGGTCCAGGGGTGGCTCCCAGAGAGTGTGTCACCCGCCTGGGTCACAGCCGTGGGTGGCATGATTATGCAATCTTGAGCCCTGTAAGGAACCAGGCCAGGGCAAAGGCTGGGCTAAAAGAGCCTGGCCCCACCCTAAGTTCTGCCCTGCCTTCTCTCTGTCTCCCAGGCCCTACAAGATCTAGAAGTCACCAGGTGACCAAGACTCTGGAAAGCTCATTCAGACTGAGATGTGAATGACTGCTGGTACACACACACACACACACACACACACACACACACATACAAACACACATACACACACAGATACACAAATACACACATACATACACACACACACATGCATGCACATACACACACATACACATGCATGCACATACACACATACACACACGCACGCACGCACACACACACACACATGCACACACACACTTTTCCATGCTCCTGACATAGAAGCAACTCCGCAGCCTTTGCTTTTCATCTGTCAAATAACGGTCCACTTAGGCGACCTCTGACAGCTGTTGTAGATTCCTGGGTCAAGAGAAACACACAGCTTCCTGAGGTCACTTCCAGAGGCCCCAGCCTCTTCTCCCCTGCCCCTGCATCCACATGGCGCTCCTGTGACACTCCAGACTTTTGCATACCCATCCACTCTCTGGGACTCCCTCGCCCTCAGAGGAAAACTTGGCTTCACAGTGGGAGTTGGTAGCAGGGAACACAGGATAGAAATGGTTAAGAAGTGGCACTGACTGAGACCTTAGAAAGAGGGAAGCACCCTGTGAACACACTGAGGACATGGGCTCTGGCCAGGACACAGACTGTGCAAAGGCCCTGAGGTTCACACAGAGCAGCAAGGAGGCCACTGAAGGTGACTGGCGACCACCAAGGAGCAGGGATAGTGAAGGCTAGGCCAGGCCAGGTGAAAACTGTGGAGGCGGGGGCAGACAAGTTGTAGATGAATCTGAAAGATCCAGACTGACAAACCATCAGATATGGGACAAGTGAGAATGGGGACCATTAACACAGAGGGAGACGTGGAGGTTGGGAGCTGCCTGGAGATCATCCTAAGCTCGTAGCTCCTGCCTGCCACCCTGGTGGAGGGAAGGACTAGGCATCTGTAAAGCACACAGCACAGCAGCCCCCTTCTGCAGAGCCTGGGGACAGTCATCCCCCCAGGGAGCCACTGAGCAGCAGAAGACATTGAGAAGGTGCAATGGTCTTAGATAAACCAAGGTCCCATCGGATAGCACGGGGTCCCAGGTATCAAAGCTGCTGTTTTGCTCGGCCGTTGGTGGTGCACGCCTTTAATCCCAGCACTCGGGAGGCAGAGGCAGGCGGATTTCTGAGTTCAAGGCCAGCCTGGTCTACAGAGTGAGTTCCAGGACAGCCAGGGCTACACAGAGAAACCCTGTCTCGAAAAAAACAAAAAACAAAAAAACAAAACAAAACAAAACAAAAAAACCCTGCTGTTTCCACAACAGCAGCACTGATGGGTCCTGGGGCCACTGAGAAATGGCCAGCAGCACATCAGAAGCCCCAGGCAGAGGGAGAGAGACTATGAGGCGGCTGGGGAGGTTCTCTCTCGCTCCCCTGCATGCATGCACACACGCATGAGCGTGCACACACACACACACTCTCTCTCTCCCAAAGCCACCCCTTCACTCAGAGGTCAAATACTCACAGTCCCTAGGGTGGGAATGTAGCGAACCTACAATTTGAACCTGGGTCTTGAAATTGGGTTTTAACTGCTAAGCTGTGATGTGCTCAGACTGTTTCTGAGGTGTGGAGGCTCGGGCAGGGTCCTGGGCTTCAGGATCTGTCAGATTCTTTGTCGAACCCCAGAAGGGGACCCAACAAGCCCACCCCCAGCCCCCACCCAGGTCTATACCTGGTCCCTGTGCATCAGGACAGTCACTTAGGAAGGGAAACTGAGACTGTGCTGGGGACCAAGCTGGAGACCAAGGGGACCCAGAGGGATAACTCCCTACTGTCTTCCAGCCCCCCTCTTCTGGACGAACTGGAAACCCTAGCCCCCAGCCCCTAGCAGACCACAATCACCACTAAGCCCCTCTCTAAATGAATGTAGTGTGCCTCCTCTACTCCCGGCTCCATCCCTGGCTAGCTGGACCTGCTCTAATGCAGATTGCTGTGTGACATTAGAAAGGTGATATCCCTTTCAGATGTCAACCTGTGCAGCTGCATGAAGCTTGACATCAACCAAAGGCAGTGTGCCTAGGCCATCCTCTCCTGGGATGGTCACAAGGCTCGTCTCCCCCAGGAGTGTCATTCGCTTATTCTTTTGACATTTACAGAGTGCCTACTGTGTGCCAGGCACTGTAGTAAACTCAGGGGACATTGCTGGGAACAGAGCCAATGAAAGACCAGGTGGCCAGCAGCCAGAGGAGCTACAAAGGCACAGGAGGGGTGGCCTTCCGCCACCAGCACAGACAGAACAGGTAGCAGAGGAGACATGAGATATGAAAGGTTCTTTACACATCACCCTTGGAGGCCACGGTAATCCTTAAACCTCAGCCTGCTGCTGCTGAGGTGCTCTCTTTACCAGGTTCCTCCTGAACTTCTCACTGGGTCTGGGGCTGCTCAAGTTTATCACAGAGTCTGCCACAATCTCAGAGGATGGGGCTCCTACTGTCCCCAGACACGGACAGAGAGATCCAGAGAGGTAAGGTGAGCAGCCAATGGTCACAGTCAGGAATCAAGTAGGGGAAAAGGAATAGTGGACACCAGGTAGGTGACCTGAAGCCACTCCTGGAAGGTACCAGGCAGGGCTTGGATGGGGTCAGCCAGACAGAGAGCTGGGTGGAGAGCCAGCTGGGACCAAGCCTCAGCAGCCATAGGTTCTGGCCCTTGGGCCCCAGATAGGGTGACAGCCACACCCAGGCTCAGCACTGGCCACGCTGCCTGCTGGAACACAAAGTACTCAGACCAGAGGCTCAAAATAGAACGCACCAACCCTGGGGGGTGCCTGGGCTTGGGGGAGGACCAAGCCAAGTCCTGCCAGCCTGGGGCTGGGGCTGGGGCTGGGGGTATCTGGGGGACCCTGGGTCATATCTGGCTCTCTTCCGTGCCATTGTCCAGGATGTCAATGCCAGTCCTGATGAAACCGGCTCCTCAGACAGCTGTGTGGCCTCAGCTCCAACCTCTGTGAGACTCCAGAGTCGTTATCTGCCATCAACATACCCAGTCTGTCACTTCATCACTTAGCAAAGCTTTGCCGAGTGCTCATTATGAGCCAGGACTCATTAGAGAACAAAGCAGACCCTAACCTCTGGCAGAGACACCACACCTATAGGGAGGGTACCCAGGGGTACCAAGCACCTGGGGTGAGTGGACAGGGAACAGAACACAAAGTGAAGAGGCAGGAGACAGCTACAAAGGGGTTCAGGGAAAGTCTCACCTACAGAGACCAAGACAAGGAAGGTAGTCTGCATCTGAGAGAACCATGTTCTGAGTGGCTGCAACAGCCCGTGCAAAGGCCCTGGACAGCCTGAGCTTGGACAGTTTCAAGGACAGGGCCTGTAGGTCCAGAAGATGCGTGAGGAGGAGGTCTGGGGAGGTGGAGAGGGAGCCGAGGTGTGGGGGGGGCTTGGGAGCCTTGGGGACCCCTGATGTATTTTTGGAGCAGTGGACAGGCAGCAGCCTATAGTCTTGAAGGATGCCTGCATGGAGAGCAGAGGGGAATGGGTGGAGATGACAGCAGAAGAGCCTAGAGCCATGGTTCTCAACCTGTGGGTCTTGACCCCTCTGGAATCAAGTCTGACCTTTTCACAGGGGTCATATATCAGATTTCCGGCATATCAGATATTGACATTATAATTCATTACAGTAGCAAAATTGCAGTTACGGAGTAGCAACGAACATGATTTCATGGCTGGGGGTCGTCACCACAACATGAGGAACTGCATTAACGTGGGGGGCACAGCATTTGGAAGGTTGAGGGTCACTGATGTACAGTCAGGCTCTGACAAGACACAGTACCTCAGGGGCGTTGGCAGAGGCCCCTCCCACCCTCAGCTTCCTGGAGCCCGGTTATCAGTCCAGCCTGAAACCTAGGATCCCCCACCCCAGCCACAAAAGCTGTGTTGGTAAAAGTTGCTACCAGTGTTAGGAAACCAGGGGGGACTGTAAGCCTCCAGGCCTGGAGGACAGCGCCCCAGGAACTCAGGAGGGCAGGCACCAGACCACTGCCCTGCCCTGGAGTTGGAGGTGGGCAGGCCGGGGTGGGGAACAACACACAGACCTCCTGTGCTCCACCCTGGTCCACACTCTCTTTACAAGGCAGCTACTCTGTGTGATTTGCCAGCACCTCCCCAGGGCTGCAGGTATCACAGAGTCCCCCACATACACACCAAGCAGGGGAGGGGAGAATGTGCCTGAGAGAGCAGCAGAGGTGTGGGTAGACAACATGCAGGACTGGCTCAGGGAGAAGCATGCAGTCCCTCATTCCCATGTGTTTACAGGGCGGCAGGGGCTGGGCTGGGGAGGTGGGTATGCAGCTGAGATCGAAACAGCCAGATTCCCCCCACCTGTGCCACAGTAACATTCCAGAGGGGGAGATGGGGGAGACACTGGATAAACAAGAGGATAATTTCTAGAAGGTTCTAGGAAGGAGGCAAGAAGGGCTGGCCAAAGGAGAGCCTCTGCAAACTTACGACCTGGATGGAGCTGAGGGACCAGCATGTGCAAAGGTCCTGGGGCAGCACAGCGGTGTGTTCAGGGGTGAGGCAAGTATGGTTGTGAGGAGCGGGTGATATCAAGAACCTGGGGGCAGAGCTAGGGCACAGGGCCTTGCAGCCTCTGTAGTCTGTCTGCTGAGAGAGTCGGCGCCCCGGAGGGCTCTGTGGAAACCCTCTGTCCTAGAACAAGAGGAGAGACAGGAGCATCTGCCACAGGCCATGGTGCCGAGCCAGCGTGGGCTGTGAGACCTGTGGGGGAAAGGAAAGGAGACCCAGGTGTGAGGCCCCAGGTGGCACCAGTGCTGGCTCTGCAGGGTGGGGGAAGTCCCTCCGTGTGGGACACATGGAGAACTCTCTCAGGGCACAAGGCCTCAATGGGGAAAGGGAGTCACATGGTCCCTACTGCCCTGCCACAAGCACAAGTCAATAAAGATCCCGGGGCAGGTGGCCTGGCTGCTGTGGTCAGTGGGACAAGGTGTGTGTGTGGAGTGAGTTACACACTGTCCCTCTGACTGTCCCAGCTTGTGCTCTGAAACCAACCAGAACTTGTCCATGATCTCGTGGCTCCCAGGGCCAGGAGGGGATGAACGCAGTCCTGTGTCTTCACGCTGGTTCCTCTTGACCTCTGCCACCTGTCACCCGGCTCTGTCTGCTTCTCACCCCACCCCACCCCAGAAGCCTTGACTGTTCCTCACCCCTTGCAGGCCAGCACTGTCTATGTCCCCTCCCTCTCTGGTCACCTGTTAGCTCTGGAGGTCACGAGCAAGGTCAGTAGCCACACAGGCTTTGGATGCGGTCAGTCTGACACCAAAGCCTCCACTCTGGCTTCAGCTGACCCCAGCTGGGCCTGCTAGCCGATGGCAGTGTCAGCAGCCAGGTGGTGACATAGAGAAGGCCCCTCTGTCACTCTGTCCACAGGCATCACTGAGAAGGTCTAAGATGAGGAACTAGGGTCTTCACCCACTTCCATCAGTCGGGGTCCCTCACTCACAGCCCAAGCCAAGAGGCTGAAGTGGCCAACACTGCCCACTGGACACCCCACAAGCCCTGGCTCCTCAGCTTCTAGAATGGCCTCTGTGTCTCTTCTCCATACTGATGCAGAAACAGCTGGAAATAGAACAGATAGGGAAACTGAGGCTGAGAGAGAGAGAGAGTACGCCCCGGGATGTCCTCAGAGAGCATCATGTCTTCCCTGTGCCATTCCTGAGGCCTGAGATAGTGTTCACCCAGAGGCACAGTAGCCTTCAGGGCATACAGCACAGTCATAACCTTAGGCAGATGGCTCCATGCTCAGGGCCTCAGTTTCCCCATCTGAGAAAAGGGGTTGTGTTGAATGATACTTCGCAAGGTAGGGTTTACGGTGAGGTTTGATAAAGCTGTTGTGTGGTTAAGACTCGCTTGTGGCTACCAAGCCTTAGCCTGTTTCATCAGGGACAGACTGTGACAGTAAAGACCCTCTAGTCTCTTGCTCAAGGCTGACAGAGGAGTAAAAGGAAAGGGCGGGGGCCGAGGCCAGGCCTGTGACTGGTAACTCTGGGCACTGACTGCACCCATCCCCTGGGGCCGCTGCCTGTTCCACGAAGGGAATACCACATCTTGCACAACACAGGAAGTGGGGCCTGGACCCCATGTCCACCCGGCTGCAGACAGGACAGTCAAGGGAGGCCCCCGCCAGGCTTCCTGTGTGCTGAGCACACTAGACAGAAAGCAGAAGTGAGGCATGAAGTCACAGGGCGATCCTGGCAGCACCTTCCCCTCCCTGGCCTACTGTGCTGCCTGCCTGTCCTGACTCAGGGGTCCTAGGTTCAAATCCTAGCTCTGCCACTTACCAGCTGCGTGATTCTGAATCCTGCAGCCCAGACCCCACCCCCGTTCAGTTGCTGTAAGGAGATGCAGTCTGCTCCAAGCTTCCCTTCTCCTCTGGGACATGGTGGCCACAGTTGTCATTTCAAAGTCCCAGATAATTGCTTGTTATGATTGAAGATGTTAAGGTACCTCAGGAGAGGGTAGACTGAGGTCCTACTGGATAAATAGACATGGAAAGGGGACAGTTGAGACTCCATCCTCACTCCCAAGCCCACATCAGGCATTACTAATCAATAAGGATTCAATTTCCCAAGAGTTGCAATGCAGCCTCAGATACTTGCTTAAAGCCACACTCCAGCGGTTACCAACAGGAAGAGCACACACAGTATCTCTGTAACTATGCATCTGTTTGCTCAGATGTTGACAAAATGGATGGAGGAGGACCCTGGACCTCAAGAGGCTGGTACTGGCAGACTGGCTGAGGTACTTCCTGCCATCACATCTGCCTGTGACCAGAATGCTTTGAAGTAGCCTAGCAGCGGGCAGGGAGGGGTACAGGCCATGGGATGGGGTACAGACCACAGAAGAGCTGAGGTAGGGAGACAGTAGCTGTTTGGCCCGCTCCTGGAAGGGGGTCCAGGGCTGACTCTAGAGAGCTTGCTGGCTTCTTAGCAGTGCCGGGGAAAGTCCAATGACCCACAGCCTGTGACTGGTTTTGTGAAAGGGAGAGAGAGCCTGGCCTCTTGCCAGCCCTGGCCACGCACCCTGTTTCTTCTGGGTTCAAGCCACTGTCATCGCCGGCCTGGACTTTGTGATCATCACAGTCTATCTCTCTGCTTTCCCTTGTCCCCTACACTCTGCCGGGAGGACATGAGTACCACCTCCTGTAACTGCCTCCCCTGATGCTCCCCGAGTCTCCTGAGGGTCCCTTACATGTCCTTCAGCTCTCTCCACTGTGGCCTTGTTGGTCCCTCTCCATGAAACACGCTGTTCCCTTTCACTTTTGCCTGCCCCGCCAACCGCCAGTAAGTCACTGGTTCCGTGTCTGGGTGGATCCATGTCTGAAGTTATCATTGTGTGTTGTGAGCCCACCACAGAGAGCAGATAACTCGATGCTCAGGTGGTCATATGAACTGACAGTACTTACAATTGTCACTGTGTCTCCCAAGCCACTTGGATATGGACTTAAGCTATTCCAACTCAGTGGTGGTGCCAGGTGCCTTCCAGAGAGGAAGGAAGAAGCTGGGAAAGTTGATACAGACATGACACAAAGCTTTTGTTTGCTTTGTCTTTGTCTTTTTTAATTACATTTTTACTTATTTGTCAGAGGCATTGTGCATGCCATAGCAGGCATGAACCCAGAAGACAGCTTGCAAGAGTTGGTTCTCTCCTTCCACCATGTGGGTCCCAGGGATCGAACTCGGGTCCTGAGACTTGGCAGCAGACACCTTTCATCCACAGAGCCTTCTTGAAGAACTTTGGTTTCCTTATTTACAACAGCTCTCAGCCTGGACTGGTCCCAAACTCATGATCTTCCTGCCTCAGTCTTTCTAGTGTTGGGAGTCTAGGCCTGCGCCACTACACCTGGCCAGGCACAATTTATTTTATTTTATTTTGAGACAGAATCTCACATAGCCCAGGCTGTCTGAGATCCAGAGATAATTGTGTCAGACCAATTCAGATTTGACCAGAGCCAGGCACGATTATACATGCATACATGCATACATACATACGTACATACGTGTTGGATGTACTAACCTTGTCAGATGGAGAAACTGAGTCTGGGCTCTTCCCAGGGTACCACCCATTTCCTCCCACCCAAAGAAAAGAGGAAGGGGGCAGTGGTCAGCTGGGAAGAGTCTGGGCTGGGAAGGAGCAGGGTGGGGATGGATAGAGGCCCTGCTTCCGTTTAACCACAGCCCTGGGACTGTCCCAAAAGGGAAGCAGAAGCTGCCTGTCCTCGTGTCCTGTACCCCAGGGAGGAGGCTGGGTACCTGGGGTGAAAGGCAGGGGTCTCGGGAGGCTGCAGCCACATGACTGTCTAGTTGTTCCTCCTGTCTCCACCCAGAGAGGGTTCCTGTGTCTCCACCAGAGGACTTTGGCCATGCCAAGGACCCCTGCTCCATCTGCCTAGCCTCTGTTCATCTCTCTGTTCTCAGCTCAGCTCCTTCCTGGCCTCCCTCAGCCCCTAGCCTTCTCCCATCACCATGCACTGTCGTCCCAAGCTCAGACCTCTGAGGGAGGAATCATCAGCTGGCCAGACTATGTGTTTCATGGACGCTGGCTGAGTGGATGGGTGGGTGGGTGGGTGGGTGGGTGGGGAGGAATAGGATGCACGTGTCACTCCACCCCTCCCCCACAGCCCACTCTGGCCTTCATCTCTGCCCTGCCATCCTGGTAAGTGTCCTGCTTCTACAAGGCCACCTCTGTCACTCATTCTTGGTTCCCAAAATGCATCCTTCCTCACCTCTCAGCCCATCCTGCCTGGATGGAGACAGCTCAGGCTCCAGTCAGGAGCATCTGGAAGGTTCCAAGCCCCATTGCCCTTTCGCAGATTCAGAATTCCCGTCCCCTGTAGCTGGGATACTCCAGCATCCTCAGACAGTGCCCTGGTCCCCTGATCCACACACTGTGTTCTGGACCAAAGGGCTAGGAGCTGGTAGGACCCAACACTTAGGCCCTTGGGTTCTATGGGAGCTGCATTGTGGCCCTGCACTCCAGGCCTATGTGAAGGGTGAGCAGAACCTGCCAAAGAGGCCTGCTTGTTGTTTGGGTTTTCATTGTTGGTATTATTTTTGAGACAGTATCTCACTATGTAGCACAGGCTAGCCTCAAATTCATGTCAATCCTCCTGTCTCATCCCCCGGGGCTAAAATTATATGCATGCACCACCATGCCTGACTCTGTCAAGCCCTTTGAATCCCTGATAGATGATTTCTGCTGTCTGGCTCAGTGTCTGTGCTGTGTGGAGCCACACTGTGTGGCCCAGGTGACAGTAGCAAGAAAAATGTCCTCAGACATCAGCACAGGGGCCACTTTGTCCCCACACGGTTCCACAATAACTGGCTCAGTCTGAGGACACTGACCTGGGGGACACCACAGCATACAGGATGGCAGGGACAGCAGGAAACATCAGGGTGAGACCAGAGGGTAACAGGCTTGTTTTAGGGAGACCTCGGAGCACACACCTGTGAGGATCATGGAAGGATCCAGAAAACATTTTCTGGGCAGAGCCACCATAGAGGCAGAGGCCAAGAGGTGTGAAGGAAATGAGTCTGAGGGTGAAGGAGGAGGCGGGGCTCAGGGCCAGTCCTGGGCCAGTTTTCCTCAGTTAAGGCAGGGGGCCATGGCAGTATGGGAGCAGGGCAGCGGGTGAACCAACCAGGTTCTGCGAAGACCCCTGGGGCTGAGAGGGTGAGGAAGGAGACAAGGAGGCCGGCTGAGGGCTGGCCTAGGAGGGATGAACCTCAAAGGCCAACCAGGTGAGACAGCAGAGGGGGAGCCATGGGGATTTCCAGAACCCCAGGAAGGCAGAGCCAGAGGAATTTGTGGGCACCGCGGGTGTGGGGTTGAGGTGACTCCAGAGTGAGGACATGGAATTAGTGGGCTGAGTGCTGCCTTCTGAGCCAAGGAAAACAACTGTGTCCCTGCTTGGGTTGAGGGTCTGCCTCAGACCCAATAAGCAAGCGGACATACTGTACATGGGCCTAGAAGACCACACGGCCAGTCTTGGCAGAAGAGGGCCTATCTGAGAGGCTTGAGGGCAGTGGGGTAGAGAGAGGAGACCCCAGCATCCTGGAGGGGGTTGCCTGGCAACCTTACCCAGTGAGGAAAAACCAGGGAGGTGGGCAAGCCCAGGTCACCAGGACACGGCCGGTGGCTGAGATGCCTATAAAATACAGTCTTGATCAATAAAATGAGCCCCTGCCTGGTCAGGATGTAATGATGTGGAAGATGAGTCTGGTACCAAAGATGCCACGGGGACCTAGAAGGAAAGGAGAAGTGGCAAAATTTCAACCCGAGGCTCCAGGAGCCATGATGTGCCAGGTGTCTCGCTGTAAGATTTAGCTGTCTCTGCTCTCTCCATCATGAAGATGGGACAAGGAGACAAAGGGGAGAAGCCCGAGATGGGGAAATGGAGAGAGCGAGGATCAGGAAAGGTCATCGGAGAACCAGAGCCTCCTGGCGCAGGGCTGTGCCAGCAGCCAACTCTAAAAGCCCACCCTGCCATTTCTGCCTAGGCTGTGCCAGGCAAACTCCCAAGCCTCAGCTCCTCGGGGCAGGCCTGTCTGCTCCCCAGTTCCCACGCCCAGCTCCATGGTCAATGAAGTACAGGCTTCTCAGGCCCGGAGACCCCTCAGGTCCAACTTGCCCATCCAGGTGAGCACGGTCTCCACAAGACCTGAGGGCTCCCCTGAGTCCCCTCCTCTGTGCGTGTACGCCTCTGTGGACAGCTCATCATCTAAAAACCCCTTTTCCAAAATGTCTCGTTCCCATGGGCAAGTGCTGAGGCCTCCACACTCCTACCGTTCAGTCCCACTTCCTGACTACTTGTGGGCTGGACACTGAGCTTGACCAGGTGTTGGGGCCCAGTACTTATAGCACACAGAAACCCCAGGACTAGCTTTGTCCCCTACTTGGGCAGTGGCTTGCCAGTTGGAAATAGAGCAGTGTAGATTCCCAGCTGAAGGTGGAGGCCAAAGCCTCAGAGCCTCCCAGCCCGCCTGTGGCCCCAGCTCACAGGGGCCACACCCAGGCCACCACCACCATCTCAGAGGCTCATTGTTCCTGCCTGGCTCAGCTCCAGGGTCTGGCCCCACCCAGGCTCCCACTTCCCTCTGGGATCCCCCAGCACCCTAACCCGGGCCTCCCAGGGGCCTATTGAGGTGCTAGCTGAGGCAGCCCCACCGGGGCCCAAGTCAGCTTCCCCTCTCCGAGCCTCTGTTTCCCCACTCGCTAGGTGGGGTGGCAGAACCTGAAAGGAAGCAAAGAGGGTTCTCCATGTTTGCTGGGTGACTGAGTGCCAAGCAGGGTGAGAAGGAAGGCTCGAGCTGTGTTCTGCCCAAGTCCTCTGCCCGTCCTGGACTTGGAGGGCCAAGCCAAAGAGCAGCCATTGCAGAGACACGCAGAAGCTAAGGCAGGTCTTCTTTCCACATGCCAAGTGACACTGTGTGGCAGTGGGCAGGCCGTGGGAGTCTCTGGGCCTCAGAGGAGAGAAGGTAGCAGCTTTGCTCCCCCTCCTCAGGAAGGGAAGGGAGGGGCGGGGCCAAGTTTCCTTTTCTTTTTTCTTTTTTTCTTTTTAGCACAAAGGGCTTGAATGAAAACCAGCTGTAGACAGAGCTACTATTGTGAAAAACCTGAGACTCCCCAGCAGGCGGAAGAGCATCCTGGGTGTCAGGCTGGGTAAACAGAGGCACAGGCTGTAGGCAGCTGGGGTCTTCCATGCCTCCTGCAGGGGCCTAGCCTGGGCGACTGCAGCCAGCTCTGAGCGTTTCCTGTGTCCGGTTCTGGGAAGGCCATTTTGTGCCTCACCTCTGGGAGCCTCAATTCCCATCTTCAAAATGTGCACAGGGCACTCCTGCTGTAGAGGGATCCATTGTTAAGGCCTCCGGGCCGCTGATCCTAGTCCCGCCACCTGCTACTGCGTGACTTAAAGTAAGCGACTTGGCCTCTCTGTGCCTATATCTCCCATGTGTCAAATGGGAGGCACCCTAGCACTTGCCCTGCAGGGATATGAAGGAAGCTGGTCGCGACTCCTCTGCTGCCCAACCCCCAGGTTCCCTGTCCTCATCTCTGCTCTGCCCTGCACACACATTCAGCCCAGCAGTTGCAGCACGTACTTTTTAGCAAGCACCTACTATGTGCAGGTCTAGATGCAGCTGAGACTCTGGGTAGAGAAAGAGTGTGCTAAGGACCTGTGTGCAGAAAAGATGCATAGGGAGTTCTAGACATTGGCGCCTGCAGGCACTGCATGCTGCATGCTGCATGCTGCTCGCTGCTCCGCTCGGTGCTGGCTTCCCATGGCCTCCAGGGAGGTCAGGCAAAGGCTTCCTTCTCCCATGTTTGCAATCAGAGGCACACAGTATGACCACATAGCAAGGCCAGCCGAGCTGACAAACTCTGAAGTGAAGTGTAACTGGCTGGGCAGTGCTCCCAAGCTCAGACCTTTGTCCCCGTAGGGACCTTCTGCCTCTGCCAACCTCTCAATGTCCTGCCCGAACAAGGCCTCAACACTCCCCGAGGAGGGTGACTGGCCGATGCAAAGGAAAAGGGGAGAACATACATCCCAGGATGCACTCCACCCTCACAACTCAAAGTGGCCCGAAGCGAGGTGAGGGAGGAGCCCTGGGTGGTCCTAGACACTGCCTGCCCTGCACTCCAGCCAAGGAAACAGAGGGAGCCATTGCCAAGTGTCTCTGGGCCTCAGTTTACTATTTGTGAGATAGGACTGCAGGCTGGGGCCCCCCCAGGGGCTGTGTAGAGGCAGGGTCCTCAATGGCTGCACCTTTGCTTCTGTCCTTGTGGCTGAGGGCTGGTTACTGTTATTCCTGCCCTGGTTGCTGAGGGCTAGTTATTGTTGCTCCTGTCCTTGTCCTTCCCATTGTCACAGGGTCATGCTGCAAAGCCCCCTGCTGACTGAAATCACCAGGCCATCCCTCAGTCTAGCCTGATAGCTCACTTAATTAATCCTTAGGGAAAGGAAACCGCCCCCAGGAGCCGCCAGGGTAACCCAATGCCCCTCAGTGCCAGGGCCTCAGGCCCTCCAGGCCTGCCCCAACACTCTATCTGTCCAACCTGACCGGGCCTGGCACAGGCTCAATGTGCACATTGTCTGGGTCTTCCCCCTCCCCCAGTTTCAGCCAGCTTGGCCAGCGGAGGCAGATGAAGGGAAACTGGAAACCCTGCAGGGCAGCTGCATGAGGTGGCTAGGCTGCCTCCCCAGGACCACTCACTGATGCACCACCAAGCTTTACACAGTGGTGTGGAAGCTTGGGTCAGGGTGTGCAGGAACCTTCCCCAGGAGAGAATTAAGCGACTCCAGATGTTCCTGGTGACAGAGATGGCACAAACTTGAGGCAGAGTATCTTGGTCAAGGCTAATGTGCTACAAATTCAGTCAGCAATGCATCTGCCTCACACAAAACACCTGCTCTCCTCCGAAGTAGGTTTTCCCTAGCCATGGCTGCTTGGCCTCTTGCAATAGGCAAGAACAGGGAATGCTTTATAGATAGTGAAGGTGGCACTTGCTCCAGGCAGGTCGCCCCAGCTGAGGGGACAGAGCTGAAACTGGAGCAGGAGATGAGCTGGGGAGATGGGGTCTAGATAAAGTGTGTGCTGAGCAAGGACCCCAGTTCAGCCTCCAGCACTCCCGGAAAAGCCAGACATGGTGGTGCCTAAAACCCATTCACTGGGACTTCAGAGACAGGTCAGTCCCTGGAGCTCGCCAGTCAGCCAGCCTAGCCTCTAGGCAACTTCTGGTAAGCTAGAAACCTGGTCTCACAAAACAAGGTAGATGGCTCCTGAGGAACAATTCCCAAGTGTCCTCTCTTTCTCTCTCTCTCTCTCCTCTCTGTCTCTCTCCTCTCTCTGTTTCTCTCCTCTCTCTGTTTCTTTCTCCCTTTCTTTCTGTCTCTCTCTGTCTCTCTCCTCTGTGTGTGTGTGTCTCTCTGTCTCTCCTCTCTGTGTCTCTGTCCATCTGTCTGTCTCTCTCTCCTCTCTCTGTTTCTTTCTCCCTCTCTCTCTCTGTCTCTCTCCCCTCTCTGTGTGTCTCTGTCTCTCCTCTCTGTGTCTCTGTCCATCTGTCTGTCTGTCTCTCTCTCTCACACACACACACACATACAGACACACACACACAGACACACACTCTAAAGTTTTAAAATGCCATAGTACAGGCTACAGGGCTGTTGTCCCCTTAGCAGTGGCGTGACTAGGTGAGAGGTGGCCTCCCGTGGCCTCCTATCCTTTCCTCTAGACTTGCATCTTCCTCTTGATCCGTGTAGAAGCTGCCAGCTGCCTGCCTCTGCAGTGCTGGGGGAAGGAAGTGCCAGCTGGAGAGCTACAAGGACTTCTTCAAGTCTCAGGTCCTGCCTGGCGGCCTCTCTGTGATTCCTTCTGGGTCCCCCATGTGACACTCGTCAGTTCTCCACCCCTCCCCACGTCTGGTCTGACCTAGTCTCTTCCATTACCACCCCATGCCAGTCCTGGTCCCACTCTGACCTCTGGGCCTCCTGCTCACAGTGATCTCTGGAGCCACTCAGTCAAGTTCCGACTGTCTCTCCCACTGGCTGCTGTCCATCAGAAAGAAATATACAGTAAATGGCAGTTTTGACAAGCCAGGTCACAGAGACCTGGGGACTCACCACACCCTCCAATGTCCTGTTCTGTGATTGGCACTGTCCCCAAGATAGAGCAAACTCAGCCAGGAGTGGGCACCCCAAGGCTTCTCATATAGTTCCCCACTCTTCCAGCTCTTTACTCTGCTAGGACACACGTGTGCATGTGCACGTGCGCACGCACACACACACACAAACACACACACACACACACACACACACACACACACACACACACTGTTCCCCACCTCCACATCTCCCTGCAGAAACTTTCATATCTGAGCTGACACTCATCAACGGGAGAGAAATTCAGCTTCCTTGGGACCTGGCACTACAGTCAATCAGGGAAGAGGGGTAGAGACCCCTCATGCTAAATTCCCTCTTCTCTTCAAGCCTCAGTTTCCCTACCTGACACCACCACTGTGCAGGGAACATTTGGGGGGGCTTATTTTTGTGTCTCCACACAGTCTGTACCTGTCACAAAAGCCTACGTGGAGTCCTTGCATGCTGACTCAGCCTTTTTCATGACTCCTTTCATTCCCTCAAGCCTTCCTTCCTGGTGCCAACAGCTATGAAGGGCCCCTCCGCATTTCCCATTAGAAGAAAAACGCTGACCACCATGTCTGTGGGGACAAAGCACTGCTTTCATGAGTCAGAATCCTGGTCTAAGCCCCTCAGTGTGTCTTGCATTCAAGATCTCATTCAAGAATATCCATTCAGGGGGCTGGAGAGATGGCTCAGCAGTTAAGGGCACTGATTGCTCTTCCAAAGGACCCAGGTTCAATTCCCAGCACCCACATGGCAGCTCACAACTGTAACTCCAAGATCTGACACCCTCACATAGATAGATACACAGGCAGTCAAAACCCCAATGCACATAAAATAAAATTATACACACACACACACACACACACACACACACACACACACACACACACACGTGTTCACAGCAACCACAGCCACAGCAGCCTAAGAAAAGAACTGCAGGGCTCACCCGGCTCACCAGGGGAAATATAGGGGCAAGATGTGGTTGCTTATAAGATAGAACATTACTTGCTCAGGGAAAAAGACAGTTACCAAGCAACAGTGTGGAAGAGTCACAAAGACATCAAGCATACTGAAGGGCACAAAAGGCCACATGTTGTATGGCACCATCTATGAGCAATATGTGGTATGAAAACTCCATAGAGACGGACTGACTGGGGCTTCCCTACTGGAGCAAGAGCCCAGAGTAGGGGAGAGGCAGCAGGCGTGAAATGTTTGTAACTGGAGATCTGAGCGTGCTCAGCTTAAGTTGGGACGACATGGTTACTTGAAATGATTATTTGTGTGTTACTTAAGGGGTCCTTAAAATAGTTACTTTTTTACTTTTTCCAGGTAGGGTCTCAGGTAACTTAGACTGGCTTTGAACTTGTGACACAGCAAAGCATCACCTTCACCCCTCAATCCTTCCCCCTCCACCTCCTGGGTGCTGATTGTAGGCTTGTCCTGCCATGCCTGACTTACAATGGTTACTTTTGTAACCAGTGGCTTTTATCTCAATTGAGAACAAATTTCTAATCTTTTAAAGCCAGAGATGGGGGCAGAACAACAAAATGCTGGATGCATCCTGTTTGTTTGTTTGTTTGTTTGTTTGTTTGTTTGTTTTAATTAAAAACAAATTGTAGAGGAAAGACAACTTACAAACAGACTTTAAAGCAAATGTTGTGGTGACCAGCCATGGGTCTTTTTAAAGGCTGCATAGTATTCCTGGTGCGAATGACAAGCATAGCTCCAACCCTTCCTCCCAGCTGATGTACGGGGACTTTCACTGCGTCCCCACGCACTGCCCAG
>CM052701.1:11012146-11045929 GCA_028551405.1 Uromys caudimaculatus
GGGGTGGTGGTGGAGTAAACAGGGCTATCGGGAAAGGTCTTTCTGGGAAAAGCAAAGATGGAATGGAATGAGGGAGAAGTCTTCACCCATGTGGGAGCAGTGTTCCAAACAGAGGAACAGTGCATGCAGAACCCTGGAGGCAGGAGCTGCAGGGGGCTGGAGGGGCATTGTGGAGGGTACAGGATGTTATGAGGAGCTGGAAGTTTCTGTGGGTAAGGTGAGGCAGGAAACAGGACAAGTCACCAAGAGCTGTGCCAGGGCTTAGGTAGCAGGGCTTCTTCTGGAAGCCATGTGGTGCCTAGGAAAGGTTTGGAGTGAGATAGGACAGAAGACAACAGGGGTCCCCAAAGCTGCTCTGCCTAAGCTGGGGGAGGGAGGGGGCAGGAGGGGGTCAGTGCTGGGGGAGGGGGGGCAGGAGGGGGCAGTGCTGGGGGAAGGGGGTCAGGAGGGGGTCAGTGCTGGGGAAGGAGGGCAGGAGGGGGGCAGTGCTGGGGGAGGGGGGGCAAAGGGGTTCAGTGCTGGGGGAGGGGGCAGGAGGGGGCAGTGCTGGGGAAAGAAGGGAGCAGGTGAGGGGGTCAGTGCTGGGGAAGGGGGAAAGGAGGGGGTGAGTTCTGGGAGGAAGGGCAGAAGGGAACAGTGCTGGGGAAGGAAGGGGGCAGATAAGGGGGTCAGTGCTGACTCCAGGCTGCCATTCAGGACTGCTGAGGTGGGGTAAATGGGAAGAAGATGCCACCTGCCCACCACCCTGAACTTGAAATGAGCTGGGCCTCCCTCTTGAGGAAGGCAGTCAGAGAAAGTGCCCGGAGAGGAAATGGACCCTGCTGACTCATGGGCTCAGGCTGGTCACTTCCCCCAGTCAGAAGCCTTGCTGGGATGAGGGAGGGAGAGAGCGGTGACCACCATGCAAAAGACAGAAAGAGGCAGGCTCAAAACGGGGGTGGGGAGGTCCACTGGCCTAAAGTGGAGATCAGGGAGGGCCTCCTGGAAGAGGTGGCATGTGGGCCTGGGTGGGAAGAATCCATGTGGAAGTTTAACTTGTCTGTAGGTACAAGGAAGAGTGTCTCTGCCTGCTGAGGAACAGAATGTGCTAAGAGCTTGTGAGCAGAGGCAACCAAATGCATCCATGACTGTGTGATGTCTGTGTCTCAGGCATGCCAGGAAACACTCCCATCAGGCCCCAAACAGGGCTTGCTGCAGCTAGGGAGGCTTCTGCAGGCCCCTGACGCAGCCCCGGGAACTTCTATGAGCCCAGCTAACTAACTCCTATGAAATTATAAGTTTATTTGGAATAGAAGTCACAGGAGGCCAAAAGCTGATATGCTGTTAGAGGTGAGGGAGTCAGAACTAGAAAACTGTGGAAGGTTCCAGAGAGCTTCGTGCTGGGCGAAGCTGGGCTCAGCCCCTGCTCCTTGGCGACTGCGGGCCAACCATGTGTAGGTTTCAGCCCAGTCCCGTGGTCCATTCACGGAGGCTAAAGAGGGGGAATGAGCGCCCAGGGATGGAAGCCTGAGAGGAAGGAGAAGAGACCAGACACAGAGGGGATGAGAACAGAGAAATGGAGAGAGAAGAGAGTGAAAGACAAGATCCAAAACACCAGAGGGGACAAGAGACAGAGAGCCTGACACAGAGAGATAGGACCACAGAGACACAGGACTCCATATGGGGAGAGTCAGCCTGTCTCCAATGCTGGACTCAGAACACCCTACAGAGGCCCCATGTCTCATTGCTAAGCACACATTGAACACCTACTGCGTGCTGGGAGTGACTGATAGGGAGAACATGCTCCCGAGACAGACAGAGCTTTGGAGGACAAGAATAATGGTCCAGCCCCTGGTGTGCATGCATATTCTCCCTCTCTTTCTCTCTCTCTCTCTCTCTCTCTCTCTCTCTCTCTCTCTCTCTCTCTCTCGTGTGTGTGTGTGTGTGTGTGTGTGTGTGTGTGTGTGTGTGTGTGTGTGTGTGTGTGTGTGTGTCTCCCTGGCAGGTGTAGCAGGACTCCCAGCCAGGAAAGAGAGGAAGAAGCTGAGGATGGAGCAAGGTCAAACCCGGAACCCAGAGTTTGTGGAATGTATGTCCCCGAAGAGGCTGGATCCAGGGGTGAGTGACTGCCACTCTACTGGGACTGAGTAGGTCTCTGGGGCATGGAGATCCAGGACAGGAAAGGGACAATGTAGCCTCTAAAGGATTCTGTGGCTCTTGTATGGAGGGAAGGCTGGAGCCTAGGTGGAAGAGGGGACCCCCTCAGTGAGTTGGTGTTTAGGGGCAAGGACCTGCAGAGGTTCTCAGGGAACAGCAAGGCCCTGTTCCTCAGCATCTTGTTGAGCCTTCCATGGCCTTTCTGCGAAGTGAGCCCACAACCTTCCCTCAGCAGTCCCAGGAAACAGCCCCTACACTGAAGGGTTGAAATCAAAAAGAGGCAAGCGGGAGGAGGGGTAGAAATGTCTCCCACCCCACATTCACCTTCCAGAAACTCCCAGAATGCCGGGCAGAGGGAGGCACCTCATGAGAAAAGGGCCCATTACCTCTTTAGGAAACATGAGACCCGGTGATTCACCCCTGCAGGAGCAAGCCCAGGAGACAGCTGAGCAGCAAACAGCCTCTAGTGCCAGAACCCTGGGACTTCCAGACACTTCTGTGTTTAGGAATTGTCATTTGCGTTCGGGTTAGAGAATCAAGAGATGGGTGGGGGGGCCGCGTTCTAACATTACGGAAATACAGAACTCACTCCCTCAGGTTACTGACCTGCTCACTGCCCTGAAACACACCAACTTTTCCCACCTCGGGTCCTTTGCAGTAGCTCTTCCTCCTACATGATCTGTCCCAGCCCCTGAGGGCCAGCCCACCCTTACACACAAAGACACACTGACTGCCGGGCAGTGTTGGCGCACGCCTTTAATCCCAGCACTTGGGAGGAAGAGGCAGGTGGATTTCTGAGTTCGAGGCCAGCCTGGTCTACAGAGTGAGTTCCAGGACAGCCAAGGCTACACAGAGAAACCCTGTCTCGAAAACAAACAAACAAAAACAAAAAAAAACAAAAAAACAACCAAACAAAAAAAGACACACCCACTTCCAGCCCCAGCCCCCAAGGCCCCTCCCTTAGCCTCACCCCCATTCCTGTCCTCCTATGAAGAGTGAGTGAGTGAATCAAGAAGACTCTGGGGCTACCCAGAGCTGGGCTCACTGGGGACAGCAGCCAGCTCCCACCAGCATCTGCCACACTCTAGGGACGTGCTAGACAGACAGGTGGAGCAGGGAAGGACAGAGACTGTTGGAAAGTAACAAGGAACAAAGTGAGGAGACTCAAAGAAACTGAGGGGGTGGCATACGCCTTGAGGCAGGGGGATTGCCACAAGTTCTCAAGGCCAGCCTAGGATACAGGATGAGACCCAGTCTCAAAATAACAACAGGGCTGGCAATGTGGCTCAGCAGGGAAAGATATTCGCTGTCCAGACAAAACTCCTGAGCCTGCTCCCTGAGACCAGCAAGGTGGAAGGAGGGCTTGGACTGCAAGCTACCTCCTATCTCCCTACACGCTAAGAAATAAAAGCAAGCTTGGTGCACCCCTGTGACTCCAGTGCCTGGGGGACAAGGGTGAGGGCCAGAAGTTCAAGGCTATACATGTTTGGCTACACAGCGAGCTCAAGGACAACCCAAGCTACCTAAAACCCTGTCTCAAAGAAAAACAAAAACAAGCACATGCAATGTCCCAGGCTGGCTCCCTAGGGCCTACCTTGACCAGCCCACTGTGTGCTGGGCCCCTATCCCCCACACATTGTCCCCCCAGCAGCCCTCCAGCCACTGTGTGCCCCCTAGCAGGCCTCCAGTCCACTGTGTGCTGTCCCCCCACCCCACCCCCACCCCACCCCCACGCACTGTCCCCTAGCAGGCCTCCAGTCCACTGTGTGCTGCCCCTCAACCCCACCCCCACGCCCTGTCCCCCTCCAGCTTCCGAACCTTTGTTTTACTATAAATTCAATCTGCAGACATGGACCTAGGCTGCTAGGCCCTTGAGCTTCATGAGGAAAAGCAGGTGTCCACGCCTTTGTGTGGAACCTCTGGCTAGTCAGAGCTGGCAATTAGGCAAAAAAAAAAAAAAAAAAAAAAAAAAAGTCCAGAAAACACTCCAGGCCAAAAGATAAAGCAGGACATCTGGTTGGAGCCCTGCAGCTTGGGCCTGGCACCTGGGAACAGGGGGGAGGCAGGAGGGAAGGCTTCTTGGAGGAGGAAGAGGCCGGGCCTGCTAAGTTTGGTGGCCCTCAAGCCATGCTGGGAGACACAGCCGACCCAGTCCAATATTAAGACACCCAGCAGGTCAGACCAGATTCTCCCAAGAGCCCCTGGGGGTCAGAGCGCCCTAGCTGCTTCCTGTCCCTTCACAAAGCATCTTCTGTCTCTCTAGGACCTTAGAGCATGGTGTTGGGGTGTCCCTCTAAGATCTATGTCCCTGCCAGGGTCCACCAGTCCGTTGCAGAAAGGAGCATGCAGCCACATGGGACCAGCACACAGCCCACATGACAAATGACTGACACACTCCTCAGGCCACTGGCTGTTAGGATAAAACGCCACAAGCAATTCAAGGCTGAGAATCAGAACCCAAGTGCTCTGGTCTCTAGAGAAAATAGGATGGTGACCGCTAGAGGCAGGGTGTATAACCAAGCATGTGCCTTGGGGTAAGGGCACACGGTGAATCAGAACAGTATCGAGTCCGTGTCACAGCCCAAACCAGCCTCCAAGATGAGGATTTCAGAGTTGTTTGAATTCCCCGCATCTTCCCTTCTCTGTCTGTGAAACGGGCTGAGGAGATGCCATTGGTACCTAGAACGTGGGTGGTTTAAAGCAGAGGAGAAGCAACAGAGTTATTAAAAATGGCCTAATGATGGCACACTGACAGGGTACAGTGGTGCGTTCCTATTGTCCCAGCACTCTGGTGGAAGGGACAGGCAGCATTGAGGGTTCCAGGCTAGCCCACTACATAGTGAGACCTCGTGTCAAATAAATAAGTAGATTAATCAATTATCGAGCAATTGTCGTGGCATATACCTATCTATAATGCTAGCATTTGGGAGGTGGAGGGAGGAGGATCAGAGTTCAGGGCCAGCCTTGGCTACATAGGGAATTTTAAAGCATCCTGGGCTACATGAGACCCTGACTCAAAAAAGCCAAAAGAAGCCAGGTGTGGTGGCTTTAATCTCAACACTCAGAAGGTAGAGGCAGGTGGATGTCTGTGAGTTTGAGGCCAGCCTGGTCTGCAGAGTGAGTTCTAGAACAACCAGGGCTACACAGAGAAACCCTGTCTCAACAAACCAAAACAGCCAAAAGGAAGGAAAGAAAGGCAGAAAAGCAGAAAGGAAGGAAGGAAGGGGGAGGGGGAGGGCATGCCACCATTGCTACCCCCCACTGAGGCCTGAGGGACCCTGGAGGCCGCAGTGTGAATACTTAGCCGCTTCCCAAAGTGAGAACGGCCAGCAGAAACAAGGGCGGTGACAGGTAAGCGACCACACCCACATTTCTTCACTGTCCACTGAAAACACTCCAGGAAATCCCATAGTCAAGGAACTGAGTATGCGCTGAGCTCTGGGCTGCTCCCCCCAATTTTTGCTAAAAGGACCCGGGCTTCCAGCAGCACTGGCTGGCTCCGGGGCTGCAGGGGAGCTGTTTCTGAGGCCTCATTAAAAATTAACATAAATAAGAGATTGGATGGACGGATGGATGGATGGATGGATGGATGGATGGATGGATGGATGGACAGATGGATGGACAGACAGGTAGACAGATAAGCATAGATAAGCCCCTCAGGCAGAATTCCAAATAATCTATAGATATAGCTGAGGCCCCAGGGTATCCTTGTGACTCCCTCAGACTGCACTGGCAATCTAGAGAACCAGGGACCACCCAGTGTGGGTACCCCTGACACTGTGGTCAAAATGCCCTGTGGAACCAAACACAAACACCTGACAGATCTCAAAGGCTCCACAAAAGGGCTGGCCAGACCCTCCGAAACGTCAGGGTCAGGGCTGGAGAGATGGCTCAGTGGTTAAAAGCACCGGCTGCTCTTTCAGAGGCCCTAGGTTAGATTCCCAGCACCCATGTGGTGGTTCGTGATCATCTGTAACTTCAGTCCCAGGGAATCCGATACCATCTTATGCTGCAGGCACCAGGCATGTGCATGGTACACACACACACACACACACACACACACACACACACACACACACACACACAATCAAGGTCATTGAAAACAACTCAAGTCTGAGAAACTGCCCCACACAAGGGCTGCTGAATGTAGGTAAGACTCTGGACCAGGAAGGGATCATTACTTACAAACTAGGGACATCTGAGCCAGCTGTGGACATTGGCTCATGTCGCACACTAAGGTAAGAAGCCAACAGAAAGGGAGGCTCGGCCCAGAGACAGCCGCTAACAGAAGGGCAACGGAGTGTCATGAGTGGGGTTCTATCTGTTCAGTTTCTGTTTCTGGTCCCACCCAGGTCTCCCTGGGCCAGCAATACTGTGGCACAGTGAGCAGCAGACCCAAGATCTGTCCCCACATGTTCCCCCACCGGCTATGAGGTTGGCAGACAATGTGTGGGAGGAAAGAGCAAAGGGGAAGCACATGGCAAGACGGCCAATTCTCAGAAAGTCTGGGTCAAGAGTCAGAGGACCAGGGTTCAAGCCCCACATCTTCCTCTGATCACCTTTGGTCTCTCACTTCCCTCCTCACAAGTCATGACTGAAGCAGCTGACTATGACAGTGGCAACTAATGGTGGGCCCCTCCCCCAGCCGGCCCTGCTCCCCAGCAGCACCCCCACCCCAGTTAAGTCTAACACTGTCACCTCCTACTCACAGAGACCAGCTGAGTCTGCCATGAGCAATTCTAAAATTCCCTATCCAAGGGACACTCTGCACACTGTGGCCATTCCTAACTTTGGTCTTTGTGCCTAACAATTAATTACCCTTGAAGCAAGTTCAGATGAAGACAATAGCCACCACCTCCCTCCAGCGCACTTTGTCATGCTGTCCTGGCATAGCACCTACCTGCTGTTCCTTGCACTTCCCGCTCTTTCCTGCCCCAGGACCTTTGTTTCTGCTTCTCCCTCCACTTTCCAGTCTTCTATCATGTCCTTCATCCAACAGGCTGCCTGGCTTCTCCATGGAAGAGAGCATCATGACCCAGAACCCCTCTGTGTCTCTCTGCAGCCTGTGCAGAGTCAAAGTGAGCTGCTTCCTCCTGTCCTGGAATCTCTCCCACACTGCCAGGTGCATGGACGCAGGGGTCTCCTCTGCATTTTCTGTGACATAATCTTAGTCAGTGAAGGAATCGATGCATAGCCTAGAGCCACAGCCTCTACAGCAGGCCTGGAGGGTGCCTAGTGTATTCTCTGTGCAGTCCCTGGCTATAGGTCCATCCTTCAATACTGGTCCATCCCTGCCTGACCTCTCCTCTCCTTTTTACATCAAAACCAACAAGGCTACCCTGAACTGGTCCTAAATGCCCAGAGACTCTGGTTGGCTCCTTCTACCCAAGGGAAGATGTGAGCAGGAGCTGAGCCCAGACCCCACTGTCCTGGTGTATGTGGGCACTCCTGTCCCAGGCACATCCCTGCCATGACACCTGGAGGAGCCCTTGAGGCTGGCATGGGAGCTGCCTCAGAGCAGCATGGCCTGGTGCCATGCTGGTGCCAGTTAGGGCCAGAAGCCTGTGTCGGGAGCGGAGTCCAGACTGGTCCAGAGAGGGCTTCTTGTTCCATGTGAGCATCAGGTACTTCAGCAGGCTGGACCCCCTCTTTAGTCCTCAGGGTGGCTGTGAAACCCACAGAAAAGCAGCCTTGGAGGCTGCAACTGGCCTTACCTTCCCAACTGCCACTCCATCCCATTTCCCAGGTCCAACCACCGAGGCGCAGGCAGTGCAGTATATATGTACACAAGACGGGTGGTGCAGGTGGGTCTGACCCAAGAAGGCACATGGGTGGCACTCTCCAGGGTTTGTGTGCTGGTGGGCTCCTGTGGGTATGATGCCCCTGAAACTGGCACAACCAGGCAATGCCCTCAAAGACTCACAGAGGTATGTGCCTGCTGCCTCTGAGCATGTGGTGCTCCTAGGCCCAGTCCCACACCCGTGTATCAGGCTGATTCAGCTCAGAGTCAGGTTTCCCATCGGCACAGTGGCCTAGGGGCCCAAGACACAGGTGTCTTCCGAAGACAAGAGCCCAGGCCCCTTCCTCCTCCCAACATCCCAAGCGGCAAGCAGGATATCACCAACCCAGCCAGGGGCAATAAGCAGGAGCAGGTGTGGGGTCCCTCTGGGGGGATAAAGCTAGTTCTAGAGGCCCTAGCCTAGCTCCTTGGCCCATTCCATACCTTTTCTAAGGCATCAGGGCCCCAGCTGCACAGTCCCCCCCCCCAAAAAAAGGGGGCAGGGCAGCTAAACTTGTCAGTCCTGAGCAAGGTAACTCCCTGCATACCAGCAAGCTGTGTGTCCCCAGGCAAGTCTCTTAACCTCTCTGGGCCTCCATCTCTCTCCAGGGAGATAATTGTGCCTCCCACTCAAGGGATTGGTTGGTGAGAGTAGAGCCCAGTGCCTCATGCCTGGCAGTGCCGACACATCAGATGAATACCTTCCATACGAGAGGTGTGCTCTGGGAGGCGAGAGGAAAGAGACGATGGAAGAAAGATGGTGTCCCAGAGGGCTAGGGAGGACCCCAGTCCACCACCCACCTGTAGAAAACCTGCCCAGCCAGGCCCTGACTGTGAGTGGGAATCTGGCATCGACACAAGAAGAGTCGCATGGGCAAAGGACACAGCCCAGGTGAATGACAGGCATGTCTAGTCTTCGTGAGTCCGCCCTCAGAGAGACCCCCTCCTCACTCACCTAAGAGCTCCTCGGCTGCCTCTCACCCACCTTCTGCCATCCGCCCCCCTGTGACAAGCCTTGCCAGTTATTTGTCTCGCTGCCAAGCCCTCAGGAGACAAGAACAATGTCTATCCTGTTTCCTCCTGCATCCCCAGAACCCAGCACGGCACCTGGCACCCTACAGAAGCTCCGGCCCCCTGTGCCTCAGTTTCCTTATTGTGAAAGGCTCAGCATAGCAGCATGCACCCCCTAGGATTGCTTCAAGGACCCAGCAAGGTGCTTTCCGGAAGGTGTGGAGAATGGCCTAAGAGCCACTCACAATGGCCTGTAAATGAAAAACTACAAACAAATGCGACTTTGCGGAGCCATGGAAGTCACGGTGAGGTGGAACGGGGCTTGCACAAGATGCCCACACCACAATGATGTCCCCACTTGGTTTTGGTTTTTTGCCCGTTCCCAACGGCATGCCCTGAAAAATTCTCAACCCACAGTCAACAGAAAACACACCTCACCCCTCCGTCCCAGAGAGAGCACTCAGCCTGCCTGTCTGTCTCCTGAGGAGTTGGAGGTGGTCATGAGACTTTAATTTTCCTGTCTTTTACTTTCTGATCCACCTGGGAGCAATGCCAGCTGCTGTGATGACATTTTAAAACCTGACTCAATGGAGACAGAATTCTAACGGAGTGTGTATATGCGTACCTGTGTGTGTGTGTGTGTGTGTATGCGCGCACGCACACGTGTATGTATATGTGTATGTGTGTGTATGTGTGTATGTGTGCATGTGTGTGTATGTCTATGTATATGTGCATGTGTGTGTGGTTTTTTTGTGTGAGTGTGCATGTGTACGTGTGCATGTGTGTGTGCATGCCTCTGTGCGTGCGTGCATATGAACAATCTCGATAGAGGTCCTTTCCTACCCCAGGCTAGCTGCTTACCCCAGGCTAGCTGCCCACCCCAGGCTAGCTGCCCACCAGCTCCCAGGGTTCTCCTGTAGGAACACAGGGATTGTAGGCACTCTCGCCACACATGGCTTTGACATGGGTTCTAGGGATTCAAATTCAGGTCCTCGGGCCTGCACAGCAAGCATTTTACCCAGTGGCGCATCTCCTGCACCCTGGAACAATAGCAGAGACTCAATGAGGCTGGACACATAGCTCTACAGACCTGTGTGTCCTAGAACCCTTGAGCTAGGATCTGGAAACACCCAAGCCTTCGGTTCAGAAGGTCCTGACTTTCGGATTATAGGTCTCATAATCTGGGGTTCCTGGCAGTAGGCCCCTGGCTCAGCAAACCTTCAAGGCCTAGATCTGTGGCTCTGCAGGTCCAGACATTGCCAACTGCCGACCCAGACCTCAGCTCTCCTTCCCAGAAGCTGACGGCTGGGACTGAGAAAGGGGAAAACCCAGCCAGTCCCACATTCCCATCAATGCCAAGCTGGGCAGGTGTCAAACAGCACAGGCCTGGTACACGCTCCAGAGTAACACCAAAGCTGGCTGTTCCTGGGGTGCCCAGGCCCATCTCTGGCCAGAGGGAGAGGGGAGGACCTGCCGCCCCCGCCCCCGCCCTGCCCATAGAGTAATCTCATGAGTCACCCCCACCTCATGACCCGCCTGCCTGAGCCGCATAGAGGCCTGTAATTACAGCCACCGCCTCCTTCCAGGTGGGGTCTTATCAGCCCATCACCAGGCCAGGTAGGGAGGAGGGTGCCCTGAGGTGCCTGGCCTCACTATCATGGGATGGGGGCAGCCAGCTCCAGGTGGGCTCTTGGTCCCTCAGAACTCCATCTTCTGTCCAAAACTGAGCCCCACCCTTTCTGGTCTCTCCTAAACTGCTTTTCCACAAATGCCCCAGGGCCCAGCCAGCATACCACAGGGGCCCTCAGGCCTGGTGCAACAATGCCTGGCTGGAGCTGTCAGTCAACCCTTGCAATAGAAGCAAAGAGGAGATGCTGGAGAAAAATTAAGCACAGAAAGTTCTAGGAGGGAGGTGGAGCCACGGCAAGGTCCCCTTCCTACCTCTGGCCCTGGAGGAAGGGACTCTGCCCCCATTCCACAGATGAGGATAACAGATCTGAGGCTCCTGAGCAGCTAAGGGCCCGGGCAGGGCCAGAGGGATGCATACCACGTGGAAGAGACCTCAGGAGCCACTAGCAATGAAAACACTGGGGTATGACACAGGCCAGGAGGAGTGTCTACTTGCTTTCAGACCTGTGGGTTCAAACCTCAGCCTGACCCTCTGTGCCTCAATTTCCCCAACTGCAGACAGCAGTGCCAGACTCTTCTGGGTCCTGTGTGGGTGCAACAGATGTGAGGACAGAGGTTCTTTTGCCTCCTCCTGGTGTTGGCAGGTCCCTCCTTCCCAGGAGCAAGGCAGGTGGGAGGCTGGGTGTGTCACAGCTCAGCTAGGGAACACTTGTACCCCATCACCTCCGCTGCCCACACAGGCCTTGGGAAGCTGTAGCTGGTCCCCAGGCTCATCTGCCCTGAGCCAGGTTCTTAGGGTGAGCACCCCCAGCCCCACGGTGCCAAAGCCAGCCCAGCTCAAGGTCTGGGTGCAGAGTGACTGGTAATAATGTCCTCTCTCAGACCACTCCCTCCCCCAGACCTGCTCAACCAGTCTCCCTAAGGTGCGGGGAAGCCTGACACCTGAACCTCTATTATTCTCTCTCTGGAGAGGCGAGAAGAGAGTCTGGCTATGTCTGAGAGAGATACGGTGGGGAGAACGGTGATGGCCCACAGGGTCCTTTCATTCCCTGGCTCCTGGGCCAGGTGTCCAAGTTCCTGAGTCAAGGACTCTCTGTCCCTTTCCTATAGGAGAGAGGGAAGGAGAAGAGAAGAGAAGAGAAGAGAAGAGAAGAGAAGAGAAGAGAAGAGAAGAGAAGAGAAGAGAAGAGAAGAGAAGAGAAGAGAAGAGAAGAGAAGAGAAGAGAGGGGGAGGGAGGGGAGGAAGAGGGAAGAGAAACAGAGAGAGAGAAAGAGAGAGAGGGAGGGAGAGAGAGAGACAGACAGAGAGAGAGAGAATGAGGAGAGGAATGTAGAGTGGATATACATCTAACTCAAGGTCTGTTTTTCCATACTGCCTCTGCCCCTCACCTGCTGTGTGACCTTGGACAAGTCACTCCACTTCTCTGAACTTCTCTTTTTCCGTCTGCCAGGTAGACAGGTGGATTATGGAATCGCAGTTGGTAGAATTTGAAAGTCCCAGCCAGGGCCTGACAGGAACACACCAGGATCCATTTCTCCAGGGCCAGGGCTGCTCATACCCATTCCCTGCAGGAGCCCGATGAACTGGGCCTGAGCATCAGCCAAAGAGCTGCACCACAGACCCAGTGTCGAGGCCTCAGGCCTACTCCCAACTGTGACCAGACCCAAAGCCCAGCAGCAGGCACCGGCCAGTGTCCCGCCTGCAGGCTGAGAAACCATGACCCGTGCTCCTACTAGAGAAGCCCTCTTCTGCTCTCCAGAGCCACAGCAGCTCCCTCCTCTGGTGCCTCTTTCTCTCTAACTCACGTTTTAATTTCAGCCAAAACTAAAGCATGGTGACCCCTGCGGACAGGGCAAACACTGAGAATGTTCTCAGGTCACCGCTGGAGGGAAAGACTGCAGATCCAAAAGGGCTGGTTCAGGATGGCCCATCCCTCTGCTGAAGAGCGTGGCTGGCTGTTTGAAGTGGGAATGGTAGCCAGGGCAGAGGGGGCTCTGCGGGGCACTTATCTTCCCCATTCATGGACAGGTGTGTTTGTTGTCGAGGTGGCAGGCAAGCAGACACGGAGGAGGTCCTGGGTGTTGGTGTGGACGTACAGGGGCTCTGGGCTTCCCAGCCGCTAGGGTCTGGGAATTTGTATTTATGAAATATGTAGCTTTGTCTCACAGGAACACTTAAAGACTGAGAAGCCAGGCATGGTCCTATCTCTGAGCTCTCTTGAGGTAAGAGGCAAAAGGATCGAGAGTTCAAAGACAGCCTGCTACATAGAGTTCTAGGCCAGCCTGGGCTACATGAGACCATTTCAAAATAAGTAAGAAGTCAAGAAAGCCTAGGTTTGGTGTGCCAAAAGTTCCATGCTTCAGGTCTCACCAGATGGATGAGACGCCTCCCTAGGGATGGGACTCTCCCAACTTTACCAGATGACAGCTAATCTCTGCTGGAGTATCTCAGAAGGATGGTCTAGCCCAAGTGAGGCAACACAGAAAAATGTCTATAAGGGCCACAAGAGTAGAAAGATTCGGGGTCCTGTCTAACAAGCCCACTCAGGGTCCTTCGTGACCTTGAAGTGTAAAGGAGGTGGATCTAGTGACAGGAAGTTTCTCTGTCACACAAGTTCCATGGGTGATGAGGGCAGAGCCAGCTTCCCAAGACACACTGAGCTGTGACTCAGGGCCATGGGAAGGATCAAGCCCAGGTGGCAGCTGGCAGGCCACCAGCACACCCACACCCTCCCCAAACCTGAACCCCAGCAGAGCCCTGGCATAAGGCTCTGGTTTTCCCCACACAGAGGAGGCTCAGGCTCTGGTATGAGTTGGCCTGAGTTTGAATCCTGACTCTGCCACTCAACTGCTGATGATCCAGAGAACAGAGCCTCAGTTTCCCTCTCAGTACCAATATACAGACAACCTATGCATCCCCTCACAGGATAGGTACAAAGATACATATATGGTGTTCACCTGAGTGAGGTCACCCTGGGAACAGTGATGTCAGACGGTTGGGGGTCACAGTGGACAATGCCCCCACTTCTGCCACTAAGAGATCCACACCCTTGCAGGGACTTTGTTCATTAGTGTATCTCTGTGTCTGGTCCCTAAGCTAGCCTCAGGACAGCAAGGTCAAGGGCCCATGGCACAGAGCCTCTCCAAGGGCCGGATCTGAACTAGGCTTGATACAGACGCCATCTTGTAACCCCTGCTTCCGGATTTGGAGCCTCATGTTTCACTTTACATGTGGTCTTAGAAGTCCTGCAGCTGTGCCTAGCATGTGACAGTGGATAGAAGGATGGGTGGATGGATGGATAGATGGACAGGAGGATGGGTGGATGGACAGATGGGAGGGTGGATGGTGGGTGGGTGGATGGATAAATGGATAGCTACCACCCTGTGGTCCCAGGGTTCCCAATGGTCATGAGTTCTTAAATTCCTTTACAGTTGGAGAAACTAAGGCTTATGGGTAAACAGACTCTCCCAAGCTATTCAAGCAGGGCCTCTTATTAGGTTTGTTGGGCCCTGATCCCCTGTCCTCAAGCCTCCTCCTGAACCAAGTGGGTGGCTTGTCTGTGCTGGGACTCCAGCACGCAGGCTAACAGCAAGTTCCACCCCCCCGCCCCCCGACTCGATGCTCTCCTGGCCTTTTCCCTGCTTGGGGAAACTGAGGTCAGGAGTAGGGTAGAGGCTGGCTCAGCTTGGCAAGGGTGCCTACCCGGGAGGCGGCCTGGCCAGGTGCCCAGGCAGGGGCGGGGTTTTGTGAATTGCTCCTCAGTCCGCCGACCGCAAGCGGGTTGGGTGAAAGGCGGCTGGCGGCTTCCCGCCCGCTTCCCCGCCAACGTGGGCTCAAACAATGGGCCTTTGTGCCCTGCGTGGGTGTGTTGTCAAGGTGCAAGCCCTGGCCCTGTGCCCCAGCCTCAGCCTCCTCGAGGGTATGGAGGGGGTGGCCAAGGAGGCCTAAGGGGCCAGGACAGCCTTGAGCCTCCCACAAGGAGGAAGCCCAAGCCCAGAGAGGGCGCTGTGAGCATCCAAGCCACACAGCCCGTGGATCCTGGGGCAGGTTGGTAACCTGGGATACTAGGCTCCCTAGGCACTATAGCTGAGTGTCCCCAGCTCGCTGACAGCCAACACCCACCAAGAGTTTAGCACTAGAACATTCTCTTTTCTCAGCCTGTACCCCCTTTTGGGGGTTCAACCCAAAGCCTGCCTCTTTGGGGGCTCCTCACCAGACTGCATCGCCTGGCTGGGTGTCACCTCGTGCAGGACCCTATCTGACCAGATTCAAGCACCAACCCTAAGCATCTCGTGCCCTGCAGGAGGCTACCTAGATGGGAAGTCCAGCCACTAGCCTGCTTTCCTGAAGGAAGCCGAGGATCCTAGGGATAGAAGAATCCAGGACCTTCCAATGGCTGCAGCAGAGACTTTGAAGACGTGTCATGACCCCAACTCTGACCTGTGTGGATGCTGCAGGAGGAGACCTCAGGGTGTGGCTGTGTCTAAAAAGATGGGAGTCCCGCCACTTTGGAAATGTGGACAAACTACAGAAATAAAACATGCATCTCCCCCACCATCCAACACTGTGTGCTTTGGACTAGCCTAACAGAAAAGCCTTCTGGAGATTACCAAGAGAAGTGTGCTAGAGTATTCTAGCAGTGCCAGTCAGAAGAATCAAAACCAGAGATAATATCCACACAGAGAAGACTAAGTCAACACACTGGGGTCTATTTAATCAATGGAGTACTATACAGCAGCAAAAAGAGACATAACCAGCAAGTGGACCTCACAGGAAAATGTGAGGCAGGCACACCAGGTACAAAGGAACCCATCTTGGGTGTCACTTTGAGGGCCACCTCTGTGGGGGTTATTAGCCTTCAATCTGTGGGAATTCTTACACATTTTATGAAAAGTCAAACCAAAACCCAGAGCCATTTCCAGGGCTCCAGAGCACACAATAGCTACTTCCAGCTTCCCAGCTAAGGCTCGCCCTCCTCTGGCCCTGTCAGGGCCTCCTGGCCTCAACCTGTATTTCCAGCCTCCCCACCAGCCGGGCTGGTCTCCTCAGTCTTCCCAAACACGCCTCGAACATTCCCGTGTCCACACCTTCCCTCCCACCTGGACGTTCTTCCTCCGTTCCTGTCCTCCTCCGTGCCAGGCACCGTGCCCAGTGCTGTAGGCAGTTAACTCCTGAGACCAGGGGCTCACCACAGAAAAACCAGGACATCACTAGTAGCCTCAAAGCCGCCTGAAGACTCTGAGCATCCCGAATGTCGATGCTGGGCACATCCCCCCAGCCCCTCCCCTTGAGATCCCCTTGACTCCTGGGCTTAACCCCCATTTGTCTCTCAGGATAGGTCTGTATCTTTCCCACTTGACATGAGGAAGAACCTTGGCTCAGGGAAAGCTAGTAACTTACTGGAGGGACCCAGTTAAGACTGCCTTATTCCAAAATCTTTCTTTCTGACAGCTTCCAGTCAGAGCTAGCCCCCATGCTTCTTCCTGCCCCAGGGCCTTTGCACATGCTGTTTCCTCTGCCTGATATGTTCTTGATGCCGACAAGGCCCCTCTTTTTCCTATCGTTCTAGTTTCTGAATTTAGGTCAAAGTCCCTGCTCCCACCCCTAGGGGAGAGGAGACTCCCACCCTCTCTATCACAGAACCAGATCTCACTATAGTGATAGACCAACGGGGTTCACCGTCCTGCCACAGCTCCTGGTTCTCTTCGGCCACTCATACTCCACAGGTGGGTATTTGCCTCTTCAACTGCTGTGACCCTGGGCTGACATGACAGGTGCTTCAAATGCTGGGCAGAGGAGAGCAGGGCTCTAAAGGTGCCCCCCCCCAGGGTGGCCAACGGGGACACAGTTAAAAAGGAACCAGTGGTGCAGAGATCTTCACTGAGTCATCCTGTCTTGTCCAGGTCGTAGGTCACCCTAGGCTCAAAGATACAGGAAAGAGGGACAACATAGACCATCTCCCACCCACCAGGTGGAGTTGAACTCCCTACCCCCTGAAACACCAGTGGAATTGACAGTGTGGCTGTGGTCAGTGGGGCTGTGATCCCTCCATCAATCAATCTGTATACTTAGGGCCATGTTTCCAGGCTCAGCGATTCCCAGGTCAGAACGCTCCTCTCAGCCCACAGTATTGCGATAACCCTGGACTAAGGGGAAAGACCAGCCCAGGGGTATCAGGGACAGAGCAGAGGGAAACAGGGAGAGCCATGTGGAGTCAGGGAAGAACAGAAGGAAAGACAGCAACAGACATACAGAGGAATCAGAAATAGAGGTCTGTACCCAGAATGGGCCTTGATGACCATGAGGTGGTCACTGAGTGAGTTCTACACCACACTGAGCAAAGTTCTAAACACTGAGACTTTGGGAACACTGGTCATCTGTCCCTAGCCCAGAAAGGTCACCCAGCTAAGCCTGACACCCAGAAAGTAGCTGACGACGCTACTTCATACTCCAGACAGAACTTACCCCAGCAGGTTGAGGTCTGGGTTTGTTTTAACAGCAAGCAAGACTCAGTTTCTGAAGACCTATTTAAAATGCAGGTCCTGGATGGGGGAGATGGTTCGCCGGGTAAAGGGACTTGCTACCAAACCTAATGACCTGAATTTGATCTCCAGAACCCACATGCTGGCAAGAGAATAAGTTGTCCTCTGACCTCCATGCACGCACACGCAAATTAAATAAAATGTAATTGTGAACGTAAAATAAACTAGAAAGCCTGTCCTGAATCCATGGGGTTGTAGCACTCACACCCCAAGCAGGGAACACTAGAAGCAAGAGGAGGCTGCCTGAGAGCCTACAGCCACCTCCAACCCCTCAGCCATACAGCTATGGCAGCCCCTCAAGTTCAGCTTTCTCTCCTTGCTACTTCATGGGGACGTTGAGAATCCCTGTAAGCTGACTGTCCTGTACGCAGAGATGTCCGTATGGTATGGCTTGTGGGGAAGATGAACAGATCCGCCAAAGTGCCTACCATAGTGAATGGCGCATGCGCAGGGTCCAGGCCGCAGCTCCCCATGGCTGAGCAGAGCCCAAGATGCATTTGACTTTTGACCCAACCAGGCAGCTTCTAGGAACTCAGTGGGAAGCCACGCAGGCCACAGGGCACAGGGCACATGGCTGTGGTATAATATACATGGCAACAACCCACCACCCTGGGTCTCCATATACAGGAAACCGGAGGGCTGAATCACTGTCTCCACCATCGGACCATACCACCTCAGAGGGGAGGAGCTGCAGGGAGCACTCCAGGTCTGCGGCGGGATGCAAACCACGTGCAGGCTTCTGATAGCATCAGAAACCCCAAAGCAGGAAGATGTGTGAAGCCAGAGCCCTTCTAGAAAGCTCCACAGGAAAGTGTTCCAGGGAGACCTTGGGGCGGGGACACACAAAGAGGCCGGCACAGACAAGAACCAGTGAAATTAGAACTTTTCCCTGGTGGACAATTGGGCCAGTAGAGTATGGTGACGAGTCCAGTGCCTCTGTACATAACGTCCACCTACATGGGCAAAGACAGAAATTGTCTGCTGCGGCTGTCACCAAACTGTGAGAGACAGTGCCCACCCCTGACCACTCTGTCACAGTGTATTCAGTCTTCGCAGCAGTGGGCAGGATATATTACTCCCATTTCACAGAAGGAAAATTGAGGTACTATAGGTGACCATAGGTGAGCCCCAGATCTCACAGCCAGTGAATGAAAGCCAGGATTTGAGTTCATCCATGCACCTGGTTGAGTAGCTTCTACCTTGTGCTTTTAGGTTCTCTGCATGACTACAGCTAGGTCTCCCACTCGTTGTCCCTGGGTCTGGCTGTCTCCTCCGTTTGCTCCTGTCCCCACACCCACTTCCTTCTCTTTAACCAACACTTTCAGAACAGTCCCTCAGGACACCCTGTGCCCTAGATCTGCAGCCCCTTCCTTGACACCCCAGTCCCCCTGTGGTCCCCTTTGTGGCTCCTGGATTAGGGAAACTTGAGGGTGGTTTTAAACAGTGTGTTCTTTAGTCTAGCAAAACCAAAGCGAGTGTTCCAAAACAAAAGAGAAAAGGGAACCTTTTGCCACCCAGTGCCGGAGATGACCCAGATTGGACTCTGGACCAGAAAAATAAAACAACAACAATAAAGATCAGTTGTAAGGGACGTTTGACAAACCAAGTTATTTGAGCGAGGGCTGATACTCAGCAAAATGCAACAATGTTGCCTTTCTCAGGCGGGAGCATGGCTTTGTGGGGTTTGGAACACCTGGGTCCTTCAGAGAGAAAGCAAGGGGGGGGGGGCTGAAGATGGCACATGTGACCTCCAGGCAATGTGGTAAAGGGAGCTGCTGGTCTGTGGTAGGTTTCTCACTTCTCTGTGCGTCTGAGCTCCCTTGGAATGGAAGGTGGGGGGCTGGCAGAGGGATGTGGGGCCAAGGGCACTGGAGAACTTTGGAATGATGGAAAGATTCTGGTTCTTGGCTCTGGTGGTGATTACACAACTGTTAAGTGTGTCAACTGTCATACTGTCCACCCAAGGCAGGTATGTCAGCTGCAAAACCATGCAAACCAGATCAGGATAACAAAACCCAGGCGCTGCAGGTGCTCCAGAGCCAGCTCCACCCCTGTGGATCCACCGAAGACCCCAGGTTCCCACACCTCTGTCCTCCAGGCACCAAATGCACAGCTGGCTCTGGAAATATCTACAGGCTTCAGAGTTTCCCCCAAGGGCCTGAATGACTTCTTTGATGGGCCTGGGGAAGCAGGTGTGAGCTTCAGGAGCAGTCGCAGCCTCAGCAGGGACACAGATCCAAAGGAGCCAACCACGATCCCTCCGTGTTCACCACTGCCACATCCCAGTCAGAGCCACATGGACCAGAGGAATGGTCACTTACTCAAGGCAAGTGGACCAGGTCGCTCCGAGATTTAAGCTGCAGTGTCAAGATCAGCCCATTCCTTGGGTACAAAGAAGTGTGTGTTCAAACATAGACCACAACCCACCCGAACCCAGACCCAGTGCTGTGGTCAGGGGTGTGGCTCTCCACAGCGGGTGGAGCACCTCCTCTCCTCACCATGTCCCTTATTGTCCCCTCTCACTCTCGCATCCTTTCCTTAGGCCCATCAATAGGGCAGGGAGCAGTGCACAGGGTGGGCTGGGGTCTTGGCAGCCCCCCACAGCCTAGGAGAACACACATTGGCACAGGGCCATGACTCTGCCCGGCCCACAAAACTCACCTCACCCAGAACCTGTCTCAACTCCTCCAGTTCTCCTTGGCAGTGTGGAGCCTCATTAGCCCAGCCACAGCCGCCCACACTGTGCCTGATTCCAGGAGTACCCACAGTGGTGGCAACCCTGCCTCTCACCACAGCCCCTCACCCACCAAGGACCCCAGGCTCCTCACGTAGGCACCCAGAGACCCATGCAGGTGGGGTTCAGCTGAGGAACAGGGCCCCACAGTGGAGCGCAGCCGGGTTGCAGTCCCTTCCCAGACAAGCCCACAAGGGCCAGGTGGAGTTGTCCAACCTCCTTAATTAACCAGCAGTGATTAAGAGGCCACCTTGGAAGGCCCCTGGGGCTCCAGGGAGGACTGGGGGCCCAAAATTGGGGGCAGGGCCCCTTGGTCAGGCAAAAGATTCTGCCTCTCGTCCAGCTCACATCAGAAAGCTCAGGGCCAAATAGCCCATGCCCCTGCATCAGCAGGCCTCATGTCTCTGGGCCTCAGTTTCCACGGGAGGCACCAGGAGGAAGGAGGGAAGGGTGGTGGAGCGGTATGATTAATGGCTGTTTGTGAGCAGGCGCTAGAGATGCGGCTGATAACGCGCCCGGCCCGGCTGTTACACTGTATCGGGAGTGTCTGAGCTGGTTAGTAAGGGATAAAAACACTGGAAGGATTTTCCGCCCAACCCTGCCCAATGCCCTCCTGCCCGGCAGAGGCTCCTCCTCTGGCAAAGAAGCCAGGGAAAAGAGGCTTGGGACACACCTGAGCTGTTTTTCCTTCTGTCGCCTCAATTTTTTTCCCTTTTTTTTCTTTTTCTTTTAATGGACCATGGGAAATGCTCAAAGACAAGTTGAGATGAGACCTTTGAATATGTTCCCGAGCTGAAGCCATAAGTTCAGATCTTTTTGTTGTTGTTTTGTTTTTCAAGACAGTTTCTCGGTGTAGTCCTGGCTGTCTTGGAACTCACTTTGTAGACCAGGCTGGCCTCGAACTCACAGAGATCTGCCTGCCTCTGCCTCCTGAGTGCTGGGATTAAAGATGTCTACCACTTCTCATGGCTCTGTCACCTCAACTCTTAATTCATTCCCTCAATTCATTCCTCCTCTTGCTAATTTATTCATTCCACAAGTATATATTAAATGCCTACTGTATGCCTGATCATGGGATGGAGCAGGGTCTAAGACAGACAAGGGCCCTGCCTGCAGGAGCTCAGCCCTCTGGGGGACATCCAGGAGGTACTGTCATGAAACAAAAGCAGGTCATGTGACCAGAAAGAATAGGGAGGCATGTTAGCTCAGATGCTCAGAAAGGGCCACCTGAAGAGGTGGCGGCCATAACAGACATAGAACATGGAGAATTAGCAGCAGCAGCTGTGGGGAAAGCATTCCAGGCAAAGGGCCTGAGGTGGGAAACTGGGAGGCTAGAGGAGCCTGTGGAGGGTGAACAGGAAGCAGGGTGTAGGGCAGGGAGAAGGGCAGCTTAGACAAAACACCCCTGGGTGGCCACAAGAAGCTGGATTGCTTGCTTCTTTGGGACCAAGGGCAGCCTCGGAGAACCCTGTGCGAGAGGTGGGGACTGAGGGAAGATGGCGACCGATTCCCAGCACCTCGTCCACTTGTTCAGTTCTAATGTCTGTGGCTGGACCTGGCACAACTCCCTCAAACGCCTGCCTAGCGTGGGCCAGACCCTATGTTCCAGCCCCAGACTAATCAATTAATCAATCAATCATCCATCAATAAAACAGAGCAGTGCTACAGCTGAGAAGCCTAAGATGCCACTGAGTTGTCTGCATGGTACTTTCCCTACTTGAGGCTCAAATCTCCACCCCTGTGACCTGGGGTCTTGGACTCCTATGAATAGCTAGTAGGGAAATGGTCTGCCTCCAAAAGGAGTCAGACACTAACTCAGGGGTGTGGATGATTCAAGTCACTACAGAGCCACTAAGGAAGACTATCCTAAGCACTCGCTGTATAGGAGACAGGAGCACCCACCAGAAGCACTTGCCAGGGGACTTCAAGAGCACCCACTGCCTCCAAGGCTCCCAGTGCATCTGTGCCTGAATTCAGATTCTAGCTCTGGTCCTTGGGAGCTGTGCACCTCAGACAAACATCTTAGCCTCTCTGGGCTTCAGGTTTCTTCATCTATGAAGTAGAGTCTGCCATGATCCCTCTTCCTGAGGTCACCATGAAGGTTAAATTAGTCACTCTGTGTTAGGGCAGTAAACAAGGCCTGGTCCATGCACCTGCCCAGCCTTGGTCATTCTCAAGGTTGGTTGTCCAAGTCTATCTCCTATCTGTCCCCAATGCTGAGCTTCATGGTACCCAGTGACCTGTCTAGTCCTGTGTCTCTGCCAGCAGCCAGAGGGATGTTTTCCAAATTTCTCCACATTGCATAGTGACTTCCTGACATCCCCAAGCCACCAACCTCACGAGGGTCTGAGTGTGTCTTCCAGCCACCACCCTGGTGCCCTCCTCCCCTGAGGTTCACCCTGGTCCTAGGCTTCTGATCTCTGTCCTCTGCCTCCGTCCCTTTGCACCTGCTGTTCCTTCAACAGGAAACACCTTCTGTCCCACATTCTGCCTACCAGCTCTTCTTACTGTAAGGGACCATTCGGGCTCCCCAGGGTCGCTGACCTCTGCTCACCCACCTCCTAAGGTTCCCACATCCCGGATAACTTGCAGGCCTTGGTTCTCTCCAATACGTGGGTCCCAAAGATGAAGCTCAGGTTGTCAGGCTTGGTAGCAAGTGCCTGCTGAGCCATCTGAGCCCAGAAGCCCCTCTTTCCTACAAGGCCTGCAGTGTGTTTGGGGAGGCAGGCGGCAGGGGGTACCACCTGCTGGATGAGGTAGGTGAGCAGAGCTGTGAGTACTGCTGGGTTGAGTCGATGGGTGGAGCCATGCTGGGCCAAGTTGACAGGGTGGACCCAGTGAATGGAGCCAGGGAACTAACTCAAGGTGAGCTGAGGTAAGCAGTGAGCAGCTTGAGGGCCTGAGCCAGGGTGAGCTGGGTTGAGGTCAGGAACTGAGCTGGTAGAGTCCAGGATACCACCCAGCTAGGAGGAGTGCATGGTGAGGGGGCTACCCTGGAGGGACCATGCTGCACAGAACAGTGTTTAATTTAAGAGAGTACACCTGGCCAGTTCAATCACCTCCAATCAAATCATGTGGAAGCAAAGTTTTGGTTTGGGTCCGGTTGATTGGTTGGTTGACTGTTTTGGTTTTTGGTTGTTTGGTTGTTTGGTTTTTCTTTTCTTTTCTTTTCTTTTCTTTTCTTTTCTTTTCTTTTCTTTTCTTTTCTTTTCTTTTTCTTTCTTTTTTGTTTGTTTGTTTTTGGCTGTTTGGTGGTTTTTTGTTTTTGTTTTTGTTTGTGTGTTTGCTTTGGGTTGTTTGAGTTTTGGTTGTTTGGTTGGGTTTTTGGTTGTTTGGCTTGGTTTTTGGGTTTCATTTGTTTAGTTGATTGGTTGGTTGGCTGGTTGGTTGGTTTTTGGTTAGTTGGTTGGTTGGTTTGATTAGTTGGTTGATTGGGGTTTTGGTGTTTTAGTTAGTTGCTTGGTTGACTGACTGGTTGGTTGGTTGGTTAGTTGATTGGTTGATTGGTTGGTTGGTTGGTTGGTTGACTGACTGGTTGACTGACTGGTTGGTTGGTTGGTTAGTTGATTGGTTGATTGGTTGGTTGGTTGGTTGGTCGGTTGACTGACTGGTTGGTTGGTTGGTTGGTTGGTTGGTTGGTTGGTTGGTTGGTTGGTTGACTGGTTGGTTGGTTGGTTAGTTGATTGGTTGATTGGTTGGTTGGTTGGTTGGTTGGTTGGTTGGTTGGTTGGTTGGTTGACTGACTGGTTGGTTGGTTGGTTGGTTGGTTGGTTGGTTGGGGTTTTGGTTGGGTTTTGCCTGGTTTGTTGGGTTTTGTTTGGTTGATTGGTTGACTAGTTGGTTGGTTATGATACTAGAAACTGAATTCTGGTCTTCACCTCAGCCAGACAAGCACTCTATTACTGAGTCATAACACCTGCCTTTTTTCACTCTATATTTTGACACGGGGTCTTATTAGGTTTCCCAGGCTGGCCTTGAACTCACTCTGTAGTCCAGGCTAACCTGAACTTGTGATCCTCCTGCCTCAGCTGCGATTACAGATCTGCATCATTAGTCCAAACTAAGGTGGGTCGAACTGAGTCAAGAGAACCACTGTTGGGGCATTTCCAGGCATCTGTTTGTTAGTCACCCACAAACTGCTAAAGCTTCAGACAGATTGCATATCTGGTGGTGTTTTATAAGGTCATCCTGCTTCTTATTCTGCCTCCAGCTGCAAGGCCCTGGGTACCCCTCCCAGCTCCACACCCTGATTCACATGTGACATGTAAACAGCCAAAGGCTGCCGCTAGTGCTCAGCCCGAGGGAAGCATGCACTCTGAATCCTTAGAGGAAGGAAGGAAGATCAGCAGGGCATCTGAGGAGGGGCCTAGGTTCTATCTTATGGAGTAAGGGAGCCATGAGAGGATTTGGAGCTGGGGAGTCCCATGACCTGCCTACATAGATGGAGGCCTCTGACTGGAGACAAAGCCCTCCGTGTCCTACATACAGGATGATGTAACCGATTGACCAAGCTGTGTCATAGGCCCACGGTCTCGCTGTAAGGGAAGCAAAATGGCATCCTTCCTCACTCAGCCAGGAGAATAGAGAACTTCTGCACACAGGAAGGAAGTTCACAGGGTGGACAACTACAGAAGATGCCTCAAGGGACCCGTTGGGAACAATGGTGGCTTACCCAAGCAAGGGCAGAGGGCTTTTTGAGAAGAGGCCGGGTCTTCTGGAGGCCGCCAACCTTGACCCCAAGCCAGCTCCCATGCACACAAAGCCACTCCCATCCCCAGTCGGGAATGCGGCCCTGAATACACTGAGCCTTGAACCCCCACCAAGGCTGTTTCCTCTCCTGGCATGTGCTACACTCTTGAGGGACACCACACACAGTGAAAGTACCCCAAGACCGCTATCTCAGGAAGCCAAGGTCAAACGCCCCCAGCTTCCCCTTGGGCTGGTGATATCACCTCTCTTACCTCATTTCTCTCCTCATGCAAGGGACAGAACACCGTGCCTCACAAAAATATTGCCTCATTTGGAACACAGAGTGGCCTCACTAGGGTCCTGAGGAGAAGAAAAACTCCAAGTTTTTTCATTAGATGCACCCCTGCTGTGCAACAGGTACCCACTGGGAGGTCTAACCTAGTGACCTCCTCACCCTGATGAAGGTCACAGGCCAAGGACATTCTCAGACTCTCAAGCTTAGCACATTGTTTATGGTTTTAAACCGTGTGTGTGTGTGTGTGTGTGTGTGTGTGTGTGTGTGTGTGTGTGCCACCGCACACATTTAGAGTCAGATGACAACCTTGGGTGTCGGTCCTCACCTGCCACCATGTTTGAGATGGTATCTGGTTTTGCTCACCACTGTGTATGCCAGTCTGGCTAGCCCGTGAGCTTCAGGGAATTCTCCTGCCTCTGCCTCCCCTTCCTCCATAAAAGCTCTGGAACCATAGGGCATGCTACTAGGTCCAATATTTATGTGGATTCTTAGGATTTGAACTCAGGTCCTCAAGTGTGTGTGCCAAGTGCTCAACTCTCAAGCCCTGTTCTTAACCACTAGGTATCCTGCCTGTCGCCAGCGTAAGGTGTGCTTGCTATAAGGGTGCCCCAGCTCACCTCGGAAAGTCAGGCCAGCTCCAAATGAACTCTGTATGGAGACCAGCTCAGAATCTGGGAAGCTGAGATTTGCACCCACCTCCATCAAAACCCAAGGCTCTCCCACTTTCCGTCACACTGACAGCCAGAAGGATGAGTTTCCAGCTCCAGCTCCCACTCTATCTGCTGGCTGGATCCCTCTGTCCATCTGTCCGTCTGTGGTCTCTCACTGAACCATCACTGAGCCTGGGAAAGCCATGCAGCATCAGCTTTCTGTTCCATGGGAAAAAACAGGCTTAGCATGGGAACTGGACCTCCATCCCAGCAAGATGACAACCCAACCGAGAAGCAAGCCCAGGAGAGCCACTCCCAGGCCAGGTCTCGCTCTTCCCTCCATGAAGCCTGCCAAAGGCACAATCCTTCCACCACAGCTTCCGTGTCTGGTAGATTTGGTGTTCAATCCTGGCACATGCTCACTTGCATACCGTTTTGTTTTGTTGTGTTTTGTTGTGTTTTGTTTTGTTTTGTTTTGTTTAAGACAGGGTCTCACATTCCTGGCTTTCCTGGAACTCACTACATAGACCAGGCTAGCCTCAGACTCACAAAGATCCTCATGCTTCTGCCTCCCAAGCACTGGGCTTAAAGGCGTGTGACACCCAGCTCACTGGCACATCTTATTAACATGTATCCTTTGATACTCACCCCCGGGTACCTGTTCTTTCCTAGGGCACCTCTCTAAGTGTGCCCACTAACAGCTGCCTCCTCAGGAGGCAGCTCCCCCAGTGTACCTCACATCCCCAAGCCACATCCCCACTGTGCACCCCCTTTGCACTGGGCAAGCCTGCCCACACATTCCCTCGCCTTGCACAGTGGCAGCCATCTTTCCCAGGAGTCCTCCTCTGACTTGCCCTGGCTCTCCCACCAGCCTAGTTGCCCCCCTGCTGGGAACTCCAGGCAGAGCCTCACTACCCCGTGATAATTATCTAAACCCTCATGTCCCCAGCCCGGGGCTCATGCCTGATGACTTCAGTCCTCAAAGCGAGGGTGAGTGGGATGGGGAAACTGGGGAGACGGCTCTGTGGGATGGCAGGGGCCCCTGCCTGCCTGTTCCCTGATGGGAGCTTTGGCAATTGGGGAAGGCAGCGGTTTTACTAAGAAAAAGGAGAACAAAACACACAGAAGGTAGAGACTCACAGCCTGAGTGACTCAAGGCTGATGGGCAGCTGGAGGGAAGACTCCACTGGAGTGCTGAGTGAAGAGAGGTCATGAGGAGCCAGAAGGGCCTACAGGCAGAGCACCTGAGCAGGGCCTTGAAGACTGCACTCCTGTGGCAGCTCAGACCTCCCAGACCTCACCCAGACCCCTGTCAACAAGTGTACTTATGCCCACCTAAAGGTGCTCAGAGAGGCAAACCATTTGTCCCCAGGACACACAGTGCCTGTGTGCAGAACTGGTGCTAGAACCAACCTCTGCCTCAAAGAAGAGATTCTAAGCAGACACTCCAGTCGGACCTCAACTCCACGCCAGGTCCCCACCTGTAACCAGTGCCTGTGGCTACATCAATTCTCCCTGGGTCTTGTTTTTCCTGATCAGTATACACTACAATATTCCAACCTCACGGGTCATTTTTGTGTATGGGGGTCTATGATTCAGTGCAGAGATGATCTCAAATCAGAGAGAGTGCTAGGGTGGGCTAGTAGTGTAAAATCTCCTCGTATACATCCCTGGCTGAGAAGTTCACCCTATACAGAGTTTTCCAATCCTACTTCCCCAAAGTTTGAATTTAATAAAGCCTGCCTCTCTCAGGGACCATCCCATGCTGGCCTTGGGAGACCTCTCTGCCCTGGTCTTAGGCCAAAATGACAAACATATCCTAGACCCTGGGAACACAGAAACAAAAGGACAGACAAGGTCCCACATGACACTTGGCCAGTGTTCTGTAGGAAAGAGACAGACCTTAACATGCAGCCCTCTGAGAGGCATGGCCCCCGAGGTGCTCACTGGGAAAACTCAGCAACACAAGTTATCATCTAGGTGGCAGTGACGAAGATGGTGGCGGAGCACGCCTTCAGTTCCAGTGCTTGGGAGGCAGAGGCAGGAAGATCTCTTTGAGTTTGAGGCTAGCCTGGTCTACAGAGCTAGTTCCAGGACAGCCAGGGCTATGTGGAGAAACCCTGTCTCAAAAAGGAAAAAAAGTACCCTCCACTGTGTGGGTTAGATGACACTCCTCCCTGGCTCAAAACTCCACCATGCTTCTGGGACCTTCAGGATTAAGTGTGATACTGTAATAAGGCCACCACACCTCTCAGGGAACGTCTGTGTGACCTTGTCCCCTGTCCTTCCACTCTAGCCTGTCATGTCCCTTGGACATATCACCATCTTCCTAGGTCCACCTGAAGACTGAGTGCCCCATTCCTTTACAGATGGCCAAGGCTTGCTAACCCTTCCGGTCTCTGCCTCATCCCTCTCTCTTTGTTCTGGTCTCCTTTCTCCCGTCTCTATGAAAGACCATGCAAAATGGAAAGAAAAAAAAATAGCCAGGAAAAAAGCATGAATCATATGTTTACAGGCACTAATTAATTACTAAGCTCAAGAATCCAATTTCCATTCTTTCTTTTCCCCGTCTTTGCCCTTTGAGAATGCTTGGAATCTGCGTTCTTTCCCAATGCAAAAGTATGTCAAGTTTATTTTTAGTAAAAGCACATGATGGCTGAGGCTGTAATTCAGTCTCCCGCGTCAGTGGGGAGCTGGCCACAAGGGCTGGATGCTCTTCGAATTGGGTCCCGGGAGTCTGGCTGGCCCACACCAGCCAGTTGAGGGTCAGAGTGACCCTAGCAAGGTCCAAGGCTTAGGCCCTTAGGGGATTGGGGGTAGTGAAGGGTTTCCAGGCTGCAGTTCCTCCTCCAGGCCAGGAGAGGCGCTATGGAGTCGGGGGAACTAAAGGTTGAATCTCTGCTCCCAATTGGTGGAGCCAAAGCCTTCTTTCTGGACTGGATCAACATTTGGACCACCCACATCCTGTGTTCAGGAGGCACGTGGTGGGACAGACAGGATGGGACGGAGGACACGACTTTACTGGATTCGTCGTTGGTTCAACAGGACAGGACAGGCTCTGTGCTCTGTGTGGCATACAACGCTGAGCCCTTCTCTACCAGCTTCTGTCCTCACCACCACTTCCTCTACTGCCGTGAGACCGCTGAACTTCCTTTCAAAATGGCAGCTTCCGATCTCTTGACCTTCCCAAACCCACTCTCTATCCCCAAGCCCCGGTCCTTCAGCTACAGAAACCTGACTTTACCATCTCTGGGGAAGCAGAAAAAGACGCTTACAAATACTGTCCCACAGTTGTAAAAACACCAGCCTGGCTATGCAGCAAGGGACTACCTGTGTGTCCGCATGGTCCCTCTGTCCCCAGGGCTTACACACTAACCTGAGTCCAAAGCTCACTGGGCGGTCATTGACTTGCCTCTTTGAGCCTCGTGGCCTCTCTTATAAATGATCCCAGCTCTGTATACCACAGGAGAGCCCAAGGGTTCCAGGCAAAGACGTTCGAATGAACTAGCAGTAGGCAAATGTGACCCTGACCTGGCTAGTAGGGACGCCACTCTCTTATCTTCCCACTGCTCCAGGGAAGTCAGACTGTAGCCTGCTTTTCAGCGTGAGCCAAGCATGTAAACTCACAGCATAAGCCACCCGCCCCAGACCCAACACATCTCCAGGCTGGCCTGGCCCAGGGGCTGCATGCTGCAGTCCTGAATGCCAGGTAGAGTGGACTCCTAAGGTCTTGGAGCCTGGGACAGCCCGGGATGGAGTGGGCAACATGGCCTCGCCCGGCCTTGTGGGGGTAGCTATTATCCCAGCATAGGGAGAGCCTGCTGGGCAGGACTCCCTGGAGCTGGGCTGTGGGCTGCCAAGCTTGACTAGGCTCTTAATTAAGGAGGATGATAATGACCTTGGTGGAGTGTGCAGATAGGTGGAGAATGACTTAGCTAACTGCGGCTCTGATTATATCTATTGTAAGAAGCACACGCGGAATATCAGATTAGTGCTCTTTGTGTGCCCATTATAACACTATATCATTAGTGCCCGGGCTCACGAGCCACTCGGCCACCTTCCTTCTTCCTCCGACTTAGCAGACCACTATCACAGCTCCTTCTCAGGACTGTCCTGTTCTTGTCCATGCAGGCCTGTCACTGACCTACCGGACAAGGTGTCCCCTGCTGGCCTTCTCAGGGAGAAGAGACCAAAAATAAAGAAACAAAGCAAGCCAGGGTAGGGAAAGGAAGAGAGGGGTTGGGGGGGGGCACAGGTGGCACAGACACCATGACCAAGGCAACTCTTATAAGGACAACATTTAATTGGGGCCAAGCATAGCCAAATCACCACAGGAGGCATGACAAAGAGACCTACAAAGTAGCCAGCTGACCCTGAAACTGTGCTGCAGTGTCTGGGTCACCAGCAGCTCCTGTCCCATCTCTGCTTCAGCCAGTGTCTGCAGGGTACAGAGTACTGTGCAGGGCTATGGAGTACCATGGTCATAGTAGACCACAGTCCCCGTACTGAGAATGGTGACATTCCCAGGAGGGACAGGGACATTAAACAGATAATAGAGTGTATAAAAATGGTGGCAACTAGCCGGGCATGGTGGCACATGCCTTTAATCCCAGCACTCTGGAAGCAGAGGCAGGTGGATCTCTGTGAGTTCGAGGCCAGCCCGGTCACAGAGGGAGTTCCAGGACAGCCAGGGCTACACAGAGAAACCCTGTCTTGAAACACCCCTCCCCCCCCCCAGCCTCCAAAGAAGAAAGTGGCAACAGAGAGACCTTGGTGACTACCGTCCTGGAATGAGTGGGAGAGGTGGTGGAGCTTCAGTCCAGGGGAAAGGGCTAGGGAGCCTGGTTGGCTTCAGGGTGACTTTAAAGACAGCTCAGTTAGGACACGTGGAGTAAGGGCTGGGTCCTGCCTGGACACCAGGCAAGCTGGAGCCACCATTGCCCAAGGGTAGCAGGCAGTGGAGGACCTGACACCCAGCCTGTCCCCTCTCAGTCCCCCAAATTCCCCTTCAGGTCCATCTAGCCTCCTTGAAGGAGAATGAGGAGCTGGCCCCACCCAGACCTCCAGGCAGGAAAGGGACAACGGGCTGGCCACAGGATGGCACAATGCCTACTGATTTCCTTGCTTTATCAACAGTGGGGAGAGAGAACGGGCTTTCGCAACTACGCCAGTGGGTGACCACAGCTAACAAGAGGCCACGGGAACATCAGGACAGGTCACGAGTGTCTCTTTAACCTGTGGAGACTGCCCTTCTGAGCATCCATCCAGGACGGAGCTTTCGTGGGGGGCACCCAGCCTCAGCACCCACAGTCTCCAGCTCACAACCTTGATGGCACAGCAGAGGTGGAAGCGGGAATAGGGGTCAAGTTCATGCTTGGCTATGTAAGACCCTGTCTCAAAAACAAACAACTACTCCTGGGCAGGCAGACACTCAGCAAGAAGACACAAACGCACAGGCAGCCCAGATCTTGGTGCAGCAAGGACTTAGACCTGGATCACCCTTTCCCAAGCTTACTCTCTTCTCAGGAGACCACAGATGTCTCTAAAGCCATTTCTGCCTCTGTAACATGGGAATGACAACAGAACTAGTGCCCCCCCACCCCCAGAGGCTGGCCCCACATCTGGGAAGCACACAGACCCCAGTAACTGTGGTTATTAAGTAGGGTGTCTCTTGTGGAACACAGAGCTGTAGTCTGTACCCTGGACACCCAGAGCCCCTCCCAGCAGTGGGACACACCCACCTGATACTCTGCCCAGACAGGTCCCTCCCTCCGCAGCCTGCTATAACCTGAGTACCAACCTCCTCCTTCTCTCTGAGGTTGTGGTCTGCACCCCCACCCCAACGTTGCACAAGGCCATATACAAGTCACAGATGTCATAGGACCCATGGTCACTTCAGAGTGCAGTGTCTGAGGATAGTCCTGAGAAAGAGCCATGACTGGGGGTGTGGGGGGCAGCTGACAGCATGGGATGTCTAGCTAGGGTTTCCATTCTCACCTTCCTCTTCACTTCCAGGGCCCTCCTGCTCGCCATCCTTGGCTCTCAGAATATCTACTGCATGAAGGGATTTGGCCAGATGATGCTCCTGCTGTATCTCCACTCCCCGCCCATACCCACTGCCAAGGGCTCTCGGGGAACATAGGACAGCCCCAGGGACCTGTTCGGGGGTTCCAAAGCCGAGGGACAGCTAAGTCCTCTCGGTGAGAAAGTGTGGGCAACCTCCATGATTTACCTAAGCTAAACGAGACCCTCTTCAGCCTTCAGTGGTAAGCTAAGGCTGGACATGGAGGACCCAGGAGGGCACAGGTGACAGTTTTACCGAGAGGCCAGGGAGCCCCTGGGAATGATTTCTGTACTCATTGGGGGTTTTCCGTTTTTTTTGTTGGGTTTTTTTTTTTTTTTTGGTTTTTTTTTTTTTTTTTTTGGTTTTGGTTTGTTTTTGGTTTTTTGTTTTTGTTTTCTTTTGCTTTGTTTTTGGTTTTGTTTTTTTGTTTTTGTTTTTTGTTGTTGTTGTTGTTGTTGTTGTTGTTGTTTGAGACAGGGTTTCTCTGCGTAGTCTTGGCTGTCCTAGGACTAGCTCTCTAGAACACGCTGGCCTCAAACCCACAGAGATCTGCCTGCTTCTGCCTCCCAAGCGCTGGGATTAAGGCATGGGACATTACCTGGCTGCTTTCTTCAGTCTTAAGTGGGTATGTGAGAACCTTTTCCTGCCTTGGCCTTGGTCGCATGTGGAAGAGATGGCAGGTGCTTTGGTAGCTATCATGGCCCCGTGAGGACCTGGGCTGGGTGTGGATGGAAGAACCAGTGGCCTTGCTCCCAACCTCCAGCTCAGCTTGCTGTTTTTTTATTCAGTCATTCAACAAACATTTGTTGAGCATATACTGTGCGCCAAGCCTTGCAGTGTGCACTGGGTACACTCCAAGAGAGCAGTCAGCAGGATTCCTGCTTTGTATCCTGGGGTGGGGGACAACTCAGCTAAGGAGTCTTTTGTGACAAGGTGGGGGGATCCAGAGGGCTACAAGGACTAAATCAAAAATCAGGGAGCACCCGGAAAGTCTCCTCCTGGGGATGGGTCTGTTCAGGTTTCCAGCAGCGGAGTCTAAGTCACGGCTGGGGGTGAATGTCGTTCATTAAGGACCTGCTTTGGGGAGACCTGGGGAGAGGGCCACGGGCCGTGCTGACAGAATGGGGCTCAGCTGCCAACAGGCCTCTGACATCCTCCCTGCTCCCAGGTGAAGGGGCTCCTGTTCTCAGAAGTTCTCCAGCAAGCCCCTAAATGGTAACTTGGAGGTGAACCCAGGGGCCTGAGAAAGAGTCTGGTGGTCTGCCTCTAGAGGCTCTCCAGATCAGAGAGGCCAGCACCAAGTGGAGAAGGCGACCGTGCAAACACCCTGAGGCTAGCAGGAGTCCCCGGAAGAACCCAGGCAGTCTCAGCTGGAGACAGGGGGCAAGTGGGGGAGGGGACAAAGAAGAGGGAGGGGGACGGGGACAGGAAAGCAGCCTGGGAAGTGGGGGAGGGGAAGGAGGAGTCGCCCACTTCGTGTTACCATATCTGCAGGTTGTAAGATTAATCTTTAAGGCAGTAGGAGCCACAGGCGGCTCTGGAGCACAGGAGCGCTGTGATCCAGTTCATGTTTCATCAGGCCGTCTGGAGCACATAGAGAATAGAAAGAGAGGGCTGGGAGCAAGGGAGCCGCTGGAGGCCAGAGGACTCATGGGTGATTCACTCAGAACTGCTCCTGTCGTGGCAGACGTCGGGTGGAGACTGGGTGAGTCGGGAGCTCGGCATGGCTAGAGGCTTTGACTGCTGCCCACGAGCCTGGGAGCGGCCCACTCTGCGCGACCCACAGAGAGAGAAAGAAACTTTAAGACAGGCTTGTGTAGCCCAGGCTAGCCTAGAACCTATTATGTTAACCAAGGATGACCCTGAAATCCTGATTCTCCCACCTCCGCCTCCGCCCGAGTGCTGGGATTCCAGGCGTCCACCACCACACCTGGTTTATGGAGTGCTAAGAGCCAGGCCCAGTGTTTGCTACATGCACTCTACCAACTGAGCCACAGTCCCAGAAACTCTAGGCACTTCACAAGATGTAAATCAAGGAGCCATGGTGGATCAGAAAGGGCTTAAGCCTCCTCACCCCTCACCCTCATCCCTCACCCTCATCTTCATCCCTCACTTTCATCCCTCACCTTCATCCCTCACCCTCATCCCTCACCCTCATCCCTCACCCTCACCCCTCATCCTCACCCCTCACCATCATCCCTCACCCTCATCCCTCACCCTCATCCCTCACCTTCATTCCTCATCCCTCATCCC
>CM052701.1:11052566-11115066 GCA_028551405.1 Uromys caudimaculatus
CTGCCTGCCTGCCTGTCTGCCTGCCTGTTTGCCTGCCTGCCTGCCTGTTTGCCTGCCTGCCTGCCTACCTGCCTGCCTGCCTGTTTGCCTGCCTGCCTGCCTGCCTGTTTGCCTGCCTGCCTGCCTGTTTGCCTGCCTGCCTGCCTGCCTGCCTGCCTGTTTGCCTGCCTGCCTGCTTGCTTGTTTGCCTGCTTGCTTTGTCAACTTTAACCCTTCCCACCTCCCGTCCACCTCACTCTCTGTTTCAGTGTGTTCCTCTGGCTGTTGAGTTGTGTCACTCCGTCTTCAGGTTTGAGCTGCATGGACAGCCCATAAGGGAGGGGGTCAGACGCACCGAGCTCCATGAACCTAATGTGTATTTCCTTTTGCTCTTGTTCTTTTCCAAAGTAGTGCCTCACGTGCTCATACTGGCTTCAAACACCCTATATAGGGGAGGATGACCTTCAACCTCCGATGGTCCTGCCTCCATCTCCCTCATGCTGAGATGACAGGCGTGCACCACCATGATTCCATGATTTTGCCCAGGGAATGAACCCCAGGGCCTCTTGACACTAGGCAAATGCTCTACCAATCAAGCCTGGCCCATTGGGTACAGTTCTACAGGTGGGTCTTGATGTATCCAGAGAACCACCTTCCTATAAGACCCAGACACCTCTTAGCTGTCCAGGAGGCTTCCTGATGCCTGTCTCCAGACAGTTAACTCCCCTGCCCACAGAGGAAACTGCTGGAGTGACTGGGGCCTCCCTGGTGACTGCGCTTCAGTTTTGTAGCAGAAGACTTAGCACAGAGAGTGGCCCTTCATGTCTAGCATCCCCCACACAGTGAACACCTCCAGGATTCACCAGCCATGTGCTCAGATCGGATGCTCAGCTGTGATTTTGCTATCATCAGGAATATTCCTTGGCTTCCGTTTGGGACTGTGCCTTTTGCAAGCGTTTTCTTTCTCCTGGGTGCATTGGAGGTCAGAGTTTCTCTTGGTATCATTTTAAACACGCAGAGAAATGGGAAGACTCGTGTGAGGCTCCAGGCTGTCTCCCTAGGCTGCTCTTCCCACAGCCTCCCTGCACTTTGGCCTCTTTCCTTGTGATTTTTCTTTTATTTTTGAGACAGTGTCTCAAATCGTTGTGCAGCCCAAGATGGCCTGGGCCAAGCCATCCCCCTAGGAGCCAGCAATCCAGGCCCATGCTGCCAGACCCCAATTAGCATTGCCCTTCTATCTGCATTTGGGAATGAGTTGAAAATATGATGTCACCCCTATCCAATATCGTCTGACCTTCACCACATGCACAGGTTGGACACAGCAGCACACACACATTCACACATGTGCACTCACACACAATACTAAAACTGAGATCAAGTCAACAGCACAATTGCTCCCATGTGGGTCTTCTGACATTTGTCTGGTCCAGAGTGACATAAGTCCTTTTCGTTGTGTTTGGGGTCTCGCCGTATAAAGCGGTTCCTCCCCTGGTGTTCCCTCAATTCTCATTACCTCCCCGTGACTGAGGGTCAGCTGTTCTGAAGGGCATTCCTTGATTTGAATTCACCCCACATTCCCTATGGGCTAGAGCTGGGCTCTCTGCTTCTGCACAGGGACAGCAGGACCAGCACTGGGTTCCTGAGTGTCCTGTGAGGACACCTGTAATTTGTCCCATGGCTGGAAAATGAGGACAGGGAAGTGTCTCCCACCAAGTGATTTCAAGGATTAAATGAGACACAGCCCAAGGACTGATTTTGCAAGGTCCTCTCCCTGTATCTGACCTATCTCCCCAGTCCTGGCCCTGGCCAAATCCCAGAATTCTCACCCAACCCAGAAAGAGACGGGGATACAAGGAGCTCGGGATTCATCCTACCTGCTTGCAGGCAGGCTGGTGCTGGCTCTGCCTGATCTCCTAAGCAAATGACAGGAACAGGAAAAGCAGATACTTCCCACAAACCACTGAGGGACACTTAATCTCCCTCTGTACCAGAGATTTTCAACCAAGAGCAGTTTTGCCCCCAAGCAACAGCTGGAAGCTTTAATGGGGAGCCTGGCATGGTGGTGCATACCTGCTAGCCCAGCACTTCGGTGACTGAGGCAGGGGGATGGCAAGCTAAGGTAAATGTGGGTTACACAAGGAGATCCTATCTCAAACAAATAAGCAAACAAACAAATCTAAGAGTAGGTACTTACTCCCATAATCTCAGCACTCAGGATGCTGAGGCAGGAGGATCACCACGCATTCAAGACCTCACTTCGGGGAGAAACCAGTAGAGTCTGGTAGGTGAAGACAGGAGTTGTGGTACCTTCTCTTTGATGCATGGAAGCCCAGAAGAGAAAGTGACCCCATTCCAAAGGCCACTCGTGTTGAGGTTGCAGCACCCTGACCCACACCAGACCTAAGTCATCCAGATGCTGACAGACAGGTCTCCTGCTATCTCTCTAGACCCAGTGGCTGACAAGAAAATGGCCAGTTCTGATGTCCAGCATACCCAGAGCTTGAGGAAGTTTCACCTTATGAAGAGCGAGTCACAGATCCTAGACTGCTGTTTTGTAAGCCCTCAGAGGCTTAGGAGAATCTGAGAACCCCCAACCTCTGGGAAGCTGAGAGAGAGGGCCTCATGGGGCAACCCAAGCCTTGTCTTCAGAGCACCGGGGCAGGAGTCCAAGATCCAGGACCCCAGACAAGTTTAGGATATTAACAAATCAAAGTGTTGATGATGCTGCTGTAACGATGGTGGTGATGCTGGCTTAACCCTCCAGATAATAAAGAAATAATGACTCTAGAGTGGTAAAAAGTAAATGAGGGACTGGTAGATGCCTCTGTGGATAAGGTGCTTGCCTTGCAAGCTGAAGGGCCTGTGTTCAGGTCCCCAGTACCCACATCAAAGCCATGTGTGACGCTGTGACCCCAATGCTGGGGAGGTAGAGACAGGCAGACCCTAGGCCTGATGGCCAGACAGTCTAACATGACCCATGAGCCCCAGGTTCAGGGAAAGAGCCCGTGTTTAAAAATAAGGTAGCCACTGAGGAAGACACCTGCCTGTGACCTACAGCCTCTACAGGTGCACATGAACCCGCGCCCCCATGAAAACACACGCACACGTGTGTGCACACATACACACCCACACACCACACCACACACATATACCCCCTACACACACACACACACACACACACACACTTATACACACCACACTCATCATACCATACACACACAGCAACAACAACAACAACCAGTCAATAAATAGGTAAGAAGAAGTAAGTATAGACCAGAGAGAAGGCTCTGTGGGGGAGTAAACGTGCTTGCTGCCAAGCCTGACCACCTGAGTAGATCCTCTGGACCCACAGGGAGGGGAAAACCAACCCCTCCTAACAGTTGCCTTCTGACATCCACACACATATAAATAAATAAACAAACAAACAAATAGTCACAAACGGTTATTTTATAAGCAAGTAAGAAACTGCTTGGAAGTTGGAGGTCATCCAAGTATTTACATTGTTTCAAAGTTCCTCCCTTTCAATGCTTATTGGTATAAAGAGGGAGAAGCTGTTACAAACCTGACCCCCTGACCCTGTAGGATGGCTGCTGGTGAGCCTGGAGCTCCTGAGACAGAAATCAGAGATCTACTGCAAGTTTGAGGCCAGCCAGGGCAGTTTGGTCTCAAAAACCCTAAACCAAAACTGAAAGTAAAGCCTACAGGACTTGCTTTGGTCAGGTGACCAGAGTGTGACTGTCAACACTGGGACAGAGAGTAGCACTCAGCCCTCTGGGTCCTGCAGAGCCTCAGAGCCCGAGTCACATTCAAGGAGATCAGTGGAGCTGCTGGGAGGACCAAGCCACAAACAGCCCCCTGGAGTCCCCCGACCTGCTAAAGACAGTGAAGGATATGAGGCCACCAAGGCCAGCCTGATCTGCATAGTGAGTTCCAGGCCAGCCAGAGCTACATAGGAAGACTGTCTTGGAAACAAATAAACAAAATTTTTATGTATTTATTTATTTATTTAATTTTTTTTATTTATTTATTTAAATTTTTTTTTGGCTTTTTGAGACAGGGTTTCTCTGTGCAGTTCTAGCTATTCCAGACTGGCTTTGAACCCACAGAGATCTGCCTCCATTTGCCCCATAAGTGCTGGGATTAAAAGTGTGTGCCACCACTGCCCAGCAAGAAACAAACATTTTAATAGATTTGTTTATTTTTATTTTATGTGCATTGGCGTTTTCCTGGCATATTTGTCTGTGTGATGGCATCGGGTCCCCTGGAACTGGAGTTACAGACTCCAGTTGTGAGCTGCCACATCAGTGCTGGAAATTGAACTCGGGTCCTCTGGAAAGAGCAGCTGGTGCTCTTAATGGCTGAGCCATCTCTCCAGCCCTAACAAAAAGTTTAAGAGAAGCAAATCATGAAGGATTGATGAGGACTCAGTGATTTATTCTTAGTTCGGATGAAATACATCAGAGTTTGTGGTTTTCCTATAAATCTTAGATCCTTTTTTCAAAATGATAAGTGTTTTTTTAACACAGAGACAGACAGACAGACAGACACACACACACACACACACACACTGAGGGGGTCATCACCATGTGCAGGAATTCAAACAGATCCCTCATTTCCTATGTTTCCCAGGAGTGTGACCCTGACATCCACTCTCTGGACCACCTGTCTGCACAGTGTCCACCTTGGCCACTCTAAAGAGCCCAGATGGAAACCAATGTGTCCCCAAGCTATTAAATGAGTGGCCACAAATAAAAAGGATAATAAAAAGGACGAGTGAGCCACACTCCGCCACTTAGGGAAATGTCAAGTTGGACTTGGGGGCCACAGTATGGGATTCCTTTAACACACTTCACAGAAACAGGTGAGCCAGTCCCCGCTATCAGAACTCACGTACAGTGGCAGAGGATGCAGCTTGTTTAGCATGTACGAGGTCCGGGGTTCAATCCCCAACATCTCATGAAACCGGCATAATGCAGACCTCTAATCCCAGCACTCGAGAAGTAGAGGTAAGGAGATCAACGTTCTAGGGGTAACCTGGGCTACATGCCATACTGACTCAACAATACAATCAGAGTACTGATAACTGAGGTGTGGGGAGGGGCTCTTGGGCATTGGTTTGACCCTTAGAGGTCCCCGGCGGGGACAGCTAAGTGCCTTTGCAGGTGTGGATGGTAGATTGGAATGGCCTGTGAGAACCTCATGGCATATGTCTGGGGTCAGGGATGAAGGTAAGAAATGCCACATCCGTGTATCAGTCACCATCCCCCCACCCCATGGAGCAGGAGGTGGGGCCCAGCAGGCCCTGACCCGCCCCCGTGCTCTCTTCTCCACAGCCTCTGCCCTGGCTACCAAGCCTCTGAGGAGTCCTCCTCCTCCCAGGCTGCCTCTTTCCCTGCCAGGGCTGCAGGGCTGGGCCAGGGATCTGGTGACAGCTATAAAAATAATAGCCTACCCGGCCAGCTCTCTGGCCTCCTGACTCGTCCCACAGTGATCTTGGTGGGCTGGCCCTTGTGCCTGGCAAAGGTGCCTTCCAGCCCTGGCAGGCTGGCATCTCCAGGGAGCAGGTGCTGATGGCTGGAGCTTGGGGCAAAGAGGTCATTCCAGGTGACATCTGGGCCCTGCACAGTTGACAACATGCTCTGTGTTCTACAGCAGGGCCTGAACCTCTCTGACACTCATGGGCCCCCTTTCTGGACGCAGGTGGGAAAGCGGGGTCTGAAGCCAGCTGAAGCCAGCTGAGGAGTTTCTACCCAGCCCAAGGGCCTGGGTCATGCCTAACCTGAAGCATGCTGAGACTCCAGAGGCATCTGGAGACAGCAGAAGCCTTCACACATGATTTCTGTAATTCAAATGAATTAAATCAATCCTTTCACCTCATCTAACAGAGCCCTTTTCTCCTCTCAGGGGAATGGTGTCAGCAGAACAGCCCTGACAAGGAAGCACTAGGCCACCCCTGAGAAACACAGGTGACAAAGAGGCCCAGTGAGCTCTGTGCCATTTGGGCAAATGTGTCAGAAATGAATTCAGCTGCCAGGAACAGGAAATCGAACAACAAAGGTCTCAATGAACAGGGATTTCTTTTCTTCACATAAACAAGCTCAGAGCAAGGTCAGCAAGGACCAGTGAGGTTCCTTCGCCACCATCGGGACTCAAATGCCTTTTGTCTTTTAGGTTTGCTACTATGCGTGAAGTGTTGCCTCTGGGTTCAAGAAGGTCTCTGCAGCTCTAGCTATCTGAGTTCCAGGCAGAATGTAGGAATAAGGACAGGATCCTGCAGAGAAGTTCCCAGCAGCCCCTTCTACGGCTTATGCTCACAGCTCGGGGGTCATTCCTAGCTGCAAGAGAAGCTGTGAGATTGTAGTCCCTCCAGAGGCGGCTGTTCCCAGACCTGGGCAGTCCCATGGCCAGGGAGAAGGGGAGGTATGCACACTGCATTGGCAACATTAGCTACAATGAAGAGGGGGAGGATGAAAATCTGAGGAAGAACATTCTAGAAGCTAACAAATGCCATCTCCAGAGGTCTCTGCATGAACTAACCTGTCAAAGCTTTTCAAAACACTGAGGAATGTTGCTATCTTCTTGTCATGGCCAGGGAAAAGAAGTGCTTGTTTGCCCAACTCACGTGTACTAGACACGGTGGGTTCCGCTGCACACTGTACAAGGCCAATGGCTAACGACCACCCTGTACTAGGATGGCATCATTTTAAATATGTCATGTGAACCAACTCAGTCCTCACTACCTCTTTACCCGTATAAAGCCAGTTCATTATTATCCCGTTTAATAAGCAATGAATCCAAGGCACAGAGAGGCAAAGTAACATACCTAGGGCCACACAGCAAGAGTTAACAGGTTTATTTCTGAATATTAAAATCATGAGTGCTTTTGACTTTTCTCTTTTTTTTCTTTTATTAGTGATCCACATTCTCTGGAAATTAAATAAAAACAAAATGCCTCTTGAAAGTCCAGCCTCCAGCCTATCTTCCAGTCCTAAGACCATAGGAGACCCAGCTTCTTTCTGCAGCATGGACTGTTGTCCCCCCAACCCCACTCCACTCCCACCCCCACCCCCAGGCGGCTGCCCTCTGTCCCACAGTCATGGCTTCCCAGAGAACTCCTCTCTCTCTCTCTCTCTCTCTCTCTCTCTCTCTCTCTCTCTCTCTCTCTTGGCTCCCAGCCTTTGTTCCTTCAGTCCCTCCTGGCCAGCCTGGCCCCTCTTCCTGCCTGGCACACGGCTCAGCACAAATGGCTCCAGGCCCTGGGTCACAGGCTCGAATCCCTCAGCTCTCCTGGGCCAGGCAAGCAGGCAGCCAGCCACTCTGCTCCTTCACCTACTGCACTTTGCCCAGCCTCCAGGGCCGAGGGGCCTACTTTGTTCGTCACCAGACTTATCAGTGATTCTGTGGGTGCCAGGCTCTGGCAGGGGCCATCAGTCATCCTCACACAGCCTCTATTGGCCTCACTCTGGTCTCAGAGACCCTGCAGAAAGAATCCACCACCCTCCATATTCCTCTGCCAGTTCCAGCCTTTGCTGCTGCCCCCTCCAGCCTGCCTCAGGACCTTTGCACCTGTTGACCCCCTGAGGCCCATCTTCAGGTACATTCTACCACTTCTCAGTCTTATTTTCTCAAGCCTCTTATCGCTGTCTGAATGACCATACCAATTTGCTACAGATTCCTTTTGAGGAGTGAGAAATTTGAGTCAGGGTCTTATGTAGCCCAGGCTAGCCTCAAACTCCCTCTGTAGTAGAAGATAACCTTGAACTCCTCACCTTTCTGCCTCCACCTCCTGAGCGTTGGGTTAACAGGCAAATACTACCTTACCAGCGATCACCCAACATTGTTTCTCCTGTTGTTACATTGTTACTAGCAGGGAAATCCCCCTCACCTGGGGCCTGCAGCAAGTGTTTGCTTGGGGAAGGTTGACCAGCCGGACTCTTTGTCCACCATGAGGAAGTGCAAGCCTAGAAAGGCCAAATGTCTTGTTTGATGTCTCCAGTTATCAGGAGACAAAGCTCAGAGCCACGGGTCCTAGGGTACATCTTACCCTCAGAAGTTGTGTGTGTGTGTGTGTGTGTGTGTGTGTGTGTGTGTGTGTGTGTGTGTGTGTGTGTTGTGTGTGTGTGTGTTGTCAACCCCATGGCAAGGCCAGGCCAGCAGGGAAGGGTCTAAACCTACCAACCACCCTGGGTTCAAATCCAACTCCATCAGCGCTGGTTGTCTGGCACAGAAGCTTGTAGTGTTTTTCAACACACACACACTGCCCATCTTTTATCCACAGTAAATGTGTCCTCCATCTGCCAGATCCCAGCTTGGCTTAAATCCCCTTCAAATCCTGTGACTTTAAATTACCCCATAATCTTGTATTAAAAAAAAAAAAAAAAAAAAAAGCCACACCGCTCTTTGAGCAGACTGTCCTGTGAAGAGTTGTGGGTCCCCACACATCATAAAATGGGGCTCCTGGCTATTACCTCAGAGGACACAGGAGGGGCTTGGTCACCAGCTCTCTGCCTCCCCTGCTTTGCCCAGCCAGCCCCAAACACGTGCTCAGCTAATAGCAACATCTGAACCCCCACCGAAGTAGTCGGTGAGATGCTACTGGGGTCCCTCCATCTCAACAGGTCCAAGGTAATCCAGAATAGGATGGAGGAGGGAGAGCGAGGCATAACAGCCCTAAGGGGAGGTCTAAGGTCACAGGAGGGCAGGTGAAGAGCCTCTGGGGTCACCCTGAACTGGGAAGTCAAACTCTCCTGGCTCAGCCACTCTGAGAACAATGACTTTGCCTCTGTGCCAGAGGTGGGAACTAGGGCTGGTCTCATGGGGCTTTGAGTAGCACACAGCTCAGTGACTACTGCACACAGTATCCTGGGCTCCCCACTCAGCCTAGGCTGGCTCCAGAGAGACACCTCCTCTCAGAAGCCCTCAGGGACCTTCTCGCCCCTCCCCACCCTTCCCTGCCCCACTTTTCTTCCTTCCCAGTATTTGTCCCCACCTGTCATTATGCTGTTCCAGTGGCTGAATATTTAAGTGTCCTTCTCTCCCTGTTAATTGTCACCTCAGTCTTTGTCACCACCCAGTTCCAACACCAACAATGGACCTGGCATATACCTGGTGTTCAATAAATGTTTGTCACATAAATGAAAAGGAACCAGGCAAATAAATGTCTATACCAGTTAAAGAGCAAACAAGTCAGGGCTGGATATGGGAGAGGGGAACATCCTCAGAAGGTTGGAGGAGACAGTCCCCACCCCCCACTCTGGCTCCCATGCCAACTTGTACCCTTCCCAGTGGTGCGAATTTAGAGAAGTCACTTCCCCTCCTAGAGCCTCTTTGTCAGACAGAAGAACCCTATAGCAGAAGCTCCGGCCAAGGCTGAGCTGATCACAACAGTGAGCACGGCCTCCAGCTTCCCTTTCCGACACCCACTTTTCTCCTGGGTAAAGTCACCAGGTTGTGGGTGGCTTCATTAGATAGTAAGAGGAGAGAGTACATTTTGTGAAGGCTCCTATCCTGAGCAGGCATGGGGAGGGCTCTGGTGGCCCCTCCTCCTAGCAAGTCTCAGCAGTGACAACCACCCAATGGGGCTGTGGGCAATATGGCTGACCAACCCTGGCAGCTGGAGGACCCAGCAGCCCACCTGTGACAAGGTCCTGGAGAGACACCAGCTCTGTGGACTGTCCTCACCCCATCTTGCTGTTCTTCTCCAAGCTTTTGGTCCAACTGGTCCCTGGCAGCCCAGTGATTTGATCCGTGGGGTGTGTCACCCCATCAGTGGCCTCTGCTACAGTGGGCCACTCTGGTGGCAGTCAAAGCCTTTGACCTTTGACCCACTACTGCTTTTCCTGATCCGAGAGTTATCAGATGGGCCTGGATTCCATCCTTTCTAGTCTGTACTGCCACTCTACTTGGGGGAGGAGTACCTGATCTTGAAGCCAGGAAATGAACCGTCCATGAAGGGCAGAGGATTTGGGGTAGGGACAGGGACTACAAGCCAACCCCAAACTTGCTGGAGATAGACCTCCAGTGGGAGTGGCACTTCTGTGACTTCCAAATTACCTATATATAGAGAGAAATGGATGCCAGGCCAGTCTGGCTGCAGAGGTGCATTAAAGTTTCCCATCCCTGGAAAGACAGAGAGTCTCCCTCATCTCCCAGGTCCAGCCCAGGCGTGGCTTCTAAGTCTTGGAGCAGTGGAGCTGATCAGTAGCCACTTGGTGTAGACAGAAGCCACCAAGACACCAGGCTATGGGGCTGCACTGACCTTGGCTCCAGGGCCCACCGGGTCAAGGGTCTGTCCATCTGTCCAGGCCTAGAAGGAAGCTGACTGGAAGCCAAGTGTCTGAGGGGCCTTACAGGCTTCCAGCCACCTTAACATTAGGCAAGCGGAGAGCACCTCAGTTCTCACCCTGAGACAGTGGGAGGCCACAGGTCACCAGGCCTAACACTCCAGGTTCCCAAAGAGAAAGGGAAGAAAAAGCTTTTGTCATTTGTCACCCATAAGCCCCCAGGCTCCCTTAGGCAAACTGCTGTTACCCACTACCCAGAATTCCTCACAGCAGGATGCTCACAGGAACCTGACAGCCACCAGCTATCCCCATCCATAAAGCAAAGGGCACCATAGTGCCTACCTTCCATGAGGCTTGAAGGAGATGCAGGCAGGCCCAGGGCTTGCAGAACGCCGGCCCAGGCCAGACGCTCCACACTCACGCAGCCAAATGCCAGGAGCCTCCCGTCAAAAATAATAACAAGCGCTTATGTAAGAGTTCTGGCGTGCCAGGCACAGCAGGACACAGCACATCCACTACTCCTTGGCCACCCTCGACTCTCACTAACTCAGCCCGGCTGCAGCAGAGCTGCCCCGGCAAATCTGAGTGGTAACCCTGTGTTCAAGTCCCGGCTCAGCCATTGAGCACAGTAAGGGAGGCTCCGAGTCCCTTCTGGGCAGAGGAACTAGTGAGAAAGAGAAAGCAGAGCAGGAACTGTCTCCTTCACCTCTCTGCCCAGTCTCTCTTCCAAACCGGCGAGCCGGCTCCCTACACACCAAACACATAGTACTTAGAACACGGTACTCACCTGCCCTGACCTGGCTGTCTAGACTAGCCTTTCCTACAGAGTCACTGCCTGCCTAGTCCTCAACAGAAGCCTGACACTCAAACCAAGCCCAGAGGGCGGCCCGTCCCAAGCAGGGTTTCTAGCAAGGTCCCCCAGCACCCATGGGTGCTGAGTCACCCTGAATTCCTGACCCGGCACTCTGCCCCCTCTCCTGGGGGGAGGGACTGGCACCCCATCTGCCAGGGGAAGAGAAAAACCCAGATGCGACACCCCCACCCACCGCCGCACACAACCCAAAAATAACCCGCAGCCCCCTACACACCAGAAACACAAAAACAAAATCTCGCATAAATCCAAAGTCGGGAGGGAAGAAAAAAAAATATTTTTTCAAAAGCCAACTACTGCCCCCAAAAGGCTTTTAAACATTCTCCAAAAAAGTTTATTAAAATGTCTTCACTTTAATGCTCGAAACGGAAAAGGTTCTCAAAATATACATACGCCTCTTTTCTCATAGAAATAGAACTTTTTTTATATAATACAAAAAAATAATAAGACCAAAAAGAAAAACAAAACAAAACCAAAAACAAAACAAAAAAACCAAAAACATCAACAGCAACAACCCGGCAGGAACATCTTTAAGTGATTACTCAGGGCCCGGCTGACAGTTACACGTGTGTTGCGTCAGTCCCGTGTCCACACGCGCACAGCCACGTTGGATCCGGATTGCATCAAGTCCCGAAACCCGGTGCGCGGTGCAGGTGCGTGCGCGCGGTGCCCACGGTGTCCCCTCGGTGCAGGTGCAGGTGCGCGCGGTGCACGCACGGTGGCCCGGGCGCGCGCGGGGCCGGGCGCACGGTGCCCAGGGTGGCCGCGGCGCCCCCACGCCACCCCCGCCGCGCTAGCAGTGGCCCGCCGAGGCCAGCAGCGGCTCGGGCAGCTGCTTGAACAAGTTCCGCAGCGTGCTGAGCTCTCGCGACAGCTGCTCCACCTTCTTCTGCAGCCGCTCGTTCTCCGCCGTCAGCTCCAGCACCTTGTGCTGCGTCTCCAGGTTGCGCATCTTGGCCTTGTCGCGGCTCTTGCGCACCGCGATGTTGTTGCGCTCGCGCCGCATCTTGTACTCGTCGCTCAGCTTGTCCACCGCCTTCTTGGCCTTGGCCTTGGCGGGCGCGGCCGGCGGTCCCGCGAAGCAGGCGGCGGGCGCGGCCTTGGCGTCGGCGGGGCTCGGCGTGCCGGGCGGGCTGGACGACGACGACGTGGACAGGCTGCCGCTGCTGCCGCTCGGCGTCGCCTGGTAGCCCAGGTAGGCGCGCAGGGCGAACGGGAAGCCGGCCGCCATGGCGGGCGCGTCGTCCGCGCGCTTGCAGTCCGCGGGTTCGAAGCCCGGCTCCGCCTTGAGCGCGGCGGGAGGCGGCGGCGGGAAGCAGGCGGGTGGCGGGGCCTTGGCGCCCGCGCGACCGAGGCTCACGTAACCGTAGTCGGCCGGCTTCTTGCTCGGCTTGGCGCCGTAGTCGTCGGCGAAGAGGTCGGAAAGGAAGTCGTGGTGCGCGGGCGCGGGCGCGGGCGCGGCGAAGTCCGCGGCGGGCGCGAGCGGCTCCAGGTAGGGGCTGAAGTCGATGGCGCGCTCGTGCTCGCCGATGGCCGGCTCGGCGGCGGGGGCGCGCGGCGCGGCGCGGGCCGCCTTGGCCCCGTAGGCCAGGCAGTCGGGCTCGTAGTAGAAGTTGGCCACTTCCATGGGTCTAAAGGCGGCGGGCGGCGGCGGGAGGCATGCTGCGTCCCAGGCCAGCAGGCGGTGCATGAACGCGGGGCCCGCGGGCTCCGCTGCGTCCCGGTCCCGTGCGCGGCTCGGACTCGGCTCGGCGGCGGCCGAGCGGGAGGTTTATAAGGCGGCGCCTGGCAACGGGCTGCGTCACGCCGGGGCCCCTCCCGCCGCCCCGCCGCCCGCCCGGTGCGCGTCATTGCCCGGCCGCGGGAGCGCGAGAGGGCGCGGCGGGGAGCGGGGCGCGGCGAGGGTCCTCGCGCGGGACACTGAGCGGTGTGCCGGGCGCCCCGCCAGCCCCGCGATCGCCACGGACGCGGGTGACAACAGCCCGCCCCCTGCCCGCCCCTCGGGAACACCGAGGAGCGCGGCCGCCGCCCGCCCCCTGCTGGAGGACGCGGTGGCTCGTCCCGCCTCCCGTCCGCTGTCCCGGGCCCCCAACTCCTGGGAAACAGGTCGTTCCTCCCGGTGCACGATCCCAACCCCCGGATCCCGCCCACTGTCCCCGGTCCCCAACTCCCTGGAAGCAGCCTTCCACCCGGTACATGCCCTCCCACCCAGGTGCTGCCCACGCCTCTGGGACCCCAACTTCTGGGAAGCAGAACTCTCCACCCGGTGCACGCCCACTCCGGAGATGCTCCCTGTCCCCGAATCCCAATCCTCCACCCTGTGTATGGCCCGCCCACCGCACCTGCCTACACCACTCCCTGCGCCTCTCCGTGAAGGTGGCAGGGGTGGGGGTTCTGCCACACTGTGTCTGTGGGTGAGTCACTTCGCTTCTCTGAGTTTCCTCCGTAGACAGTGTTGGAATTGTTAGTAGTGGTGTCTGGGTGTCAGAGACAGAGGGACTCCCGAGTAGTCCGATGCCCTCCTAAGACCTGCACAGCCCTGCCCAGAGGCTGCAGGCTTCTCAGGTGGTTACGGCGGTGGGAGCATGGTAGACCCAACTCCAGCCATAGGACCCAGCGGTCACCCTGCAAACTGGGGAAGCAAACCCTCCATGCACTTGAATGGACACCAGGATAGCACCACCAGCCTCTCTCCGGTGAGACCCTTTCGAGGAGACCCAGGGCAACTCTTGGGGCCCACCCTTCTGCCACTCCCAGCCAGGCCAGCAGGAGCTGCCAACCTGCCTGGGGCTGACCCCCGACCCATTGACCCCAGCCCTGGCCCCAGCAAGCTGGCGGGGTGTTGCTCAACCTTCAGTGTTATCTGCTGAGCTGGGGTGACCTCCGCCCCCAAGAGCTGGAGAAATGACATCTCCCTGTGCCCTTGGGGATAGGGGGCAGGGAGGGAAGGGATAAGGCACTAGCCCTGCCTGCGGCTTTCTGGCCTTCCCAGCAGCCTCTGGGCCAGGAAGGGATCAGGGCCCAGAGAGGCGTGGTGACATCCCCAGGGCCACCCAGCCAGGCCTGGCTGTAAAGTGGGGCTTCACTGACGGGCCCTCCCTTATCCAATACTGGTCACTATTCTTCCCCACCTCTAGGCCACCATTCAGTAACTGTCTTCTTTCCTTCAGTTTCCCCTCAGACTAGGCTCCAGAAAGGCAGTGAGTGATCCCACTACCTGTTCCCTCAACCTTGTTCCAGCAGCCCCCTCCTGGGGGCTCAGCTCATTTTGCCTCCAGGAAGCCTTCCAAGATTCCCTGAGTCCCCAGCCCTGAACACTCCTGACCTGAAAGCCCATCTCACTTGGCCACTATTCCTTCTGTCCCTGCTGCCCACTCCAAGGAGGGATCTGTCTGTCTGTCTGTCTGTCTATCTAACATGTTTATTTACTGTGGGAATGTGCACCACAATTTGCATGTGAAAGTCAGAACTTAAGGGCTCACTGCCTGTCATGGGTCTCTCCTTCCGTCAAATGGGTCCTGGGTATTGAACTCAGGTCTTCAGGCTTGGCAGTAAGTACCTTAAACCACTGAGCCATCTCCATGGCCTGACTTCTCCCTTTACTCAGTTTTGGCTGGGTGTAGCCTCAGGCAAACCGGCTCTGTGTCCTAGCCTCCTGCCGTCATTTCAGGGCTTTGGGGAGACACCGCAAGACCTGGGGGGGAGGGCTATACAGTACCTCGAGCATCTGCTGTGTGACCTTAGCTGTCCCTCCGCTCTCTCTGAGCCACTTTTTATACTTGTTTGATCCCCCTGCTGATTTGTGGGAGGCAAGCCGAACTGTCTGCATTCACAGGTAAGAAGGCTGGGGCTCAGCAGATCTAAGTACCACTCAGGGTCGTCACAGTGAAGAAATGGCGCTGGAGAAAGTCTACCAAGCCGAGGGGTTGTAATCAGCTCTAACAGTAAACTTGAGTTTAGAGAAAGGTGACTCGGGTCACACAGGGACTCAAGGGGTGACTCAGGCCCTGGACACCAGACTCCACCTCATCACAGAGCTTGACTCTCTGGCCTCCAGATTGGGCTAGCTGGCTTCATGGCGGCCTCCCTGCTGGGCTCACCCACCCACGCAACTGTCCACAGGGAGGCCAGAGGAGTGTACCCTTGTTCTCCCCAGGCTCCTTACTCAATAGGCCATGCCTGTCACCTCGCCATGGCTGTCAGTCCTTCCTCAGGGCTCTGAGGCCCCACCAGGCCTGAGCAGCTGGCACAGCCAGCCTTTCCTATCCAGATCCAGCTCCTCCCCTCTCCCAGTTCCAACCTCATGTTTGAAGGAAGCTGGGCTGCAAAGGTCCCCTGTGTGGCCAGATCATCACAGAAATGGGTTAGCCCAACACTACTGTGGTGTGCTTGGGATTTTATTTTATTTTATTGTGACAATTCTGGAGTTGGAAGACCCAGCCTTGCACATGCTCTGCCAGCCCTCTTTTTTGCTTTTGAGACAGGGTCTTGATAAGTTGCCCAGGCTGGCCTTGAACTTGGGATCCTCCTACTTCAGCCTCCAGAGCAGCTGGGATCACAGGCCTGCGCTACCAGCCCCAGCTGTCCCTTCAAATGACTTCATTCCGACCGTGTAAAACCCAGAGACTTCACACCACGCTCCCAATTTCCAGTTCTCTCTCTAAACTTGGGTCCCTGAACTGGCCTCTCTGGTGTGGTGACCGTGGCTGTGGTCATTGCTAAGGCCATGGTCATTCCCAGTACAGGTTGTACACACTCTGCTGCCCCCAGACTCAGGGGAGGGAAGACTTAGCCCATCTGCAGGTGGGGGAGGCTGAAGCTGAACCCCCTGCTCCCCCCACCCCCAGCCTGGAAGCAGCAGCTGTGACTCAGTACAGATGGGACAGCAGGTGGTGAGAAAAGTCAGAAGAGTCGGGGAACACTTTTGTTCCTATGGGGACCCTCTTTACAAGGGTGTTCTGGCCATCTCTGGGGTCCTTCAGCTATGGCATGGGAATGCAGGATGTCCTGTCTCTGGGCCCTGTTGGCCTTCTCCTGACAGGCGGGGCCATTGAGGAACAGTCCTCAGTGGCTCACAACGTCTCCCACATATCCGGTAATGGCCAGAGCCCCTGCACCACTCCCGAGCTTTGCTGGTGTAGAGCATTTGGTTTCATTCCCAACCAAGAAAAATAAGCAGAGAAGAAAACCACCAGATCTCCTCTTACAGGCCTCAGTTTCCCCACTGTGCTCAGATGTCTTCAGTCCCAGATTGGCCTCCTCCGCATACCAGCCGTCTGTGAAACTTGCCTGTGTGTATGCTGCCATCTTGTGGCTGGTGCTGGGACTGCAGGAGTGACTCAAGTATCTTTTGAGTGGAAGCCAACCGTGGAGAGCCTGGCGCTGTCGGTATTGCCCTCAAAGGATGTGAGCATGCCACAAGGAGAAATACACTGACCAAGGGATGGGAAGAGGCTCTCAGCCTTCGTGTAGTCACAGGGAAGACACTGGATCAGTGCCTTGGGATCTGAATGTCGAACAATGCAGTTGGGAGTGGAAAAAGGTACAGCCTGTAGGTCTGTACCAAGCAGTGAGACCGGGCAAAGGCCGCACCTCTGCAGCGTTGTATTGGAGGCCATATCGCAAATAGCTTTGCTGACCATTGGGGACATAGCCTAACTGGCTGTTATAAGGGACTAGAGACAGAACAGAACCTCTAAGGGACCCCTCTGGCTCACTGTGAGGTATGGTCTGTGGTATAGGCCAAAGGGAGAGACATCCATGAGTCAGGAAGTGAGGGAAGACCTGGTGGGAACTGGTCATGCTCAGGACTCTACTGGAGAAGAGACCATCAGGATTCCCTGATACAGCGAGCGCAGAGGCCTGCTGTGTCTCTGGGGTCCAAATCTATGGCCAGAAAAGGCTTGAGGAAAGACTACATGAAGGTCGAGCTGCTTTCTCTGTTGCTTGGATATTCTTGTTCCTCTCAGTGGTTATTTGTAGCTGAGGCAGGGGGATTGCTTTGGGTTATCAAGGCCAGCCTTAGCTACATAGTAAGACCCTGGTCCAAAGACAAAATGTGTGTGAGTGTGTGACAGAGAGAGAGAGAGAAAGAGAGAGAGAGAGAGAGAGAGAGAGAATGAATGTGTCCCCTCTGGAGGATTCAGTAGTGCACAAACACAGCACTCCGTGAGGAAGCCATCTTGTCACAGAGCCCAGCCTGCCTCTCACCTCCCTCCAGCATCTTCTGGGGTCCATGTCTCCTGCGTAGCTTCCACATCTTCCCGAGCCACCATCCCTGTCATGACGCAGCTCTTTCTCCTAAAGCACTCACTGGAGAACGACTGAGCCCGGGTGCCTATGTCATGGCAAGTTTGCAGCCTCTGTACAAAGCATGAGAGAGAAATGACCTCATTAAGTAACTCCACAAGCACCGGGCATGGTGACACAGGCCTGTGATCCTGCACCCAGGAGGATGAGTTCAAGGTTTCGGCACATGGTGGCACACATCTTTAATACCAGCACTCTCTGAGTTCAAGACCAGCCCGGGCTACAATAGTGAAACCCTGACTCAAAAATAAATAAACAAATAAATAAATAAAATCTTTTGCTATCTCTGGCCTAGAAATACCAGTTCATTTACAAAGACTCAGAGACCGGTGGACACACACTGGCACTGGTGATGTCACAGGGGTGTGGTCCCTGCAGAGAATGTAAAAGGATGAGGTGGCTTTGTGGGGGAGGAACGGGGCAGTGCTGTCCAACAGAACTTTCTGGCATGCCTGGAACAGCCTCTCCCTGTGTGTCACGGCAGCCGCAGGTGGCTCCCAAGCACCTGGGACCTGGCTGGTGCCACTGAGAACATTTTTACTGCATTCTTGTTTGTTTTTGAGACAGTCCCATGTGGCCCAGGCCAACCTTGACCCCTTTGACCTCCACTGGGATGGCAGGTGTGAGCCACCACACCTGGCATGAATTTTAATATTTAAGTTCTCTCCTGTGCTGGTGACCACTACTGAGTAGCAATCATCTAGAATCTGGTTTTGTTTTTTGTTTTGTTTTGTTTTGTTTTGTTTTGTTTTGTTTTTCGAGACAGGGTTTCTCTGCATAGCCCTGGCTGTCCTGGAACTCACTCTGTAGACCAGGCTGGCCTCGAACTCAGAAATCCACCTGCCTCTGCCTCCCAAGTGCTGGGATTAAAGGCATGCGCCACCACTGCCCGGCTATGTGTGGGTGTTTTGCCTGTATGCCTGTTTTGTCTGTATGCCTGGTGTCTGCAAAGGCCAGAAGAGGGTGTCAAATTCCCTGCAGCTAGAGTTACAGATAGTTGTGAGCCACCATATAAGTGCTGGGAATCAAACCTAGGTCCTCTGGAAAAGTAGCCAGTGCTCTTAATGTTTTAGTTAGGGTCTTACTGCTGTGAACAGACACCATGACCAAGGCAACTCTTATAAGGACAACATCTAATTGGGGCTGGCTTACAGGTTCAGAGGTTCAGTCGATTATCATCAAGGCAGGAGCATGGCAGCACTCAGGCAGACATGGTGCAGGAGGAGCTGAGAGTTCTACATCTTCATCTGAAGGCTGCTAGCAGAATACTGACTTCCAGGCAGCTAGGATGAGGGTCTTAAAGCCCACGCCCACAGTGACACACCTACTCCAACAAAGGCCACGCCCATTCCAAATAGAGCCACACCTTCTAATAGTGCCACTCCCTGGGGGAAGCATATACAAACTGTCACACTTAACCACTGAGCTGTGTGTCCAGCCTCCTCTACAATCTCATGTTGATTGAAGAAAAAACACTGAGGCAGGAACCTGCTGTAGTTTTGGGGGAGGGAGGAAGCTCTTGCTCTCAAAATGAGAGACATGAGAAAGTTGGAGCCGTGTAGACTGGGGTCAGGCAGTTCACCCCAAGCCCCATTGAACCTCTATTTTAGCCTAGCTCGTTGCCTGAGTGCTCAAACTCAGTGCTCAGCAGACTGAGACAGAAGACGGTGCCAGCCTCAGCTACATAATGAGTTTGGGACCAGCCTAGATGACAGTGTAAACCTTTGTCTCAGTGGTTGGGAAATAATAAGAAAAACCACACCGTTTTACCCTTCTAGGCTCCCATGGGGCTCAGAACATGGGTGTGATGGGGCCAGGTGCCTAGTGGGACATCTACAAAGTGGCTTCTTCGTCCCTGAGTGCAGCCCTCGGCTAGGGTGACCCACAGGGCTGATGGATGGACACGCGGTGTGTCTGTGACTGCAGCCCTGTATTCCTCCGTGGCCCCGAGAGCTGCTTCCTCCCTGTGTGCCCCCCCCCACACGGTTTCCATGGGACCTTAATATGTGGTCCACATCGGTTCTCCTGGTGTCCTCCCCCTGTGACCCTTGCTCCCCATCTCCCAGCACAAGCTTCTGACATGGCAACAGACTTCCCCAGTAGCATGAAAATGGAAGCTACTGTAACTTCTTGGGCTTAAATCCAAGTGTGTCACCGGGACAGAGGTTACAGCCTTTGTCCAGCAGAAGATCCCCACCCTACTGCTCCTCACATCAGTTTTCCCTCACTGTGACAAAATGCCTGAGGGAAACACAGACTAATGCAATAGAGGTTGGCGGTCATGTGGCTCAGCAGGTGAAAGCTACAGTAGCCTGGGGGCCACTGTCCAATCCCTGAACCGCACATGGAAGGAGAGAACTGGCTTCCAAGGTGGCACATAGGGGACAAAGATGGGGTGACCAGGTGTTCTGGGGCCAGCCTGGGCTATAGAGAGAGTTTGAAGCCAACCTGTGCTACCTGAGAGTCAATAATATAGAGACATAAGGAGCTGGAGAGATCTGGTTTCAGTCCGGACACTGGCATTGTCAAGCATCCTCCTGTCTCAGTGTTGTGTAAATTGATTTTCATCATCTCTGATTGGATCACCTCCAATCCGTTAGTAAAGGGCTGAGCAGCCAATAGCAGGAGAGGAGCCGGTAGGATTTCTGATCCCAGTGAGAGGGTCTCTGGTGGGGGCCAGAGAGAGAGGCAAGGACCATGAGGGTCACCATGAGGGTCTCACCAGGAGAGAACAGGTGGAGCAAGAGCAGCCAAAGCAAGACTAAGATAGCAGGTAATGCCACATGGCCGGGAAATTACCAGACTCCCATGGTCAGGTTAGAATAGATGAGAACCCTGCTAGAACACAAGAGGCTTTTTTTTTTTTTTTGGTTTTTCGAGACAGGGTTTCTCTGTATAGCCCTGGCTGTCCTGGAACTCACTCTGTAGACCAGGCTGGCCTCGAACTCAGAAATCCGCCTGTCTCTGCCTCCCAAGTGCTGGGATTAAAGGCGTGCGCCACCACTGCCCGGCAAGAGGCTTTTTAATAGACATACCAGGTCTCTATGTCATTATTTCAGAGCTAGGGCAGGCGTAGAAAAGCCCTGAACATTTACATGCTCTCAGGGCTAAGAGCCCTGGCTGCTCTTTAGTGATCTGGCTCAGTTCCCAGCACCCACATGACAGCTTACGCCCAATTCCAGGTGCTCTGGCGCCCTCTTGTGGCCTCTGCGAGCACTGCACACACATGGTGGTCAGACAATCTTGCCGGCACACACCTACACATAAAAAAAGTCAAAATCTAAAAAAGCCTTTAAAATATGTAGAGACACAAATAAATGAAATTAGCCAACAGGAGAAAGAATTTCTATGTTGTCTCACCGTTTCAGAGATCCTGTCCCAGGTCAGCAGCCCCATTGCCATGGGCCAGAGGCCAGGTTGAAGCATTGTGGCAGAAAGCCCTGCAGAGGGAAGATACACAAGACTAGGGATGCAAGGAGAGAAGGCATGCCTCAGCTCCCATTTCCCCTAACAGCCCCAGCTCCTAAGAGCCCAGTCAGCTTGAACTCCCTGGGTCCCAGGGTTAGCCCTCGGTCATGTCCAGGCTTAGCTCATTAGCACTGCCCCAACCCACACCCTCAATCCAATGCGGGGCTAAACCTTCAACGCACCAGCCTCTGCAGGATTCAAATACAGTCGACAACAGGAGTGGGTAAGAAAGCCTGTCACTAGCCTTTACCTATTCTGTTCCTGCCTCTGTAACCCTTTCCCGTTCTTGGTTGGCCAAGGGAAACCACACACCCCTTCTGCACATTCTGTCAGGGTCGGCCCAGTCTCTAAGTCTCCACCTATTCCAAAGGCATACAGTGTTTTCAGCGGCAGTGGTTCAAGGGCCCCATGTCAGAAACACACACACACACACACACACACACACACACACACACACACACACGCACGCGATGGACCATAGCCCTGGATACACCAGCAGGTGCAGTGCGCAGAGCCACCGCCAGGGGGCGCCTTCCACCTGCTGTCGCCTGACATCAGATCGCTAGCCAGTGGATGTCCCTGAGGAAGCTCTAGAGGTGCCAGCCTACTCTGCTCTGCCCCAGGGAGCCAGCATCTACCCAGCTCTGTGTGCACAACATCTGCATGGACAGGCATCCTGCATGGGGGTGGCCTTCTGTGTACGGACCCTCAGTTACGTCCCACCCACCCACTCCAGTGATAGCTTGGGTTTTGGTGCTGAAGATGGAACTTAAGACCAACTTAACCCATTTTTTTTTTTTTTTTAACTTTTAAAAGTTGCATTTATTTATTTGTGTGGAAGACGCAGGCATGCCCCAAGGGACATGTGAAGGTCAGAGGACAGCCTGTGGGAATCAGTTTTCTTTCTACCATAGGAGTCTTAGAGATTGTTGAATGCAGGTCCTCGAGTTTAGCCACAAATGCCTTTACCCACTGAACCATCTTGCTCAATCCTAACATTTTTTAAGTTTTTATTTTTAGATTTATTTATTGTGTGTGTGGGTGTGTTTTGTCTGCATGTATGTATATCACCTGCATACCTGGAGCCTGAAACGTTCAGAAGAGGGTGTTGTGTCCCCTATCCTGGACGGTTGTGAGCCAACATGTAAGCACTGGGAATCGAACCAGGGTCCTCTGCAAAAACAACAAGCGCTCTTAACGGCTGAGCCAACCCTCCAGCCCTCTAACTGTCCAAGCTGTCCTTGAACTTCCATTCTTCCTACCTCAACCTACCTTATAGCTGGGATTACAGTCCTGGCCACAAGGTCTTGTGTAGCTGAAGATGACCCTGATTTCTGATCCTCCTGCCTCTACCTCCTTGGTGGAGGGATTACAGGTGTGTATCAACAGATCCAGTTTGTGATGCTGGGGATGGACCCAAGGCTTTGTGTCGGATAGGTGAGCGCTCTACTTCTGGTCCATCCACCTTTTAAATATTTTGATTATGAAACAACTTGAGATTTAGAGAGAAGATACATAGTTGCTATGTTGTTACCATATGATGCTTAATTTGATACAACACAGGCTTTATTCTCTTTCCTGAGCTGTTAAGGTGGGAGTGCTGGGTTTACTCTGCAAGACTCTGTAGGTTTGCTGAAAATAGAGCTTCGCTAATACAAACCAAAGCTCTTCTGTGGCTCGGCTCACTCAGATGGTACCATTGGCCTTAGTTCTGTCCTCTAAGGTGCAGGTGTGGCCTGCCTGTCTCTGTTGCCTCTTCGCTGTCCTGTGGCTGGAACAGTTGTTCGTTCTTCCTTCTTTTCTTTCTTTCTTTTTTAAAAAATACTATTTAAAAAATATTTTTTATTACATTTACAATGTTCTGCCTGCATGTGCATCTGCTCCCCAGAAGAGGGCGCCAGATCTCATTATAGATGGTGGTGAGCCATCACGTGGTGCTCCAATTGAACTCAGGACCTCGGGAAGAGCAACCATCTCTCTCCAGCTCTTTCTTTCTTTCTTTCTTTCTTTCTTTCTTTCTTTCTTTCTTTCTTTCTTTCTTTTTTCTTTTTTTGGGTCAGGATCTTGCTATGTAGGCCTGCCTAGGTGTCCTAGAACTCAGGGCGGTCCTCCTACCTCAGCCTCCCACAGGCCAGGTCCATGAGACCTCTGCCATTCCTTTTGTCCTGCCATTTTGGAAACCCATGGTTTGTCCCTGTGTGGTGTTGCATGCCCACGATGTCCCATGGGAGCAGAGCCCTGTAGCTTCCACGTAGGTGCAGCAGGTCTAGAGAGCTAGAACCTCAGCCAGATGCTCCCATCAAGGGCTGTGACTTCAGCCCTCACACCAGCTGCCTGGCCCCTGGAGTATTTTGATGACACAGAAGCTGTTGTCCCCAGAGACATCAAGGCAGAAGCACAAAGCTTTCTAAGACTGAGGATCATGGGTCCCTGCTGCCGTGTTCCATGTATCAGAGTAGAGAACGACAGTCAGAAGTGTGTGTACATCTGTCTGTCTGTCTATATTTGTGTGCATCTGTATCTGTCTCTGTATACGTTTGTCTGTGTGTGTCTGTCTTTCTGTATTTGTGTGTGTGTGTCTGTCTGAGTGTGCGTGTATCTGTCTTTCTTTCTCTGTGTGTGTGTCTGTCTTTCTGTATGGGTGTGTCTGTGTGGGTGTCTGTGTGTGTCTATATCTCTGTGTATTTGTCTATGTGTGTGTTTGTGTGTTTGTGTCTGGGTGTGTGCTTAGATGCACTTCAGAGGCTTAAAGGTTGACCTAAGGTGACTTCCTCAATCTCTCTCCACCTTGTTTTTTTGTTTGTTTGTTTGTTTGTTTGTTTGTTTTTGGTATTTTCAAGACAGGGTTTCTCTGTGTAGCCCTGGCTGTCCTGGAACTCACTCTGTAGACCAGGCTGGCCTCGAACTCAGAAATCCGCCTGTCTCTGCCTCCCAAGTGCTGGGATTAAAGGCGTGCGCCACCACCGCCTGGCTCCACCTTGTTTTTTGAGACAAGACCTCTCACTGAACCTAGAGCTCACTCATCCCACTCAGCCAGCTCCTTCCAGCACTGAAATTATATGTATACGCTCCCCCTTTGTTTATGTGGGTGCTGGGGATTGAACTCAGGTCTTCATACTTGCTCAGGAAGCCCTTTGCCAGTGAGCCATCACCCCCATTTGGACAGGATCTCATGTAGCCCAGGCTAGCCTAGAACTCAACAAGCTTCCTGACTAGAGATGTGTCCCTCCAGAACCTGTCCTTAAAGTACATGTCAGGAGAGACTGGAGAGGTGGCTCAGTGGTTAAAAGCACTGACTGCTCTTCCGAAAGTCCTGAGTTCAATTCCCAGCAACCACATGGTGGCTCACAACCATCTGTAATGGGATCTGATACCCTCTTCTGGGGTGTCTGAAGACAGCTACAGTGTACTCATATACATAAAATAAGTAAATCTTTAAAAGAAATTGCATCAGGCAGTGGTGGTGCATGCCTTTAATTCCAGCACTCGGGAGGCAGAGGCCAGCCTGGTTTACAGAGTGAGTTCCAGGACAGCCAGGGCTACACAGAGAAAGCCTGTCTCGAAAAACCAAAAAAAAAAAAAAAAAAAGTACAAGAAGCGATGGAGACCACAGCGTCATCACAGGGTGTAAATAGAGGGGTTTTGTTTAGTTTTGCTTTTGAGATAGGACTGAAGCCCAGGAAGGCCTGGAATTCAGTCTAGAATGCTGGGCAGGCTAGCCTGCACCACACTCTGGCCTCCTACTGTTTGGCTCTTCACCCTCTGAGGACAACACTTCTTGTTAGGACACCCCTCTCTTCCTTTCATCTGTTGCTATGGTACCATACTGATACAGTCAAGGGGTATCTCCATCATTGTGTTCTCTCTGCCAGTTAAAATTAAAATTAAAATTAAAATTAAAATAAGGCAGAAAACACCTGGAGCAGAGCAGGTAGCCACGGAGAGCTCTCAAGCACCTCAGACAGTCAGCAGGTGAGGGACAGCATTTATTGGGGATGAAGAAGCAAGCACAAGGCAGACACTCAGAGAAAATGACCCCCACAGCGGAGTGGGGACTGGAAGAGTCAAACCCCGTCTCCTCCCAAGGCCTGGGACAAACCTTTTAGCCTCTGTAAAGTTTTCCTCCTTTACTTGAAACTGTCAGTTTCAAGGAAGCTCAGAAGGTTGTCTGGCAGGGAACGGCGCAGCATTCCTGACCAGGCTTTTTGAACCAGTTCATCAGCATGGAACCTGCTGGTTGGAGACAAGTCAGGAGATTGAGGAAGAGACTGACTATCTTGGAAGCTCACTTTTCTTCCTAGCCTCTCCCTATCTGGCTGCCTACCAGGGAGTCAGACTCCTCCAGTCCCCTGACAAAAGCAGCTTAAGGAAGAAGGGGTTTACGCAGCTCACGATTCCAGGTTCCAGTCGATCGTTTGGGGGAAGTCACTGGAGGACAAGAGCTTGAAGCATCTTGACATCACATCCACACTCACCAGGGAGCAATAAATGAATGTGTCTGTGCTGGTGCTGGGCCCTCTCTCTACATTTACACAGGCCAGGATCTCCAAGCCCAGGGAATGGTGCCACCCACAGTGGGAGGCCTTTAACGGCAATCATTCACACAAGACATCCCTCACAAACATTCTCAGAGGCCCTCTCAGATGATTCTAGATGTGTCGTGTTGACAAAACATCACCCACCTCCAGGGTTCTGGGCACGGTCACTGGTTTATTCTCTAGGGAGCAGGACCCAGATCTGTGTCCTTAGCATCTCGGTGAGACCCTCCAGTCCTAGGTGTTCCTTATTACCCCCACTAAAGTATCAAACAAAAGAATACTTTCCTACAGCCCTGAACAGAGATGGGTTCCGGGGACCAAGGTTCCTAGAAAGGAGGCAGTGATAGGTTCGCCCAGGAGAGCCCAGTGCAGTGCCTGAATTCGATCTGATTCGTGGTTTTAACCTCCACTCCCAGGCGGCCTCCTCGCCTTGGCTCTTGCCTCAGCTGTCCTTAAGGAACCAAAGTTGCGTCTGAAAACCCCCTTACCCAGCTACGCAGGTCGCAATGCCAACTTCCACCAGCAGGTGTCGCCAGGACTCCCTGGCCACATTCAAAAGCACAGAATACCACAATGCAAAGAACGCCTGGTTTTTTTTTGGGGGGGGGGGGGGTGGGGGGGTTGCCTTTCAGGCAGTTTGCACCTCAAACAAAGCTGCAACTGTATCTTTGCACATTTCTTCACAGGTTATAAACAGAATTTCAAAAAGTAAACTCAACATTTAAGTTGCTTATGTTGAGCAGGGCAGTGGTGGCGCATGCCTTTAATCCCAGCACTTGGGAGGCAGAGGCAGGTGGATTTCTGAGTTCGAGGCCAGCCTGGTCTACAGAGTGAGTTCCAGGACAGCCAGGGCTACACAGAGAAACCCTGTCTCGAAAAAAACAAAACAAAACAAAAAATAAATAAATAAAAAATAATTTGTGAAAAAAAAAAAGTTGCTTATGTTGATCGCAGTAAGTTGCACAAATTGGTTGACAGCTAAGGAAAGTAGACCCAGAGAGGGCACGAAGTTAGCCAAGGACACACAGCAAGCTAGTGGGCCCCGCCCCCTGAGAACTGCTTTCTCTGGTCATGAATTTCTGCACGTGGGCTTTGCTCCCCACTAGGCTGCATTAGGCTGCAGCAGGGAGGGGTGGAGCCTCCGCCCTTGTCCTTTTCATTCAGAAGACAAAAGAAATCCATCTGGGGTGTGCAATGGTGCATTTTCACTTTCAGGGACCCAGCCTCTTTCTCTCTCGTGGGCAACTGGCAATTTCATTGCACGGTCCAAAGTGTATTTACATTCCAGTGTATGGGAAGAAGAAGAAATCTGTCTCTTGACATATCCATGTGTGCGCTTAACACTCTGAAATCCAGAGTGGAATAAGTGAAGGCCAGTGCCATAGTCGCTAGTTTACAGAGCGGGACAGGCTAGCTTAGAGTGTTCCTTCACCGCAACGGTGTCCACCCATTCTCCACCGTCCACATGGTGCCGGGAGGGCCTACCATATGGGTCAGTGCCCTAGGAACCATGCAGCCAGGAGTTTGATCCTGATCCTACTGAAAGACCCCCGAGCTGGGGAGACCCTCGCTCAAGTCTTGGGATGGCGCGACCCCCCAAGAACTCACGAAAGACCGTCCTTGCTGCAATCACACGAGGTTTAATTCGGGGGCGGTGAGAAGGACTAATGCATTGGGGTCGAACCCGTAACCTACGCAGAGGCAGAGGGGTTCGGCCCTGAGCAGTTGAAGTCAGGGGTATTTAGGTGGAGATGGGGAATGGGGAAGTACAATGATATCATCCATTAACAGTGTGGGTTAGTTATTTACAATGGTTGGGGCAGGTGAGGAATTTTTCAGCGTAATACAGGGTGGAGAAGGAAGAGAATTCAAAAAACCCAGAAGTTCCCAAAAGTTAATGCTAAGAGAAGCCCCCTTTTTAAAACTTAAGTCTTTCACTACATTCCCCAGCTGTGTGCCAGGATTCTCTCTGGACCTCAGTTTCCTCGTTTGTAAAATGAAGACAGTGAAAAACTGCATGGGCCCGTGTCACATGACACAGAATCACACTCTCAGCAGGAAAGGAACAGGGATGATCCGACGTAAAGGTGTGTCAGCTGGGAGGTGTGCCATGAGTTTGGGGCTAGCCTGGGCTACAGGATGAGACCATGAAAGTGGAGACATTGAGTATCAACTCACACACACGTGTACACACACTGGGGGCGGGGGGTAGGAGGAGATGGACACACCCAGAAGCACTGGGAGCAGCTCCTGGGGTGAACTGTTGTCCCACCAAAGTCCCAGTGACTTTTCTTTTTCCGAAATAGAAAAGCCATCCCCACGTTCTCATGGAATGTCCAGGGACACCACGCAGCCTTGTCAACCTTGAAAACGAAGAGGAAAGCTAGGCAGGGGACTGACACGCTGTGGTCCCAGCAGTTGGGACGCAGAGGCAGGAGGATCACCAGAAGTTTCAGGGCTGGAGTGAGATAATGGGAGGGAGGGGCATGAGGGGGAGGGAGAGGGAGAGGAGGAGGGCAAGGCTGCAGGATTCAAGAGTCCTGATCTCAAAACTCACAACAAAAAAGAGGCAGGTGTGGAGACGTGGCTGAAGAAGGCTTGGGAATTCAAGGCCATCCTCCCCTACATGATGACTTGGGCATAGCCTGGGCTACATGAGAGCCCATCTCAACACAAAGCAAGAGTTGTCGTGAGCAGAGCTCAGTGGGCTTGAGAGGCTGGGGGAGGGAGATATGGCTCCCTGAGCAGGAAACACAGGGTGGGGTGTCTTAGTTAGGGTTTCACTGCTGTGAACAGACACCATGACCAAGGCAACTCTTTTAACGACAACACTTAATTGGGGCTGGCTTGCAGGCTCAGAGGTTCAGCATCAAGGCGAGAACATGGCAGCACCTAGGAAGTATGGTGCAGGAGAAGCTGAGGGTTCTGCATCTTCATCACAAGGCCACTAGGAGAAGACTGGCTCCGATGTGGTAAGGAGGAGGGTCTCATTGCCCACGCCCACAGTGACACACCTACTCCAACAGGGCCACACCTCCAGATAGCGCCATCCCTGGGCCAAGCATATCCAAACCATCACAGGGGCTTTCTCAGACACTTAAACTGGGGATCTCCCTATGACGGAGCATTCCCCCTTCTGGTCCCCAAAAGGGTTGAAAACTGGGGGTCTTGCCACGCCCACATTCACAGCAGTACAGCAGGGAGGCACCCAGAGTTCTCTGCAGATGATCTGAGCGGCAGGGAGCAGCCTTCACTGGAGCACAATCCTTCAACGGGAGGAGTGGGGACCACCCTGCAGTGTGTAAGTACCACACACAGCACCGCATGCCAGAGGCACGGGCCAGGCGCAGGACCAGGGCTGCGACTCCCTCAGAGGCAGGGCAGGGTCAGCGTCACAGAGGGGCAGAGGGAAGCTGTTCAGTGGGGACCAAGATGTAAAGAACTGTGGAGTCAGGTTAGGCGGTAAGAAAGGTCGTGAGTTCAAGGCCATCCTGCGTTATATAACCAAACCCTGTCTCAAACAAATAAAAATAAAATTTTGGAGATGTGTTACGATGCCCACCATGGATGCATTTATGTTCCTAAACTGTATATTCCTAATGGTGAAGGGCTGGGGACTCCACTCAGTTAATTAAGAGGTCACTTAGCACACATGAGATCCTGGGTTCAGTCCTCAGCACAACGAAAAACTTCAAAGGGCACACCTAAAATCTAGCCCTTAGAAGAAGACAAATCAGAAATTCAAAGTCACCCTCAGATGTATAGAGTTCAAGGACAGCCTGAACTTCACGAAATACACACACCTCCTTTTGGGTTTTCGAGACAGGGTTTCTCTGTGTAGCCCTGGCTGTCCTGGAACTCACTCTGTAGACCAGGCTGGCCTCGAACTCAGAGTCGCCTGCTTCTGCCTCCTGAGTGCTGGGATTAAAGGCGTATGCCACTACTACTCTGACTGAAACCCTGTCTCTTAAAAAAAAAAAAAAAAAAAAAAAGTTCCTAGCACCTATGGGGTGGGCCTAGCCATCTGTTTAAGTCAAGATCCAGGGGATCTAGCGCCCTCTTCTGGCCTCCCCAGGTACAGCCACAGTGCATTTTACATACATGCAGGCAAAGCTCACTCGCACATAAATCTTCAAAATAAGAAAGTTAAAATGGTTAGGATGGTTATGCTTTCTGTATATTTTACCATAGATTTAGTATTTATTATTACTGTGGTGGTGGTGGTTGACAGGGTCTCCTGTAGTCCAGACAGCACCAACCTCTTTACCAGCTGACGATGACCTTGAACTCCCGATCTGGCCTCCACCTCTCCCTTGCTGGGATGACAGATGAGTATTATCTGGTTTTTGCAGTTGTGGGGATGGAACCCAGGACTAGGACTTTATCTACCTGACCCACATCCCCAGCCCCATATCACCATAATTTTAAAACCATAGGGAAAAGCCCAGACATGGTGGTGCACGCCTTTAATCCCAGCACTTGGGAGGCAAAGGCAGAAGGATCTCTGTGAGTTCCAGGACAACCTGGTCTACATGGAGAGTTCCAGGACTTGAAAAACCAATAAACAAACAAGCAAACAAATTTAAAGCCCTAGGGAAAAAAGAAATGGTGTTTTCTACAGGCGCCTAAAGTGACTCAGCAGAGGCCCCGCCCTCCCCAGATCAGGACTTCCTGGACTGCTGCGTTGATCGAGCTGGTACCCAGTCGACTTGACTCTCACCCCTCCCCCTCCCCTTGACTGCCAGTTTAGACAGCTGCCAGCTGCCCAGGGCTCCCAGGGGACTCTTTCTCCAGCTGCTGTCACAGCAGAACAATTGTTTTGTACTGTTTCCAGACATTTGAGGTCGGGGCAGGGTACACCAGAAGCGGAACTGCTTCGTCATCGGGCACCGGAGGACCGCTTTCTCTTCGAAGATGTTACACTGCTGGAAGATCCGTGGACTCGAGAGTGGGAGGGGCATGTTTGGGGACGTGCTCGGGAACATACAGTCCCATCGCCCCCTTCCCCCCTCTCCTCATTATTGTGGGGGATGGGTGTGTGTGGAGTCAGAGAGTGAGCTTGTGAGTCTGCTCTTTCCACTGTGGATTCAGTCAACATAATTAGAATAGGGAGTGAATAGAACTTGGTGCCAAGGTTCAATTTCATGTGGAATTGTCTTAATGACATCCAGTGACAGTGAGCCCTGGGGCCATTAGAAACAATCTAAGGAGCACAGGGTGGCACCAGACACCTGCCAACCCAAACATTAAGAGTGTCAAGGTCCAGATGCACCAGCTGGGCATGGTGGCACAGGCCTGTCATCCCTGTACAGGGAAGGCTGAGGCAGGAGGATTGCTACAAGGTTGGGTGGTGTCTTAGTCAGGGTTTCTATTCCTGCACAAACATCATGACCAAGAAGCAAGTTGGGGAGGAAAGGGTTTACTGAGCTTACTCTTCCACGCTGCTGTTCATCATCAAAGGAAGTCAGGACTGGAACTCAAGCAGGGCAGGAAGCAGGAGCTGATGCAGAGGCCATGGAGGGATGTTTCTTACTGTCTTGCTTCCCCTGGCTTGCTCAGCTGGCTTTCTTATAGAGCTCAAGAATACCAGCCCAGGGATGGCACCACCCACAAGGGGCCCTCCCCCCTTGATCACTAATTGAGAAAATGCCTTACAGCTGGATCTCATGGAGGCATTTCCTCAAGGAAGGTTCCTTTCTCTGTGATAACTCCAGCTTGTGTCAAGTTGACACACAAAACCAGCCAGTACAGGTGTCACAGGGGAAAAGGAACTTGAGATGGCTCAGTGGTAAAAGGGACTTGCGGCCAAGCCTCAGAACCTATATTTCACACACACACACACACACACACACACACACACACACACACACACACACAAGACCAACATGGCGGAATGAGAGAGCCAACTCAACTCCCAAGAGCCCACCAACTCTGGGCAATTTGTCTCAGACCTACACACATGAAGTGAATAAATGTAAGAAAACCTTAAAAAGAAAGGAGGGGAGAGGTAGGGAGGGGACAGGAAAGGAAACAGACAGTTGTGTGGACCAGTAATAATGCTGATCACCTTGGCTCCAGAAGCCAGCCCCTCCTCCAGCAGTTCAATGCCTTATCCTGGCCTCAAGGATTGTCTATGGGAAAAAGAGGAGTCCCAGTGCTGGTACCATAGGTGTGTGACACCTGGCAGGGTCACCTGGTCTCTGTGGTACCTGGGACCAAACCCAGCACTTAGTGCAGATTAGGCAAGGCCTCTACCCACTGAGCCACCGCCCCTGATGAGACCAGCCTCCTTCATGTCCCAAGATCCCGAAGTCCATCGTGATTTAACCTTCTGAAGTCACGTGATCGCCTCTGATCCAATCCTTGTTCCCCAGGTACCGGAGGAGGGTGTTACTTGGCTTATACTAAGGGAAGGTCAATCCCATGCTAATCACAGACTTCAAAGGAGCATGAAAGATGCTTCTGAACTTGAGGGAACTATTTCCACACAGAAGGATGTCTGAGTCAGGGTTTCTGTTGCTGTGAAAAACACTATGACCAAAGCATAGAGCAAGAAGGGCCGGGCTGTGGCGGCGCACGCCTTTAATCCCAGCACTTGGGAGGCAGAGGCAGGCAGATTTCTGAGTTTGAGGCCAGCCTGGTCTACAGAGTGAGTTCCAGGACAGCCAGAGCTGCACAGAGAAACCCTGTCTCGAAAAACCAAAAAAAAAAAAAGAGAGAGAGAGTTAAAAAAAAAAAGAAGGGCTGATTCCAGCTGACAACCCTCGGGTCATGCTCCATCCCTGAGGGAAGCCAAGGCAGGAACCAGGAGGCAGGAGCAGAAACAGAAGCCGTGGAGGAACACTGCTTACTGGCTTGCTCTCCATGGCTTTCTCAACCTGCTTTCTTATACAACACACACAGACACAGAGAGGGGTGGGGAAGTCACTAAATGTTAAAAGTATCTTTTAAGGGGGCTGGAGAGATGACTCAGTGGTTAAGAACACTGGTTGCTCTTCCAGAGGACCTGGGTTCAATTCCTGCCACCCACATGGCAGCTCACAAGTGTCTAACTCCAAATTCCAGGGAAGCTGGCACCTCACACAAACATACATGCAGGCAAAGCACCAATGCACATCAAATAAAAATAAATCTTTCAAAGAAATGCATCTTTTAGAAGTGGGGGATGCCGGGAGGTAGGAGAGAGGATCGTTGAGTGCCAGGGAAGGGCGTGGGTCTGCAGGCCAAGGTGACAGATGGGAGTTGTGAGGGGAGCATGCGGTGCCTCCGTGTCTGGAAGGTTCTTCCAAAAGCTCAGCTGAACTCTTCCCCGCAAAGCTCCTTTGCCTCATCTGGATTCCCACCCATGGCACCAAATTCACCCATGGTTATTACCCCACCTCTCAGTGTGCAGTCTGAGGAACTGGGTCTCTCCATTTCACAGATGGTAAGCTGAGTCACAGTCCAGTGCCCAGAGCCACCTGCCGACAGGCCAAGCCTTCTGCCAGCCTCCCTACCGCTGGCCTTTGCTCTCATCCTAAGTGCATGATTCTACCTGAGCCGCTCATTTATTAGCTTGACACAACCCAGAGTCAACTGGGAAGGGAGAGCCAGCCTGTGAGCAGCCAGCCTTCTTCCTGGTTGTTCCCCGACCCTCTCAAAGTGGGGCTGGACCTGGGAGTATAAGGTAAAATAAACCCTTTTTTGCCCAAGCTGCTTTTGGTCATGGTGTTTTATCATGGCAACAGATGCCAAGCTAGAGCAAGCGCAGTGTGGCTGTCATGGACCTGCCCATGTGGCTTGGGGAGAACTGGAAAGATTTCGGAGGTTTGGACTGGAAACGCCATGGAGTGTTCTGCGTTTGGTGAGCTGTGGTCATCTGGAAGAACCCTGAGAGCAACACAGACAGTAGAGGCCTGGCTTTGAAGGTTCGGGAAATCTGAGAGTCTCTCAAAGACGGTTGGGGTCATGCGTATGGTATGTCTGAATGAAGAATCTGTGGAAGTGAAACCTTTGCTTCACTGGGACAATCAGTGCTGGTGAGCTGGGGCCACGAAATCAGCAATGGTTAGGAAGAGATCAGTATCACTGAGGTAAAATCTGACAAGTGTTTCCTCAGAGTCAGCACACAGCTGTCCAGAGGGCGCCAAGGCCACATCTCAAGGTGACAGCCAAACTCAGAAATGTGTGAGTCTTCCATATGTGTGGTTTTGAGGGCATGAAGATGTCATGGAGAGCAGTCGGGTTTGGCGCGTTGGCAGAATTAGAGTCTCACTGAGCAGAGGCCAGGAGGTCATTGGTGGAGTTGTAAGCTCAATTGCAGTGGAAACCCCAGGATTGAAGGAGCCATGAAGAAAGCTCAGGCACCATACAGCAGGAGTAGAGTCCCTGCAGCTCAGCCAGGCAGCCATGGGTGTCAGTGAAACCTTGGTTGCTGTGAAGATCCCAGGGTATTAGAGAAACCAGGACTGTGGGGACCATGACAGTGGCCAGTGTGTCGTGGAGCTGACCCATGTCTAGGAGACAACGTGTGTGCTGTGGATGCCAAGCCAGAGAAGTGGTCCAAGGCCTTCAGAGCAGAGATCGTGCGTGGGTCCCAGATGTCAGACACTAAGCTGCAGAATTTGAAATTACACCATCCTACTTCAGTTTTGCTTTAAAATAAGAAAATATGAAATTTGTTTTTTTACTTTATAGGAGCCCACAGTTAAGGGATTTGGGGTTTTAAAATGAACATCAGTGTGGAACATTGGTTTTTTTAATATTTTTATGAGGATTTCATACGATGTTTTGTTAATCAGGATCTCCCTGTGTAGTTCTAACTGGCCTGGAACTTGCTATGTAGACCAGGATGGCTTCAAACTCAAGAGCTCTACCTACCTCTGTCTCCGGGGTGCTGGGGTTATATACCTGGCTCATAGACTGTGTTTCGGTCACACCGCTCCAGTCCCCAATCCTGGAATTTATTTATTTATTTATTTATTTATTTATTTTGGTTTTTCGAGACAGGGTTTCTCTGTGTAGCCCTGGCTGTCCTGGAACTCACTCTGTAGACCAGGCTGGCCTCAAACTGAGAAATCCAGCGGTCTCTGCCTCCCGAGTGCTGGGATTAAAGGTGTGCATCACCACTGCCCGGCAATCCTGGAATTTTTTTAATGCTGAGATTTTTAAAGGTCGGACTGTTTCATATTGCATTTACATGTCATGCAAGGTTATGCTTCAACTGTGATCTGTCTGTGTGTCAAGTTGACAAGGGGTGGGTTGATCTGGTCGATATTTATAGTTAACGCACCCCAAGGTAACTTGGGAAAGAGGACAAGACAGTGAGCAGCGTTTTCCCCATGGCTTCTGTCTCCCGATTCCTGTCTTGGACGCCTGCCTGATTGCCCTTTAAGATGGACTGTGACCTGGTTGCTTCTGTTCATGGTATTTTATCACAGCAAGAGATCTAACGAGGATACCACCCACCCCTCACTTCTGTCTTTGTTCTGCTGTGTGTCATCATTCTGCCTAAAGGTTGTTTCTGTCCTGAAGGACTTGTTCCAGATGGTTTGATCTAGAGCTTCAGCCACCAACCCCAGGCTACCACTGAGCATGTGACATGAGCTTGGTATAAGAGGAGTAAATTATGAACATCTGTAACTCATTTACTAGCTGTACTGTCGGCAAGGCTGTGGCTGGCGAGTGTAAACCTGCAGACCATTCCAGGGGCAGTTTCTTCCTTACTGCCAGCTTGACTGACAGCATCCGTCAAGGCCATTAAACACTTGTCTGAATAATGCCATGTCACACGTGTCCCATGGATCTACTTGTGTATGCAAACATGACATTATACACAAGCCTTATAATGTGCAAAGAAGAAACTGCACACCCTGGCATCTAAACAGAGAAAACCAAAGGGAAAATATAGATAAGCCAGACTCCATCAAAGGTCAAAATTTCTGTATGTAAAGGGCACTGCTGCTGGGTGTGGTGGCACAAACCTTTGGGTTTTTTTTGTTGTTGTTTCTAGTTTTTTGGGTTGGTTTTTTTTTTTTTTTTTTGGTTTGTTTTGGTTTTGGTTTTGGTTTTTCGAGACAGGGTTTCTCTGTGTAGCCCTGGCTATCCTGGAACTCACTCTGTAGACCAGGCTGGCCTCGAACTCAGAAATCCGCCTGACTCTGCCTCCCAAGTGCTGGGATTAAAGGCATGTGCCACCACTGCCCAGCATGGCACAAACCTTTGATCCCAAAACTTGGGAGGCAGAGGCAGGCAGATCTTTGAGTTTGAGGCCAGCCTGGTCTACATAGTGAGTTCCAGGACAGCCGGGGCTACCCAGAGAAACCCTGTCTTGAAACAACAAAACAAACAAAAAACCTATTAAGAAAGTGAAAGGGGCTAAGTATGCTGGTGGAAGTCTTTAATCCCAGAGGTAAGAGCATCTCTCTGAGTCTACATAGTGAGTGCTGGGACAGCCAGGGCTACCCAGGAAGACCCATTCTCAAAACACCAAGCAAACCCCTACTCTTTAAATGGGGAAAAGATTTGAATAAATGTTTATGTGAAAAGTTACATAAATGGCCAATAAGCACAAGAAGTCACTTGCCATTAAAGAAATGTAAACCAAAGGTACACTGGGGTGAGCACAGCTTGAGATCCCAGCACCTCGCAGGGCAAGACAGGCAGATTACCATGAGTTAAAGGCAATCTTGGGGTACATTGTGAGACCCTGTCTCATAAACAGAAAGGGCCTGGAGGATGGTGCATGCCTGTAGAGACAGGCGTGTCAAGATCATCTTCAGCTACATAGTGAGTTTGAGGCCACCCTAGGATACATGGACCCCATTTCAGAGAACAAATTAATAAACAGTATAGAATTCATTGCTCTCCTGGACAGTCTGCGCTCTCAGGAAGCCTTCTGTTGCTGCTAAAACAGGTTTAAAACAGAGGACCCATGAAGAGAATGTTCCATTTTTTTTTATGTTAAAAAGCGAAGGACAGGGATGGAAGAGATGGCTCAGAGGTTAAGAGCCCTGGCTGCTCTTCCAGAAGAGCCGGGTTCAATTCCTGGCAGCTCACAACTGTCTGAAACTCCAGTTCCAGGGGGTCTGACACCCTCACACATGCAGGCAAAACACCAGTGCACATAAAATTAAATTCTTTTAAAAATTAGAAGGGGGGAGGGGAAGATGATGAGAATAAGTGCTCAGGGCTGAAGGGATGGCTCAGAGTAAGAGAGCTTGCTGCGAAAACAGGAGAACCCAAGTTGAGATCCCAGCACCCATATAGAAGTAAAAACCCAGAAGGAACCACGGACATGTTTGTAAACCCAACAATGTGGGAGCAGAGACAGGAGGATCATGGGCTTGCTGAAGGTCAGATGAGCTTCAGGCTCAGTGAGAGATCTAGCTTGATTTGCTTTGGTTTTCAGACAAGATCTCACTGTAACCCTGGCTGGCCTTGAACTCAGAGATTCACCTATCTCTGCCTCCTAAGCACTGGGACTAAAGGTGTGAACCACCACAGGCCACTGCTGGTTTCATGTAGCCCAGGCTGGCCTGGGACTTGCCTTGTAGCTGAGGATGGCCTTGAACTGTTGAGGTTAGGCTCTGGTTCTTCCTCCCAACCCCTTGCTCACAGAAATAAGACTCAGATTCAAAATATATTTACAAATACCTTGGCCGTATAGCTAGGCTCATCTTTGACTAGATATAACTTAAAATATCCTATTTTTTTCTAGCCTACATTCTGCCACATGGCTGGTTACCTGTGCTCAGGTACCATGCATCTGGCTAGTCACATCTTCCCAGCAAGTCTCCCCCTAATGTCCCACCCTCTATTTCCTGCCTAAGCCATAGGCCGTAGGCTTTTAGATTGACAGGCGATGCATCCATACACTACCCAAGATGTTCTCTCTACAGTTCCCCTTTTCAGTCCAACAAAAGTCTCTTTTTTTCAAATATAAATTGAATACAAATCTAGCAATTATGAAAACTCTAAGGTATGATATGCATATATAATGTCTAGTCAGTTTATATTTGACAACTTAAAGTATTCTAGCATCTATCCTATCTTGGTGAGTTCAGAGTTCTGTATCAAAAGCATTTTTTTATCTTAACTTGTATTAGTATCCTAAAAACATCTTTTTAGACCTAGAACATCTTCTTAAATCCTAAACAACTTAAGTTTAATTTTGAGATTACAACTATCTAGTCTTCAACCCCATCAGAGCCCTGAGAAGGAATAAATATTATTTGAGTGTGCAGGAAGTGCAGGGGTACAGTTTCCAAAAATCATAGAAATGACAGAGACAGCCGACTGCCTAGAGTCCCCAATATTACATTGGAGCATCTATCTTCAGCCTTCTGGCCCAGAACGTCTGACAGGCTTTAAACGGAGCAGGAATTATAAAGGACTAGCTTATCTTGGCAGAGCTCAGCAGTTGACTATCCTGTGTCTGTCCTTTTTGGACAGCATTCTGTCTGCAGATGAAGTTAGGGCATTTCTTGCCCAGTGGCTGGCTTGTCACAGCTGAAGCAACTCCACATGGAGGTTATTGATGCTTATCATCTTTTTTGGGGGGTTGGGGGTTGGTTTTTTCGACACAGGGTTTCTCTGTATAGCCCTGGCTGTCCTGGAACTCACTCTGTAGACCAGGCTGGCCTCGAACTCAGAAATCCACCTGCCTCTGCCTCCCAAGTGCTGGGATTAAAGGCGTGCACCGCCACTGCCCGGCTAACCTTGTATTTTTAAATGAGCTGCATAGGCACAATGCCTATCTAAGAGTTGAAACATAGATATATTATGTTATTACAAAATTAAACTTGATACAATATACAAAATTCTGAACCAATGTAACAAAATATAATCTCAATTTTGCATCAAAATATAAAGATATTTACCAATGGCTATAAAATGCTTTTATTTAAGAGAAGATTTAGGGCTGGAGAGATGACTCAGCGGTTAAGAGCACTGACTGCTCTTCCAGAGGACCTGAGTTCAATTCCCAGCAACCACATGGTGGCTCACAACCATCTGTAATGGATCTGATGCCCTCTTTATGACAATGCACTCACATACATGAAACAATAAATAAATCTTTAAAAAATAAAAATAGTAGATTTAATAATCCATCTCTATTTGTCTAATTTCTTGTGATATTACTATATTCCCCCTTTCTTTTCAACCCCCTTCCCTCTACCTAAGAAAGAAAGAGGGATGGAGAAGAGGAAAGGAAAGATAGAAATCCCTGAGTTTAAGCCCTATATTTTGTTTCCTCCATATCCATGACCATAAGCATTTGTAACGATCCCCTAAAATGACAATGTATCTATTATTCATAAAATAAACAAAACCATCCACCTCGACTTAGTAGATTGGGATGACGGGCTTCTTATAATTGCTTCTTGCTGAATTGGGCAAAGAATTCCTGTTTGGGTTCCCAAAAGGAAATTGGAAAAGTGGTTAAGTCAAAAGAAAGCTAGCAGGCACCATGTGTTGTCCAGTCTTTGTGTGGAGAAAGTTCAGGGCTTAACTGGAGCCCTGACTGGAACAGTCTGAAAGGCTGCATGAAGCAAGGTCGTTTGGGATCAGTCCTTTCTGAAGTTGTTCTAGAAGTCAGTCTCTGGAAACAGCATCAGTTTGAAGCAGGATTGATTAGGGAGCTGGAACACTTCCCAGCTCAGCATCCCCGAGGGTGAATCCTGCCAGGGCTGTCCTTTTGGTCTTTCTGTGAACACAGAGCTTTTAGAGGGAATGTATGTTCCTATATTAATATAATGTATGCACTGATCTGTTAAAGATGAATTTTTGCTCCTTGTTTGAGCAGGTGAAAGACAGCTGTCTTTCTTTATAACTCTCCATTTGTGCCGTATGAAAGGATGGCATGATGGGTCTTGAGTATTCTGTAGCCAACAAGATCCATGGCTATGTATAGCTGATGTCCTGGCTAGAGGCATTTTTATGTCCCAGCCAGTTCAGGGCTGTTCCCCTGTAGAGGGATCAGCAAATCAGGTTACCTGTCCTGTATGGTCTTCTTGATTTCTTTCTTCCTGTCTGCAGCCAAGATCTTCAGGAGGTTTTCCTCTATCATATCTGAGCCTTATTACTTTGGAAGGAGTCCAAAGACTTTCTTATTCTCCCCTGTTAACACAAATACAGAGCCTTTCTCCCAAAATATCATGTCCCTGCTCCAGCAAAACGAGATCATCAAAAGTATAGACTGATTTAATCTAGCAGCCCCCTTTTTATTTAGGTCTGCTTCATTTTGACCTCTCTCGTAGAGGATTTGTAATGCCATTATAATCGCTGAGTGTATAACCACCCTCATTTTGATAATTTAAAACAGTTATTTTTATTTATTGAGACAGGGTCTCTTTGTGCAGCTCAAGCTGACTTGAATTTGCTCTGTAGCTTAGGTTAGCCTCAGACTCACAAGAAGCCTATTTGTCCTTGCTTTTGTCTCCCAAGTACTGAGATCGAAGGCCTGGATTTATTTATTTTATTTATCTATGTACCCTTGAAAACATTTATATCAGTTCTCATTTCTTTGTCCCTTCCTTGGAGATGACTCCGTCTGTGGATAAATATACTTATATCCTCCTCTTTATATAAATTAAATTAATATCCTTCTTTATATTGAACTTAACTCACCCTAATCTTCCTGCTCCTACTTCCCTTGCGTTGAGAGGAATGTGCCTTCATGCCTGGCTCTGAGAGAGAAAAAAATTTAATGTAAATCAGATCTTGCCATTCTGCTGCTTAAAATCCTACAGGCTGTCATCTGTCAAAATACCTACTGCCAAGCTGGAAAACCTGAGTTTGATCCCCAGAACTTACATGGACACCACACACACATGCACACAAAACAAAAAACTGCAGGAAGGGACTTCCCCAGTCATTTCCAGCAAATATCAGAGACTCTGCATGGGTCCAAGCTGGGTCTCTGTGAATTGAATAACCGCAAGACAGAGTTAGTTCAGTCTACCTGTTTTGTCTGTCAATCACAATGTGGGGCTACTGAGAAGATCTCCAGCCCTAATCTGCAACCCCAGCCTTCTTGCTAATAGTCACTGCAGTTTGGGAGGGTCTGAAACCCAGCACCCGCCACAGCAAGTCAGCAGAACCACTGACACCCCAAATCTAATTGGGCAGTTAATACAAGTGCCAGGCTGTCACCTTCATCGGAACCAGGAAGGACTTGGGCTGCAGCCTGACTCTGACTCTGAGTGGCTCTTCCTTTGAGTAGACCTAAGAAGGCGCTTGGAACTGAGTGGGGACAGAGACCACATAGAGAAGGAGCACTAGGGAAGGGGAGATAGCCTGCGGAGGCTGGCAGTTGAGAAATATGAAACTTAAATCTCAGAGAGGAATGAAGATGGAGCCTTGGAAAAATTCTTCAGATCTTAAGTTCCCTCTGCCGGTCCCTGGTACCTCTCAGTCTTGCAGCTCCAGAGTGGACGCTGTTTATCATCCCTTAAGGGCTTCACATAAGCCTTCAGCTCTATTAATGCTGATGTCCTAAAGACATTCGCTGAGCCCGAATTCATTCAACCCCTTCAACGTCTGTCAACTGCCCTCAGGGGCTCCTTTCCTGATAGGAGAAGTTACTCCTGACAAGCGCTGAGTAGTGTGAGGGTGATGTCACAGTGACTAGAGGAGGGGGCACCCCAGCAGGTGGTCATGAACGGCCTCTAGCAGGCAGTATTTCTTCTTATGTTCTGTGACTGGGTCTTGCAATGTAGCTCAGGCTGGCCTCGAACGCGAGACACTCCTGGGTAGTGAAATGAAACGTAGCACGTGCAGCGGGTGTGCTGCTCCGTCCAGCAGCTTCCTAACGAATGGGCGACCTGTAGTAGCCATGTATTCAGTAGGCGCTTCGCGGTGCGCACCGAAGTCAAGGCGCAGACCATTGCACAGGCGCGTACTCCCTGGCTCCGGCGCCGCATGCGAGCTCCCGGGGCGCAGCGGGGACGCGCACATCCACCCTGCCTTCCGTGTCCAGCTGTGTCCAGCTGCGACTCCGCCCCCTGGCGCCGCGGTTGGCTGAGGCCTGAAGGCCTGCGATTGGCCGGGCGCGGCCCAGGCGCGGTCCCCGATTGGCTGTGACGCGCGGCCCCGCCGAAGCCCCGCCCCGGTCGCCGCGCCCCGCGCCGGCCAGTCATTGGGCGGCGTGATCTCGCCGCGGTTCCGCGGCCGCCGCCGCCGCAGGCAGAGCGCAGCGGGCGGGCCGGGCGACGGGCCATGGCGGGCGCCGAGGACTCGCCGGGCCGGAAGCCGGAGCTGGACGAGGACGAGACGGCGGAGGGCCGGCGCTGGGGTGCACAGCACGCCGGAGCCCGTGAGCTGGCGGCGCTGTACTCGCCAGGTAGGACGGGCGAAGGGCCTGCGGTCTGATGGGTGCTCGGCGCCCGGCCCGCCCCGACCGAACCCCAGGCGATCCGAACGTCTGGACCCTAACCCATCTGAGCCCCCTGGATCCGAACCCTAGCCCGTTCGAAGCGCCCGGATTCGAATCCTAACCCATCCAGAGTCCACGGATTAGAACCCCAGCCTATTCGAACCTCACTTCGACCCAGCCCATCCGAACCCCCACTGATGTGAACCCCAGCCCTCCCGAAATGCCGAGATCTGAACTCTAACCAGACCCGAACTCCAGCAGCCCATTTGGACGCCCTTGGAGTCGAACCCTACTCCATCCGAACCCTAGCGCCATCCTAAACCTGCCCCCATCCCAATCCCAGCTTCCACTCAAAGCGGAACTCCAGGACTTTCAACTTTGCAAAGAGCACCCCTAGATCGAGGGACCCCAACCAAACCCCTTCCTACTCCGAGTCGTGAGGCTTTGGAGCTGCAGAGATTTAGGAACAGCCCCAGTGCACCTGCGCACCCGAAGTCCTAGCCCCAGGGCACCTTGGGCAGTTTAGGAACCCCACCCTGGCCTACCTTGTGTCCCCAGATCCTAGTCCAAGGCTTCCGGTTCTCAGGCAGCGAAGCCTTAGACATCTCAGCCTCAGGCACTGCCCTTAGCCACCTAAACTCACACGCAGTCCTAGGACCCCCACGTCAGGAGTCTGCACACTGTGCGTTTTTTCTAAGATCGTGGGTTGCAAACTGACCCCCCTTCTGGGACCATCAGTTTTCCAGCTACTAGGCCCCCGATTTGGATTTAAGCTACAGAGTATCCCAGGCGCTCTTCCCCCAAGCACCATATCATGGTCTCTGCTTCAGTAGCTGCAGTGAACTTATCCCCTCCCCCTCCCAGTGGGACCTCTCACTGGTAGATTCTCGGCAGGCAGCGGCTCAGACCCTACTGAGTCTGGCTCTGCCCTCCCACATTCACACACTAGCTGCTCATGAGGACTTTGTGGGATACCCTTGTTTCCCCAACCCTTAACACCACCCGGAGCCCCTCGCCCTGGCTCCACCCCTTCCCTCAAGACCAGGTCCCCTCTCTGGTTTCTTAGCTCCTTGACATGCTCTTACCCTAACTAGCAGCTCCCAGGGAGCCTCAGCAATCTCACCGCCTGGCTGGGTGTCCCTAGGGGTTGAGGAAATGCCTGTGCGCTCCAGAGTCAGATGACAGCCTTGAGGCCCCTCTGCCAGGGTGTCTCCGTGAGTTGGCTTTGTTATCCAACATTCTATCCGCTCCCTTGGCTGGGCAGCTACAGGGCACAGCCCTGGCCTGGGTGGGGCGGAGGCCACTACCCTCTTGGCTCCCTGCCCTGGCGGGCATGCATTTGATGCTTTTTCAACTATAAGTGGCAAGTGACATAGGACCATTTGCTTTTCCTCTTTGGGTCCTAGGTCGGTAAGGATTGTCCTCGCCTCGGGGTTCCCAGTCTGTATGTGTGGTTTTCCACTTGTCTTGGGTGTTTGGTCTATTCTGCTGGGTCCTTGGCCTACACCCAAACACCCAGCCTCAGGACCCACTCTCCTTGAGGGAGGCTGGTGGCATTCAGGATGGCGTGGGTGGGGCCTCTTCACCTGATCACCCACTGTAATGACACCCACTGTGTGGCTCTAGGCCTTGTGTACAATAGGTGATCCGTGTGATTCTCCTGGCCAGCTGCCCTTCTGTGAACTTGAAGCGAGCCTTGTCTTGCTGGTCCTCAGGCGTGCAGCCTGGGACTTGAAAATGGAGAGGAAGGGACTCGGTGTGTGGATATTCTGTCCCCACAGCTTGCTTCCTACTGGCCCCAATTGTTTCCTCTTGCTTTCCCCTGGGGGCAGCCTCTCGCCTGCCCCTCCTTCATGTCAGTACCTTCAGACAACCTCCTGCAGCTCCAGACCCTCAGTCAAGGCCTCCTTTCCTAACCTGCAGAGGGGGAAAGACTGGTCAAACTGGTTCCTCCAAGTTCCTCTCCCTCCGGTCTGTCTCTGTCCCCTGAGCTATGTGGTCTCAGAGAGGTGCCCTGACCTCTCCTGAGCTGACCTGTAGAAGGAGCGAGGGAGCAGGCCTGAGCACCTAATGGTATTGTTTATTCCAGTCCCTGTTCTCAGCCCTGAAGGCAGGCAAGACTTGAGCTGGCATTTTGTTTTAGGGGACAGACAAGGAGCCCACAAATGATGGCAATAGGGTGCAAATGCCATGTGGCAAAAGCAACGGGGGAACCGTGAGGCAGGGGCTTGGCATGTAGAGAGCCTGTATTGGGCTTTATTGAAAGGACAACATTTGAACACAGAGCTGAAGGGAGGAAGGCAGGAGGGAAGGGACCTTGAGAGTGTGTGAGGGCCAGAGGACAAGTGGAAAGGTCCTGAGGTGGGAGTGTGCCTGGCACACGTCCTCTGCTGAGCACGAGGAACCTGTGGGCTGGAGGGGAGAGAATTCCCTGCGTCCCAGGCCTGAGTTCTTGAGATTCCTGGGGCTGACAATGGTTTGTCACTTGACAGCTGATAGCAGTAAGCTAACAAAGATGCCATTTACTGACTTATGCAGGCATTTCCCGGAGTGCTCCCATGTCTTGAAACGCTGGGCCTATTTAGGGTTATGCCACTGTCACAGAAAGGCTGGTGAGGGTAGGCTGTGTGTCTTTGACATCTGGCTTTCGGGGAATCTATGACACCCCAGGACCACCCTGTCCATGTCTGTGGAGGCTTAGCACGGAATGGTAGCCCTCCCTGTTCCCATGGAGGCTACCCACAGCACCAGGACCAAGATGATGAAGGTACATTTCTTGTTTGCCAACTTTTGCCCTGGCTGTAGAAGTTAGCCAGTGCTAGGACAGCAGTCCAGCCTGTTTGTAGGGTTGGTGGCAGACACAGGGCCTGGTGTGTGTGTGTGTGTGTGTGTGTGTGTGTGTGTGTGTGTGTAGCGCTCCAAGCAGGGTGACCAGGGTGTGAAGGGAATGGTCAGGGGTGGGGTGGTAGTAACCCTGGCATTGGACTTGGTTCTATGTGGTATCGGAGTCATTAAAGGTTTTCCTCAGTGCCCTGATCTGTCTGCCTTTCTCAGCAGTAAGCCAAAAGCCAGGTTTGAGAGGAGCCTCGTGAGTTTGGTGAGTCCTCCCTCCCACTTTCCTCGGGCAAGGTGGCACTCAGAGGGGTCAGCTGCAACCTGCCACTTGGTAGGGGCCCCAGCTGTAAGGATGACAGCTGTCCCATCAGCTTGGACAGCTGTGGGTTCTCTCTGCCCTGGAGGTGTTTAGGACCACAGGGTAGTGGCCTGACCCGTAGGCCTGAAGTTGGACCCTGCTTCACTCCAAAATAGGCCTGATTGAAGCCATGGCACAGGGACTTAGAGCCACTGTGGGGTCTGTCCCTGGCCAGGCCTGGTCCTGCCACATTGGGCTGAGCTCCGTCTGTCTCCACCTTAGTCTGACTTTCTCGCTGACCTTTCCCCCCTGTGGTCTCATCTTTTTATCTCCCTGGTTTCAGCCTATTTGTCCCCCTTGATCTGGTCCTTTCCTCTGTCCTTCTTGTCTGCTCTCTATGGTGCACAGGATCTGATGGCCAGAGGCCAGCACAAGTGTGGGTTATTTGGGGCAAGAAGAGGCTTGCCCTATGAGGTAGGCAAGTCTTCCCCCTTGCCAGGCTCCACATCCACCCCACATAGACACCCAGACCAGCAGGTGGGCACCCAAACCTGGACAGTCACTGCTACACCTTGGCCCAGATCTCCAGCACCTCTTGCTCTAGGCCAGGCTTTCAGGTGGAATAGGACACCCGAGTCCTGAGGAAGCAGCCTCCCCATGCGCACCCTTTGAATCCTGAGTAAAGGCCTCCCCTACCTCCCTAGCCTGCCTGTTTATAAAGTAGCTCTGTTTGGATCCATGACTTCGTGGGCCTGCCGGGTTGGTGGTCTGGGTCCTGACTAGATAGTTATTTGGTCTCCCTTACATTGGGAGGACAGTCCGAGCCCTCAGTGGTGTTGTGAGGTACAGGCCACATGTTAGCATGTCGTGCATGTTTTCTGTAGATCCAAACTGAGAAATATCTGCAGCCAGACCCAGGTCCAAAGTGAGATAAGTTTAGGAAAGACTCAGATTTCAGGGCCATTGTGCCCAACGAGGTAAGAACTGGATGTTCCAGGAACCAGGACAGCGTAGACTTACAGTTTCCAGGCAAAGACCCACATCCAACTCTGCCTCAGTTTCTTTGTCCGGGTCTCAGGGTTTCAGGATTTCAGAGGCCAGCCAGACAGCCCTGAAAGCAGCTGGGGAACTAGTGAACCTAGAGCCCCATGACTCCTTAGATGCTAGCTAACTTGTCTGGCCTGGGAGTGGCAGACAGCCTTGTGTTTTCAGGGCTAACAAGAACTAGGGATGTGTGTGGTTTTAAGTTTAGGTCACATTTTTTAAGAAATCAGAACAAACCTGACCAGAGAGGGTCCTGTTTGCAGCTGCGCCTCGTCCCCACATGGCGGGCACCAGCTGATGTCACCACTATCGCTGTCATTGTTTTAGTCTAAGCCTTGGCTGTGACTCTGCCCATCTGTCCGTCCGTCCCCCCATCCCTACAGGTGACCAAGCAAGTTGGCAGGGAGAGTTCCCTGTCCCTTGTCTCCTCCTGGGTCCCCTTCCCCCATCCCTAGGGCTTCTGCTTCTGAGTCCTGGGCCCTACCCACAAGCAGGAACCGGAAGAGGTAGGCAGGCTGTGGCTCAAAACAGGACTCAGAAACAGCCCAGCTGAGAAGGACTGGAAGCCTCAGGCCCAGGTCTGCTCCTGTGACCTCTGGGGGCCTTGCCCCTCCTTGACCTTGGTGTCCTCTTCTGTAGGGGTGAATGACCCTTGAGTCCCCCTCTCCCAGTGTCAGCCTTTTCTTGGGTCAGCTGCTTTAGGTCTGGTTCCAGCAGTTGAGAGCAGCCGGCTGCTGTACGCACACAGGTGAAGTCTAATCTGCTTCCTACGTAGTGCTCAGCATAGGACACAGTTATGGTTTGTGACTAGATGTGTTCATCCTACAAGCATTTATTGAATACCAGCGGAGTGCCAGGATCTGGTAAGGGAGCTTGACCCAGCCCAAGTTCACATTCAAGTAGGGCTGTCGCCCTGGGGCGGAAGAGGAGGAGTCAGAGAATCACAGAGCAGGAGACATGGTGGAGCTTTCTTCAGGGACAAAGCAGGTGGGCAGCAGACCTGGTTTGGGCCTTCATTAACCCCATACAGGAGCCTTCACCAGGACAGCAGTGTGGTAGAGAGTACGGGCAAGCCCGGGCAGCAGGAGCAGGGCAGGGGGATGGTTGAGAGGTGACCACAGCATCCCTCTGTGGCTGGCATGCTTTTTGTCTGTAGCCTCTGCTTCTGGGCAGGTTCTTGGTGCCTGGTAACAGTAACTGCTTGGTTGATGTTAAGCACCAGGATAATCACATTGTCCCATGAAGGGTCTCTGACCTCTGGGACCAGCTGCCTGGGGAAACAGGCAGAAGGCCAGAGGAAAACTTCTGACGTGTGTGAAGGGGAGGACGTGGGGAGGGCCGCCTCGGTGGTCCAGAGGCTTGGCTTCTGTACATTTTTCTCCCATTTATTCCTTTAGTGTATATGAGGATTTGTGCCCCAGCATGGTGTTGTGGAGGACAGCTGTGGGAGTTGGTTCTCCCCTTCCCTTATGTAGGTCCTGGGGATTGAACCGAGGGCATCCTTTATCCACCAGACCATCTTGCTGGTTCCTGTATGTGCTTCTGTGTGGTGGGGCCTTAAGCAGCCTCGGGCTCAGCTCCTGACCTCCCGTCCCTCCATGTTTTCTTTTCTCTTTTTAAAAACGTTTACACATATTTGCTTTGTATTTATCGTGTGTGTGTGTGTATGTGTGTGTACATGTTATGGAGGTCAAAGGACCACCTTCAGGAGTCAGTTTTCTCTGGCCACGTGGGACCCAGAGACTGATCTCAGGTGATCGTGAGCGCCATTTCTGGCTGAGCAAGCTCGCCGGCCTTTCTTCTTTCTTGATATTATCATCAGTATGTTGTTTTCTGTACCTCCATAGAAGCCTGGGCAACATAGAGAGGCCGTGATTGGCTCATCCCTGGGCCTTGGACACTAGGGTAATATCCAGAATTTCAACACCTCCACCAAAGCCACAAGGAGTGATCCTGCTTGTCCATAAGCTTGTCTATAAACTGATTGCATAAAATGGAATTCTCATACCGGAGTCCTCAGATCCTGCATTTTCTCGGTCACCTGCAACCTTCTGGAGACCACACTCCTGCCTGGCTGCAGGCATTCAGATGCCAACTCTGGAAGGCCTAATGTCCCCAACACCCTATTTCTCTTTGACCCTGAGGCTGATGGTCTGTGTCCTGCTACATGGAGGCTGAGCAGGCTCTGAATGTCCCCAGGTTGAAGGATGAAAGGCATCTCCCTTCAGATGATCACCTACCTGGGAACAGATGGTACCAGGAAACCAGATAAAATACAAGGGTGTCACTCATGTTCCCACAGAAGTCCCTAGAAATCCTGAAGAGAGACCAGCATTGGAACCTCAAAGAATAGACACTTGCAGGCCCAGCCTCCTAGGCACGCAACATGTGTTCAGTGTCCCGCTTTTGCAGAAGCCCCTTTTCTGGGCCAGAGGTGCTGTCTGTGAAGTGGATGGTTGGGGGCGCTTGGCACAGTCCGCTGCTGCTGTTCAGGCTCCTGCAGCCTGCATCTCACGCAGCCCTCCTGTCCTCACAGGCAAGCGCCTCCAGGAGTGGTGTTCCGTGATCCTGTGCTTCAGCCTCATCACCCACAACTTGGTCCACCTCCTGCTGCTGGCCCGCTGGGAACACACACCCCTCGTCATCCTGGGTGTCGGTGAGTGCCAGGGCCCCTCGAGGGGTCATTTGCCTTTGTGCAGACGAGCGCGTGAGTGCTCAGGGTGGTCTGGCATCCGCACATGCTCATCGTGGCACATTCAATCAAGTGACATGGTGACATCACCCCCAGTTCCTGTTCGTTGCATTCTTTTGGAGTACTGAAATTCAACCACCACCACCCACTCTCCTCTCCCAGCTTTTTCCAGCCCCCCCCCCATCCAGTGTGCTGACATGGTGGCCATTCCGTTTGGCAGCCCCAACCTCAACATTCCCTCCTTGTAGTGGCCACACTCTTGGCGTGCATACACACACACACACACACACCCCTACCTTCGTACAAGCCATTCACTGCCTGTAACCCTTCTCAGGACTCCACTTTTGATCCCCACGATCTACTGACAGCCACCTGCTTAGGTAGGTCCTCCGTGATGGCCCCTCAGAGACAGCCCTATGGAGTACCGAGCCCGCTGGGTCTCCAGCAACTCTGAGTCAGAAATTTTTTCCCCTGTCTTATCCACTGCTGTATCTCCAGCCTCAGGCATGAGCCCTGGTACGTGGCGGGTGCCAAGAATTCAGTGAGTTGGATGGTACACACGGAAGCCCTGTGTTCCCCTTGGCCAGGCTGAGACTCATCTTCTTGATGAGGAACTGAGGCTGAGAGGAGGGGCCTGCAAGACACTAGCATTTAACCTGAAGCACATATGGTCGGAATGCCCAGCTGCAGTCCCGGTTCCAGATGACTCAGTTTCCCTCCTTTCCAGCCGATGGTCCTCTGACTCGGGTGTTTGGTCTCTTCCTCTCCTGAGCCCTGGGGCTGGCTGAGGGGCTGTGGTACCCTTGGTCCTCCCTGGTCTCCCCATGGCTTTGCTTCTCAATCCCATTAAAAGCATTCTGTCTGCCTAAGCCAATACTGTACAGCCCTGCTAATCAAGCTGTCCCACAGTCCAGGGGAGGGTTTAGCCTGCTCAGTGCTGAGAGCCCAGGCCCCATCTGCAGGAGTCCCTGGGCCTCCTTAGGAGCACTTAGCCCAGAGTTGGGAAGCTCCTACAGCCTTGGCTGGGCTGGCTGCAGCACATGTCCTGCACATTGAAGCCATGGCAGTGTAGTTTCCTGAAGCTGTAGGAAAGCCAAGAGGATCCAGCCATGCTGAGAGGGCTGGTGATCAGGAAAAGGAGGAAAGGTGACCTTGCCTGCAAGACCACTGGCCGAGCCACCTCAGCCCCTGCTCAGGTTGACAGTGGATATTCTATAAGCGTCTGCTTGGTCATGCCCTGCATTGGTCACCTCCCTGGCAGCAATATTGTCCAGAGCAAGATTCCAGCATTGTCTTCTGCCCGCTGGCCCTGGCCTGGGCTCTCTAGCCACACCCTCCCTGGCCATGGGTGGGTGGGCATGGGCACCCTGTAGTAGGTCCAGCTGGGTGCCATACAGGCAGGTCACCACCTCCCCTCGCTGCCTGAGACCTGGGTTTCTGCATCTCCCAGCCCCATCTTTGAAGCCTAGGTGAATAGCTCTCCCATCAAACCCAGCTTCTGGGCTGATAAGGGCAGGTAATCCCCTGATAGTGGTGTTTACACAACCCTCAATCGATTTAAATAGCCGCCCTGATTTGTCTGTTAACACGCAGGTAGCTGCCGAGGGCACTGTGCCAGCTTGTTTCTATCTCTTCCACGCTTCCCAACGCCCTGGGGTAGCCCCGGAAACCAGAGCTTAAACCTAAGGAGTCCAGTAGGTAAAGTCGGGCTTGTGTGGCGCAATGCCTGAGAGCTAGCTGATTAAGATAAAGCTTCGGTTGTTAGCAGCCTGAGGGGAGGAGATGCGGGAGGAGGCTTGGATCAGAACAAGTGCAAAGGGCCTGAGGCTGCTGTGAGCCTCTGCATCAAAGGAAAGAGGCCCGGTGGCCTGTCACTGAAGTGGAAGCCAGTGGACAGGACCTAGGGGGGTCATGGTCTGGACAGTGGGTTTATCTTGAGTGTTGTGGGGAGTCACTGGTGAATTTCTCATGGGAAGATGATTTCTAGTGCTAGAACCCAGTGGTGATGGGTTTTTTTGAACTCAGAGGAGCTGGGCAATTGAGCTGCATGACAGTCAGGCTGCTGTGGGGTAAGCAGTGGGTGAGATAAGGGATTTAGTCTGTATTCAGCCCAAGAGTGGGCAGTAGAGGAGAAACAGAAGCAGCCTGGGGCAGACCTGGCCCTGAAGGTCACGGGTGACAGAGACAAGGACAGTGTGGTGACAGGCTGATCATTCCCTTGGGGAGAGCATGCTGTGGGTCCTTGAAGGAGCAGCTTGCAGACTGAGGAGGGCCGGGATCAGCACTGAGGCCCAGAGGCCACGCTGCCTAAGGCATCTGGATTAACTGAGCCTAAAGGATGTGAATGCTCGGGTCTGCCTACCTAGTCTGCTGGCTCTCAGCTCCACACAGCCTTCACAGTGTTGCTGTCCCTGGATAGAACCATCCTGTGCCCTTCCCAGTGTCTGCAGGGAAGGATGGTGATCAGGCCAAAACTGCTCCCAGGGTGACCAGCCACCAACCACCACCAGGGCTGGAACAAAGAGACGTCTGTGTCTGCACCCTGCCCCCATTAAAGAAGCCTCATGGGCAACTGAGTGCCCTAGAAAAAGCTACCAGGCTGCAGGAATTGAGAGCCTTTTCCTCGTGTGGTGGGAGAGGTCCCTCTCTCACCCAGGTTATTCCTGACACCAGCGCCGAGCATGTCTCTGTGAGTACCAGGTGCCATCCATCCAACAGATGGCAAGACTAAGGCTGGCAGAGGGATGTCAGGCTCAGGCTATAGGCAGATGCCACTGGGGGAGCTTGTGCCAGAGCCCAGAGGTCCGTCTGCACCCTCGTTTGGCTAGTTTCTGCTAGTTAAGGGACAGACGTCCTGCGTGACTCTCATTTCCCAGACCTGGACGTGAGGCTGAGTGAGGTCCTCTTGCCCCCACCCCCCATGGGTGACCTTGGAGAGCCCTTCCCTGCCAGCCTCAGCAGGTCTAAGGCCTCTGGGCAGGTCAGGTGTGATGGGGCCTGTCCCTGGACGTGAAGAGAGATGACGCTATTGGAGTAGATGGTTCTCTCTGACATCCCAATCTCCTGATCTTCCTGCTTCTCCCTCAGAGTGCCGGGTTTACTTGGTAGCTGTTTCTGCAGTGTTGGGATCAAACCCAGGGGACCCAGGACCTTGTGTGTGAGATAATGCTCTCCCAGCAGTCGCTTTTAGGCCAGTTCAGGGTGAGGAGTGGTGGAAGCAAGCAGGCTTTGAAGTATGCTCTACCATCAATCACTTGCCTTTAGTGTCATGGTCAGTGTCCCCTTCCTACCCCAGGGTCCCATCTAGGCTAGCACAGTCTGGTTACCTGTCACGACCCTCATTGAGGATCATCAGTCTGTGGCAGTTTCTCAGCCACAAGCCAGGATGCCTTGAGTTCTTTCTGTAGCCCAGGCTGTCCTAGAACTCCCGATCCTCCAGCCTCAGCCTCCTGAGTGCTGGAGTTACAGAGGAGCACCGGGCCTCTTGCTTTGCTTCTGCGCAATACTGGGGGCAGAACTCAGGCCACATGCATACCAGGCAGGCGTCTCCCTCTGACTCCAAGCCCGCAGTCTTGGCTGAGTTGGGAACACGGGTTAGAATTACTAGGATGCCTCGGAGTCTGAGGTGGTGATGCTCCCCCGGCTCCTTCTGGTATCAGCAGAACAGGTCAGTGCAGCTTGTCACCGTGAGGTCACTTTGCCCTGGACCAGGGAGCACCTTCTGGGTTATTTTCCAAGTTACCTCCCCCGCCCCCTTTGGAGACAGCCTCATAGCCCGAACTTAACTGAAGAGCCAGGCCCGCACAGCGCACTTTCCTCACGCCCTTGGCGGTTCCGGGTACAGGGGAGAGGCTTCCAAAGGCCACCCTGGCTTGACTTTCTAATGCTGCTCTACTGTGTTCTGATTACAGGATTAACTGCCCAGCACAGTTAAGGGGAAGGAGCTTAACCACACAAACCTGGCCTTGGTCTACAAGGACTAACAGAGTCCATGCACTGAAGTCCAGGACGCTCTGGTTTAAAAGCAAAAGTATCAACCACACACGCACACGCGCACACACACACACACACACACACACACACACAAAAGCAAAAAGAAAAGAAAAGAAAATTATTATTGGTGTCAAACAGAAGTCAGGCATAGTAGTGAGTGCCTTTAATCCTAGGACTTGGGAGGCAGAAGCAGGAGGAGCTCTGAGTTTGAAGCCAGCCTGGTCTACATATAGCAAGTTTCAGGCTAGCCAAGGTTACTTGGTGAGACCCAGCCTCAAAATAAATAAGTAATAAAGGGCCGGAATTGGGGCTGGATAGATAGCTCAGTGGATAAAATGTTTGCCATACAAATGTGAGGATCAGAGTTCACATCCCAGCACCCACATAGAAGAAATCTAAGTGTGTATAGCAGCCTGCCTATAATCCCAACCCTAAGGAAATAGAGACAGGATCCCCAGAGCAAGCTGGCTTGCTAGACTAGCCAAAGCTACAAGCTTTCTGCTCAGCCAGAGGCCAGCAGTTAGAGAGCCTAGAGGGACCCTAGTGTCACTGTATGTCAGGATGTGTTTGCACATCTGTCACCCTCGTATGTGACAGACTGAGACCAGAGGATCGGAGACGCTCAAGGCCAGCCAGGGCTACATGAATCTCAAAAACACAGTATCGCCGGGCAGTGGTGGCACACGCCTTTAACCCCAGCACTTGGGAGGCAGAGGCAGGCGGATTTCTGAGTTCGAGGCCAGCCTGGTCTACAGAGTGAGTTCCAGGACAGCTAGGGCTACACAGAGAAACCCTGTCTCAAAAAACAAAAAAAGAAAAAAAACCACAATGTCTCTGCTGTCCTCGGCCCAAGGAATGGAGGAATCTGTAAGCACATAGTCTTCTCCATGAATAAGTGATGCAGCTAGGGCTCAGTAAAGTCCTGTGAGGCTGTGTGCGTTGCACCAAATGATGGCACAATACTCAGCAGCAGAAAGGGAAATGGTCAATGCTCGTGACACATGAGTGACTCCAGATGAGCTAGCCCAGTGAAGCAAGCCAAACCCAAAACCCTTGCAAACAAGGTATTACAACAATACCATCCCCCCACCCCTTGCCCTCCGTGCTGAATGACACATTGCTGGTAGTCACCCCGTGATGTTGGCAGGGTTGAGCCATAGCAACAAAGACTGTGTGGCCACAGAGGCTGACAGCCTTCCTGTCTAGCTCTGTATAGAAAGTGTGCATGGAGAAGCAGCCATGTGGTGGCCTTGGATGGTCCGAGGTATAGCCTTGAGCCACCAGTGTGTGCAGGTTAGTACAGTTTTAATCAGACTCGAACCATACTTGGGGAGGGAAGAAATTGTCTCATTCAAACCCTGAGCCCAACGTTCAGGACAAGAAGCCGGGAATTGGAGTCCCTGCCGTGCTCCACCACGGGCATCCAGTATTCCCCATAGTTATTTGTCAGGATGGCAGTGTTTAAATCTGTCATTGGCCAGTGATGCTGGCTCAGGCTTCTGCAGGGGTGCTGAGCCCAATGAGGCAAGAGGCATAGCAGTGTGGTTAGAGACCGGACCCCAACCCTCCCTTGCTTAGAGGGTGCACTGGCTGGTTTTGTGTGTCCACTTGACACAAGCTGGAGTTATCACAGGGAAAGGAGCTTCAGTTGAGGAAATGCCTCCATGAGATCCAGCGGTAAGGCATTTTCTCAATTAGTGATCAAGGGGGAGGGCCCCTTGTGGGTGGTACCATCTGTGGGCTGGTAGTCCTGGGCTCTGTAAGAAAGCAGGCTGAACAAGCCAGTAAGGAACATCCCTTCATGGCCTCTGCATCAGCTCCTGCTTCCTACCCCGCTTGAATTCCAGTCCTGACTTCCTCTGGTGATGAACAGCAGTGTGGAAGTGTAAGCTGAATAAACCCTTTCCTCCCCAACTTGCTTCTTGGTCATGATGTCTGTGCAGGAATAGAAACCCTGACTAAGACAGAGGGAATGTGTCTACAGCATGCATAGTATACAATGGGTGCTTCAGTATTTCCCCAGGCCTACTGGGGTGCCAGGAAGCAGCACGTCCTCTTCCTGGCACCATGCCTTCACTGAGCAGCAGGACTGCCCAGTGTCCTGGGCCTCCCACCCGCTATGCTGGCCCCACCGCCCTGTGTGTGGATGGGTGGAGGGATAGATATTAGGTAAGAGGTGGATAGATGCACGGTGGGTAGGTAGATTTGTGGATGGACAGGCACCCCTGGCTTCTAAAACCCTCCCGTTAGCAGCTGCCTTTAAACAGACAGGGCACTAGAATTCCATTCCCACAACTGCCTACGTCCTTTCTCCTGTCACCTGGGTTACAGTCTCACTCTCTAGGGAGGTATCCAGAGGTTCTCACCCACAGTCTTCATGGCACTCCAAGGCCTTGGTCCCCAGTCAACGAAAGTCCGAGGGGGGATACCATTGCAACTCAGGACCTGGGCCTCAGGCAACCAGTTTACAGTGAGAAGCTTCAGGGGGCGAGGGGCGGAGGGTACAGGCCTACACAGGTCCTTATTCCTAGCTACCCTCGTGGGTCAGCTCTGAGGGCCTACTGTGTGCCAAGCACTACTTCATGCGACACTGAGCCCATTGACGTCGCAGAACCAAGGTCCAGCCCTAAACCAGAGCTCCCAGTGCCAAGCCCAGAGCTGGCAGTAAAAACTGGTGAAGGACGGGTGTGCTTGAAGCAAGCGACGGGAAGTGGGAGGAAGCACTCAGATGCCCCAGGTGACTCGGGTCTTAGGAAGGGCACGGAGCCAGGACCCTAAGCCTCGGAGGAAAGCAAGCTGTTGAGCTGTGTCCTGGAAAGGAAGGATGTTCCAGGCAGAGAGGAACAGTGAGGGCAAAGGCTCAGAGGACAAGAGTGAGGGGAGGGTGGGGACACTGCTGGCCACTCTGCCTCGGTTTCCCCATTGTACATGGATCCTGCTATGCCAGATTTGGATCTCAGCTGTGCTACTGCCACGCATTTGACTTGGGCTTGATATTTCTCCCCAAGCCTGTGGGTCACCTCTGCCAGTAAGCTAAATGCTACCTACTAACAGAGGAAAGGAAGTGACCGAGAGGCCACGGACAGAGGGCGTGTCCTGCTGAGGCAGCGCTTGATAAACAGTCACTCCTGTGTTCTTTTACATCTTCACCTGCCTGGCAAGAAGAAAATGGGTCACAGAGATGTTAAGTAATACGGACGATGTCACACAGCTCATGCGTGATAGATGTGGGAGTGTGGTCTAGAGCTAAGGCCTGTGGTGACTGTTGGGGGGGTACCCCAAGCTAGTTCTGAGCAGATTGATAGCAAACAAAGGGAAAGCTAAAAGGACTGAGTCCATGATAAAAACCGGGGGGGGGGGGGGGGGTAGGCGGGATGGAGACGTAATAGCAAGTAAGGAACTGCTTATGTTTGCTGTAGCCCAGGCTAGCCTCAAACTCTGGCTTCTCCTGCCTCAGCCTCCCGGGTGCTGGGATTCCAGGCAGCTCAGCTGAGGCCTTTTTAACACCCAGTCCAGGAAGGTGGCTAAGCCCCCACCTCAGCGGGTGAGTCTGCTCTGTACAGACCAGATCCAGGGATGTTTTGCTGAGACTCTGCCCATTGGGCAGGGTCCCGATACTTAGCTCTCGTAATGACTGAACAAATGAGTAAACAGGCAAGATTGTAAAGGGGTGGCCCCTGACAGGAAGGTCGGGGACATCTCTGCATGTCCCTACCCTGGCTTACATTCTTTTTTTCGAAACAGGGTTTCTCTGTGTAGCCCTGGCTGTCCTAGAACTCGCTCTGTAGACCAGGCTGGCCTCGAACTCAGAAATCCGCCTGCCTCTGCCTCCCAAGCGCTGGGATTAATGGCGTGCGCCACCACTGCCCGGCTCTGGCTTACATTCTTGTTGCCCACAGTTGCAGGGGCTCTCGTCGCTGACTTCCTGTCCGGCCTGGTACATTGGGGTGCTGACACGTGGGGCTCTGTGGATCTGCCCATTGTTGGGAAGGTGCGTATGCCAGGCTGTGTGACAGTCCCAGGGTTAGCCCCCTAACCTCTCAGAGCCCAGCTACCCACGTGCAATGCTGTGTTTTGGAGACTGGACTGGGACCCCTGTGGTTGGTGGCAGGCAGCACAGGAGGGTGGGTCAGAGAGCATCCTGGAATCTTCCCTCAAGTCAGGGCCAATCCTGCACTTGCATGCAAGCTGTCAGTGAAGCTTTAGGGTTATACAGAAAATTTAATCCAAACTGGTTTCATCAGCAAGGACTCTGACTCAGTCAGTGCCAAGTTAAAGCCACACTGATCTGGGGCAACCACCTTTTCAGATTGGGCTCTCCATCTCTGGTTTCTGCTTTCCCTTGCTGAGTTCAGGCCTCCACCCCGGCTGCCTAGAGAATTCTTTCCCCTAGTGGCAGCCAAACTCCCAGAACCTCATCCTATCGGTCCAACCGGTGTTGCACAGACCATCTACAGCCAATCTCTGCCAGGGAGATGGATGGGCTCTGGTTAACCATTCCTGGGTCTGTGCTCACCAGGGTAGGCTCCACTTAGCAACATGAATTGAGAGCCTGGAGCCTGCTCCCAGAAGCAGGAGCTTAAGGGCCAGGTAGACAGAGTCCCCTTTGTTTTTGTGGGGCCTCTTCACCTGCTTTGGGGTGGAGGTTGTCTCCGAGGCCCTCCCAGTATGGGTGGAGAGACAGGCCCAGAAGGATTGAGGAAGGTCCCCATCAGTGTTTTGAAGCCATCTTGGACTGCAGCCTGCACAGACCCTAGGCAGGGTCTATGCCGGTGGCAGGGTAGAGGGTGGGAAGCTACAGGACCCAGGCATCGTGTTTGGGGTCCGGAGGCACCAGCTGCCTTCAGCTGACTGGTAGGCTATGCCTGGACCCTGCCCACCTAGGCCTTCATCAGGCCATTCCGGGAGCACCACATTGACCCCACAGCCATCACAAGGCACGACTTCATCGAGACCAATGGTGACAACTGCCTGGTAACACTGCTGCCACTGCTAAACATGGCCTACAAGTTCCGGACCCAGAGCCCAGGTGAGACCTGCAGTTGGGACTCCTCAGAGCGTGCATCAGGGACAGAGGCCCCCAGGGTATGCGTGGGCGTCCTGCGCCATTTAAAATATTCTCCATCAGTAGGGTGCACGTAGAAGCTGGGCGTTTCACCTCAGACCACATTCCCGACTTCTCAGAGCGTTCTCTGGTAACGGGGCCCTTCTCACCTCCTTACAGAGATGCTCATTTGACATGCTCCCTGTGAGTCACAGCCAGCCCACTCCTCATTCTGTTGTAGTATTTAAAGAAAAGGCACACTATGAGGTCTTGGGTGGGACCTAGTTAGTAGCCCATACCCTGGGTTCAATCCCAGCACTGAAAAAAAAAAAGGCAAAATACGGACTGTGAGCTGAGGCCAGCATTGCCTACTTTTTAATATGGCCCAGTGCTGGGTATCAGGTGAGGCAAAGCCAGAACTTCAGGAAGCTGGGGACATCTCCCTTTGGGAGAAACAGAGGATCTGCCCACGGCCAGGGATGCTGGGCCTACCCTTACTGACAGTCTCCCGGCAGCCCCTTCTCCATAGACCCACCTCCTACCTCTCCCCATCCCGTGAGCCAGAAGCCAGCAAGTGAAGGCCTCCGAAGGCCCCTGGCTTTACTTTCTTCCAAGGTGAACCCTGTGGAGCTGTTGAACCCTAGAAGCCCACAGGGCCCCACAGAGCCTGAATCCCTGTCCCAGACTCTGCCTGCCCCCCTTGCTCTGTGGATGTCTTCCATCAAGAGACACTCCCTTGAGTACATGAGTGTCCTCGAGCCCTGCTTCAGAGAACCTGATCCAGAGTCCCCGCTCTGAGCCCATGCAACCCACAAGTGGCAGCAGGAATCAGAACCCAGCCCCAGTCCCTGGCTGCTTCTAAATCTGAAGATCTGATGGTAGAGGCTGAGGGGAGCCTGAGTGCTCCTGGCACAGGAGCCGGCTGGCCAGGGGGGCAGCTGCAAAGCTCCCATGCTATGCCCTTGCCCCGCAGAGACCCTGGAGCAGCTGTACCCCTGGGAATGCTTCGTCTTCTGCCTGATCATCTTTGGCACCTTCACCAACCAGATCCACAAGTGGTCGCACACGTACTTAGGACTGCCATGCTGGGTCACCGTCCTGCAGGACTGGCACGTGATCCTGCCACGGAAACACCATCGCATCCACCACGTGGCGCCCCATGAAACATACTTCTGTATCACCACAGGTGGGTGGTGCTATCCCCAGGGTCAGGAGGGTAGGAGGCCTTGGCCTCCCCAGTGTCCTTAGGATGCTCCTGGTGTGTGCAAGCATTCTAGGTCAGGACCATGAACACACCAAAGCCCCTTCCCTGCTTCAAGCTCTTGTGACTCCAGACACTCAGCCAACAGACAGTTTACTCGGTGCCTGTTTACTGCCCTGGGCTTGGACTCTAGCAGACAGACTGAATGCCTTTGTGATTGCCAGGTGGAAGGGCACACACCTTTAGTCCCAGCACAGAGGCAGGTGGATCTCTGAGTTTGCGGCCAGCCTGGTCTACAGAGTGAGTTCCAGGACAGCCAAGTCTACACAGAGAAACCCTGTCTTGAAAAACCAAAAAAAGGAAGAAAAAAAAAAAAATCCTAGTGATTGGGGGAGGCCTGAGAGAGGGTCCCAAGCCCCATGTGAGGGAGGTCTCTGTACCCCACATTTTTCTGCCCGTCTCTTGAGGACACTCTACCCCAGGGCTGGCTCTCCTCACTAGCCCCCTGTCTGTGTCTGCTGCAGGCTGGCTCAACTACCCCTTAGAGATGATAGGCTTCTGGCGGCGCCTGGAGGACCTCATCCAGGGCCTGACGGGTGAGAAGCCGAGAGCAGACGACATGAAATGGGCCCAGAAGATCAAGTAGCATGTCTGGACTCTTGGTCGCCAACCTTCCCGAACCTGAACTGAAGCCATCTGCCAAATTCCAGCATCTCTGAGCTATTCCTCCAGTGAAGAGAAGTCCCCTGGGCTGGGCCCCGGGCACCCCTAGCCCACCCCCAGTGACACAGAATACTTGAGCCACTGAGTTTTTATTTCCTCTTCTCCTTTTCTTTCCTGGGTCTTTCTGGTCATTGAGCTGCTCCAAGGTCAAGCCCGAGTGCAGAGGGGAACCCAGTCCTGCTGGCCAGCTCCATCCTGCGCACCTGCTCTGTACGCCTGCTCCCTGGCCAGTACAGGGTCACTGACACGCAGGGTCTGTCTCGGTGGTCCAGAGAGCCCCCAGAACACTTAAATGTCCCTGGATCATGATCCTCCCTCAGCCCTGCAAACCGACCCCAGAGGCCTAGGTGGGTGGGCCACCCCAGCTGCCACCCAAGGGAGGCAGAGCTGGGCAGGGGTCAGAGGGCAGCTGGCAAGGAGAGGCCAGAACGTCCTGCCCACATACGGATACGCTTCCCCTTCCCCTAGTTCTTCTGTCCATGTGTCCAGCCACATCTGAGGTCTCCCTATGGAGACATCTTCGTGGGCACAGCTCTTGTGAAGGGCTTGATCATTTGGGGAGGGGACACTGTGTCCCTTCTGGCCAATGTGTCAGAGGAGGAAGAATAAGGCTTTTTTATTTGGATTTTTTTTTAAAGGTGCTTGCTTGTCAATGTAAATAATAGAAAGCCTTAATATCTTTCTGTAACATGGAGTAATATTTTAATGTCATGTTTTGGATGTATATAATATATTTATAACAAAGGAAGCATCTCCTTAACTCTGGTTGCTGCGTGCTGATTCCGGATGGCTACATAGAGAGAGCTAGCCCTGAGGGAGGGGGCTTTATCCCCCTGACACAAGGGACGTCGTCTAGATTTATGGATTTTATGTTTTGCCCGCATGTGTATATGTGTACCATGTGTGTGCCTGGTGCCCACAGAGGTCACAAGAGAGCACTGGAATCTTGGATCTGAAGTTACTGATGACTGAAGCCCTGTGGGTACTAGGAAAAAACCAGGTCCTCTTAAGTGCTCTTAACCAGGGCGCCATCTCTCCAGTTCTGATTTTTTTTTTTTAAGGCAATATATCATATACTCAAAGTGACATCACAATTGTTATATAACCAAGGCTGACCTTGAATTCCTGATCCCCGTCCCCTCCCAAGTGCCAGGATCACAGATGTGTGCCACCATTCACAAGACCTTTCACCTAGATTGTGCTAGAACAGTGCTGGCTGGCCTGTCCCAGAATTCCTTTAGAGGTTATTGCATCTGATGTGTGTCATGGCTCTGGCCTGGACCCAGACCACCAGACTGACTGTGATGGGGCTGACCTCCTAGGAAAACACACAATAAATTTTTCTAAAAAATAATGCAGTTTCTTAATTATAATTTTTGTTTAAATTTTTTGTTCTTTCAAGAGGCAAGGGTCTCCGTATGTAGCTCTGGCTATCCTGGAACTTGCTCTATAGACCAGGCTGGCCTTGAACTCCCGAGATCCACCTGCCTCTGCCTCTGCCTCTGGAGTGCTGAGATCAAAGCATACCCAGGTCACAATGCAGTTTCACAAGGTCATCTGTGAAAAGCTAACGAAGCTGCCTTGGAGAAGCAGGGCAGAGGCTGCTGGGGCAGGAGGCTGTTTGAGCAGGGAGCTGGAGAGGGGCAGAGGCAGCCTGGGTTGAACAGAATAGGCCTTTTCATGGGACAGCATGTACAAAGGTCCTGGGGCAGGTGCAGGCTTGCGGCTAGATGGGGTGATCAAGACTAGCCAGCAGAGAACAAGGGGGAAGTGAGGAGAGCTGCAGCCGTCACGAAGCCCCATGCCACCTGATGGACCAAAGTTTATTTTTTGAACGAGCACTTCTGAGGCACCGGAATTTAGTAGTGAACATACATTCTGGTGTGTGTCTCTCGTCGGGCTGTTCTGTGGCTCCAGGCATGTGATTCAAGCCTGTAATCCCAGCGTTCAGGAGGTGAAGGTAGGAAGATTATAATGATTCAAGGTCATCTTTGGGTAGATAGCAAGTTTGAGGCCAACCTGGCCTACATAAGAACCTGTCTTTATTAAGAAATAAACAACAAAAGGCCCCTGGGCTAATTTCTGCAATATTAAGAAAGGAGGAGGAGGGGCTTGTTGAGAATGACAATAATCTGAAAAATATGTACCTGTGTGAGGGTACGCGCGCACACACACACACACACACACACACACACACACACACACACACACACACACACACACGAGGAGGTGCGCCTATAGGCCAGGAGAGGGTGCTAAGTGTCAATCAACCCAGTCCTTTGAGGCGGGGGATTTTACTGAATCTGAAGCTGGTGTTCTTTCTGGGGTGTTCCTCGTAGGCCACAACCACCTTATGTCTTCCCTCTCAGACCTGGGGCTAATGGCACGGATGGGAGACCCAGCTTATTAACGGGAGCCGAGTGTCGATCCTGGTTCTAGTGATGATTGCTTGGTGAGTGATTTCTAACTGCTGAGTCGTGTCTGTAGCATTTATTGGTCAAAGGTGACCCAGCACTTCATTGTCCTTAAAGTTAGCCAACCCTGGCCACTGCAGCCACGACCGCTGAAGGAAGGAGTGCTAGCATTCGGCAGTCCTTTAGGGATAAGAGATGAGGCCAGGCCTGGAGGCAAGAGCCTATCACTTAAGCTATTCTGGAGACCAAGGCAGAGGGTTTGGAGAGTTCTAGACAGAAGGAGTTCAAGGCCAGCCTGGTTGGTACTTTAACAAGTGCCTCAAAAGGAAAAAGAGACCTGGAGATACTGGAACTATGGGCAGTTCTAGATCATGTGCATCGGAGGTGGGCGGAGGGAGCCAGGGTTGAGGTGGCTTGTGCTGCCATCTGGTGACAGAGCCGGGTCAGTGAC
>CM052701.1:11117566-11130066 GCA_028551405.1 Uromys caudimaculatus
GATCAGGAGTCAGTTCTCTGCCCATCTGTTAGGTACTTGAATTTGCATTTCCCCAACTGTATTTCTCTGACTCTGAGATGTCTTGTCCCCTAAGAGATGCCCTGATTTCCCAGACGCTGCAGTATAAAATATGCGTTTTAAACCGCGGAGATAGATGCGTCAGTCCCTGTGAGTCTATGAAATGTTCATTTTCCTGGAAGACGGTGCAGCAGTGGTTAGTCCTTTTGAAGGACAGGGGAGGTGTTGGGAAAGTCTTACTTTGTAGCTACAAAGCCCAAGGTGGACTGGAACTCGGTGTGTATAGGCAAGGTTGGCCTCGGATTCACTGTGATCCTCCTGCCTCAGCCTCCTCCTGAGTGTTGGGTTGCAGATGTGAAGCACTGCACCCAGTGTAATGGTCAACTTGATCATATCCTGGCAGCACCTGGAACAGTAGAAAAGTGCACCTCTGGTGTGTCTGTGAGGCCATGTCCAGGGGGGATTAGTTCTACCCTGAGTGCAGCAGAACCATCCCATGGAAGAAAGCCTGCAGCAAGACCAGGAAGCCGATCGAGTTTAGGGTTTGCTAGGCACGTGCCACACATTCTGCCATGAGTTAAAGACCAGCTTGGGCTGCATAGCAAGGTGAAAGGGAGAGACCCAGAAGGAGAAGTGGAGGAGAGAGGCCAGCCTGGCCTATATAGCAAGGAGAGAGCCTGAAGAAAGAAAGAGAGGGAGGAGGAGAGGGGAGAGAGAGGAGGGGGCTTGAAGTCCCAGCTTTGCTGCTTTCAGGCGTGCGACTTAGGTCTTAGTCACTTCATGACAACTTGAGGGAGTTGGTCCTCCCTCCACCATGGGTTCAGGGGTAAAATTCAGATTCCAGCTGTCAGGCTTATGTGGCAAGTGCTTTTGCTTGTTGAGCCATCTTGTCAGCCCCAGTGTAGACCAGGCTAGCCTCACACTTGTGATCCTTCTGCCTCTGTATCTTCAGCATACCCTACTGGAAAACACAACCACAGCCAACCACTGTCTTTTCACTCATCTTTCTCAGTGTGCTGCAAGGTCAGTCCCCCCACACTGCACTTCAGATCCCTGCCTACCTGTCCTTCCCGCCTGCCTGCTTAGCCAACTACCTGCCTGCCTGCCTGCCTACCCAGACCTGCCTACCCACCTACCTGCCTTTCCTTCCTTCCTTTCTCAAATTCTGTTCTATGTGCATGAGTGCTCTGTCTGCATGTGTGTCTGTGTACCATATGCATATCTGCTGCCCACAAAGCCCTTAAGAGGGCATCCATTTCTTGGAACTGGAGTTACAGGCAATTGTGAGTCGCCATGTGAGTGCTGGGAAGTGAACCTAGGTCATCTGAAAGAGCAGCCCGTGCTCTTACCTGCTGAGCCAGCTCTGGGCCCTTCTCACTTCTTTCTCTCTCTCATTCTTTCTCCTCCTGCCCCTCTGTAACGGTGGAAATGGAACCTTGGGCCTAATCCGTACGAGGCAACACTCCACAACTGCAGCTCTAGACTCCTTGGTTGTAATTCCTTGACCTCCAACCACATACAGAATCCAGACACTGCCCAAGGTGCTGTGCACCAAGAAACCACAAACTGGGCCTCCGGACAAGGCCTTGCCGCAGACAGCCCTTGGGGGGAATCTGAAGCCATTAAGGAGCCGTTAGCCACAAACCCCTCACAGAGTCCTGTTTCCTCTCCTGAGTGTCCTCAGTCTTCCTGTGAGTAGCCCACTTGCTCTCCTTTCTGGAATTTGTATCTAGAAGCTGTGGTGTGAGGTTGTGACCATGGTCATCAGCTTTGCCATCACTTTTTTAACTGACTTTAACTGACACATGCCTTTCCTGTCCAAAGAGATTCCAGACTGCCATGTTTCCCTACCTCAGTAAAGCAGAATTTATTTTATTTTTCCTTTTTTAGACAGGGTCTCACTATGTAGCCTTGACTCCTTAGCAGGCTAGATGTGTAGACCAGGCTGGCCTGGAGCTTGCTGTGTAGACCAGGCTGGCCTTGAAGTCATACTTCTGCCTGCCTTGGCCTCCTGAGCATAAATATTAAAGGCATGTGACATACACCCAACCTGTTCTCCTTTTTGAAGATTTTTTTTATTTATTTTTTTTTTATGTATATGAGTACGCTGTAGCTGTCTTCAGACACACCAGAAGAGGGCATTGAATACCATTACAGATGGTTGTGAGCCACCATGTAGTTACTGGGAATTGAACTCAGGACCTCTGGAAGACCAGTCAGTGCTCTTAACTGCTGAGCCATCTCTCCAGCCCAGTTTTCCTTTTTATTAAATATATATATATTGCCAGGCTTGGTGGCATGCCTTTAATCCCAACACTTTGGAGGCAGAAGCAGGTCTATTGCCTGTGAGTTTGAGGCCAGCCTGGTCTACAGAGCAAGTTCCAGGACAGCCAGGGCTACACAGAGAAACCCTGTCTCGAAAAACAAAAACAAGTATAGCTGAGTACAGTGGTGCACACCTTTAATCCCAGCACTCGGAATGAAGGCAGAGGCAGGAGGATATCTGTGAGTTTGAGGTCAGCCTGGTCTACAAAGTGACTTCCAGGACAGCCAGGACTATTACACAGAGAAACCCGTTAGTGGGTTGTGTCACATGAATTATGTTTTTATCTTAATCCCAGGTGTGGGATAGAAGGCTGCTTCACAGCGGGTGATTATGATTTGACCCGTGCTCTAGCAGGGGCATGGTTTTGCCAGCTTCATATCGTTTCTGAGAGTGTGATGTGTGGAATTCTGGAAACTTCTGAGAGGGTATAAATGCCAGAGCCCACCACAAGTGGCCAGGTCCGTTCAGAGGAGGCTGCTGCTGGTTCCTACTGCTGCTGTTTGTCAAGTGGTCACCGAGATAGTCTGATGACAAAGATTGGTCTTAGCCCAAGGAACTCAACACCCCTAATCATCAGGAAGTAGTTTAAAGAGGTCTACGCCCCCTTTTCCTTCTAACCTTTCTTACCTAGTGTTAAGTTGGGGTTGGGGGGGGGTGGATTAGGGCAGGATAAGAGTGGAGACATGCCATAGTCATAAGAACCCAGTAAAATAATGCCAAAAAATACACACCAACAAAACCCTGAGCAGAAACAAAACAAAGCAAATTTTTATTTTGTATTTATGTCTGTGTTGAGTGTCCACCATGCAGGTGCTTTGCGCACAGAGGCCAGATGAAGAAATAGAATTTTCTAGAGCTGGAGTTACAGATTTGAGTTTCCTGACATGGATGAGTGGATGCTCAGAACAGATACTGAGTCCTCTGGGAGAGTAAGAAGCACTCTGAACTACTGAGCCATCTCTCCAGCCCCTCATTTTAAATACCACCTTTTATTTATTATTATTATTATTATTATTATTATTATTATTATTATTAATTATTATTGTAGGAGACATGCTAGGCCATCTTGGTGGCCCGCCTCTATTTTTATTTTTTAGATTTTTTTAAATGAGTTTTTGCCTGTGTGTATTCATGTGTTATATGTGAGTGCCTGGTACCCATGGAGGCCAGAAGACGGCACTGAGTACCCTGGAACTGGAGTTATGGATTGTTAGCTGCCATGAAGATACTGGGAACTGAATCCAGGTCCTCTGCCCGACATGTGTTCTCAACAGCTGAGCCATCTCTTCCCTTATCTTGGTTTGGTGGTTGTTGTTTGGTTGACTTTCATTATCATATACAAAAAAATAAACTTTTTAAAATTTAAAAACATATAAAAATTAAGTACACAATCTGATTTCACTCATCGATGTGTGACCTTGGAAAAACTAGCTGCTCCCAGCCTGTTTCCTTATCTGACAAATGTAGACTATAAGTGCTACTTTGCTGGGGCCTCGAGCTTCTTTGCTAGGGTCATTGAGGATTAAATAACTAAAACTTAGCATTTAGTGCCGAGCACTCTTCTAAATTCGGTAGTTAACCACTTTAATCTTCCCACCAATCCGATAAACTGGATTCTCTCATGCCTATCAGCTGATCTCAAGCGCAATGAGCTTGGGTGAGCAGCAGGAGGAATCCCTCTCTGGGGACTCGCTGTGACGCCAGGAAAGGGGCGGAATCTCCTTGAGGGAAATGTGAGGTCCGGGTACTACAACTCCCAGCAGGCTACCGCTGGACTACAATAACCAGCATGCCCCGGGGCGCATGCTCTTCCTCTTGCGTTGTTCTCGTGGGAATTTGCAAGATCACTTTTGCTTGCAAGATGCGTCCGCTGGCAGAGGTTTTATGAACATAGGGGATAAAGAGCTGTGTTTTAGTCGTCACTTCACCTACTGGCTCAGTCCCCGTTTTCTCACCTTCCTTTCCTGTCTTTTCTAAAACAGAATCCTTCCGTCGCCCTGGCTAGCTGGCCTGGAACTTCCTATCATTTTTTAAAAGATTTTTTTTTTTACCGTTTATGTTTATGAACGTTTGCTGTACTCATGTATGCGCACCACATGCATGAAGCAGTTGTGTGGGTGCTGGGAATTGAACCTGGGTCCTCAGCAAGAGCAATAGATGCTCGAAACTGCTGAGCCATCTCTCAAGTCCCCAGCCTCCTTTTCCTCAATCTTTCAAATGGGACCGTTCTTAGCAAGCAGTGCCTTGGATTTGTATGTGGCTTAGCGAATGCCAGATTTCCTGGTGCGCCTTCATCCTCTCATCATCTAGAGCATTCGCCAAAGCTTAGGGCGAGACTATCCCCTTTTCAGAATGGGGAACCAGATACTAGGAGCTTCAAACCTCTGGGGTGTGCGTTGTTGTTTGAGACAGGGTCTCAACCATGTGTTCTAGGCAGGCCCCAACTCTCCATCCTCCTGCCTCAGCCTCCCTGCTGCTAGGATTACAGGGGTGCACCCTGTCCAGCTATCTTTACAATCTTCTCAGCAGAAGCCACCCCAAAAGATAAACAATGAAGACTCAAATCTGGAGACTCTCACTTCTGAAGTGAGTCAGCCTCAAGAGACAAATGCTTACTCTAGGTCCCAGTGCTTTTCAGTGTCTCGAAGTCCAGAGCGAATGTTGTCTGTGCTTCCAAAGGACGCCTTGTGTCATGTGACGTGTGAAGCAAAGGCAAGCTGCATGGCAAGTAGCTGGATCTTGGTCTCTCAAGAGCCTCTTGAGACGATTGCTATAGGAGAGACCGAAGGCTATGAAGAGAGAGAGACCGTGTGAGGTTCCAGCAGCCTTGAGAAGAGCCAGAGCCACACTAGAGAGGCCCTGCATGGCTCATAGGTCAAGGCTGGAGAGAGGCTGTCATAGTATTGTGGACTCAAACCTGGAGACGCACCTTGGCAAGCAGGTACAGTATTGGGACACAGGGAAAGCCTCCATAAATACAAGGCCACAGACACTTCATGGGCCCCAGCATAGACCCAGCCCTGGGAGCAGAGCCTTAGTGCCTTGTGCAGTCACCCTTCCCAGTTTGTCTGGAGACCTGGTTCCCTCTATGTTCTGTGGAACAGACTCCTTCTAGTCGGTGTGCCTCTTCTGCACTGGATTATAGTTCTGAGTTTACCACATATTTCCTCAAGAGGGGATGCACTTCATCCTTGATTTCCACAGCCCCGTAGGGGTTCACATCAAAGGTGGCTTCGTGATGGGTTTACTCTATGCAGACATGTGTCTCCAGACCTTTGCAGGAGGCCTTTCCTGATTGTCCCTGCTGCCCATGCATAGGTTTACCCCTATCTTATCATAGGTAAAATGTATATTTATTTATTTATCTATTTATATTCGTTTATTTGTCCTCTGTCCAACTAGAGTGCAAGCAATTGAGAAGAGAATCTCACTTCGTGGAGATGTTGCCATGTCCGCCACCTAGCACAGTTCTCCCACATAATAGATGCACAATAAATATCTGGATGAATGAATGCTTAAACGTAAGAGTGAAAAGATGCAGGGCTTGGGACGTGGCTCCGTTGGTAAAGACCTTGCACAGCAGACACAAAGCCCTGGGTTCCATCTCCAAGAACTCTGAAACCAGGTGTAAAACAAGCCTGCAACCCTAGCAAGAGGTGGACAGATGGCTTGAGAGCTTGTCTCAAACAAACCCCCGAAACAAAAAGAATGCATGTCTCAAGGAAGGTAGGTTCTCAAACTCCCTAGTTGCACCTTGTCCCTACATGCCTCAGGCTTCAGAGCAGCAGCAATGCCAGAAACAAGACTGTAGTGGCCCACAATTGAAGTATTCAGGTCTTTCGGTGTGTTTTTCTTCAGCTACCCCCTAACAAAGATCATCTGGCTTGGGTTCAAATTCTTAACAGTTTCATTTTCTCTCGGTTTCATTTTCGCTATGAGATAAGGATGCGGCGGGACGGGAAACTGCCTGGCAATAGACGCGGAGCTCCGCAGCCCTTCCCCCTTCGGCTCTCCCGGAAGAGCGCGGTCATCCCGGGGCCCTGGCGCCGAGCACCTGCACGTCTTCCCCGCGCCCGGGCTGGGCGGGGCGGGGCTTGCAGGTTGCCCTGCCCTCATGCTCGCTCACTGAAGACTCGGGCAAAGTCCTTCCCGCCCGGCTCCTGCGACCCCGAGCGGGCGTCAGCGGCACCTTCTGCGGCTGCGCTTACGCCTGCGCCTGCGCAACAGCGCCCGGAGAAAAACTCAAGGGGGGGGGTGAAGAAGGGGCCGGCCTTCGAGCGACAGCGACGCAAGATGGCAGCCACCACAGGCTCGGGTGAGCGGGGGCGCCGGGCATGCTGGCAGACGCGGCGCGGGCTGCTTGGGCTGGGTCCGAAGCTAGCGGAGGCCATGGTGGCCGGGCCGGGACTCCGCGCTGTCCCTGCAGCTGCGTTTGGCTGCGCGGCCCGGCCTGGGACGAGCAGGCGGCGGCCGGAAGCCCGGGCGGGGGCAGCCGGGCCGTGGGCGGTGCGGCCAAGCCGGAGGCTCGGGCGCCTCCGGGGGGCGGGGGTTGGGGGAGAGGCCGGCAGAGGGGCCGAGTGTGTTCGGGAATGCCCGGGCAAGGTCCCGCTGGGAGCTGGCCCGAGCATCTGGGAACCGGGGATGCCTGGCGGGAGACGCGGGCGCTACCCTAGGGAGCACAGGAGGAGACGGAGCCTCGCGGGCCGCAGGCGAGGCCGCCCGGGGCCCCGCGCCAATTTAAGGTCGGGGCTGCGAGAGAGAGATAATCATGGTGGTCGCTTCCCCGGGAAATCGGGGCACCTGCACGGGCTGAGCCAGGACGGCTGCAGTGGGAGCAGGCCTGGGTTGCAGAGACCAGGGATAGATTTCAGAAGGCGCTCTGGGAGCCGAGCGCCGCGTTGGATGGGCACAAGCAGGTGCCTCGGAAGCCCTGGTGTGTGTGTGTGTGGGGTGTCTGTTGGGGCGTGTCGCCGTTGGGAAGGCTCCTGCGGTGGGGAGAATGGGATGGGGTGCAGTCCCGCAGATGCTTCTCTTAGAGAAGAAAAGCCTCTTCCTGCACGGAGCCGATGGAGGAAGTGCCTGTCACTCCCTCTACTTCGGATAATTGGGGAAAATATGTGGGTTCGACTCAAACTCTCCATTATCTGGATGGGAGCGAGAGGAACAGTGAAATGAGAACCCTTGGATCAAATGAAAGAGATAGCAAGAGGGAAAAGGGGGTGCTTTTAGGGGAGAAGCTCTGACGGTCTCTGGTGGGCTAAAGGAAGGCCAGATGGGGAAACCTGGAGGGCCTGCCTCAGGACGGACAACTTACACTTGATGTGGGCACGGACTCTGGCAGTCTAGACTAGAGAAGGTGGAGTGGGTTTGGTGAAGGGGATCCCCTGGGGTCTGGGAAGGCACGAGAGTCTGCTTTTCCAGTGAAGGATTTAGGAGTGACTGAGTGCTCTCTTCTGGTGTGGGGCTGCACCCTCGGGAGTCTGTCGGTGGAGGTAGGGCAGTGAGTAAGGACGGGCCACCAGCCCGGGCACTGGTGTTTTGGGGCTGTGAGGCCACAAGAGCAGAAAATGTTGTGGGGGTAGGAAGTGGAGAGGTTCTGCCTGCAGTGACCCACTACACAGTGCCTGGTGTGTCCTGGAGAAGACTGCAGGGCCAAGTCAGTCCATTCACCAACAAACACATGGCCATGGGTGCTTGGGAAGACCAAGTCTGAGTCAGACTGGACTGCAGTGGGATGGAGGCATCTTCCAGAGCAGTGCCAGGCAGCCAGCACTAGGGTGGCACTGCCACTCAGCTCTACTTTAGGACATCCCATGATCCGGTTTGACAGCCACTTCTAACTTCTGAGGCCCTGCCCGTGCCTCAGGAGTGCAGATAAAAACAGAAGCTCAGCAGCAGCTGCTGTGTACGGAATCCAAAAGAGCTTGGGCTGGGGTGGGGCTTGGTGCTAGAGTGCTCCAGCAAGTTGGAGGCCCTGGGTTCCATGCCTAGCACCACAAAAAGAAGCAAGCACTTAGCACAGTTTAGATAGACTTCAGGGTACCCGGAAACAGGCTTTCCTCAGCGTCTCTCCATCTCCCAAATGGTCACTGGGGCCTGTTGTGTCTTGTATGAGTAGCAGAGAAGGTAGCCATAGCACTGTCCTTCGGTTTCATTCAAACCAGACAGAAGGCCATTCAGGATGGAAATAAAGTGACTCCGAAAAGCAGGAAGTGCTCTGAAGAAAACCGTGTGCTGTGCTGAGCGAGTCTGGTGAGGAGCGGACAGGCTTTTCTCAGGGGCAACATTGGAACTGAGGCCAGTGGTGGGAAGAGCAAGTCCTGCGGCCTGTGATGATGGCCGTGAGGAAGGACCATTGGTGCAGTGGCCCTGTGTTGGGGACACTTGTGTTGAAAGATGAGATTAAAGGCCATGGGCCAGTGAGGTGAAGGTCCCACAGGCAAAGGCCCTTTCGAGCCTTGGGCCCTGAGTTTGATCTCCAGAACCCTCATGGTTCGAGGAAAGAACCAGCTTCCTCCAGTTGCCCACTGACCTCCACAGGTGCCCCTCCCCTAACGAAAGGCCTTAGTAATGAGAGGGAGAGAGATGACTTTGGGTTTAATAAGTGCAAGGGGAAGCCATGGAACCAATGCCTGGTATGAGCAGGCATTCGGTGACTGATTGAATGCCTTGAAGAGAAGGAGTGATGAGCTCTGACTTGAGCCCCAAGGCATCAAGAGGCTGCAGTGCCAAGGGGGGAAACAGGACCTTAGTTACACTTGGTGCTTAGCCTCTGCTCTCCTCTACATCTTTCAGGTGTGCTCAGGCCTCAGGCCACCTTTAGACTGAGCCTGGTCATTAACCTGTGCCCTGGTTGCCAGGAAACCACTGTGTAGCCTTGGAGTCCCTGTGAGGGCCAACCTCAGGTGGTGTGGTCACTGCTGCTGGCACCTTCCCTTATTGTTTGCTGTTGTGATTTTGGCGCAGGTCTCAGGGAGGAGCTGAGACGAGCCCACTACAGCCACTCAAGATGTCTACAGTTCAGGGGACTTCTCTCCTGTGTGTCCAGGACTGCAGGATGTCAGACGGTGGCCCATGGCTGCCAGGTCCTTCCTCTCATCCAGCAGCGTACAACGTTGTGCTGCCCTGAGCTGACAGTTAACTAGATACCAAGTGCCAGAGTGACAAGCCCTGGCAGGATGCCACTGTAAATATACACAGCAGGGGTGTGGCCTCTCGAACACATCCAACTTCTAGAAATGTCACCATCTGGGCGGTAGAGATTGGGTCTTTCCTTCCACTCAAGGGTGTTCCCCAGACAGCTAGGGATGGGAGATGAGAACTGAGCCCCTGTAGTAGGCCCCAGTTCCCACAGGTCTCACCATGACACCGTGAGCCCTTACAGCCAAGTGCCATTTCTCCCTAATGGCCTGCTTTCTGGATATGTGCTTCTGAATGTGCTCAACCTGAGAAGCAGAAGCCAGGCCTCACCTGAGAAGCAGAAGCCAGGCCTCACAGTGGGGCCTGCTTGGTGAGCCAGTGCAAGTAGGATTTCTTTCTCTTTGATATTATTTTGTGTAGTTTTAAGACATATCATGTAGCCTAGACTGCTCTTGAACACAGTGTAGAGTTGAGGATGACCTTGGACACACCTCTGATCCTACTGCCTCCAGCTCCCAAGTGCTGGGATCATAGGTATGTGCTGCCACCTACTAATATATCCTAACTAACTAACTATATAACTAACTGCCGCTGGGCAGTGGTGGCGCGCGCCTTTAATCCCAGCACTTGGGAGGCAGAGGCAGGCGGATCTCTGAATGCGAGGTCAGCCTGGTCTACCTATGTAGAGTTCCAGGACCGCCAGGGTTACAAAGGATTGCCAAGTGAGGGCTCGACAAGGTGGCTCTCTGGTTGAGAGCACTTGCTCTTCCAGAAGACAGAGCTTTGTTCCCGGGATCACACCTGGCTGCTCCAACTGTCTCTAAGTCCAGCTTCCAGGGGTCGGGTGCTCTCCTGTGGCCTCCATGGGCGCACAGACACATGCATATGAATAAACACAAAAATGGATCCTTAGAATTGCCAAGTGAGTTTTCATGAGGCTTTTGCTTCTTCACTCTAATTTAAAGGCTGATAATGTAGCTTATGTAACGCACTTGCCTAGCTGGCCCTAGGTTTGGTTCCCAGCATCAAAAGAATAACAAAATCACCTCAGCCTTCCCTTCCCTCCCTCGCTTACTCGGTCCTGAGTTGAAACTACTGATGTTTGATAACAGCTGAATGAATACAAGCTAGGGGTCCTCTGCCCAATCCTGAAAGGTGATCCCCACCCTACCCCCACAGGTTCTCTGTAACCCTGGCTGTCCTGGAACTCACTGCATAGACCAGGCTAGCCTCAAACTCGGGGCCCACCTCTGCCTCCCAAGTGCTAAAGGCATGTATCACCATGAATTCTGTGTTTGAGGAAGTTGTTCTGTGCCCTTACTCTGAGTAGTTGACACCTGCTGAGCTGGGACACCTGTGTGTCACACATAGAGTAAGTAGGTCCTTATTCTTATCTCAGTACAAGCCTTCTCATGAGAGGATCTCACTATGTAGCCTAGCCTGGGGGTACAGGTGTGTACCACAAGCCTGGCTCCAAGACCTGACCTTGCACTTGCTGGGCTGGTACTGGCTTGAGCACATGCTCTCACTTCTGGAACCTGAGGCAGATACCTCTTGGGAAGGGATTGGGCTGCTCTGGTGAGTTCTCTGACCGGATGTGTGACTTAGGCATGCAGAGGAGACAGTGGGTCTGACAGGTAGGGTGATACAGAGGTGTGGAGCTCACGGGACTGTTGCAGAAGGAAGGGACAGGATTCAGTAGCTCCTTCCTGGGCTGGACTTGCACCTCATTCTTGATTGCTGAGCCGCCAACAGTCTCCCATCATGTCACACTGAGCTATAAAGATTGACAGGTAATTGGGAGTTGGAGAAATGGCTCAGTGGTTAAGAGCACTGGAAAGGACCCAGGTTGGGTTCCCAGCACCCACAAATGCCTATAACTTCAGATCCAGGAGATGCAGCTTCTTCTTCTGACTTCTTAGGGCACCAAGCACATACATGGTACATTTACATACATACAAGCAGGCAAAACATTTATATACGTAAAAAGATTAACAGGTTTCCTGGCGTCTCCTAGAGTCGCTAGTTTCTTTTTTTTTTTTTTCTTTTTTTCTGAGACAGGGTTTCTCTGTGTAGCCCTGGCTGTCCTGGAACTCACTCTGTAGACCAGGTTGGCCTCGAACTCAGAAATCCACCTGCCTCTGCCTCTGCCTCTGCCTCCCAAGCACTGGGATTAAAGGCGTGCGCTACCACTGCCCGGCTCGAGCCACTAATTTCTGCCTATGATAGTCAGAGGCCTGTCACATTGCTGGGCGGCCCTCAGAGCTCATTCATGAATTCCCAGAGGAGGGCATCTCAGGCTGGCTGGAAATCAGAGCATGAGTCATTTGCCCACTGTTCATTTCAGTAATACTACATCCCAGGGCACCTTTCAGGTCTTGTCACCTTCTGAAGCTGGGGCAGCACTCGGCCTTGGTGCAGGCTGCTGTGCTGCCTGAACTCTCCTGGTCTCTGAGATCCAGAAGTCTGCCATCAGAAACTGGGCTCTAGGCCCCTCTGTGCTGCGCGCTGCCGAAGCCAGTTCTCCAAATATGTTTGTATTTTAATTTTTTTAAAATTAATTAATTCATTTATTTAATTTATGTGAGTACACTGTAGCTGTCTTCAGACACACCAGAAGAGGGCATCAGATCCCATCACATGGTTGTGAGCAACTAAGTGGTTGCTGGGAATTGAACTCAGGACCTTTGGAAGAGCAGTCAGTGCTCTTAACCACTGAGCCACCTCTCCAGCCCCCCTGCCTTAGCCTCTTAAGTGCTACAGTTACATAAGTGAGCTCCCATTTTTAGTCAGGGTCTTACTGTGCAGTTCTAGCTGACCTCCAGCTCAGACTTATCTGTCTCTGCCTCTCAGGTGCCACCACACGGATTTTGTTTTGTTTTTGAGACAGGGTCTGTGTGCCTTGGCTGGCCTGCACTCAGATCTGCATGGCTCACCTGGCTTGCTTTCTTGGTTTTGTTTGGGGTTGTGTCTCATGAGCCCAGATTGACCTCTAACTTGACTTGTAAAGGAGAGG
>CM052701.1:11135066-11184790 GCA_028551405.1 Uromys caudimaculatus
CGCATGGGGCCAGAGCATAGAATGTTTTCTCCTTGCTCCCTTGAGACACAGTCACACCGAACCAGCAGCTCCTTGATCGTCTAGTGCTGGGCACATAGGCAGGCACGTTCTCCTATACCTGTTTTCTACTTGGCTGTGTGGGATTTGAACTCAGATCCTCACACTTGCAGAGCAGGTACCCTTGCCATTGAGCTATCTCCTGGTCCTCCCTCTCATTTTTTATTTAACTCTGAGCAAAGTAATTGTGTTGTTTGCCTTTTGCCTGTGATGTCCAAACCTGGTGTTTACTGAAGGATGTCACCCATATAGCTGAACAATGCAGCTGGCTCTCCTGGGTGTGACAGATGCTAATGATTCTGAGCCAGTGGGTCAAGTATGCTTTATGTTTTTGCTGTTCCTTTTTTTTTTTTTTTTTTTTTCCAATGACCACATTTGCTATTATTTAGTGTTTTCAGTCAAATGGCTCTTTTGCTTGTATACTTGTCTTGGGGGTAGCTCAGGTGGTAAGACCTTGTAAGACTGAGGACCTGGCTTTGGACCTCAACCCCAAGTGGAAGCTAAGCAGGCAGACATGGTGGCGCATGTCTGTGACCTCAGCATTTGGAATATGGAGACAGGATTCCTGGGCTTCACTGCCCAGCCTTCACAGTCTATCCGTGAGTACCAGCCACTGAGAGACCCTGCCTCAAAAAATGCGGTGGACAGCTCCTGAGGACCCATACCCAAGGTACATGCCTGTGCACACATGTGTGCACAGTTCTCCCCTCACCCCTATTTTTTTTTTTTTTTTTTTTTTCTTTTAAAGATTTGGTTTCTCTGTAGTCCTGGCTGTCCTGGAATTTGTTCTGTAGACCAGGCTGGCCTCAGCCTCAGAGATCAATTCACCTCTGCCTCTCACGTGCCAGGTTAAAAGGCGAGTGCCATCATTCCCAGCTTCAAACACAATTTTTTAAAAAGGAGCTTTACTGTCGGGCAGTGGTGGCTCACACCTTTAATCCCAGCACTTGGGAGGCAGAGGCAGGTGGATTTCTGAGTTCGAGGCCAGCCTGGTCTACAGAGTGAGTTCCAGGATAGCCAGGGCTACACAGAGAAACCCTGTCTCTAACTCCACCCCCACCCGCCCCCAAAAAAGAGCTTTACTGTGAATGGGAGTTAGAATGATGTAATTTGTCTTCAGTAAAGTCTGTGGTGCTGTAAATAGAGGCTGGGGGAGGTGTCTGCCAGGCCTGTGCTCTATCACTGTGCTCACCCCAGCAGTAATGAAACTGCTGCTGCTGCTGCTGCTGTTGGGGAGACTGGGCCTTTTAACTGCTGGGCCCTATGCTGCCTCCTAATCCAGGGAGCCACTCCTTTTTTTTTTTTTTTTTTTTTTCTTCGAGACAGGTTTTCTCTGTGTAGCCCTGGCTGTCCTGGAACTCACTCTGTAGACCAGGCTGGCCTCGAACTCAGAAATCCGCCTGCCTCTGCCTCCCAAGTGCTGGGGTTAAAGGCGTGCGCCACCACTGCCCTGCTGAGCCACTCCTTTTTAAAGTTTATTTTATGTTCATTGATGTTTTGCCTGCATGTATGTCTGTGAAGGCGCTGGATCCCCTGGAACTGGAGTTACAGGTAGTTGTGAGCTGCCATGTGGGTGCTGGGAATTGAAGCCAACCAAGTCCTCTGGAAGAGCAACCAGTGCTTGTAACCACTGAGCCATCTCTCCAGGAGGTCAGTCATAACAGGGGCTGTGGCACTGGAGGATGAAGCACTCCATCACGGCTAAGGTCACCTCATGGTCCGTGAGCACGTCTGTCCCAGATGCTCACACCAAACCTGTGGTGCTAGAGTTGACCCCTCTTTCTCACACACCACAGGCCATCTGACAGAAATCCTGTTTGCTGGGGCACCATGCACTCCTTGCCCACCACATGGGTCCTTTTCAGCATCCCCCTCCCAGCACTTGGGGTCTGTCTGAGTTGGGGCATGGCTGTGGTCACTTTGAGAACTCTTACTCTTGTTCCTCTGTGCTGTCAGAGGCCTTTTCTGCTGCCCCACGCTTCCCAGTTCCTCTGCTGGGTAGGCATCTGCACACTGTTCCTTGGCACTAAGAAATGTCAGACCTGGAGACCTGCTGTCCCCTGAGCCACCCCTCATCTGGGCCTTTGTCTCACTTTCTTCTTCTTCAGGCCGTCAGCAGAGACCTGTTACCCCCATCTTACACAGTTCACGTGTTCATGTTTACCCCACAACCCTTCTGGGTGGGGATTCAAATACAGGCACTGCTTCCTGCCTGTCTCCCAGTGCCTAGGGCATGGCTGCCATGAAGGCACAGGTGAGCTATGTGCCCTGCACATCAGGAAGCCCAGGACAGGACAGGACTCTCCTCAGTATAGAGTGAGGCTGGAGGCTGGCCAGATGAGGCTCAGTGTTCAAAGAGAGCTAGTGGCCTGGATAGATCCTAAGTTTTTCTCAGAGAAAGTTGCAGGGGAGACCAGGAGCAAGCCTTGTGGTGCCACTGCTGGCATGGATTCCCTAAGCCAGAGCTCAGGTGCCTGGTGTGGACATGGCGATGTCTGTGTTGTCTTCATGGGCAGCTTGCTGGGCTTTGGGGCTGAAAAATAAACCAGAGGGGCCGAGGCTTACGGAGTGGAAAAGCCTCGAGCACTTCTGGCTGACAGCTACTTGTGGGGACAGCATTTCATGATACAATGCTTGTCTCTAAGCATCCCAAAGTCTCTACAGCCAGGAGCATCCCCAAGTCTCTGCAGCCTCCAAAATGTGCCATACCATGACTGCATAAAAGGAAGTGCTGTGTTGGCATTCCTCTCTGCCAGTGCTCAGATTAAAGGGAGCAGCAGCTAGACTGGGCATTGGGCTGGGCTGTGTGGAGGGGCTGGGGCAGGCAAGCATCCCTCTGTCTCCCCAGGGCTCTGTGTGAGGCAGCCATTGGCAGCTCTGTGCATGCCGTCCTCGGCACAGACTGGAGATGAGCAGCCTGCTCTAGGCTTACATCTCTCCCTGAATTTGCCAGAATCTTGAATTTCTTTCCATTTGTTTTAGGAGTAAAAGTCCCTCGAAATTTCCGACTGTTGGAAGAACTGGAAGAAGGCCAGAAAGGGGTCGGCGACGGCACAGTTAGCTGGGGTCTGGAGGACGACGAGGACATGACACTTACAAGATGGACAGGCATGATAATTGGGCCTCCACGAGTAAGCGCCAAGCTCCGGCTGTAACTGTCATTGTGTTAAGCTCACTGTGCCTTCTTTAAAGCAGTGGTAGCCTTGTTGGCAGACACTCACCAGTGGTTTCTCAAGTGTGCTGTTCTTTCTCTGACCAATTTCAGTTTATACATTTAAGCCATTCTGGTGCGGTTTACTCCTCTTTGGTAAGCGAATCCTGTGTAGTCAGTAGTGTAGATTTACACGTCAGTGTAGACAGAGGCCTTCGAGCTGCCGTCCCCCACCTGAACTCAAGACAAAGTGAGCACTTGGACGGCATCCACCTTCCCAGCTTTGCTGTGCCTTTGTGTCATGCCTGTCACTCAGCACAGGTTCAAGTCCCGCCATCAGCTCTGCTGGGTCTAAAAGTATTTAAAACCCAGGGCTAAAGAAGGGGGGCAAGCAAGCCTAAGAGAGCTCTGCTTTGTGAGGCCCTGGCCAGTGTATGTGTGAGGGTGCATGGGTAGCCCTCCAGAATTGTCATCCAGTGCTCACAAGGTCGATGTCACATCCTCCTGCGTAACCACATTCCAGATTACAGGTGGGGAAGCTGACCCAGGGTGAAGTCACCTGCCCAGGGTCACAGAACTGGGTCTGTTTGTCAAGCCTGTGCTCCTCCCTGCCCACTGGTCACTGACACTCCTCCTGAGAAGTCGAGTGTTCATTGGTCGGCACTAACGTGGCAGGGAGTTTACCACAGGTACAGGAGAGAGCACGGGGAGGGGAGACCCTAACTGACCCTGAGTGTGGCTGGGCCTGCCCAGTGTGCTTTTGCCTAAGGTGACAGCTTCCTTCCTTACCGGCAACAGCAAGGCACAGTAGAAATAGGAGAGCAGACCTGCCTCCGGCTCATTAGCATTCACTCTTGAAGTTCATCTTAGAGGGTCATTGAGCAGCCTTGTACTTCACTTCTAAGTCATCTTTGCAACTCTGATGTCGGCTGCAAGGGTTAATGTGTACATTCCCCACTTCCTCCTCCCTGTGACAGCAGCCTGCTGAGTCTCTGGAGAGTACCCAGGAAATTCATATAGATGGCTCTGCAGCTTCTCTCCTTCCTCAGGATCCAGTCTCTAGGGAGATGTTCTCCTTAGAGCACCTGTGGGTGGCTCAGGCTCAGGCAGATGCAGAGGCTGTGGACCTTGTGCATCACTGAGCCGTCAGCTCTACTGGATGCTGAGAGGCTCTTGTGAGAACTAAACAGGAACTTGCTATGCCACAGTTGCCCACATCCTAGCACAAGGTGGGGGAGGCAGAAGGACCAACCAGTCAGTCACAGTGGTCTTTCAGGCCAGTATGTATCCTTGAGACACTGTCTCAAAAGAGACAGATGAGCTGAAGACGGCTCAGTGGCCAAGAGCACTTGTTATTCTTGCAGAGAACTGTTCTTAGCAGCCACCTATGTGAAGGTTCACAACTGTCCATAACTCCAACTCCAGGGTACACGTGAAGCACACACGTGAGCAAAACAAAAGGACAGACAGACAGAACTCTAAACAGCTTGTAAATGCTATTGAAAATGTCCTGCCTAAATGTTCAGGCTAGGTATTGCTACAGCACACGCCTATAAACTCAGAAGGTGAGGCAGGAGGATTGCTGCAAGTTTAAGGCATCTTGGGCTACGTACAAAGATCCTTTCTCTATCAAAAATTGCTTGGATTGTCCTGAACTAGGTTTTACCCTTTTCTAAAGGGTGGAGCGCGTACCAAGGCACTAAAGCACTGGATACTTCCCATGTGTCGGTTGTACGGGCTGGCAGTGCAGCCCAGTGGATGGGATCTGCCTTAGGACCCCACAGGTGCTTGCGTGGCAAACCGCATCATGCCTCTGAAACACACTCCAAGCAGACCAGCCCATCTTTTGTTTAAGATAGAGTAGTGGCTCAGACCTAATCCCAGCTCTTGGGAGGCCAAGGCAGGAGGATCACTATTGGTTGGAGGGTAGCCTGGGCTACACATCCATATCCTGTCTCAAAAACAGAAGAGGAAGCCGGGTGTGGGTGGGGCACACCTTTAATCCCAGTGCTCAGGAGGCAGGGTAAGGCAGATCTCTGAATTTGAAGCCAGCCTGGTCTACATCTTGCCTTGCAGACCAGGGTGGACTTCCAGTCTTCCTGCCCCAGGCTCCCAAATGCTGGGACCTAGAGCTTTGGACATGACAGGCAGGTGCTCCACCACTGGGCTGTGTCTGTTGGCCATTTATGTTTTAATTATGTGCGTCTGCTGGTGTCCCCAAGTGTTGGGTGGTGGATTCCCCTGTGATCCACTGACAGGGGTGTTAGGCACCAACTAGGTGCTCTGTAAGAACAGTGTGAGCTTTGAACAGCAAAGCCATCTCTGTGGTTCCCAAACCTAATTTTTTGAGATTATAGTTTGATGATGTGGCGCAGGCTGGCCTCAGATGCAAGATTCTGCCCCTGAAGTGCTGAGGTCACGTGTGTCTCCTTGCCTGGTTTAGAGTGCTCCTAAGTGCTATTTGACTTTCCTCATCGATCTGATGCGGTACCTACAGGGATCTGGTGAGCGAGCACATGGCGTCCACAGGCGGGGGGCAGGGCCGAGAGCTGGTGCTCGGCCAGCCTCCCCTCTTCTTCATGCTCTGTAGCCCGGCATCCAGGGCAGCTCAGTTCGTGGTGCCAAGCCTGGCAGCAGGGGTTGATTGAGTACACACACTAGTGCGTGAGTGTGTGCGTGAGTGTGTGGGTGAGTGTGTGCGTGTGTGGGTGAGTGTGTGAGTGAGAGTGTGGGTGAGTGTGTGGGTGAGTGTGAGTGTGTGGGTGAGTGTGAGTGTGTGGGTGAGTGTGAGTGAGTGTGTGGGTGAGAGTGTGGGTGAGTGTGAGTGAGAGTGTGAATGAGTGTGAGTAAGTGGGTGAGTGGAAGTGAATGCATGAGTGTGTGTGTGTGTGTGTGTGTGTGTGTGTGTGTGTGTGTGTGTGTGTGTGTGTGGCGTCCGGCTAACATGGCCACCACAGTAGTTGTCACTTAGTATTGGATCATTTTCCTTGCAGTAAGAACTATGGGTGGTGACTTCACCGACCCTGCCTGAGTCTCCTTCCAGAGGCGCTGTGGAGCTGCTGACTGCCAGGCATCTGTTCCCAGCAGAGCTCTGTGGCACCTGCAGTACTTTGCCCCTTGGCACTGCCACACAGAGCTCCATCTTGGGTGTGCCTGTTTAGTCTTCACTCACTGCTGTCGGCATTGGGACTGACACTGGTGATGGTGGAGGCTTCAATTCTGTAGAGAATGTACCAGGGCTGGCATTGCCAGCTGAGATGGCAGCTGTCGGGCATTTTGTGGAGCTTGGGCTTTGCTGGCAGTGTGTGCAGTGTGGTCTCTGTCACCAGCTCTGTCCTGTTCTTTTTCAAACCTACACCTTCATCTTTGTTCTGAGACATCTTAGAGTCTCACTGCAGCCCAGGATTGGCCTGGGACATAGAGCAACTCCACCTCAGCCTCCCACAGCTGGGGTTACTCGCCTAAGCGGCCACCCTGGTATCCCTATAGTTTTGATTAACTTAGTTCTCTGAGGTAAAAAAACAAACTCATAAAAGCAACTTTCTAAGTTCTTCATATCATTGTTCTGCTTCATAAGGCTCATAAGGCATGTGCTCTAAAACTGAAAACCTACTTGGTGGTTTTTTTAACTTGGGATCTTAGGTAGTATAGGCTGGTCTTAGGTAGTATAGGCTGGTCTTAGGTAGTATAGGTTGGTCTTGAACTCTGAACGTCCTGCTTCCACTTCCTAAGTGTATGGCTGTGAACCATCATACCTTGCTCTGACATAAGTTTTGTTTTTGTTTTTTTTTTTGTTTTTTCGAGACAGGGTTTCTCTGTGTAGCCCTGGCTGTCCTGGAACTCACTCTGTAGACCAGGCTGGCCTCGAACTCAGAAATCCACCTGCCTCTGCCTCCCAAGTGCTGGGATTAAAGGCATGCGCTACCACTGCCCGGCTTGACATAAGTTTTTTTAAGATAGGATTTTACTTAGTCCTTGCAAGGCTGAGGCTGACTCTGTCATCTCAAACTGGCAGAGATTTGCCCTCCTCCTACGTCCCGGGTACTTGAGACCCTAGGGTGTGTGTGCTAGCAGCATCGTTTTGTATATGTATACGTTCCTTCATTTAGAGGCAGTTACGGTGCTTGCTACTCCAGAGGACCAGAGTTCATCCCCAGCATCCATGCTGCCCACTGCTGCCTGCAGTTCCAGCTCCAGGCCCTCTTCTGGCCTCTGTGGATACTGCGCATGTGTGCACAAACAATCTTACACATAAGTAAAGTGTTCACATTTACTTATTCATATGCATTCACTCACATATAATGTGTGTGCATGCACTAGAGTGTGGGTGTAGAAGTCAGAACACGGAATCGTCTGTTCTCCTTCCCACCCTGTGGATCCCAGGGATTGATCTTAGGTGGGCAAGTGTCTTTACTTGCTGTGTCAGTTCACTGGCCCTTGACACAGCATCTGAACAACACCCAAGAAACTGATGTACTGCACTGTTGGGGAGTGATGTTAGAGCTTCCTGCATGTCAGGCAGGTGCTGTACAGCCGGGCCACACCCTGCCCAGTCGGCCTTGAGCCCTTTATAGCCCAGCATGGCTTGAGTATCAGCTGAGCCTCAGTCATAGGCCTGTACCCCTGGGCCTCAGTCACAGGCCTGCACCCCTGGGCCTCAGTCACAGGCCTGCACCCCTGGGCCCCAGTCACAGGCCTGCACCCCTGGGCCTCAGTCACAGGCCTGCACCCCTGGGTCTTAGTCACCAGGCCTGTACCGCTGGGTCCAGATTGCCAATTGAGTTTTGCTAGATGTGTGTGTGTGTGTGTGTGTGTGTGTGTGTGTGTGTGTTTTGAAGACAGGGTCTCTCTGTGTACAGAACTCGCTCTGTAGACCAGGCTGGCCTCAAAGTCAAGAGATTGACCTGCCTCTGCCTCCTGAGTGCTGGGATTAAAGGGGTGAGCCACCACTGCCTGGCTATTTGTTTTTTGTTTTGTTTTGTTTTTTGTTCTTTCTTTTTTCTTCTTCTTTTTTTTTTTTTTTTTTCTTTCTTTTTTTTTTTTTTCTGAGACAGGGTCTCACTGTAGTTCATGACAATCCCCCTGCCTCTGCCTCCTGAATGCTAGGGTTAAAAGTGTGATTCGCTGTGCCTACTTTATAAATGTAAGGTGTGCACAGTGTGGCCTGAAGTTCCACTAAAACTTACTGTAGATTGGAGCTTTGTTCTTCTTCTTCTAGTTTTTGTTTTTGTTTTTGTTTTTGTTTTGTTTTGTTTTTTTAACATATTGCTCAAAAGTACTGTAGAGAATAATTTTGTGTTGCCAGTAGAAGGAATGTGCCTTGGGATCCAGCACTCTGTGCTGATGCGAAAGAGAAAGTTCCAGACCATCCTGGCTACAGCGCGAGACCCTGCCTCCTCCCATGAGTGGGGGACCGGGGCGAGGCACTGTACTCAGCAGTCTCCGGGTGTAGCCCAAGCTGGTCTCATCTTGTTGTGAACCTGCTGCCTTCCGGGTGGTGGACTCTCAAGCATGGGCCATCAGACCTGGCAGGTACTAATGGATAGAACCTGTCCACGGGCTGGGCGGGCATGCAGAGGAAGCCCCAGGGCTGCATTACAAGTTAGGCACATAGTGTGTTGGTTTGGGGTACCCTGCTGTGATGGGGACGGAGCCTAGCACCCTGTACGCCCTCAGCAAGTGCTCTAGCCTCGAGCCACACCCCAGTGCTTTCTTGCTGAGACAGGGCCTGTCTTTTGTGTATATGGCATTTTGTCTGCATGCATTGTTTGTGTACCATATGTGTGCCTGCTGTCCACCGAGGGTACCATGTCCCCTGGAATTGGGGCTATAGGTGGCTTTGAACTACCTGTGGGCACTGGAGCTGGACCACGGCCTTCTGTAAGAACAGCCAGTGCTCTTAGCTGCTCCCCAGACCCTTTCCTTGTTTGTTTTGAGGTAGGGCCTCACTTTAGAGCTCTCACCTGGAACATTGAACTGTGGCAGTCTTGCCTTGACTTCTTTCTCCTCGGTGCTCCTGGGGGTTGTAGGTCTTTATAGACCCTGTGCTGGGAGCTGAGGGGCTAATCCTGCTTGGGGACACCTCAGCAGATGGGAACACTCGAGTTATGAGCAGCACTCCACCCAGACCCTATAGCCGGGCTTTGCTGACCATGCTGGACAGATGGCGGGTGGCAGCGCTCTGGAGAGGGGGAGGGGAGCTTGAGCCCGGGAAGGGCATCTTTGAGCACTGGCTTATCTTGGCGTGAGCATGGTTTGCATGGGTGTGTTATGGATGACCTGACTGATAAGGGGACACTCAGGCTGTGTTCAAGGGTGTTTAAAAGACCCCGAGACCAGTAGGTGGCGCTGCTTGCACAGGAGCAGCTGCTTTGTGTGTGACACTGCCACCTACCTGCTAAAGAAAGGTGGCCCTGCTCCAGGGCACAGCTCCCGTGTGGGAGGTCTCTGCAGTGTTGTCTTTAGACACGGTCACAGAGTGGGGTACTTGCTGCTTGCACCAGGCCTTCGGGGCTGTGTGGTGGTTCTGGTTGGGGTGGATGGCCCATGCATGATGGGGCTGGGACCAGGCCCTGGTGCTGGTGTGGGCCTCAGGCTGTCCTGAGTTTCTCAACGAAGGGATGGTTGGCATTTTAACTGTGGGTAGAGGTCAGCAGACACCTTTTGTAGTCTTTCCCTCCTTCTGCCTTGACAAGCTTGCATGACAAGCCGCTTTACCCCTGAGCCACCTCCAAAGCCCTCAAAATAATTTTCATTTATTTGAGATAAAGATATACCTAACCCAGACTCCTAAGGCTCAAGGTCACTATGTTCCTGTGGATGACCTTGAACTCTTGGGGTTACAGGTGTGTACCACCACACCCAGACACAGTTGACATTTCAGAGTTGATGCTGTCCTGATGGTCTGTCGCCTCGGCTGCATGGTCTCCTGCTTCACTCACTCGATGCTGGTGGCATCTCAGATCACCGTAACTACACAAGAGAAAGGAGGTTCTAGGCACTGATGGCTACGGAGGTGGCCTTGGGTCCGACTCATTGACACTTACACCCTAGTTCCCTCCCATGTCTGTCCTTTGCTTATTCTCTTGAGGCATCCACAAGTCACCAGGTGGTCTGGGGCAACATTGTCTCCAAGTTGTTGGAAGTTGTGCCTCTCTTAGGTCTTTGTAACTCACCTCTGTACTCCCTTTTTCCAGACAATTTATGAAAACCGAATATACAGCCTTAAAATAGAATGTGGGCCTAAGTACCCAGAAGCACCCCCGTCTGTAAGATTTGTAACCAGAGTCAATATGAGCGGCGTGAGCAGTTCCAATGGAGTGGTAAGTGTGTGTGGCAGGTGTGTGTGGCCTTGCCTGTGCTCTGCCTGCCTCTCCTGCAGGTTATCACAGTGCTTCTGCTGCGTAGGGCAGGACTGCTTCCATTATGTCTTGTCACTCCAGGAGCCCTCCGCTGTCACTGCGATAAGAGTATTTGGTGTTTGTGACACCATGGGGTTTTGAGAAACTGAGGCGGGGGCAAAACCATTCCCACATCTTTACCTCCTCTGTCTCGGCCCCTGCTGTGTGATATTTCTAATGCTGCTTGCTCTCGCCATGTCTGGCCTGGAACTTACTGTGTAGCCCAGGCCGGGCTCTACCCATAGTGATCCTGTGTGTGAGCCGCCTGCATTAGCATCGTCCATGGCCTTGACGGCCTGGCCTTGAGCAGTCAGGGTGGCAGCACTGTTGCCACCTGCAGCCGTCCTGACTGCTCGGGCCTTCCTTACACAGGCTTGGGTGACCTGCCACTGAGTCACATGCCAGCTGTAAATCCTCACTCCATGTCTTGCTTGCTAGAGGCTGGGAGGCGCTGTGCCCAGCCTGTCCTTGGAGTCTTCAGAAGATGGGCCAGAGAAGTAGAAATGAGCTTTCCTGCCACTTGTCCTATGTCTTACTGTGTTGGAGCCACCAACCCCTTGGTAACCTGAGAGACCTGGGCGCCACGGCTGCTTTTGTGCCCCTCCTGTCTTTATCAGCCCCACCCTGGGTAGTGGAGAAAGGACAGGGCATGGGCACCAGGTGCTGGTTGGTCAAAATAGACCGAGTTTGGTCAAGTTAAGTCTCCCAGTGTGCCACAGGCTCTGCTCCTTTTTTCATGCTGGGACCCAAAAAAGGGAGGCAGATTGTCTGCAGGAGGGCAGTTTGGCACAGCCGGTGGGTTGATGGCCGTGTGGGCTCGGCATATCAGGCCTGGGGAGGGTGGGGAGGTTTTGCTGCGAGTCCACAGTAATGTGCCTGATTGCCTCTTGGCAGGTGGATCCGAGAGCCACGGCAGTGCTGGCCAAGTGGCAGAACTCCCACAGCATCAAGGTCATTCTGCAGGAACTGCGGCGCTTGATGATGTCAAAAGAGAACATGAAGCTGCCACAGCCGCCAGAAGGACAGTGTTACAGCAATTAGTCACCAAGGCCCCGCCCCCTCCCCATCCAACCCACGTCTTCATTTTCCACAGTAGTGAATTTTCTAGATACATCTGTAGACCTCAAAGTACTGGAGAGGAAGCCCCACTCAGACTTCGTCCTGAGACACTGTTCTGATACTAACTTCTTGTCCATTTGAAATACCTAAGTTGTGCTGTGTAACATCATCTGTCCAGTGTAACCGCTGTCTGCCTGGTTGAACTTCTGGGATCAAGAAGGTGTGTTGAAATCGGTTTCCTTTGGGAGCGGTGGGCACAGCTAACGCAACTGTGAACAGACACGTCACACAATCACCTGCTGCTGGCACTTGGCCTGGGTCTGCCTTTGCCTGCCCCGCCCTCCGCCACAGCTGTGTGGTGGCCCTTAGAATAGATGGGAAGGCTTCAGGTAGCAGCCGTGGGACTGACTACTGCTGGGCTTGGGGCGCTTTGGCTGCACCCCTGCTTTCTTAAGTCTTAAGTGATGCCCCATCCAAGCCATGGTCCCACTCCTCCACTCCCACCCTTGGCCAAAGCTTAGATTGTAACCCTCCCCTCCCTCTGAAATTGGCCGCGGGTGAGGAATTCAGGGCTTCCCGTCTCCCCACCTTTATCAAGGGGTGCTGCTTTCCCCTCCAACTCCCTTGTTGCCCATCACCACCCAACACTTGCTGTGGCCAGAAGCCATCAGGTGAGGTTGGAAGAGCCCGGCCTCCCTCCCTTAGCTCCGGACCACACTCGTTCACCTGCCACCAGCCTGGGAAGGGAGTGCCAGGTCCTCAGCCCTGCGGCCACCATCAGCCCTTGAGCTTTGAGCTCAGGTCTAGAGGTGAACAGAGCAGTCACAGGGCGACTCAGACCGGCCACGCTCAGGGCCCTTGGATATATGCCTAGAGAAAGGCCATGCGGAGAGTCCTCAGTGCACACGGTTCTGAGTTGGTTCCTTTTCCCATAATTGCTTTGCTTTTACACATTGAAGAGGTTTGAACAGGGCTCTCGAGTCACCCTGACCACCCATCGGGTCTGATCTGGAGCCTGACAGCTGGACCACAAGGCCCTGACCCTGCAGACTCAGGTTTCAGTGTTGCTCCTCAGACCCTCAGCAGGGACCAGGAGGAGCTCTGTGTCACCATGTTTGCAGATCATTTGCAGATCAGTGGGCCTGGCCTCCTGGCTCATTGCCACGTCCCCACTCTGTTCAGGACCACTAAATGTTGAAATGTGGATGCATACCGAAATAAAGGCAATTCGTTGTGTTGCAAAGGGGTCTGTCATTTTGTTTTAAGCATATGTGTGGATCCACCTTTTGAAGCAGCAACTGTGAGGTCTAAAAAGTGGCTGGTGGGGCCTTTGATCTATCTGGGGCAAACTAGCTCTCCAAGGCATCCTGTAAGTCAAGTTTAACAGTGTCCGTAAGCAGCGTTCTGTCCTTCGTTGCCGGAGTCTACTGTAATAAACAGGTACGCTCTGATACAGAGCAGGCTGTGCCCTTCCACACCAGGCATATTCAGCAGGAGTCAGATACTTGAGGTGATCAGAGAACTGCCTGATGTCTGAAACCAGGGCTTCACCTCCTATGAAAACATTCAGGATTCTCCAGCCAAGTTTAGGCTCTTCCATCTGTGCATGAAGTGGACAGACCTCTCACTACTTGGTAAGATGCAAAGGCGGGCACAGTGAGGCAGGGTCTCGCTGTTCTGTAACCCTGACTGTCCTGGAACTCACTGTAGAACCAGGCTGGCTTCCAACTCTCCAGTTCGCCTGCCTCTGCTCCTAGGTGCTGGGATTAAAGGGCTGCACTCCACTGTGAGCCAAAAGATAGCTTGTGTTAAAAGCTCATACTTAGGTGAGGAATTTGACCTACAGAGAGAGAGATAGACAGACACTCTGGGAAAAACAGGGTGACTGGCAATGGTTGTGCATACTGTATACTTATTTAGGGGTGATGCATGAGAGTCAGTTCAGGACCCCAGGGATGTATGTACCCCTTGGTGAGCCTCGCATGCTCCAGTGAGTGACCATGGTCAAGTCTAGCAGATCACAGCAAAATGGGTGTGGGCTAGGTACTTGGGTAAAGATTAAGATTAGTTCCCCCTTGCTTAAGTAGCTTCAGGGGACTCCAGCTGCTGGCTCATCGGGAAGAGCCTGCACTGGTTGGACTGTGTCCTAAAGTAAGACTGATACGTTGTAGCTGTGATGTTGCAAACAAGAATTTTGATCTGGTAAATTGGCAGCTTATCCACAGCTGTCTACTATGCAAGGGGTGGGGGCATGTCTAGATGCCTTGACTCGGGAGCTCAACTTCATCCCGTGATACACAGGCCAGCCTTCAGCTGGGGCAGAAGTTCAGGTGTCAGGGAAAGGCTGGGCCTGCCCCAACAGGCTGCCCTCCAGAAGGCCCTGCCAGAACCCAGGTGCTTGGTAGTCCCTAAGTAGTGACAGACATGTCCCTTCTGGCCTGGGCTTGTTTGACTTCCAGGTCACTGCCAGGTCACTTGGGGCTCAAGGCTGGGGTCTCTACTCACCAGCTTGCAGACTTCACATTCTCCTTTGAGAGGTGACACCATGAGTCCACAGGACCTGGCTCTTGGACTGTGGGGTCCACATGGGTCCCTTGGGGTCTACCAGCTGCAATGGCTTGGGAGATGGAGATCCTCAGGCTAGAGCCAGCCCTGTAGCTGCTCCCACCAGCTGTCATTGAGAGACCACTGCGCGCGCACAGATTTAAAGACTTAAAGGTCTCGTTCAGCTTTGGGATGGGCTCAATGTACACCAGAATTTTCCGTGGAAGTAAATCTCATGTGATGTCTCCCAGAAACCACAAGTCGGTTAACTACATGTGCGTGGGTAACAGTGGCCATGCCTGTAGGGGCAACTACCATTCCCCAGGTCCTCCCATGATGCTTAATGTGTGTCCTTTGGCTTCTAGGGGGCCATGGTTCTAGGAGCTCTTTGAAGAACATGTTATGGGCCTAGGAGCCTGGATGTTGGCATCTGTGTTCACAAGCGGCTGGGCAGGAAGCTGATGAAGACACCATCCACCCGTGCCTGTCAGCACAGCTGCAGAATGTCAGTAAAAGAAGAGGTGTGTGGTGGGGGGTCTAGGGTCATCTTTTTAAATTGCATATGCAATAATGAGTTTCATCCTGACATTTCATGTTAGTATGTCTTGATCGTATTAACTCCCGTTTACACTTCATGCTTTGTGAGCTAGGGTCTCTGGGAGCTCAGCTTCCCAGCAGATCCCGGGCAGACACAGCCGGACCATCCCCACTGGGGGACTAGCTTTATCTTGTGACACTGCTTCTGGGTGCCAGAGACACTAGGTAAGGAGGACAGTGATGTCACCCACCGTCAAGACAGTGATAGTGACCCATAGTTGGCTGGGGCGAGGCAATGATGGGAAAACCCTATCTCAGATGTGTAAAAATAATCACGTCAGGGTGGGCGTGTGGCCGAAGCTGACACGTTCAGACTCTATCACACCCGATAGGGACATATTTACTTCTATTGTTTGCCCCTCCCGCCCCATTGAGCGTCTGCTGTGAGCAGCGAGGCCCATCCTAACTCCATAAATACTACTGAATGTGAGTGGGCCAGAGGCGGGGTGGGCATTGTTGAAGGAGTGAAGAGGGACTGCACCTGCTCTCCTCTGTAGGCCTCAAGGCCAAGCTCTACTGTGTGACTCCAGGCAGATTCACTAAACTCTGTGCTTGGCTCATACAGATGTTTGCAGCTCACACACAGCTGGTATCCTATACTCCGCTGCAAACATCTGCCCACCTTGGCCCAAGTCTGCATGAAGTACTGACCTCCAGGTTCAACTCAATCCTTTGCACCGACTGAAGCCAGCAGAGGGCGCCCTTGCGCTCCAGACTACCACCTCACCCCCATCAGTTCCCAGCCCGCTAGACTAAAACAGGGAGGGACAGGTGGGGACAGATGTGGCCACTCAGGAGGAAAGGAGTTTGCAGCTCCCGGGTGCCCTGCAGAGAAAACAGCAGAAGAAGGCAGCCCCCCCCAACCTGTGCTGTTCCCAGGACCCTGAGATGTCAGTGAGGACGGAGGCAGGGGTGGGATCTCAGCGGCAGGATCCTCTGACGGCCACCAACTGCAGTCAAACTCAAAGCCTAAAGGACCAGAGGGGGCGGGACAGAGAAGAGGAAAAGTGGGTGTCTGGAGAGAAGCCAGGCAGCAGGTGAGGTGAGGTGTCTGGCTCTGTGGGGACAGTGCGCTGAAGGTGTTTTTATTTCTGTCATTATTTTCCGCTGTTCCCATCCCTGAGCCGCCTCACCCACCCCCCAGGCGAGTATTTGAGAAGAAACTCCTTTCTGCTTTCCCACCTGCCCATCAGCCCTTCCCCAGGCAACAGCCCTGACAGTCCCTTTTCCATCCGGTAAAGACCCAGCCCTGAGCTGCCCCCAGGAGGCTTTCCTCCCCTGACACACTCACCCAGCAAGCATTTTGTGTGTGCTCACTGTATGTCAGAGCCTAAGCAGTGAGCAAGAGCTCTGAGCTGGAACAGGAGGTGGGCTAGGGGACAAGGAAACAGGTGCACACAGTGTGGCTTCAGAGTTTCCAGCACGTGCCCTGGAGAGATCAAGGGCGATAGTGTAGGGTGCAGCCTGTGAAGGGGTGACTGACTGGCCAGGCACTGTTGCAGTTCTAGGTGGGAGAGGCTGAGAGCACAGGCCTGGGTTGAAAAGTTTAGGTCCTAGTGTCACACTAACACCCCTAGCGTGTAGCTAGCGCTGAACGGGTACCCAAGGGACAGAGAAATGGGCGTGTGATAGTCTGAGAGCCCCCGGAACCCCCCACACACACACACACTGGCTTAGTGGACACATGGCTGATCTGCTGCTGCCCGTCACCCACAGCTGGGGCTGCCGCACTCACCCACTCACAGTTTGGGGGTCACCTCTTCTACCCAGTGAACTTCAGCATTCCTGGCCTACTGTGAACCCATGACTCAGGCAGGGGTCACCTTCTTCCCCTCCAGCCCCCATTTGCACCCGTGGCTCTGGCACTTGCGTACACCACAGCTTCCTTAGAATCTATTTTTTCTCTCGGATAATTCAGGCCAGGAGACTCCCAGGCCCCTTCCAGCCACACCCTCACCACCCTCCCTCATCGACCCCTCTGTCATACTGATTGCTTCAGGTCAGAGACCGGATGCCCCAAAGGCCCTGGCTTCCCTCCTGGTCCAACCCCAAGAACCTGGTTGCACCCACCCATCCACCCAGGACCTCAACTGTAGTCTTTTCCAGAGCCCCAACTCTGATCGTTCTGACACACTCTTTGTATCCAGAAAGCAGGGCACTCTACCCTTTATACAGTGACCTACATTACAGTGCGTTCCCTTAGCCAGGTACACACTGAGCCGCCTACTTCTGGATTCATCCGCTCCACCAGTGCGTGTGCGTGTGCGTGTGTTACCAGAGGCCCAAAGGTGTAGCAGAAAGCTGACCAGCAGACACACTCTGCTGGCAGAGGGGACCTGGGATGGCCGTGACAGCTGCAGGGACAGGAAAATGACAGTAACAAATGCTATAACGGAGATAAGGCCGAGAATGGGATAAGTGACAGACAGGGCTGAGGGCCCCTGGAATCAGAGAAAGCCAGCAAGGTGGCCCTTGAACAAAGACGTGATAAGAGGAGTCTGCCAGCATCTGGGGGAAGGAGGTTTCGTACAGATGAGACCAGAGCAAAGCCCCTGAGGCAGAGGCATGCTACACTTGACGTAGCTGGGAAGTCAGCGTAGCTGCAAGGGAGCAAGGAGGGCAGAGGCAGTGTACGGACAAGGAAGTGACCGTGTCCCTCCCTGAAGCAAGGCTGGTGCCCCAGACCTTCCACCTGAGGCCAGAGCTACTGATGTCTTAGGAACCAGGTGGCTCTCCAGCCTGGTAGAATAGGGGCTGCTGGGGACCCACCAGAGCTGTGTGTGGCTGCAGGGCTGGCATCCCACCCTGTCACTGCTTGTCTTTTTGAGGCCTGAGTCCAGCAAACCCTTTGCCAGCTGTTTGCTGCTGGGATGAGCAAGGACTCTGATACCCAGGGAGGGGCGCCATTTGCTCAAAGACAGCATGTTTAAGTATGGGCCCGCGAGCTGGGGTTAGATCTCAGGTTGACATGGACTGCCCTTCAAAGGACCCTGGAGTGGCACACTTCTGTCTAAAAGCTTTGCGATATGGCTTTGGGGGCGAGTCTCAAACTCAGACCTACTGCAAGTGCCCTCTGAGTGGCCGTCACTTGAATGTAATGGGGCCCCCAGAATCCCTCACACTGCAAGGGTCTCTTCAAGAACCATGTTCTGTGACTGCTACTAAGGACTGGCCCTCTTCCCTGCCACCTTTCCTTCCTTCTTGACACCCCTTGACCCAGAAATCAGGACTTTTTACAGGCCCTGGGGTCAGAGGGAGACACCTGGTACACAGCCCTAGGTGTGACACTTCCCGTAACAAGCCACCTGTGTTAAACAGGTTTGGGCCTGGACCTTTGACAGTCTCAAGGCTGTTTTCCATTTGCCAGGCACTTCTTGGGCACAGGCTATGGTGGGGTCCCGCTGTAAGGGGAGGGCCTTAGAGGGCTTGTGAGCCCTGTCACACCAGAGAGGCCTCTCCAAGATCAGTCAGCTGTCACACCTGTAGGGCTGATTCCAGCACCCAGTGGGCAGGAACCAAGGATGCTGTGAGCCCCAGGTGACCAGGCAGCCCCTCCACCCATCCCCAGATCCACAGAGGACCTGGTCTCAGCATGGTCTAAGCCAACACAGCTAGTGAATAAGGTTCTCTTCAGCTGAGCTCTAGACATATCCTAAAAGACCAAGGGTGTGCGTGAGCAGCCAGGGCAAGGTCTGTCACAGCTTCAGCTGTCACCTTGACACAAACCCAGCATCACCTGGGAAGGGGGAACCTCAACGGAAGAATTGCCCAGATCAGATTGGCCCGTGGCCATGTCTTCGAGGCATTTTCTTAATTGTTAATTGGTGTGGGAAGGCCCAGCCCCTTGTGGGCGGTGCCAAACCCTAGGCAGATCGGCCTGGGCTGTATAAGAAAGGTCGCTGAAGCCGGGATGGTGGCGCATGCCTTTCATCCCATTGCTCTGGATGCAGAGGCAGGCAGGTCTCTGTATATTTGAAGCCAACCTGGTCTACAGAGCGAGTTCTAGGACATGTAGCCCTACATATGGAGACCCTGTTTCAGAAAACAAAACTGTAGTGGCTGAGTATAGCAAGATCACACCTTTAAACACAGCACTCAGGAGGCAGTGGCAGGTAGATCTCTATGTGAGTTTGATGCCAGCCTGGTTCACAAGGTGACTTCCAGGAAAGCCAAGGCTATAAACAGAGAAACCCTGTCTTTAAAACAAGCAAGCAGAAGAATGTAATGGTTTACACTTTTAATCCCAGCACTCTGGATCTCTCTGAGTTCGAGGCCAGCCTCATCTACATATAAAGTTCCAGGACAGCCAGGGAAATATTAAGAGACCAAAACATAACACAAATTGGGGGGGGGGGCATCGAGGGGCATCGAGATGACTCACAGCTGGTAAAGTCACTTGCAGTTAAGGACCTTAGTTTATTTTGTGGGCACCACATGATGGAAGGAGACAATCAAGTGCCACAAGTTGTCCTCTCATGCATGTGTGTTCTCATGTGCACACACAATGAACAAGTGTGACAAAAAAAACACTTCTATAAGGGGTGTGTGTAAGAGCGTCATCTTCCTGGCTTCTGCTCCAGGCTCCTGCCCTGGCATCCCAGGAGGCTGCTGTGTAACCTGGAAGCTAAATACACCCTTTCTCCCCAAGTCGCTTTTGGTCACAATGTTTATCCCAACAACAGAAGGAAAACTAGAACAGGGTTCGAATCTCAGCCCTGCCTTCCACCTGCTGTGCACCCCAGGCGCAAGTCCTTCCATCTCTCCTGACTGGTTTCCATAACTACAGCCAGGGAGTGTACGGGGACCCATCTTGGAGGCTGAAGAAGATTAGTAAAAAGGGCTCCATGGGGTTAGTGGAGGTAGGAAAACTAACAGGGCAGACCCAGCAAACCCAGGGACCGCACCAGCTCGGCCCAAACAACCGCTCATCCACTGCCTTCATCACAAGCCCGAGGGGAGGGATATCCTTTCTCTCCATTTGGCAGATGAGGGAGCCAATGGATGCCCTGAGATGTCAAACACCCTGCACAATGCTACACAGCAGTCCAGATGTCAAGTGGGGCTGGAGTCCTGGCTGAGTGTCTGCACTGGGACCAGAGGCCTCTCCCTGACCCCATATCCCGTAAGTGCCTTTATGCCACTTAGTGGGAATGCTGCCTCCCGAGCCCGATAGAACTCAGTTGCTCTGGAGTTAGCCGTCTGTCTGTTCAGCTCTCCCAACAGCTTCCCCAGAGGAACAGAGACACTAGGATCTCACACTCCTTCCCTACCTCAACCATTTTCAAAACCCTCCTGGCCTGCGCCAGCTTTGATTCCAGGCCTTTCCACAGCAGGAAACATAGACTGCGTCCCTCTGAGGGCCCCTGTGCCATAGCCCTGAGGGGTCCAAGGACAGGCCTCGGGCAGGAGGCAGATGGGAACTTGGCAAGCCCAGTCCCTGCTTTAGGTCAGGTCTGTGACCTAAAAGGGTCCAAGAAACACAGGCCCTGGACCCTTGTCCCTCAGTGAGCACCCACTGAGTCTGTGAGCTCCTACTCTCCACAACAGCTTTGGCAAAGACAAGTGACCTTTCCCTCAACTGCAGATGGGGAAACTGAGGCTCAGAGGAGAACAGGACACAGCCAAGCTCTGGGCCCTTTCTTGAACTACCTCCTGCTGACTTGAAGAAGAACCACAACAAGAAGGACTAAGGGCAGACAGGTGGGGAACTTCCCTCCACCTGCCTGACTCTGGGCTGCGCCTGAAGGAACCAAGTGCTATCTGCAGCTTCTCTGGAAGTTGTCAGTGGGTGCTGGCTTCACTTCTGAGGTTGTGGTGTCTGTTGGGCTTGTTTCCATGACGTCTCAGTCATGCCCTAAGAGTAATCCCCAGTGTGTCACCAGATGGTTCCCATCCAGCTCCCACTTTGTCATCAAGTGGAAGGGCAGCCTTGTCACGGCTCCCTCCAGCCCCCAGTGAGGGTGAGCACCTCACCCTGCCCCGTTCTTCCTGCAGAAGCTCTTGGTTTAGCCTTTGTTCTCTTCCTCGTGGAGATATACACACAGTGCTTAGTAGGGCAGCCTCAAAAGGCTTACATCTAAAGAAATACTTCCTGAAGCACATGTCTACTCCCAGAACCCTGCAGGTGGAAGCAAGGAAATCCAAGTTCAGGGTACAGCTACAGAGGGAGTCTGAGGCTAGCCTGGGCTACTGGAGACCTTATCTAAATAAATAAGCAAGCAAACAAACATAGAGACAAACATTTCTTCCCTTGGTTCTAGGGCCAGAATCTGAAGTTTAGGGACATGGTGCTGCTCCCTCAAGGCTCTCTCCAGTCCCTGATGGCACCTAGCACTCTTGGCTTATAACCATACCACACCAGCTTCCTGCTGTCCCATCTCCTTAAGTGTCCTGTGTCCCTCCTTCTCAGTGTCCCTGTGTCCTCCTTCTCAGTGGGGGTCACCATCTGCTATTACTTAATCTTGTCTTGAGACCCTTAGTTAATAAATCTGTGAGAGTGTATTTCCAAATCCAGTCCCTCTTGAGACTGCACTTGAATTAGGAGGAAACACAACTCAATCAGCCACAAGCACCTACTGTGTGCTCTGGGGACAGAACGGTAACCGTGCAGGCTAGATGGGGTCTGCCTTGGAGATCCAGTTCCGGGAAGGGGCCGGCAGGAGCGGAACCAACAATTACAGAACGGAATGAGGTTTTAATTACAACTCTGAGGCCCCACAGGCGACATGACTGGCCTGGTCGGGCCACCAAGCAAGAGTTGACTTGTGGGTGTCTGGGCCCCGACCTTGCACAGGGGCCAGCCCCTTCTACCCGTGTCCCCCTCATCTGAGCCCTCCACCCATCTTCCTAAGTTCTCTAGAGCTTCTCCCCGTATCAACAGGAAGGTCCATTTTCACAGACTTGAGATTTTAGGTGTGGGTGCCGGGGACAGAATCCAGGGTTCCAAACAAGTTAAGCTATAGGCGTTTAAGCCACAACCCCCAGACCTACTTGGAAATGTTTATTTGCTAACAAAAGAATGGTTTCCGGAGCTGGAGAGCTGGCTCAGTGGTTAAGAGTACTTACTGCCCTTCCTGGAGAACCAAGTTCAACTCCCAGCCTGTCCTCTTCCTGCCTCTGTAGGCAGCTGGGCTCACACAAACAGACAGCCACGCAGGTTATTAAAATAAATAATTAGCTGGGGGTGGTGGTGGTGGTGATTCCTTTAATCCCAGCACTTGGGAGGCAGAGGCAGGCAGATCTCTGAGTTTGAGGCCAGCCTGGTCTACAGAGCAAGTTCCAGGAACCACATGGTGAGACACAGTCTCAAAAAAACTAAAAACAAATGTTTCTGTGGTTGGGCCTAGGGGTTAATTGAAGCACTCTGGAGGCAGAGACAAGTGGATCTCTGTGAGTTGAGACCTCTGGTCTACAGAGTGAGTTCCAGGCCAGTCAGAGCTATACAGTGAGGCCCTGCCTCAAACAAACAAACAAGAAAGAGTCTATGGTGGGGCTCTTAGCAGGGGCATCTCCCTCCACTCCCAGGTTCCTTCCGGCATGCAGCTTCCTGGTGAAGAAGATACCAGGCTTTGGAGAGGGTAAGTGCACAACTGCTCTCAGAGGAGGAAAGGTACTAACACCCAGAAAACACTCCCCAGCCCGGGAACCCAAACACTGTGGGCAGTCTACCATGTATGCCACAGGGAATCACCTAGACACCCATCACCACAGGCCTGGGAAGCAAGGACATTCATACTGTGGAGTACTACACAGCTGTGAAAATGACCTCCCTTTAATGAGCCAAAAATGGGTAGACTCAGAGTAGGAGATATGCACACGGAGTCCAGGCCTCTAAAGCCCACAAGATGAGGTCCCTGCCACCCTTCCACACCGCCAGCCTCGAACTGTTTGTATTTTATACCATTTTTTTACATTCTTCTTCTTCTTCTTCTTCTTCTTCTTCTTCTTCTTCTTCTTCTTCTTCTTCTTCTTCTTCTTCTTCTTCTTCTTTTTGGTTTTTCAAGACAGGGTTTCTCTGTGTAGCCCTGGCTGTCCTGGAACTCTGTAGACCAGGCTGCCCTCGAACTCAGAAATCCACCTGCCTCTGCCTCCCAGGTGCTGGGATTAAAGGCGTGCACCACCACTGCCCGGCTTTTATATCGTTTTAAAAACTGAAATAGGAAGGAGTTCTGGGATGCTCTCCGACTAGCTGTACAAAGTGGCTCAGGGCAGCAGGGCTGAGGCGGCAGCAGGCGGGAGTCCTGGTCTCTATTTATTTACTTTTTGGCTATAAGTTATTATTATTACCAAGAAACCATAAAGAAAAGCGCCGTCGCCAGCCAGACTCATCCAGAGAGTGGATGAGATCTCCTGCCCCAGAAGTGGGGCAGCCTAGGAGCCCTGCATCGGTCTCTGCCCACCCCACAGCCCTGAACCCTGTCTTTCCTGTCCCCCGTGGGTCCCTGTCACCGTCACCCCGCCCCCACCCCCCAGGCACGCGGGATCGCTATCCATGCGGAGGGGAGCTGCTGCCTTGGGCTCTCCCTGGCTGCTGCAGGCCGGGTGGGGCGCAGAGCCAGCAGGCTGGAGCCAGGCAGCCTCCCGGGCCTCCTCACAGCCGCTTTTGATAAAGCCCCTCTGTGCGTGGGGTGGGGGCCCGGCCGGCTGGAGCCAGCGCACATCTGGAGGCCAGCAGAGGCCCAGGCGGCCGGCGGCTGACAGCGGCGCCATCCCGAGCCACACGCCCGGCCCTGGGTAAACACGCCCGCGCCCACCCAGCGGCTCACCTTTCGCCCACAAGGCTGCCTTTCTTCTCGGACCCAGGCCCATGCCACCGCGAACATTCCTCCCGGGCACAGGGCAGAACAGGCCGCTCACCCCAAGGCTGGCTGAAATCCGAAACCCGGGCGGGCGCAGGTTGCGGTGGAGGGGGCTCCGGGAAGTGTCCCCCCCCACCCCCAGCCAGGCCCCGACTGTGGTTCGGACCCCCCTAGAATGGAGGGGGGGGACTCGAGGTATCCCTGAATTCCTACAGGGATGAGATCCGGGCTCCAGCTGCATGCCCTTCAGAAACTCATCGTCTCTCTGGGCCTCAGACTGGGTACCCAGCTGTCCCACACTCAGAGCTTCGAGAAGTTACCAGGAGTGAAGGGCTGGGAAGGGAACTAGCACAGCCTAGAGCTCCCCAGGGGGCTAGTGCCATCGGGCTCTCCCAAGGCCACCACCTTGTGCCAAACACTAGACTGAGATGGTGGAAACGGGCTCAGGCCCTCAGGAGCTGGACCGTTTCTCAGAACAGACCCCCATCACGACTGGCAGGGGCTACCCCAGAACTAGACTACTCTTGCCCAGTTGGGAAACTGGCTGGCTTCTCTGTCCCTTCCTCTGGTGGATCACTACACAGTTCCAGCCTGGGGACAGCAGGCTGGGACCTCACCATCTGCTCTAAGAGGAAACAGAGGGTCTCCTGGCTTCAGCACTGCACCGTCAGCACATTCTGCTGCCTCACGGCCTCTTGTTTCTCCTCCTCCTCCTCCTCCTCCTCCTCCTCCTCCTCCTCCTCCTCCTCCTCCTCCTCCTCCTCCCCTCCCCCCCTCCCTCTTCTTCCTCAGAGAGACTCTAAGGCAGTGGGCACTGTTTGGATGGTGGCTGGCACAAAGAGAGAGGTGTGGGGGCAGTCAGGGCACTTCCTGGAAGAGGGGGCCTGGGACTTTCAGGTTGGAGGATGAGGAAAGGCATGACTGGCAGCTGTGTACCCAGCATAGCTTGAATGCGTTGTGGAAGGAACTTCAGCCTTCCCAGCTGACCCAAGAGGAAATCGAGGCCCAGAGGGGAGCCATTTACTTCACTGGGAAGGAGGATGGGCCTGGACGGCTCTCCTCCCTGTCCCTGTCAGTACGAAGGTTTACTGTGTGCTGGGTCCCCAGTACTAAAGCATGCTTGCCTCTCCGTCCCCTCCTCTGCTTCTTCTGGCCTCAGTTTCCCTCCTCTGACCAACAGCTTTACTCTCCAAGGTGCCTTTCTGACCTAGGGTCCCTGACTGGCTGGGGCTCTGAAGCAGGCTGGTGGGGAGGGTCCTCCACCTGCTACCCCCCCACACCCCCATCCCATGAACCTGCTCGCCAGGCTGGAGCCAGCCGACATCTGGAATGCCGGGCTGTTTATGGAGCCAGGCGGCTGCAGCCCTGGCCCTGACTCCACCAATCTGGAAGTGATTAGCAGCTAGGCCAAGGGGTATTAGGGGTTCTCATCAGTGATAGGATCCACCACCCACCCCTGCACCACTGGATCCCAGGCTGTGCTGGGGGGTCTCTGAGAAGTCCCCTCACTCCCAGCTCCTACTCCTAGGCCAGCAGCTCAGAATCCCATGATTCACAGAGGCAGGAACTCGGCCACATGGAGGCCTGGGCTCTGGGTGGAGCTGCGGGCGGGCCAGGATCTGGGGCTTTCCCGAGGGAAGAATGCCTTTTCAGAATATGAAAGAAGACAGAAAGAAATACTGATTCCATCAGCGAAGCACAGAGGTGAACAGAGGAACCCCCTGTCACCAGGGTCTGGGGGCTCTCGCTGGGGTGGGAACACCCACCCACGGAAAAGTTCCGGTTTTTGTGGTGGGATGAGAGGAGGTCTCAGGATTGGGCTCTGTGTATCCTAGGCTGGGTTCAAGCTCTTTGTGGAGCTAGGGATGACTTTGAACTTCTGATCCTCCTACTTCTTGTATGCTGGGATTACAAGCTTGAGTCACCATGACAGGTTTATGCTGTGAGGGACGGAATCCAGGGCTTCTATGCATGCTGAGTTCTACCAACTGGGCTGCATCTCCAGACTTTTTTTTTCTTTCAGTCCTGGGAATGAGACCCAGGGACTTTCTCATGCTGGGAAAGCTCTCTACTTGTGAGGCATAGCTGCTGGTCCTTAGACTATTGCCAATAGCTGAGGCTAGCCCGAAACTGTCTTCCTCCCTTTCTCCTGAGTGCTGGGATTCTAGGTCTGGGTCACCACATCTGGCTTCTCCCTCTTTTCCCACAGGGACAGCCTTCTGTCCTGCCCCTCCCTTGAGCGCCCAGGATGAATTCTGCAGCTCATGACAGTGAAGCCCAAGGCTGCAGCATGGGGGTGGATGGAATGTCGTGCTGTGCACTGTTTCCCATGCACTAATCACAGGGGTGACAGATTCCATCGGGAAGCCATCCTTGTCATCTCTGTCCCCATTAGAGAAGACGTAAGTACACAGGTGATGTACCTGCCTGATACCCTACAAGTTCACAGGCAGAGCTGAAACTGTGGACTCCAGTTCTGAGGGCTGAGTCCCAAACACCCTCACCATGTTGCCTCTCCCTGGGCTGCAGAGCGTTCTGGAGAGATCTGATATCTTGACAGGCCTCCAGTGGCGCACAGCTGGCTTGCTTCCACTGTGGGCTGGCCAGACGACATCTGTGGCAGTGGTTGGGCTGTGGGGGTGTTTCCATTCCCAGAAGGGGCTGTTTGTCACCATGGTGACCATTTCCTGGGACGAAGGCCATCTGCCCAATATCCTCCATGGGGAGGTGCTGTTGATACTGACCTGGACCCCTGCCCTCAATCCCATGTCCTAGGCTTGCTTCCAGGGACCTCAGGGCATGCAGCCACGGAGCTCCTTCCGTCCTCACTTCATGACTCCTCCAGCTTCCTTTGTGCCGCCTTTCCCCAGCTGAGGTTCTCACTCCAGCCAGAGAGAAGTCAGCAGAGCAGAAGGAGGGGCTGCAGAGCTGGCTCAGAACTGAGAGCAATGGCTGCTCTTGCAGAGGACCCAGGTTCAATTCCCAGCAGCCATGCCCTGTGGCTCACAGCCACCTGCAACTCCCACTCCAGGATGTCTGATGCCCCCCTCTGGTCTCCATGGGTACCTACACTCACGTGCACGTACCCATGTGGCATAAATTACAATAAAGCTAAAGTACACACACACACACACACACACACACACACACACACACACACACACACACACACACACGGAATCATCTCCTGCCTGATCCTCAGCTGAAGTCCAGTTTCCCCTCTGGCCAGCACCACCATCAGGGAATAGGTAACCTTGGCCAGTACATCCCTGGCCACGCTGGCTGTTCAAGGACTCTTCCCTTCCCCTTTTTCATGTGTCCTAAGACCGACAGCAGAGCCTGGCATGTATTCTAACAGTACCTAATGATGCAGTCTGCCATGCCAGCCATTCGAGACGCTGAGACGGGAGGATGACAGCAAGGTCTGCCTGGTCTACAAAGTGAGGTTAGACCAGCCTAGGCAACTGAATAAAAAGCTTGTGTCAAAATAAAAAGTCAGCACAGGGCTGGGCTGAGTAGTGTATTCTTTTAATCTTAGTTTTCAGCTGGGGTCGGGTGGCGGTGTCTCTCTGTGAGTTCGAGACCAGCCTGGTCTGCATATGGAGTTCCAGGCCAGCCAGGGCTACACAGTGAGATCCTGTCTCAAAATAAGAAAAGAAAAGAGACAGAGGGGTGGGGGGTGGGATGCAGTTGACGGCAGAAGTCTCGTTAGCATGCCCTGGCCCCCACCCCAGAAATACAAAGAAAAAGTGAAGGGATTGGTGTGGGGTCCCAACCTGACCTGGCCCACTCGCCATTGCCCTGGAGCATGTGGGGAAGGCAGAGGGGGTAGGAAGGAGCCTACAAAGAATTTATACAGTGTCCACTGTACCCAGCAGGTGTCCCTCCCTTCCCACAGCCTGTCAAGCCTGTCCCCCAGGCCCACAGTCGCCATCCACTCCACAAACCCACCCTTCCAGATGCCAGTGACAGAGAACAAGCAGATGCCTTGGGTCTGGTTTGTAGGACAAACCCTGCAGAAGGCAAAACCAGAATGGACCAGAACCATCAGTTCAGCTCCACCTAACCTGAGACAGGAGGATTATGAGTTTGAGGGCAGCTTGGGCAACATGGTGAAGTCCTGTCTCAAAAAATAAAAAAGAACTGGAGAGACCATTCAGTGGTTACAAACACTGGCATTGGGCTGAAGAGATGGCTCAGTGGTTAAGAGCACTGACTGCTCTTCCAGAGGTCCTGAGTTCAAATCCCAGCAACCACAGGGTGGCTCATAACCATCTGTAATAGGATCCGATGTCCTCTTCTGGTGTGGCTGAAGTCAGAGACAGTGTTTCAACATCCAAACATTTTTTATTAACAGTAAGATCCAGGGTTAGTTTTTGTAGCCTCAGTGGGCCCTTCGGCCTCTGGCATGCTCGAACTTCTGGCCCTGGAAGTGGCTGGGGCCTTGCCAAAATGTTGGTACACCTCTCAGCCCTTCTGAGGACCAGACAGGAGCACAGTGCCTCTCGGGAGACTCCAGGGCCAGCTGGTCACAGGTGAAGATCTTACCCCTAGCCTTGAGGATATAACTTGGGGCTGGCTGCTCACTCGCAGTGCACACACCCTCAGCTTGGGCACCTCCAGAATCCGCACAACATCTGTGACGGTCCCCACAACCATGGTTGCCAGGAAACTTTGTCTTTCAGCTCATTTGGGACAGGGACAGAGGTGGCCGCTGAGTGCGGCTCTAAATAACCTTTTTCAGCAGAACCTGATTGTAGGTGGAGTTAGTCCGTCTGGACAGACACCTGGACAGCTAGACTAGCAGTCGCAGGTAGATGTCCTGGCTCTTGGACTCCTTGCGCTCAACCTTTGGTCCTTGTTGTGGTGAATGTCAATATCCATGAGAAAAGAAAAAGAGAAAGAGAATGAAGCCAGCAGTGGTGGCCCAGCACTTGGAAAGCAGAGGCAGGTGGATCTCTGGAGTTTGAGACCAACATGGTCTACAGAGTGAGTTCCAGGACAACTAGGGCTACACAGGGAAAACCTGTCTCAAAAAGAAAGAAAGAAGGAAAGAAAGAAAGAAAGAAGGAAGGAAGGAAGGAAGGAAGGAAGGAAGGAAGGAAGGAAGGAAAGAAAGAAAGAAAGAAAGAAAGAAAGAAAGAAAGAAAGAAAGAAAGAAAGAAAGAAAGAAAGAAAGAGTGAAGACAGGAAAGAGGGCAAACTTGCCATCTTTGTCTGCCACGTGTGGCTATCCCTGACGGTGGCCAGCAGGTGATCGTGTATATACCAGCTCACTCCTCCAAAATAAGGATTACTACCATCCTATTTTATAGACAGGGAAGCTGGGGCTCGGAATGGTATGACTGGTCCAGAACACACACACACACACACACACAGAGAGAGAGAGAGAGAGAGAGAGAGAGAGAGAGAGAGAGAGAGAGAGAGAGAGAGAGAGAGAAGAGAGAGACAGAGAGACAGAGACAGAGACAGAGACAGAGAGTCAGAGACAGACAGAGAGACAGGGACCAGGAAGGCATACACGCAGGTTATGGAGGGAGGAAAAGAAGGGACCACCGGGGCAAGTGAAATCTCAGGGTTCCCATGACCTTGTCAGGCCCTCAACTCTCTGTCCTCTGGGAAATGGGGGTGTGGGAGCTCAAACACCATTCCCGAACTTTGTTGCAAGTCCAAAGAGTCCATTCCAGCAAGTGCCCACATAGCCCCACCACCGAGTGACTAACAGAGGACATGGAGCAAGCCTTCAGCTAATTCTGTGGCTGAAGCCAGCCTGGGTGTGGGCCCAGTCCCCCTCTGCCTTGGGTCCTCCTGGCCCTTGGTGACGCAGCTGTGGTGGAGTTTGGCTACTCCAGCTGCCCACAGTTATGACAGCTGGGGGTGGGGCAGTTGGGCCAGTCCCAGCCTCTGCCAGAGACCCTTTCTGACAACCTAGCCGGCATGGGGCACCCCTCTCTGTTCCTTCCCTGACAGTCTAGCCAGCATGGGGCACCCCTCTCTATACCTTCCCTGGCAGTAGTTGTTTTTTAAGGACTAGAAACTTACTCGGGGCCTTGGGCAGGACCCTGCCTGTCACTTTGTTACCAACCATTCTGAGCAGAACCAGATGGCACCTGTCTTTTTTTTGGGGGGGAGGGGGTGTTACTATGTAGCTCAGGCTGACTTTACTATGTAGCCAAGGTTGGCCTCAAAGTTCTTCTGGCAATTCTTCTGCCTCAGCCTCTCCAGTGCCTAGATTATGGACCTGAGTCACCAAACCCAGGACAGCTGGCACTTAGTACCAAATAAGAAAATGAGAAACTGAACAAAAGCTGGGTGTGGTTGTATACACCTGTAATCCCAACATGGAGGATCAGGAGTTCAAGGCCTGGGCTACATGAGACCCTCTCTAAATAAATAAATAGGAAAGAAAAAATGAACAAAGTAATAGTAGTGATTTATCCCCCTCCCAAATAACTGCTAAGCTCCTACTGTGTGCTGGGCACTAATTGTAGCCCCAAGGGTTCCACAATGTACAGAATAGACACTCCCTTTTCTGAGATTGGAGTGGATTAAGCAATGGCCCAGCTGTAGATGGTGCCAAGGGGGGCAGGGGTCACCTCCACAGAACAGGTGAGCACCAGCTCAGGTACAGAGCTCTGAGGCTAAGTCTCCAGGGAAGGTCCTTGAGCAGGACACCATGTATGAAAAACGGAAACCCTCAAGGCTCTGAGCAAGTGCCTGGTCAGGAAGGTCCCTGAGGAAGTGACGTGTGCGCTGAACTGGGAAGGGGGCAGATCTGTAGGCCACTAGAGGAAGAACTTTCCCAGCAGGGGCAAAGCTGGGGCAGAGGCAGGAAGACAGTCGCCACCCCTGGGAGCGGGTGGCCAGTGGGAACGCCCCTTGGCCTTGGGTTTCTCCTCTGCAGGGAGGGAGTAAGGCCCTTCCAGGCAGGCATCAGGAAACATCTCCGAAGCGCTGGGATCCCCCAGGGCCATGCACCTTTCCTCCCGCCGGGGGGGCCCCAGCTGCCCGGGTCTGACCAAATGGCAGGTGCGTGGGGGCGGTGTGCCTGTGGCTTCTAAGGAACCCCATTTCCCCATGTGCGGGGAGATGAAGCTCATGTCCCTATCTCCTCATGGTGGTCAGTCTCTCTGAAGCCCCATTTGCTCTGAGGTGGAAGGGGATGGTGTGGGTGGAGCAGACCAGGCTCTCTCAGGAGGAAATGCTGCTCAGTCTCCTTACAAAAGGAGGAACTGAGGCCACAGCAGCAAGTTCTGGTCCTGTCCAGGCGCTCACGCTGAACTGGGCACTGGGCCGAGCCCTTTGACCCCAGCTGCTCTGCCTGGTTCTCTCAGCAGGCAAGGTAGGAAGCAGCCATTGGTCCCCAAGCTTTACAAGTGAGGAAGTGAATGGGGGCTAAGAGGAAAGGCAAGGCCAAGGCCGGGTCACAGGGGAAGCCAGGACAGCCAACTGCACTCCAGACCCAGGGACACCAACCTGATGCTGCTGGCTGTGCAGGCAACACACACACACACACACACACACACACACACACACTCACACAGTCACACACATATATACACACACACACTCACCCATACATATACACACTCACACACACACTCACACACACATAGATGCATACACACACATACACATATACACACTTACACACACTGGTAAGTGGGGCAAACAAGGCCTTTTCCAAGCCAAGGGCTGTGATATAAATTGCAGAAGTGGGGGGCTAGAAAGGGCTTTTCCCACCGGGCAGTGGTGGCGCACACCTTTAATCCCAGCACTTGGGAGGCAGAGGCAGGCAGATTTCTGAGTTCGAGGCCAGCCTGGTCTACAGAGTGAGTTCCAGGACAGCCAGGGCTACACAGAGAAACCCTGTCTCAAAAAACAACAAAAAACAAACAAACAAACAAACAAAAAAACAAAAGAAGAAAGAAAGGGCTTTTCCTATGTTTTGTTTTGTGTATGTGTGTGTGGGTGTTTTGTTTTGAGACAGGGCCCCACGTAGCCCAGACTGGACTAAAATTCACTATGTAGCTGAGCATGATTCTGAACTGTATTTTGTTGTTTTTGTTTTTTGAGACAGGGTTTCTCTCTGTGATGCTAACCGTCCTGGAACATTCTCTCTGTGTAGACCAGGCTAGCCTTGAACCCTGAGATTTCACCTGCCTACCACCACCAGGCTTATTTCCTCCTACCTCAACTTCCTGAGTGCTGGGATCCAGGCAGGTGCCACCACACCTGGGTTACCACGTTCCTTTTGGTTGTTGTTGTTTTTGAAACAGGGTCTCATCGTAAATAGCCCAGGTTGGCCTTGAACTCACAGCATTCACCCTGCTTCAGCCTCCGGAGTGCTGGGATACAGAGGTGTGAGCCAACACTCCCAGCTCAGTTTCATGTTCTCCTACCTGGATAGCCCAAGGAAACTGGGGAAAACCCCAATCTCGACCTATCCCAGCAGCTCGGAGTTTGTTGGTAGATTCATTCATTCAGTAGAACCCTTACCAGATAACACAAGACTAACTTTATATGTAAATAGATTAACTCAGCAAGACCTGTCTCAAAAGGGAAGAAAGGCTACACCTATAATCCCTGCACCTGTGAGGCAGAAGCAGGTGGATCTCTGTGAGTTTGAGGCCAGCCTGGTCTACGGGGCTAGGGCAGAGCATAGCATGCTCTGCTTTTGACTCTTGCTCTGCATGAGCAAACACAGTAAAACATCCTCTTTTGTTGGGCAAATATTTATGGAGTGCTTAATCTGTTAAAAGACACAGTTTTAGACTCTAATGAGAGTCAATAAAAATAAGATCTAGCAGGGAGGTAACGTGGGGGGGGACCAGGGAGAGTGACACGAAGGTGCTGGTGTGGAGGTGACGGGGTCTAGAGGGAGACGCTGGGAGAGGCCACCGAGATTGAGTAACAGCCTGGTGGGGGAAGGGCGGGAAAGGTCTGTCAGCTAGGCCACCCTGGAGCATAAACAGGACAGTCACCCTGTGGATGTGCTTGGCTCTCCAACAAAGCCAGCTGGGGTGGGCTGGAGATGGGGGCTTCCTCCAGCTGCCTGGGCCACCCAGGGCACAAACTATGCTTCCTTCTGGGAAGAACGTTGTGTGAGTCACCGGCCCAGGCTCAGCCTCTGCCTCACCAGTTCTTTAAGTCCTGGTCTCATGTTAGTTTCCTCCCATTTTACAGAAGTGAAAACTGAGGATCAGAGATATACAGTAAGTAGTATGGGGGCCACACAGCCAGCCAATGGCAGGGCAGGAGTTTAAAGTTCTTGGATTGGGTATGACCGTGTGCTTGCTTGGCCTCTTAGAGGCTGGAGGTGAACAAGCCTCCACCAGAGTGTGTCCTTATGTAGGTTCCTTTCCCCTCCTAGAGCCTTAGTTTCTAATCTGGGAATGCTAGGTCAGAGTCAGGACCCGCTGTTTGGGTAACAGCTCCCTAAAGGCTATGTGGGCAGTTCCTCAATTCATTCTCACAATGATTCTGTTTAACAGAGAAGGAAACTGAGGCACAGAGAAGCAGAGTTCATGGCCTTGGGGCCTCCCAGGGGCTTGAGGTCAGCTCATTGGATTGTTGGATGATAAATCCCCAGCCTGGGGAAATCTAAGACAAGGACTCTGGGGTAGGGGTGGGGACAGGGACACGCAGTTGAACTGGTTGAGAGATGTGGGACCCGGCCCCTGCCTTCTGGATAGAGGCCTAGTCCCTGAGTGACAGGACCATGAAATCCCTGTGTCTCTCCTCAGGCTTTGCCTGGGCCCTGCCCAAACAAACAGGAAATGCCAAGTGGTCCTCCACCCCCACCAGGGCCGTGGGAAGACTCTGGAAGAAGGTTTTGAGTCAAGACTCCTGCTCTGGGCCAGCTTCTGCAGAGGAGCCCAGGCCCAGGAGGGCTGCCTGACCTCAGGCGGGGCCTGCCCTTCCTGGCCTCTGTCTCCCCACCACTTGTCGAAACACTGGCAAACAAGCTCCACTACCTCGGGCTGTGTGACCTGGGCAGTGGCTGTGGCCCTCCAAGCCCAGCCTTCTCTTTCATGTTTCGTCCACTGAGCTGCTTGTGACCTTAGTGAAGGAGGGGAGGGGACCGCTGGGCTCTGAGAAGACAGTGGTCAGGGGACAGTGGTCAGGGGACAGGGGACGCCTGAGTGTTAAAATGCTTGCTCAGCATGTAAGAGGCTCTGTGTTCACCTCAGCATTTCTCCCCCCTCCCCTTCCCCCCTACATCCCCCCCCACACATACGCACAAATTCCAGGACCTCTACAAATGGTTTCCAGTTCTTCCCTGGGCCGCTCTTCTCCTTCTCCCATGCCTCAGTTTCCCCTCAGTAAAGGAGGTCAACCTGTGACTGATTTCTTGCTGGCATCACTGGCAGTCCAGCATGGCTGATGCAGGGCAGCAGAGGTGGCGTGGTGGGAAGACATAGACTTGGGGTGATCTGGGTGCGAGCCCATAGAGGCGGGAAGATAGAAAGCTCACCTCTCACACATAACGAATTCAAGGCCAACCTGGGCAGCATGAAACCCTGTCTCAAAACAAAAAGACCCCCCTCCCCACAACCAGGGAAACCCCTTAGAGGTTCTAAAAGTGAAGCAGGGCCTGTCCCCAGTCACTGGTCACACAGAGAGAAATGGTGTAATGGGCTGTGGCCACACTTTACTGAGGGAAATGGAATACCAAGCACATACCCAGAGGACAGACAGCCAGGGCCATGGCTCTGTCACCAGACTTCTGTTGTCTGGTCCTGGAGACTTGGGTTCCTCCCATAGTGGGCCACTATGCAGAGCCCCACAAGGCTGAGTCTGTTCACCCACTCAAGATTCTTCCTCTGTCACCATCCAATGCTTAGAGTGGGGCCCTGCACACATTAGGTACTCAGTGTGCATCAGCCATCGCCCTGACCCTAGGTCTCCGCACTGAGATCCTAGGCTCTGTCGCTTTTCTCCCGCCATGTTCTGCTTGCCCTTGCAGCACACATGGGTGGCCGCACACACTGCCCTGAGCTCCAGGTCCCGTCCTGCCTCCCACACAGACCTGCACGCCAGGAGCTGGGGACAGAACTGAGGGCTCCTCGGTTGCACTGGGGATTCTGCTTTGTGGATCAGGGAGGAGACACAGGGGCTCTGAGCAGAGGAGAGATGTGGGCTGACTCAGTTTTGTCATCCAGTGTACACTGGAGGGCACAGAGGGAGGGCCGGGAGGGTGGGGGAGGGGAGCTACTGCAACATCCCAGCTGTCAGGAAGGTACCTGGGACATGGCCACTTCCCACTCTCCTGGGGTGCTGGGGACTGAACCCAGGACCTCAAGCTAGTTCCCCCAAATTACAGCCCCAGACTACCCTTTCTCTCCTTCCTTCCTTCCTTCCTTCCTTCTTTTTAAGTTTTATTTTATTTTATGTCTGGTTTTTGGTGTGTGTGTGTGTGTGTGTGTGTGTGTGTGTGTGTGTGTGTGTGTGTGTGTTTCCCTTTTCCCTGGAACAAGGTTTCTCTGTCCCTGGCTGTCCTGGAGCTTGCTCTGTAGACCAGGTTGACCATGAACTCACAGAGGTCCTCCTGCCTCTGCCTCCTTAATATCTCTCTCTCTCTCTCTCTCTCTCTCTCTCTCTCTCTCTCTCTCTCTCTCCTCCTTTCTTATTTTGTTTTTTGTTGTTATTTTCTGAGACAGAATCTAGGTAGCCCAGCCTGGAGCTCACCTTATAGACCAGGCTAGACTTGAACTCAGAAATCCATCTGCCTCTGCCTCCCGAGTGCTGAGACAAAAGGCATGTGTCACCATGGTTGACCATTTCCTTCTTTCTTTCTTTTTTTTTTTTTTTTTTTTTTGGTTTTTCTTTTTGTTTGTTTGTTTGTTTATTTTTATTATTATTATTTTTATTTTTAGATACTTTATTTACATTTCCAATGTTTCCCCCTTTCTAGGTCTCCTCTTTGGAAACCCCCATCCCCTCCCCCTCCCCACCTCTATGAGGGAATTCCACCTCCCACCCACTCACCCACTCCCGGTTTTTTTTTTTTTTTGGTTTTTCAGGACAAGGTTTCTCTGTGTAGCCCTGGCTGTCCTGGAACTCACTCTGTAAATCAGGCTGGCCTCAAACTCAGAAATCCACCTGCCTCTGCCTCCCAAGTGCTGGGATTAAAGGCATGCGCCACCAAAGCCTGGCAGTCCTTCATTTTTTTGAGACAAAATCTTGCTAGTCAGCCCCAACTGACCTGATACTGTGTAGTTCATGCTGGACTCAAACCTTTGGCAATCCTCCTGCCTCTGCCTCCAGAGTACTGGGAATACACAGATGCTACCATACTTGGTTTAGAGGTAGGACTTCATAAAAAAAAAGCTACTGAAAAAAGATGGTCTGAAGCCGGGCAGTGGTGGCGCACGCCTTTAATCCCAGCACTTGGGAGGCAGAGGCAGGTGGATTTCTGAGTTCGAGGCCAGCCTGGTCTACAGAGTGAGTTCCAGGACAGCCAGGGCTACACAAAGAAACCCTGTCTCAAAAAACCAAGAAAAAAAAAAAAAAAAAAAAGATGGTCTGAAACTTCCCATGCTACTTCTGCCTCCCCCAGGAGCTAGGATTACAGGCCTGTGCTCACAACACAGCCCCCAGCTATCTCCATCCTGCCTAACTGCAAAGAAGGGCCCCAAGTTCTGGCGAGATCCCCAGGGTTCCCGGAGTCCCCAGGCGGAGGCACAGACACACCAGTCAGGCCTGGAGAGCTCTCACCTCTAGGCCCATTCTGAGGGGCAATAGAAGAAGGACCTTCCCGTCAGTCCCTGCCTGTTGTAGGTTCCACACCTCTAAGCCTCCCTGTGAGGACACATACAGCCTTTCCACCCAGTCAGGGCCTGGTCAGTGCTGTTACCAACAAATAATGAACTGTAATTATAAATCATAATGAGAAGATTCTACAGCCTGAGGCCTCAAAAGAGAGACGATGGGATGGCTCCCCCCATCTTCCAGCTGAAGACAGGGGTGTGGGGGAGGGGTGTCACTGACTGAGGTCACAAGGGAATAGGACTGTGTTCTGTTCCAGAAACAGTCTGTCCAGGGACTGCAGGGATCCAGATTTCTAAGACAAGCCAGGAAATAGAGGCCTCATAGGCTCAGGGACCTGCCCTTACACATAGAGAGCCCCCTGACTGGAAAAAGGCTTTCCTGGGTCCCCCTTCCATCCCCCCACAAGCTGGGGGCTCTGGGCCCCTGCAGGAAGTGGCCTGGGCTGGGGCAGGCCTGCTGCTTTGATCAGCTTTATGAGCCTTGGCTGTTTATGGTATGCCCGGCCCCCACCCTGCCACCCAGGGCTGTGTCCTGTCAGTGGCACTCAGAGATATTAGCTGTCCCAAGAGAGTCTGCTGCTGGGCCTCAGCCCCATTTCCTCCAGCCTGGCCCTTGGCCTTGGCTCCTGGGAACAGAGCAGCCCCTCAGGCAGATGCTAGGAGTGGGGGGTGGGTCCTGAAACTCAGAGCTTATGCATACCTCTGTCTTGGCCCTTGTTGCCCTGGCTGGCCCTGACCCGGGACCACCTCCAGTGCTCCCTACCTCTCTGTACAGGGTGCTCTATTCTCCTTCCGGAGTGGAGTAGTCCATCAGTCTGGAGCATTCTTTCTGTTCACGCCCAGGCTGGAAGGCTCTCAGTATTTGTGTCTGCCTGTGGACCTCCTTCCTTCTTCGTCAGTACAGAGACCTCATCCCCCAGGACCAGCCCCAGCTCCTGGCTGACACACAGTAGGTACTCAACACATGCTTCTTGAATGAAAGATAAAATCTTAGTCTGGGTGTGATGGAACAAGCCTGTGATCCCAGCACTTAGGAGGCTGAGGCAGGATGATCAGAAGTTCAAGGAGCTCTCAGGACATCATGAGTTCGAGGCCAGCCTAGAGAGACCCTGTTTCATCCCCCTCCAGAGAAAGAGAGGAGTGTAGATCAAGTCTTCCCTGGAGACAGACCTGTAGGAAGCCAAAGGCATTATCCCACCCACCCCTGCCCCAGCCGCACGTGTGTGCCTGGAAAGCCCACAGGATGTGGACTCTGCTCACTTACTAGGCCTGCCTGGAGGTCCTTTATGGATGGGGGAGCAGGATATAGAGGTGACCAGAGTTCCCTAGGCCCTGCCCCCAATGCCACTCCCCACCTCCAGCCCCACCCCCAGCTTATACCAGTGCTGGCTCTGACAGGAAGCTACCAGTGCAGGTGTCTGACCAGCTAGGCCGGTTCTGGGGAGCACACAGGAGGGCACCTCCCTAGGGGTGATGCTGGGAGATTCTTGTGGACACCTGCCGGGCACCTGCCCTGCATCTGCCCCACCTCTCCCCCCCTTCCGCTATTCAGGCCCTGTGGTCTCCTCCCCACAAGTCCTCCACACCCACAGGGCACAAAGGCAGGTTGTTCTCAGAGACATTCACCCCCTCATCTCCCCCAAATGTGTTTTGCGACCTGGGGAAGGGGCAGCAATGGCTTGGGGAGGATACCCAGGTGGGAGCTGGCCTGCCTGCTCCCTGAAGACCCCCCCAGCAGCAGCAGCCCCCCATCACCCAGCCATCTGACACCCTTCAATTCTGGGGTCCATGCGTGTGTTTGTGTGTGTGTGTGTGTGTGTGTGTGTGTCTGTCTGTCTGTCTGTCTGTCTGTGTGTCTGTGTGTCTGTGTACAGGCATGCGCACAGACACCTGCCAGGACAGGGTTTTCTGCTTGCCAGCAACACAGTGGTCTCTGATTTTGGCAGTGGAAGTTCAGGAACAGAGGTTAGGGCACCTGCCCAAGTTCACACAGCAAGCAGAATTTGAACCCAAGAATGCTTGTCTTTCCAGGTCCTCCACCTTGTGACCCCGTAGGGAGTTGATGTCACTTTAGCAGTTTTGCAGAAGCCTACTGTATACCGGCATTTAGCCAGGTCCAAACGCATTCAATAGATAGGGATTTGTGGAGTCTTGTGCGAGGTGTGGGGACAAGGTAGACTAAGGCCAGTTTGATGTTACATCTGGGGACAGAGAAAGTAGCAGTGATGTCACCTCAGATGTGAAAAGGGAGGCTAGGCCATGGGGGGCGGGGAGGGCACGGGGTGGGTGGCCTACCGTGAGGGGTAAGATCCAAGCTGAGAGGGGCTGAGTGGGCGGGGGGGGGGAGAGAGGGAGGCTGAGGCTTCCCATCTCTCAGGATCCTGGCACTCAGAAGATGTGGGAGGCATCCCCAGGCTGGTCTCAATAGACGTGAGGCCAGAAGGTTTGCCCACCTCAGAGGCATCTGGGAGCCCCTGGACAGTCCAGGCATAAGCACCAATCCTGGAACAGGCCCAGGAACCCTGAAGGATTCTGGGGAAATGGCTGCTTTGGGACCCTGTAAGAGAGGATGGAGGGCCAGAGGCATCTCCTTAGGAGCCCCAAGTCAGTTGCTGTCCACCCAGAGAGATCTGGGAGAATTCAGTGTTCCAGGATCCAAACCCCCATCCCATGGATGAGGACTTGGGGGTTCAGAGAAGGCCCAGGATCACACAGCCAGAAGGATGAGAACTGGACACAATTCAGTCACCTTAAATGCCACTGTCCCCAAACAATCGTGTAGGATGGATAGCAGAGTGGTCCTGAAGTGCACGCATTGCACAGATGAGTAAACTGAGGCTTGGCGAGAAGCAACTTCTCAGGGTGTTTGTAATTTATACAAATATTCGCTGAGCACCTACTGTGTGCTGGTAAAAAATAGACACAAAGACAAAAACAAGTAAGACAGCTTATGTGGACTCCTACCCCCAGTCCTTGAAGAGTTGTTATTCCTGATGACACAGGCTGAGGCAGGAAAATGAAGTTCAAGTCTGGTAACTTTGTGGGACTCTGTCTCAAAATAAAAATTAAAAAGGGGGGCAGGGGTGTAGCTCAGTGATAGAGCACTTAGTCCCTGAGCTTGATCTCATGGTGATGCATGACTCTAACCCCAGCACTTGGGAGGCAGATGCAGAGGCAGGTGGATATCTGAGTTCAAGTCCAGCCTGGTCTACAGAGGGAATTCCAGGACATTTCAAAATTTAATTAATTAGTAAATTAATTAAACAAGGGCTAGGGAGATGGCTTAGTGGGTTGAGTGTATACATGGCAAGCATGAGGACCAGAGTTCAAATCCCCAGCACCCACTTAAGGAGGGCAAGCTGACCCAGCCTGTAACCCCAGGATTTAGGGGGCTAGTACAGACAAAGATTCCCAGAGCAGGCTGGCAAGGTAACTAGGCAAAGGTGAACTCTGGGTTCAGCTGGAGAGAGGCCAGCTTCAGGATATAAGTGGAAGTAACCAAGGAAGAGACCTAATGGTAACCTCTGGCCTCCACGCACATGCAAGCATACATGCACACACGCACACACATGCACACACATGCACACACATGCACACACATGCACACACATTACATACATGCACACACATGCATACACATGCACACACATTACATACATGCACACACATACATGTACACACATTACATACATGCACACACGCGCACACATGTACACACATGCAAGAATACATGCACACACACATGTACACACATGCAAGCATACATGCACACACACATGTACACACATTACATACATGCACACACATGCATACACATGCACACACATTACATACATGCACACACATACATATACAACGTACAAAAAATAAAGTGAACGTAAAAGGCAAAGTTTTGCAAATAAGTTTGTGTTCAAGTCCAGGTTACCACTTGCGCTGTGTGGCCTTGGGCAAATTCCTAAACCTCTCTGTGTAAAGTTTCTTTGTACATGTAGTGACTTTCTCTCACGAGGATAAGCCAGGGTCTAAACAGCTGATGTTTTATGCTTTTTTAAAAAATTATTATTATTTTACAATTATTGCTTTTTGACATAACAAAGAGTCTTACTCTGCAGTCTAGGCTAATTTAGAACTCAAAGCTCTTCTCCTGCCTCAGCTTCTTGAGTCCAGGAATCACACACTTGAACCGTCACACCGGCTTATTTTTTTTTTGGGGGGGGGGGTTGAGACAGGGTTTCTCTGTGTTGCCCTGGCTGTCCTGGAACTCACTCTGTAGACCAGGCTGGCCTCGAACTCAGAAATCTGCCTGCCTCTGCCTCCCAAGTGCTGGGATTAAAGGCGTGTGCCACCACTGCCCGGTTACACACTGGCTTATTTTACAAATCCATTTTATTAATTAATTCATTCATTCTTTCATTTTTTTGAGACAGTCTCACTGTGTAGTCCTGGCTGTCCTGAAACTGGAGCTTGCTGTGTAGACCAGGCTGACTTTGAACTAACAGAAAAATCTTCCTACCTCTGCCTCCCAAGTGTTGGGTTTAAAAGCCCCCACTATGTCGGGCAGTGGTGGCACACACCTTTAATCCCAGCACTTGGGAGGCAGAGGCAGGCGGATTTCTGAGTTCGAGGCCAGCCTGGTCTACAGAGTGAGTTCCAGGACAGCCAGGGCTACACAGAGAAACCCTGTCTCGAAAAAAAACCAAAAAAAAAAAAAAAAAAAGCCCCCACTAAGCCTAGCTATTTTGCAGATTTTGATGGTGTCGACAGTAGCCCAGGCTGTGCCTTGGGAACTGGGTGTACAGAAGTGAGGAAGGTGTGTCATCACCACCGCCTTCTCTTGCCGAGCCAGCTTCTTCTGAAGCCCACTTGTCCTGGCCACATTCTGGAACTTTCAGGTAGGCACTGACACCTGCCCCGACAGGTACCAGCAGCCACTGGCCTGGAACTGACGCCCGCCAGGCTGGAGGGAGGCTTCTCGAAGAAAGTCTTCTCCATTAAGGCCCTGGCAGCGCCAGAGGCTGGGCGAGATGAGTTTTCCAGGCAGTGGCCCTTCCCTGCTGTCCTGCCTGACTCTCCTGCAGCCCCTCCTTCCTCTCCGTGTGTATGTCCCCAGGACACTGCACTCAGAGGCCACTGGGGACTTCTCTAAGGTGCCCAGAGGTCCCATGGCTTTGACAGCCCACAGGTAGGAACCACACCCCTGGGAATCCTGAGGCCAAGCCAGAGCCCCCGGGGAACAGGGGTGAGGAATTGGACACTTTTGACCTCGATGAGGCTTGAACTAAATGTCTTAGCCCGCAAGTTTCCCAACTCTACTCAGACTGTCTGGTTTCCATGACAACAGCCACTTCCCTGTTGCTCCACCCTTCCGTCAGTTGCTAGAGCACCTGCAGGCCCTGGAGTACCTGACCCTGCTGAATGCAGGGAACGGACAGCAGGTGCTGGTCTCATAGGAGGAAGCATCCTGAGTAAGTGGCTGAGTTCCTAGGACTTCCGGGGCTCTGCTGAATTTCCAAAGGTCTCCTTCAGCGAGACCAGCCTGGCAGTGCTCACTCTGGGCCGGAACCAGCTCGCAAGCCTTGTGAGGGCAGAGGAGTCTGGGAGGCTCAAGTCTGGGGTGAGCCACGTCCCGGTGAATGGTCCCAGGGAAGGCTCTTCCCTTTTAGGACCCTGGATTCTCAGATGTAACCGTGAAGCCAGAGCTGATGCCAAATGTCCCTGTGTGACATGAGCTAGGTGCTTGGCATTTGTGACACCTGCATCCCTCACACAGGAGGAAGAGACAGGACCACCTGCCAGGTCACATGGGTGGGGGGGTGCCCGGGCAGCTCTGCAACAAATGTTCTTGCTCATTTAAGACAGGGGTGAGCTCGAACTCACTATAATCCTCCTGCCTCAGCTTCTCAACTGCTAGGACTACAGAAGTGCACCACCACACCCAACTAATACCATAATCTTTTTTTTCCCTTGAGACAAGGACTGTAGTCTAGATGAGCCCGAACTTCTGATCCCTCACTTCCAGCTCCCCAGTACTTGGCAGCTTACTTAGCACCGGGGATGCCAGGGCTGTGTGCACGCCCACTGGGGGCTGTGTGCCTGCCTCTACCCACTGATCACATCGCTAGCCCTCCTGCAGCCCTTTATCACTTCACAGCCGAGGAGGAGTCGTTGGGACGAATGGATGTGCTGAACGGAAGAGACAGAAGGACTGAATGGCGTCAGTCCTAGGCCTGGACAGTTGACTAGGTCAGGAAGGAAGCCGGAAGCCCGACCAACCATGTGTCCGGGTCCAACTCCGGCCTCTGCCTGCCCACACATCCTCAGTGGTGAGCTGGCTGCTAGGGCTGACTGAAAAGGCAAGATGCTCCTGGAAAGCCTTTAAAGTGTGGGAACCGTGCAGACAGCATAGCTGCTCTCCGTGTCCTGACTGGCCCCTTAGTTAGCTTCTAACTCCAGCCTTCCGGACGCTCCCTGAACACACCGAGCACATTCCAGCCTCAGGGCCTTTACACTTGCTGTTTTTGTTGGCTGGAAGCTTTTCCTGTCCCTCGGGTGTCTACAGGGCTCCCTCCTCTCCCCCACTCCCTTCAGGATTCTGCTCAATGGTCCTCTATCCGAAGCCCCTTTCACTCACCATGAGAAGCACCTGTATCTCCCCCTTCGGCTCTCACCATTTTGTACACGGTAAGAACATTCTCTTTGGCTTCCAGGCTGCCACCAGTTCCTGGAGACAGGACTTGTATTCCTCTAAAGCTGTAGTCATGTCTTCACCTGCAGCCGGGTATGGTGACACACACCTTTAATCCCAGTACTTGGAAGGCAGAGGCAGAATGAACTGTATGAGTTTGAGGATATCCTGGGCTACCGTATCAAGTTCCAGAACAGCTAAGGCTACAATGGAGAAACTCTGTCTCAAAAACAAACAAACAAAAACCAAAATAAAATTTAAAAAAAAAAAAAAGCGAAAAAGAGTTTAAAAACATCTGATCTGCAAGAGACACTTTATCTTAAAAAAACAAAACAAAACAAAAGGGTAAACAATAAAAAAAAACTATTCGATGAGACCAGGTGGGTGGCAGAAGCAAGTGGATTTCACCGAATTCCAGCCAGCTAGGGCAACATAATGAGATCCTATCTCAAAAACAAGCAAACAAAGAAACAAACAAACCCTATTCTCTCTCTCTCTCTCTCTCTCTCTTTTTTTTTTTTTTTTTTTTGGTTTTTCGAGACCAAGTTTCTCTGTGTAGCTCTGACTGTCCTGGAACTCACTCTGCAGACCAGGCTGGCCTCGAACTCAGAAATCCGCCTGCCTCTGCCTCCCAAGTGCTGGGATTAAAGGCGTGCGCCACCACTGCCCGGCACAAACCCTATTCTCTGGAACATAATAGATGCTCAATAAATATTTTTCAATTAAGTAGGACAACAGATGAGAAAGGCATGGAAGATGCTAGAAGAGACCACAATGAAGGCGGAAAACACAGTGGGTGGATGTGACACACTGCAGGACCCACGCACCTTACCACAGCTGTGCTTGACGCTCCAACAGAGAAGCTGGGACCTTCCCAATGCTCCCTTAGCCCAGGAGGGCATCACAAGGCGGGTGGCAAGCCTGGGGTCTTCCCTAGGCTTGTCCCTGCAGGCTGCCTGGCCTGAGTCCAGGGCTCTTCTGCCCTTTCTGCCCAGCTCCTGTCTTCCTGGCAGGTCAGAGGTGGTTTCCGGTCTGGACATGGAGAGGCAGTGATTGTCCCAGATGAGGGCAAGTCCCGGTGAGTCACTGGCTGAGCGCTGACCAGTATTCCACAGGCCTATCATGGGGGATGTCCATCACAGGAGACAAGTCATATGTCTGTGTGTATCTGTGTACATGACTGTGTATGTGTGTGTATATCTATGTATATGACTGTGTCTATGTCTGTGTCTGTGTGTGTCTCTGTGTGTGTATGTGTCTCTGTGTCTCTGTGTCTGTGTGTGTGTCTGTGTCTCTGTATATATGTGCCTCTGTGTCTGTGTGTGCCTCTGTGTCTGTGTGTGTCTCTGTGTCTGTGTGTCTCTGTGTATGTATGTGTCTCTGTGTCTGTGTGTCTCTGTGTCTGTGTGTATGTCTGTGTCTGTGTGTGTGTGTGTGTCTCTGTATATATGTGTCTCTGTGTCTGCGTGTGTCTCTGTGTCTGTGTGTGTGTCTGTGTCTGTGTGTGTGTCTGTGTCTCTGTATATATGTGCCTCTGTGTCTATGTGTGTCTCTGTGTCTGTGGGTCTCTGTGTATGTATGTGTCTCTGGGTCTGTGTGTCTCTGTGTCTGTGTGTGTGTCTGTGTCTGTGTGTGTGTCTGTGTCTCTGTATATATGTGCCTCTGTGTCTGTGTGTGCCTCTGTGTCTGTGTGTGTCTCTGTGTCTGTGTGTGTCTCTGTGTCTGTGTGTCTCTGTGTGTGTGTCTGTGTCTGTGTGTCTCTGTGTGTGTGTCTGTGTCTGTGTGTGTCTCTGTGTCTGTGTGTGTCTCTGTGTCTGTGTGTCTCTGTGTGTGTGTCTGTGTCTGTGTGTGTCTGCATCTATGTATCTCTAGGAGTGTCTGTGTCTGCGGCTGTGTGAGGCAGCCCCCCCACCCCCCGGGCTAGGCCCCTGACCATCCTTGGAGGCTGAGCAAGATGGAAGCCTTCAGGTCTGGGCACTGTAGCTTCCGTATCCTGTCCTTCACAGTCCTTCCCTGAAATCTTTCAAGGACACAGGTGTATCGTCCCCCAAATCTAAGGAAATCTAACCAGGTCTTAATACCTGCAAGGCCCCTCTATCCTTAACCTGTCAGATTGAGACTCAAATCCTACTCAATCTGCCTGCCCTATTGGTGACCTCACTGCCTTCCCCTCCCAGTTCCAGACACACTGGCCTCAGCTGCCCCCATATCATGCCAGTCATAATCCTGCCCCAGGGCCTTTGCACGACCTTCATCTTCTCTGCTGACCCTATCACGGCACAGCCTGTTCTAAAGCATCAGCTCTGGGGACAGGTGGGCAGTCCACTCTGTTCTCTCTATCCTGGGTTCCAGGGCAGAGCTCGACCCCTGCGTGGTCTCAGTCCCATCCAGGCAGAATAATGAGAGACTAGATAATGGAATGGACTGGGAAGGTTACACTTTAAGAGCCAGGTGATGAGGAAACGGCTCTGGGGTGACAATAAGCCAGCCCCTGGGGATGGTCCAGGGACCACCTGAGGTGTGGAACCTGCTCAGTAAACTCCAGAAACAGAAGCTCAGGAAACACAGTTGTGTGTGTGGTTGATGGGCAGGGAAGGCCTGAGGAAGCTGCCTGTAACCTGGGGGTGCCCCACCCCACTCTAGTACCGCAGGCCCCTTTTCTATCTGGCTGGTGGTTCTGTATCTGTCCTGGACAATAAGGGCTAAGACAGAGGCCTCAGGTCCCCGCAGCCTCCCCTCCCAGGCTCCACCCTGGCTCCCCAATTTCCCGCCTGGTTTGGCAACAACGGGAAACAATGACTCAGGAGTCTGGCCTCAGGTTCTGCAGCCATGTCCTGGTGGCTGGCCTCGTGCCAGCCTCTGCCTGATGCGTGGCTTCCAGCCCAGCATCCACCCAACGTGGCCAGGGGCTCTCCCTTCCCACAGCAGAAAGTTCACAGGATGAGTCACGGCCCTGCCTACACCCTTTACCAAGGATGGGCCAGGCTGGCCTCACTTTCCAGGGCTGGAAACCGAGGCCTCGCTGCGGGGATGTTTGTCACACAGTAGAATTGGTGACTGTCGCACTTGTCAGGCAAGGCCTAAGCAGCAGGCTGGGTGAGACTGAGCCTTCACAGGGGAAGTCAGGACATGTGCCTCTTCGGGTGACCCTAGGCAGGAGGGACCCCAGGTTGCAGTCCCAGAGCTGGAGTTTCATCATTCAGAGCCCGGAGGGAGTTCCCAGGCACTCCCAGAAGACCATGGTTAAGAGCTAGGACAAAAGGCACTTCCTGGGGGCTATGTGCCTCTCCCCATATCAGCAAGGCTCCATGGGGCTGTGGGCTGCAGAGATGCCCAGTAGGTAAAATTCTTTCCATGTCAGCCTGGGTTTGAGCACTGAAACACTCAGCAGGAGAGAACGGACCCCGGAAGGGTGTCTTCTGACCTTCAATGCGTGCAGATGCACCAGTAACAACCACAACACCTACTGGTGTGACATGGCTTTTGTTCTGAGCCACACTCAGGTGCTTCTTAGCTGTGCAAACCTTGGCAAGTGTCTCTACCTCTCTGGGCGCCACTTCCCAGGTTGCTTTGCACTTGCCTGGCACACAACAGATGCTCAGAGCCATCCCTGTGGTCCTCCCTGAGCCCTAGATGTGCCAGGCCTCAGCCATGCACAAGGCTTGGGGACTCTACCCAGTTCCCACACTGTGTCTTGCCTGTGGTACATCACCAGTCACACTGTCCCTCCCACGGTTACAATGAGGGAGTCCACTTGTGATGAGGTCATAGTATTTCTGGCTGAAGCACATGGTGGTTCTGGGGTCCTTGCAGGCCCAACCATCTTGGCTTTCAATGACCTAGAGTCCAGGTGGTTTGGGGAAACCATCACCCGCTTCAGATTCAGAACCTTCAGCTGCAGCTGGGTATGGTATTTCTAAGGTGGGCGTCACTTCCTCCCAGCCCATGGCCTGTACCCGCCCACCTTAGACGTGGCTGGAGATTCCAGAGGCCTCCAGAGTCCTCTCTGTCTCCAGCTGCACCCAAACCAAGGCCCTGGATTGGGGGCCACGCCTCCTCTGGTGTCACAGAGGAGTCTGCTAAGCTGGGCTTGATGACACCTGTAGTCCTAGAGCTCAGGAGGATCGGAAGTTCAAGGCTGGACTGGGCGCCGTGAGACCCAGGCTCAAAGGTAAAATGTTAAACACATGACCCGCACTGTTTGATGTGAAAAGAGGGAGAGGCGAACCAGCTTTCCCATGTCACTCGGCCAGGAAGGGACAGAAGAGGCCAGGGACAGGTGAAGACCTTTGACACTTTCACCTCTGACCTCAGCTTCCTCTGCAGGTGGCACATGAGGAGGCGGAGCCTGGCCTAAAGACAAACTTCCTTCTCTCCCCACACCTTTCCCTTTCTCTTCCTCTCTCCCTCTCCCCTCTCCCTCCCAGCCTCCTCCTTCCTCTCCATAGCTTTTCTACCTTTTAGTTAGTTCGGAATCTAGCAGCCCTGAGGCTCTCACATCACCAGTAGGACAGGCAAGTTCCACCCCTGAGGTATCAGTTTCCTCCTCTGGTGAATGGGTCAACACAAGGCTCCCTTATTATCCGGTTGTAAGAATCCCAAGGCCACAGCTGCTTTCATTTATTTATTTATATTTATTTATTTATTTATTTAATATATGCGAGTACACTGTCACTCTCTTCAACATACTTGGCGAGAACATCAGATCCCATTACAGATGGTTGTGAGCCACCATGTGGTTGCTGGGAATTGAACTCAGGACCTCTGGAAGAGCAGCCACTGCTCTTAACCACTGAGCCATCTCTCCACCCACCCCCACCTCCCATGGCTGCTTTGTTGTTGTTCTGTTTTGGGTTCTGTTTGGTCTTGTTTGAGACAGGGTCTCTCTATGTAGCCCTGGCTGTCCTGGAACTCGCTATGTAGAAAAGGCCGACCTCGAACTCACAGAGCTCCTCCTGCCTCTGCCTCTACTTCCCAAGTGCTCAGCTGTGTGTCATCACACACATAGATGCCATGGCTACTTTTAATAGTGTCACTTGGCAGTTCCTGAAGTCAACACTGACAGATGGGCGGGTCCTGTAACTGCTGCTACACACGGACCCAGAAGAGACCTGGAGGGGGCTGAGGGTCAACCAAAGCCTGACACAGCTGGGCATGGTGGTGGATGCCTGGGATCCTAGCACTTGAGAGGCAGAAGAATCAGAAGTTCAAGGATAACCCGTCCCAAACCAGACAGACAGACAGACTTATCTGCAGTGTTCCTAAGGGTGCCGTTCTTCATTCTCAGTGGTCAAATTATGGGTATGACTCAAATGCCCATTGACCGACCGGTGAGCAAACTAAGCACGGTTTATCTGTAAGATGGCACATTCCTCAAAAACAGCCGAGCTACTCAGTAAGCTGAGACAAGAAGATCACCACACACTCATTGCATGGATGAAGGTGGAAAAGCTGCCAGCCTCAGAGGCCTCCACACAGAAGCCCGTTCCAGACAACCACTGGAGAGACAAACCCACAGCAATGGGGTGTGGGGGAGCTCCTCTTAGGTCAGGGTTTCCTCTTGGGCTAACGGGAACGCTCTGGAACTGGAGATGAGTGATGGCTGAGAGGCACCATGAAGGCTGACGACTCAGCACGTTTACCCCACCTGGAAAAAAGGGGTCATTCCCCCGGAGCTTGGCAGAGCAAGCAGCTTGGAGAGCTAGCCTCCGTCATCACCGAGGGAATCATCCCAGCACCTGGCTGCAGGGTTAGCATGTGAGGCCCATCTGGAGGCGAGCTCTTCCTAGTTATCCTCAGGGGTGCTGTGCTGGCTCAGCACCCGGGTACCCAGTGCCACACGGAGTCGATGACTCCTGATAATTTCAGGGAAAGAGACATTCCCCATCACCACCGCTTCCAGAGAATAGGGACTCTGGTGTCATGTGGTTGTGAGTGACAAGAGAAGAAGCACAAGCTAGCTCAGCCAGGGCCACCAGGGAATGCTCTGTAGAAGACATGACTAAGCTCAAGACAGGTCTGGTGGCTCGATTTGGGACCCGTTCATCCCTGTGTGATGTCCATCATGTCTGCCCACCTCATGCCACCATTTGTCCCCTAGTCAGCACGTCCCCCACCCCCACCCATCCTGACACAGCTGGATTTGCCGCAGGGCCTTTGCACTTGCCGTTGTGTGCTAGGCATATGTCCTGGCTAGTGTTGTGTGTCAACTTGACACAAGCTGGAGTTATCACAGAGAAAAGAGTTTCAGTTGAGAAAATGCCTCCATGAGATCCAGCGGTAAGGCATTTTCTCAATTAGTGATCAAGGGGGGAGGGCCCCTTGTGAGTGGTACCATCTGTGGGCTGGTAGTCTTGGGCTCTATAAGAAAGCCAGCTGAACAAGCCAGGGGAAGCAAGCAAGCCAGTAAGGAACATCCCTCCATGGCCTCTGCATCAGCTCCTGCTTCCTGACCTGCTTGAGTTCCAGTCCTGACTTCCTTTGGTGATGAACAGCAGCATGGAAGTGTAAGCTGAATAAACCCTTTCCTCCCCAACTTGCTTCTTGGTCATGATGTTTGTGCAGGAATAGAAACCCCGACTAAGACAAATTGGTACCAGCATAGTGGGGTATACCTGTGACAACCTGACCATGTTTTGGGGAGGACTGTGGAAGGACTTT
>CM052701.1:11185290-11196442 GCA_028551405.1 Uromys caudimaculatus
GCCTGATATATTTTCCCTCCTGAAAAAAGAAGGTATTTTAGTGGAGCCCACAGTTAAGAGACTTTGAATTTTTAAAAGACTTTGAATTTTAAAAGATTGGATGTTTAAAAGGGACTGAAATGTTAATATGTAAGAATTTGCAAAGACTGTGGGACTTTTAAAGTTATTTAGATCTTGGGAATGAATAAGAAAGTAAGGGTCGAGGTTTAATGGTGATGTGTTTGTGTGTCAAGTTGACAAGGGGTCAATTATACTGGCTGGTTTTGTGTCAACTTGACACAAGCTGAAGTTATCTCAGAGAAAGGAGTTTCAGTTGAGAAAATGCCTCCATGAGATCCAGCGGTAAGGCATTTTCTCAATTAGTGATCAAGGGGGGAGGGTCCCTTGTGAGTGGTACCATCTGTGGGCTGGTAGTCTTGGGCTCTATAAGAAAGCCAGCTGAGCAAGCCAGGGGAAGCAAGCCAGTGGAAGCAAGCCAGTAAGAACACCCCTCCATGGCCTCTGCATCAGCTCGTGCTTCCTGACCTGCTTGAGTTCCAGTCCTGACTTCCTTTAGTGATGAACAGCAGTGTGGAAGTGTAAGCTCAATAAACCCTTTCCTCCCCAACTTGCATCTTGGTCATGATGTTTGTGCAGGACTAGGGACCCCCCCCCCCCAACTAAGACAGCATGTGTCCTCTGAACCGGCTCCTTCTTGCTCTTTGTATTTCTGTTCAAGGAACTCCTCCTAGCCTCCCTGCCCCAAGGGATCTTTATGTTCCCTGTCCATTCCCTCCCCCACTGTCACCTTAGGAATTTTCACCCAAAATCATCTTTGACCTGTGTCTATTTTCTGTCCCCCTGCCCCCGAGATCATCAGTTTCTTGAGAGCCAGGCTGCCTCCTTACCAATACCTAGTACTCTGCACACAGTAGGTGTTCATCTGTGTGCAGTCAGACAGAAATTAATAAATGTGTGCACAAATGAATGAGTGAATGGATGAATGAATGAATACTTCGTTGTATAGAGGATAGCCTCAGGCCCTGAGAGAGTTAAGGCCTCCTTAAGGACACACAGAAAAGAGGTGACCCTGGGGCTCCCTTTCATCCCAGACACCACCACAGATGCCCCCGTTAACTAAAGGCCATGAGCTGGCAGGAAGCCAGTGCAGCCTGGAGGACCCCTGTACACCTGCGACTTCCTCCCTGGGAAGTCTAACCACTCGGCTCTCCAGCCTCATCCTAGCTGGGCAGGTCTCTAGCTCAGGTAAGCCTGGGAACTTTCACCGACAGGTAAGTGTGGGGACCCAGGTGGAACAGTGCCAGGCAGCACCAAGACAGCTGAGTTTCTGAAACTTCACCAGGAAGAGGGACCAAGCCCATTTACCAGAGGCCCCAGGACACATGCCCTCCCAGAACTTCCAACCCCTCCAGATCACTCTGGCCTTACGTGGCCACCGCAGGTTCCTCCTGATATTCTGACAGCAGGACTATGCTGTCACAGGCATGCAAGGTAGCATACACCTGTGAATCCGAGACAGGACTCGGAAGCCTGAGGCAGGAGGATCACTTTGGGTTTAAGGTCAACCTGAGCTATAGAGTGAGACCCTCTCTCAGCAAAACAATAACAGCAGCGCAACAAGCAAAAGCATCAGACATCGTGTCTGCCAAGTGAATGAATGAAGGAAGAAAGGAGAAGCAGGTTAAGCAGTGGGCAGGACAAGCAGCTGGGCCAGCATTGTCTGCCTCTGGCTCACAATCCCTGCTTCCCAGCACATTCCATCGTGGCCTCCCAACAGCCTCTAGGGGGACGAGGAGGCTGGCGGGAAATGACTCGGCGAAGGCCTGCAGGCTGCCTCCAGCTGGGGCTGAGCCGGTCCCTGCCTCCAGCTGGGGCTGAACCGGTCCCTGCTTCCAGACAGCTCTCAGCCTCCACACACTGACAAAACCAACCCTGATTTCTACACATGACTCCTCTCCAACCCAGACCAGCTTCCAGTGGAGACACAGAGGCAGGCAGTTGAGAATGTTGAGCAGATGAAGCCGCTCCTGGATGTGGCCCTTGCCCAAGGGCCCAGGAGTTTGACTGACATTGCTGGCTGGGCCAAGGGAATAACTCAGCCAGGCTCTCAGTGAAGGAAGTTCGTGTCCTGGCAGCCTCTGCTTGTCCCTGGCTCTGAAGACGGGAACTACCTCCCCACAGGGCCTGTCACTCCTGGCAACAGCAGCAGATGTGGAAATCCAGAGGCTGAGCTGGCAGACAGCGGGTGGCGGGCGGGACTTATGCCAGAAACATTGGGCTGAGTGTGTGAAATGTAGCCAGTGCTGTATTTCATTCATTCAACAAACACCCATGGAGGGTCTGCTAGGCCAGGCTCCCTGCTCTCATGCCTAATATTGGTAGTTAGGAGACAAGTCTTTAAAACGACCCAGGACACACGGTCATTATCTATCCATCCTGTCCCCTCTGCATTGATTGTGTGATGGATACCCTGTGTAGCCTGTGAGACAAACAAGTCACACAGGGAAGACTAGCCCTCTGTGCCCATGGGCCATTGGTGGACCGATGGAGCTGGGCTGGCCAGAATGGCATCTCATTCATTTGGAGTCTGTGACAATCTCAAGTGGTAGAATCACAAAGCAAGGAGAGGTGCCAAGACACTCTTTCCCTCTCCCTCTCCCTCTCCCCCTCCCTCCCCCTCCACCTCCTTCCCCCCCCCCCTCTGTCTGAAGCTTAGCAGGTACCCAGGAGGATGGAGCCACACTGAGGTTCCCTTCAAAGGCAAGCAGTTGTCTCATCGTCCGCTCATTCATTCCACAAATCCTTATAAAATCTGCCACAGGGGCCAGCGAAAGGGCACAGTAAGTAAAGGAGCTTGCTGTGTGAGCCTGGTGGCCTGAGTTTGATCCCTGGAACCCATGTAAAGGTGGAAGGAGAAAACTGACGACACAAAGTTGTCCTCTGACCCCTACACATGTGCTATATGGTACATGCGTGCGCGCGTGCGCGCACACACACACACACACACACACACACACACACACACACACACACCACAATGATAAAATAGTTTGTTTGGTTTTTTGTTTTGTTTTGTTTTGAGATTGTTAGCTGTGCGTAGTGATACACGCCTTTTATCCCAGCACTTGGGAGGCAGAGGCAGGTGGATCTACAGAGTGAGTTCCAGGACAGCCAGGGTTATGGCGAGACCCTGTCTCAACCACCCCCCAAAAAAATTTTTTTTAAAAATCTGTGTATGTGAATGAATGAGACTATGGAAGTATGTGCACCATGGGTGTAGTGCCCTTTGATGGCCGTGGAAGAGGCCATCAGATGCCCTGGAACTGGAGAAACGGGAGGTTGTGAGCTCCCGCGTGGGTGCTGGGAACCAAATGGATGTCCTCCGGAAGGACAATAAGCACTCCTAACGGCTGAGCCCGCTCTGCAGGCCCCAGGTGGAATTTCGAAGAATGTTTTGAGACAGGTGGCTCAGGCCTGTCATCTGAGTGCTTGGGAGGCAGAGGAAGAGCTGCTTAGAGGCCCCTGGGCTGCACAGCGAGACCCTGTCGCAAACTAGGCAAGCCAAGCAAGAGGTTGACGGGCCTGAGGACTCAGCACATCTCAGCCATCATGTAGCAGATGGACGGCTTCACGGAACTGTCTTCGTTAGGTTGCCGAGTTAAAGACTGCAAGCCAAAGCAACCTGTGGAGGAATGGGCTGAGTCCAGCTTACCCATGTCAGATCACACTCCATCAAGGGGCGTCAGAGCAGGAACACAAGGCAGGAAGCTGCAGGCACGACCGGAAGCAGAGGCCACACAGGAAAGCGGCTCATTGGCTTGCTCCCCATGGCTCTCTGAGCCTGCTTCCTTATAGACCAGAGGACCACCTGCCCGGGCACACATCACCCACAGTGGGCTGGGTGCTCCACATCAACCACCCACTGGCACTCTGGAGGCAGAGAGGGGCCCACAAGCCAATCTGATAGAGGCAATTTACCAATTGAGGTTCCTTCTTCTCAAATGACTCTGGCTTGTTTCAAGTTGATGATAGATAGATAGATAGATAGATAGATAGATAGATAGATAGATAGATAGATAGATAGATATAGATAACCAGTACAATAGTTTAGGCTGGATCTGTCTTAGGTCTTAGATGTGCCCCTAGATACCACGTGATGCCTGGCTCCGTTTTGGGTCTCTGCAGCAGCCCTGCCAGCAAGATATGACCTTTAACCTTGGATATTGGCCATCAGCCCTTGAACCTCAATCACAGCACTTGGAAGGTGGACAGGTGGATCTCCGTGAGACTGAGGCCAGCCTGGTCAGTCTACAGAGTGAGTTCCAGGATAGTCAGGGCTACATAGATAGACTCTGTCTCAAAAACAAACAGAAAAAAAAAAATCCAATGTGAAGCTCCACCCTCTGGACCGGTGACAGTGGCGTAGCAGGCCTCCATTCTATATGGATGCCCGTCTGCAGGGCCAAAAGGTGCAAGTCATAGCAGGATAGGGCTCAAGGCCATGAGGCCCATCAAGACTCTTAGTATTAACTGGGTAGAGTGGTATACACCCAGCATGAAGAGGCTGAGGCAGGAGGATTGCTTTGAGTGTAAGGCCTATTTGGTCTACATAATGAGTTCTAGATCAGCCCTAGTTGTGTGTCTCTAGACTGTCTCAAAATAAAATAATAGAATAAAATCAAACACCTTGGATGTCTTTGGGAAGGGCCCCAGGGACACTGGCACCCAAGACTCCCTGTGTGCTCCTCCACTGTCCCAGCCAAGGCGTTGACACACAGGGCTGAGCAGAGATCCCCATCGGTGTCCTAGTAGGTGGCACATAGGCCTGCTCACCAGGCAGAGGGTCTAGCACAAACCAAGTGGGCCTGGAACGGGGTTGGCAAGCAGATTATCCTGGCAGAAGTCAGTGCCAGCCCTGGGGCTGAGGTAAACCAACTAAGATCTGCAGGAACAGGGTCAGGGAGTGGAGCTTGGGGGGGTAGAAGGAAAGAAAAAAAGGAAAGAGAGAAATATCAGGGTCTGTGGTTGAGACAGAGTCTCAAGTTCAAGGCCAGCCTGAATGATTTGTTTATCTCAAAATAAAAAGTGGAAGGGAGCTGAGGATGAGGTTTAGGGGTAGAGTGTGTGCCCAGCAGGAGGACCTAGGTTCAACCCCCTGAACGTCAGGGCAGGCAGTGTCCCACACCTTTAATCCCAGGGTTTGGAAGGCAGAGGCAGGTGGAGCTTCGAGAGTTCGAGGCCAGCCTGGTCTACAGCCCTAGATCCAGGACAGCCAGGGCTACATAGAAAAACTCTGTCTTGGGGAGAAAAAAAAAAAAAAAAAAACAGAAAGAAAGAAGAGGAAAAAGGGAAAGAAAAACAAACAAACAAACAGTTGAAGAAAGACAGAAAGATTGTCGATGTGATGGCTCATACCTGCAATCCCAGCACTATGGAGGCTGAAGCAGGAGGATCACCACGAGTTCAATGCCATCCCGAGTTACAGAGTGAAACCCTGCCTCAAAAATAAATAAATACAAAATACAAAATAAAAGAGGGAGAGAAAGAGACGGAACGACAGAGACGGAGAGGGGAGAAGACTAAGAAAAGAACTCTTCTCTGTCACAGGCTCAGGGCTGCGTTGGAGCCAGACCACAGGGCTCTCATTTTCTGCAGATTTTTCCGCCAGAGGCAGGAAACGTTGTCCCCTGGGAACCTCCGAAATAGCTGAGCTCCAGCGCAGCGAGGCTGGGGGCGGAGGCCGCGGCCAGGAGGGATTTACACTCCGCTCTGCAGCGCCTGGAGCTGGAGCGGGCTGCGGCTGGCGCCAGTCGGCCTGGGTGTGAGCCCCTCCGCGCGCCGCTGCCTGCCTCTGCACCCCTCACTCATCAGGGATAGGTTACAGCAGGGCCATGTCTACAGCAGGGGCATGTCGGCTTGGAGGCGTTCTCATCTCACCGCCAGGCCTCTCTGAGAGCCCATGCCAGGCCCCTCGCTCCCCCTCACCCAGGCAGTGTGAACCCTATATCCAAGCAAGGGGAGCCCCACATCCAGGCTTCCACCTTCCTGGGGTTGCTGACCCTAGTAAAAAAAAAAATTAGTAGTCCTCACAGGGCCAGCTAAAAGTCCCGCACTCTGTTATTGGCTGGGAGGATAGAGTTCTCTGATTGGTTAGTCTAGTCCCTCCTAAGCCCCCCCCTAAGGGGGATGGGGGCAACCCAAAACCTTTGGACTGAGACCCAGAGAAGGGAGAAACGGGGGATGGGGGTGGTAGAAATCAATATCAGGTACCCACAAGGGACCACGGACACAGGACCAGAGGGAGGGCAACTTGGTATTTATTAAGCACCTAGCATGGCTGCAGACAGTTTACAGAAGGTCCCTCCCAAGAAGCCAGACTCAGAGGACAGGGTTGGCCAGGCCAAGGCCATCAGAGCCACAGTGGCCCTGCACCCTGACCCCTGCACCCTGGCCTCTGTGCACTGGGCTTGCACCCAGCCCCCTTCTGACTTCAACCTTCACACAACAAAAAAAGACAGAGATGGATTGGGGAGGCTTGTTTGAATGCTGGCCTCCAGTTCCTCACCACTGACCATGTCCCCTAACACTGCCAGAGGGTAGGGACCCCCCCCCCCCCCAGAGACTTGTGCGGGTCTCACAGCAGGGAAAGAGGAGCCAGAGGCTGCTCCTGGAGGTGTCTGGATTTAACCAGTGTGGCCAAGGAAAGAGTTGGAAGGACTCAGGCCCCAGACCATGATCCCTTTCCACAACCTTGTGGACACCCTAGCTGTGCCAACCTCATCGCTGTGATAACACCATCCTGGTGGGCCAGGCCTCTCTGGTCTCCAGAGCTCCTTCCTTGGCTTCCAGAAGCTTCCAAGAACTCTGATGTGAATGAGATACACACTTCTGCCTCCAGATGCCAACTTCATCACCGCCCAAAAACAGGGAGGCCCCAAGATTTTTAGTCTACTCTCCAGAGGGGAAACTGAGGCACAGAAAGAGGTGGCATAGCAGATTTCCCATCCCATGCCTGGAGATGTTGCCCTCACTGCCAACAGATTAATGACAAGGTGAGAACGGGCAGAACCCTGTAGCTCATGCTGGGAACAGGGCTTTATCACTGAGCCACATCCCAGCCCTAGAGCACAGAGTAGGTCTGTGGCCCTGCAAACAACCAAGGTCAACTGCCTTTATTACCACTGACCTTGTGGCTGGTAACATCTGCCCAAAGTGGGCCAATCAATGTCTTCTATCTTCAATTCTAAACAGCCACCCTGTTTAGTACACCACTGGGGAAACCAAGGGACAGAGTGAGTCTGTGTGGTACACAATCTTGAGGCTAGCTACAGCTTCTCAGGACAAAATCATCTCACTCAGCCCTGAACACCCCAACCCCGACCACCCACACCCCAGCGCCCTCATGCACACACTAGTCCCCTGTAAGGCCGATGCTGTCTCCCGTTGGCTCCACACTGGCTGCAGGACATTTGCTAAAGTGTCAGATCCAGGCCCCACCCCGACGGGGGGCCGCAGGCAGGGGGGTTTCCTGGTGCTGGGAGGAGGAGTGCACCCCCACCCCCAGCCCCATATGGCCTACATCCTGGCCCATCTGCTTTCCATTGCACAGAACTCGCCAAGGGGCTGCCGCAGCCCGCCTGCAGGGGTGTGAAGTTTATGTGGCCGGGTTTGGAGCCGGCGGTGACAGGGCCACACACACACATGCAGACATACACTGGACATCCCCTACCTTGCTATATGTGAACACGTCAATCTACCCTCACATGCCCTGAAGTGCCTGAAGAGTCTCACACTCCCACCTTGCACTACCAGAGGCTACCTCCAACTCAACAGACCCCCCCCCCCCCGGCTTAGCCACACCAACTCATACACACATACATGCATAAACACTCACACTAGTTCAGTCCCAGAATGCATCTCTGCACATACAGACATGCCCACTGACATGCCCACACCCACTGACACACAAATGTGTCCCCTGGCTCACACCTGCCACACACATGTCCCTGCACCAACATACACACACTCAGACAACCCAATTCAGTTCAAAAGTAGTGACTCACACACAGGCCCAACTCAGAGGAACCCCAAGTTCTGAGCCTATGAGGCCCCCTCTCCCCTGCTCTTACTTCTGTATCTCCCGACCTTCTATATCACCCCAAACCTGAATTGCTAGGGGAACCCAGAGCCTCACACCTGCATGACACATGCCACACACACACACACACACCCCAGTCCTTCCCAGCCTCTGGGGCTTCTTCTCCTTCAGGAGTGACATGAAGGATGCTGGGCTGGCCCCAGGGAGTGTGTGCAGAGCCAGGTTTTAACTCAGGCCCAGTGGTGTCTGTGCTAGGCACTTTCTAAACCATCCTCAGGAGCTCCCGACTGACTGCCCCACCCCCAACACACACACACACACACACAAGACATGACCCTAGATCCAAAGTCTTCTTTTTTTCTTTCTTTCCTTTTTTTTTTTTTTTTTTTTTTTTTTCCTCTTTAAGACAGCATTTCAAATGGTAATCCAGGCTGGCCCAGAACTGACTATGTAGACCAGGTTGCTTTTAACTTCATGGCAATCCTTCTGTTTTAGCCTCCCTAGTGCTGGGATTACAGGCATTAGTCACCAGGTCCAGATGAAAGGCACATGACAGCCCTGAATTCCCTCCCCTCTTAACAGATATGGAGAGAAACTTCAACTGGAGGCAGACTGTGGCGGGTCACTGCAGACCCCTCTTCTGTATCTCTGCACGTCTAAGGAGTGTCTTCCCACTTCAAGTCATCATGGGGCTGGAGCAGCTAAGGGACAGTGTGTGGTGTCTCAGTGAACCAAGGAGCAAACTTGGCCTAGATCTCAGCTCTGTGCCCTGTCCCCAGGAAGATAATTCCAGGGCCAGGAGGTTCTGCCACACACACCATCTAAGCTGGGAGCTGGGAAACTCTGGGTTAGCCCAGACAGTCCAGCCAGCTGCCCCGCCAGAAGAGAGCTGGAGCCTCCTTTACAACGTGTGAGAATTCTCACTGGCGGCAGGCAGGGCGGCAGGCAGGGCGGCAGGCAGGGCGGCAGGCAGGGCAGCTCTGGCCTCCAGGCCCCCACCCTGCCAGGATGCTGGTCCTGCAGCTGAAAACCTTCCCTTACTGGTGGAGCCTAGCCCTACATCTGCCCCTCCCTTTAACTGGCCCTCTGCCTGTCTGTAGCTCAGGAAACCTGTCCCTTGCTGACCAGAGACCAAGTCTCCAGAAAGGAAAGAAAGGGCCTTGGCATCTGCCCCTGGTTTTGCCCATTCACCAATTTCTTTTTTGCATTTATGAACACCTACTGTGTGCTGAGGTGGGTATAGAGGCTGTGCATTATTAGCACAGAGTCCCACTTTCTTGACCCCCAGGCAGGGAGAGGAGGCAGGCAGGAAGCAAGTGACCAAAATAGTGTCTAATATGACCAGGTGAGATGGCTCACACCTATAGCCCTAGCCACTGGGAGGCAAAGTCAGGACAGCAGACAAGGTGCTAGTCTGGACCAGTGAGTTCCAGTTCAGCCTACGCTACATAGTGAGACGTTGTCTCAAAACAAAGGGTCTGTTTGGTGCCACACACCTGTGATACACCAGCAGTTGGAAGATGAAGACAGGAGTTCTAGGCTAGCCTGGACTACATGAGACTCTGTCCTCAAAACACTAGGGTGTCAAGGTAGCTTAGAGGGTATACTGCTTACTGAGTAAGAAGGTAGAAAACATCACCCCCCAACGTCATACAAATACAATAAAAATAAGTAGAATAGGGCTGGGAAGTAGCTTAACGCAGAAATAGTTGGTTGTGCCATTCCAAGGTCTGAGTTCAAATCCCAGATCCCACACAATGCTATTCGATCATATGTATAACCCCACATGACTCCGACTGCAGATGGGAAAAGGAGAGAAGATTCCCCAGAAGCTAACAGCATCGGAACGCCATGAACAACAAGGATACACTGTCTTAGACAAGAGGGAAGACAAGGACCAAAGACTGATGTCCCCTTACACATCAGCCTGCCTATCCACGTGAACACACATCACACACCCACACACACCCAGAATCAAACAGACAGAGCTGGAGAGATTGCTCAGCAGTTAAGAGTGCCCGTGCTTGCCGGGCAGTGGTGGCGCACGCCTTTGTGGTGGCTCATGTCTTTAATCCCAGCACTTGGGAGGCAGAGGCAGGTGGATTTCTGAGTTCGAGGCCAACCTGGTCTACAGAGTGAGTTCCAGGACAGCCAGGGCTATGCAGAGAAACCCTGTCTCGAAAAACCAAAAAATAAAAAATAAAAATAAATTAAACATAAATAAATAAAACAAAGTCTAAAAAACAGGGTAGACAAGATGGCTCAGCAGGGAAGAGTGCTTGCAACCGAGCCCAATGTTCTGAGTTCAAGTCCTGAGAACCCCCATGGTGGAAGAAAGAACTAGATGCCTGAACGTTCTGACCTTCACGCAAAGGCTACAGCACCATCCCCCACCATTAACTAATTGATTTTTCAATTAATTAAAATCTTAAGTGTGTAATGTAATAAAGAATGTGGCAAAGGGAAAGGCTAGGGTGGTAGGGAAATGCACGAGCGTTTTGAGCCGGTCCCTCAAGGCAGTGGAAGAAGGGGTGAAGGAATCCAGAGATAGGCTGTGGAGCCAGCAGGGGTAAGGACCAGGTCTGAGGCACAAAGAGTGAACCATTCAAAGACTGACCGTCCACTGCCTTTACCGCTATGCTCCGCTTTGCTGAGATTTTTAAAATTTAATTTTATTTGTTGGACAGGGTCTTACACTGTAGCCCAGGCTAACCCAGAATATTCTGTGTGGTTCTGATTGACCTCTCTGAGCACGGGACTTTCCTACCTCACTTTCCGCCTTCTTCCTGTGTGGTTCTGAGACAGGGCTTTGGGGGGGGGGGGTGTCTTGCTTTCACTCCTGGGGTCACCTGCCTTCCCTTTCTCCTCTATTCTCCAGATTCTCCCACCAATGCTGTTAATGGTACAGGAAGGCACACTGCCAACTTGGGTGTGTGTCCTGGTATCCAGGAACCAAGGTCTAAATGTGGTTCCTTGCCCAACACAAGTGTTGGGTAAGGGAGCCTAAGGGGGGTTAGGTGATGAGGACTCTGTCCCATGAATGGATTCCTGTCA
>CM052701.1:11196542-11252877 GCA_028551405.1 Uromys caudimaculatus
GCGCGCGCGCGCGCGCGCGCGCGCGCACACACACACACACACCCTGCAGAGCGGCCCCAGTGTCCAGAACTGGTGAGCCCTTCTTTCTCTTAGCATGGCCTGGCCCAGCGTCACAGGAGCTCAGAGAAGCCCCAGGTACCAAGGTACTGAACTCTATCCAGACCTTAGTCCTACTACTCTGAGCAGGCGGTAGCCTCCTTCATCCACCACCCTGATTTCAAGTTTGGCTCAGCTTCCTAAGGCTGTGGGCGTCACCCTGAAATCTAACTGTACACGTAAGTGGGAGGTGGAGGCAAGAGGATCAGAAACTCAAGATTATGCTCCGCTACACAGCCACTTAGAGGCCAGCCAGGGCTACCTCCAAAAACCAAAAGGAAAGAAAGAAATCTGGATGCGCCGCTGGCTGTGTCACTCCGAGAGCCTGCCGCGGCTGGGCTGGCCACCCTGTTGACTGCAGCCCTCTCCTCTCCCGCCTCCACCTGCCGGGCGACACCCCCGCCTCCCGCCTGCGAATTTTCCACGCAGGGTTAGACTGGCGGCGCGCTGTCTGCGGCCCATAAAGGCTGCCGTGTGCTGCATTCGTCTCGCTGCGCCGCGGGCGGCCGGGAGCTGCGTTCTGGGACCCCACCGCTGCTTCCCCTCCCCTCCCCTCTCCTGGCCTAGACAAGCCTGTGGTTGAAAGAAGTGGCCCCAAAGTAGGTAGTGATGACCGTCGCCAGCTCTAGGGATGTGAAGAGCAGAGGTTCAAGAGGACTGGACCTGCCTTGGATACATTGCAAGTTTGAGGCCAGCCTGGGCTATTGGAGACATTGTTTCAAAACAGACAGAAAGAATGGGAAGGGAGGGAGGGGAGGGAGGGAGAGACAGACACAGAAAGGGTAAGTAAGTAAGGCTTAAGTAAGGGTGCCTGCCCCCAAAGCTGATGACCTGGGACACACATGCTGGAAGGAGAAAATTGATTCCTGAAAATTATCCTCTGACCTCCACATTGGTATCCTGACCTATGCATGCCTATGCATATGCACGCATACACGATAGATGGATAAATGAATGAATGAACCTACGAACAAACGAACGGATGAATATAAAAGAAAGCAGAGGTCCAGACCATCCAGGAGGGAATTCGGCAATCCCGTTCCATCGTTTGATCTTAGCTCAGCTTCCCCACACTGCACCATCAGGTACCATCAAAGACTGGGCTATCACAAGCCACCCAGCCTCCTGTGGTGACACCTTCCACGGGAGAGCCAGACACTGGCAAATCAACACCTAAGCACAGTGGCAGATGGTAGCCAGTACTGTGGGAGGAGGCAGGTGTGAGTTAGGGAGGGGCCACAGGGCGGGGGGGGGGGGCACAGAAAAAGCTCCAGAATGCTCAGGGGACAACTGTGCAAAGCTTGGAAGTAGAGAGCATCAAAAGGAAGAGTGTTCTGGGGAATAAAAACGGCCTGAGCAAAGACCTGTGGCAGAAATTTTTTTTTTTTTTTTTTTGGTTTTCCGAGACAGGGTTTCTCAGTGTAGCCCTGGTTGTCCTGGAACTCACTCTATAGACCAGGCTGGCCTCGAACTCAGAAATCCGCCTGCCTCTGCCTCCCAAGTGCTGGGATTAAAGGCGTGCGCCACCACTGCCTGGCCAGAAATATTCTTTATTATTAACCACAGGTACCTACCTCCTAGGCTCCTTCTCTTGGGTTAATCCAGGCATCTGCAGATCCAGCTGCCCAGAGAAGGAACGATGCCTCAAGGTTCCTCACCAGGCAAGGAGCTAAGCTGGGGCCTGAACCACTGTCTCTGATTCTCCATCTCTCTCTCCCTCTCTCTTTTTCTTTTCAAGCCAGGGTCTCACGTACCCCAGGATGGCATCCAACTCACTGTGCAGTCAAGGACGACCTTGAACTTCCGGTCCTCTGGCATCTGCCTCCTGTGCTTGGATTGAGGCAAGTGCTACCACATGGAGTTTGTACAGCGCAGGGAATAGAACCTGGGGCTCCACACATACAGGCAACCACACTCCCCACTGACTGAGTCGTCCCCAGGCACGAGTGTTACTCTGTAGTCCAGGCTCCCTGAGATCCTGCCTCAAACCAAACCAACAAAACCCTCAAAATTCAATAAGGTCAATTTAAAGTGAGCATGAGGTTTGAATATTATCTGTTTTCAGTAATTAAGATAGGTGGATTGTATTGTAATTAAGTCATTGGAAGACATTGAACTCTATCAGGCACTAGGAAATGCAAGCTAAGAGCATGAGATAGGAATCAGACAGGTGGCTCAGTGGTTAGGGACACTGGCTGCTCTTCCAGAGGTCCTGATTTGGTTTACAGAACCCACATGGCGGCCCAAAAGCACCTGTAACTGCAGTCCCAGAGGACTCCATTGGTTTCTGTTAGCACTGTACACACACATGATACACAGGCATTCAGTCAGGCAAGACATCCACACACATTAAAAAAAAAAAGTTAAAATATAAATATTTTTCAAAAATAAAAAAATCAAAGTTGGGTGTGGTGGCACACAGCTTTAGTCCCAGGACTCAGGGGGCAGGGCAGGTGGCTTTATCTGTGAGTTCAAGGCCAGCCTGGACTACAAGGTGAGTTCTAGGACAACCAGGGTTACCCAGACCCTGCCTCAAAACGACACAACCCCTAAATAAATAATTAAATAGTTGGGGCAAGTGTATCCAGCCCAGCAATCATTCCTCATATTTCCCCAAGAAAAATGAAAATATAACCTTGTGCCAAAATTGACCTAGAAATACGGGCTGGTTCTTTAGCTCATTTGGCAGGCTGCCTGCCCAGTGCCAGAACTGCACTCAGGAGGTAGATGAGGGAGGCTCTCAAACTCAAGGACAGCCTGGGCTACAGGAGGAGCTGCTCAGATAACAAGGACCGATGAAGCTGGCACTTCTCTATAGGCTTTGGGGGTTCATGGGCATGTAGCATGTTAAGCAAGCATCCCACCACCCAGCTGCAGCCACAGCCCTGGCTGTTATTTTGGGTCTTGCTTTTATAGTTCAGACTGGCCTTGAACTAAGGATCCTACTGCCTCCCCAGTACTGGGATTATAAATCTGAGCCAGCACACCTAGCTCCTTTTAGGACTTTTGGTGAAGGATCTCAAAAGACAGTTATAGGGTCCAAGAGAGGTGGCTCAGCAGTTAACTGCAAGGGCTATTGTTCCAGAGGACCCAGGTTCAGTTCCCAGCACCCACACGGCAGCTCACAACTGCCTGGAACTCCTAGTTCAGGGGATCTGATGCTTTCTTCTGGCCTTTGTGGGATCCTTTGTACACTCACGCAAGTACACGCACATATACATAAAAACTTTTTTTGTTGTTTTTTGTTTTTTGAGACAAGGTTTCTCTGTGTAGCCCTGGCTGTCCTGGAACTCGCTCTGTAGACCAGGCTGGCCTCGAACTCAGAAATCCACCTGCCTCTGCCTCCCAAGTGCTGGGATTAAAGGCGTGCGCCACCACTGCCCGGCTAAATATTTTATTTTTTAAAGAGAGAATTACGGCAGGCAGTGGCGGTGGTACACTTTAGTCCCAGCACCCTGGAGGCTGAGGCGGGCGGATCTCTGGATTTGAAGCAAGGTGGGGGGGAGCTGTAATGATAATGAAACCTGGCTGTGCACAGTAGGACTTCACCTGTAATCCTAGCACTTCGGACTTGGGAGGCAGGAGGATCAGGAATTCGGGAGTATTCTTAAATCACATAAAGAACTCAAAGCCTAGCCGGGCGGTGGTGGCGCACGCCTTTCATCCCAGCACTTGGGAGGCAGAGGCAGGCGGATTTCTGAGTTCGAGGCCAGCCTGGTCTACAGAGTGAGTTCCAGGACAGCCAGGGCTACACAGAGAAACCCTGTCTCGAAAAACCAAAACAAAACAAAAAACAAAGAACTCAAAGCCTGCTTGGTTTCACAAGAAAACAAAAAAGGGGGCTGAAGCCATGGTTCAGTGGGGTAAACCTGATCTGAGTTTGGATCCCAGATCCAACCGAGGATGGAGAGAACCAATCCTCAAAGCCCTCCTGAGTCTGCACACACGCGTTGTACAGGAGTGCCCGCACTCAAACATACACACTAATAAAACCTGCATACTTACAAGTTGAAACTAAGAAAAGGGGAAAGAAAGAGAATAGGTAATGTTTCTTCTCCCCTCCTGGGCAGCCTAAGTCTGCACTATCAGTCCAGACATCTCCATGCCACCCTGCCATGGCCCTGTCCCCTAGCCAGCCACAGAAACACCTGGGGCCCGCTCCTCCCTCAGCTGACTGGACGGTGGACTCAACCCACAGGTGCCTCTGCCAGCTCCCACTTCCTTTCTGTGGCTCAGTGGCCTCTGCCTGGTTCCCACGTGACACCTAAGGCACTGTGTCACCCCTTCAAGTAAAATCCCCTGGTGGCTTCCTGCAGCTTAGGGTAAAATCCTCTGGACCACGACCCTTTGGGGCCGCAGGTCCAGCCCTACCCATTCACACTCATGCCTGACATTTCTTTTATTTTCTTCGTTTTTGTTTGTTTGTTGAGACAGAGCCTTGGCTGGCTGGAAGTCTCTACGCAGACCAGGCTGGCCTTGTCACTAACTCACAGAGATCCACCTGCCTCTGCCTGTTGAGTGCTGGGGATGAAGGCGTGTGCTACCACACCTGGCTTTATTTTTATTTATTTATTGTCATTCGTTTCAGACTTTATTAGGTATGTGGGTGCACGTGCTGCAGTGTCCTATGGAGGTCAAAGGACAACTCGCAGGAGAGTGGTTCCCTCCTTTCCACCATGTGGGTCACTGGAATCAAACTCAGGTCATCAGGCACTTTGTATTCTGAGCCAGCTACCCGGCCCCATTTTATTTTATATTTGAGACTGTTGCCCACGCTGGCCTTGAACTCTAGGAAGGAACGGCAAACCTCAACCTCCCGATGTTCCTGCCTCTGCCTTTGCAGCGCTAGGATTCCAGGCGCACACATCCATGCCTGCTTTATGAAGTGCTGAGGGTGGAAGCCAGGGCTTTCTACTGCTAAGCAAGCGCCCTGCTGACCGAGCCACACCCCCAGCAGGCCCCTGCTGTTTCTGGCCACCCTGGGCCTTTGTGCTCAAGGTCTTCAAGAAGTCTCCCTTCAGGCCCCTCTGCTTGTTTGGTGTCTTTCCTGTGTTTCCAGGGGTGCTTGGGTGCTTCAAGGCTCTCCATGATGTCATGACAACCACCATAGGTTCCAGAACCAGGCTGGCTTGTGACACCTAGCTCAGTGACATCATTTGTGTCAGAGCAGCTGGGAGTCCAGGTGGCTCACATCTGGTTCCTTACAGCCTCTACCAGGCAGTGCCCAGTTCTGAGCAGAGCCCCAGATGGGACCCAGGTGGGGTCTCACCTTCCCAGGCATCGAGTCTGTCCTCCACCCCGAACCCCCACACCGCTGCCCGCATGGCGATGGCCACTTTTGCAGCTTTGTTTCTCCAAGAGAAAGAGGCTCACTGACCAGGACAGTCAGTCCTGAATCCCTTACTTGGTGAGAGAAGGACTTCACAGGCACAAACTCATTCCCCCAGTGGAACAAACAGGTTGAGATGGAGCTCTGAGGGAGAGTTTACGTAGCCTGCAGGGGCCCTGGGTTTCGTCCTCACACCACAAATAATAAATGCTGAAATGAAAACTAGCCAGGTATGGTGGTACACACACTCAGGCTGAGGCAGGAGGATGGCAAGTCCCAGGCTAGGCTGGGCTTCATGAGACCTGTCTCAAAATCATAAAAACAAGCTGGGTAGTGGTGGTGAACACCTTTCAAACCAAGACGCAGGAGGCAGAGGCAGGTGGCTCTGGCTGCCCTGGAACCTGCTGGTTAGATCAGGCCAGCCTCCACCTCACAGAGACCTACCTGTCTCTGCCTCCTGGGTCCTGGGATTAAAGGCTTACACCACCATCTCCAGCCAACCCTAGAGGATACTATTGCCACTCTGTTTCAAAGATAAAAAGTGGCTGGAAGCTGGGCAGTGGTGGCACACGCCTTTAATTCCAGCACATGGGAGGCAGAGGCAGAGGCAGGTGGATTTCTGAGTTCGAGGCCAGCCTGGTCTACAGAGTGAGTTCCAGGACAGCCAGGGCTACACAGAGAAACACTGTCTTGAAAAAAAAAGAAAGAAAGAAAGAAAAGAAAAGAAAAAAAAGTGGCTGGAAAGATGGCTCACAGGATGGTGCTTGCCACCCAGCCTGACAGTCTGAGTTAGATCCTCCAGAACCCACATAGTGGGAGGAGAAACTGGTTCCCACAAGCTGTCCTCTGACCTCTACACATGCGCACCCACACTCGTACACACGAATTAAGGCAAAGGAAATATAACTAGAAATTGGCTAGTACGGGCACGGTGACTCAGGCCTATGATAATGCCCACATCTGGGAGGCAAAGGCAGGGGGATCACGAGTTCAAGGTGGTCCTCAGCTACACAAGTCCGAGACTAACCTGAGCTACATGAGATCTCTCCAGGTTCTTTTTTTTTTTTTTTTTTGGTTTTTCTAATCAGGGTTTCTCTGTGTAGCCCTGGCTGTCCTGGAACTCACTCTGTAGACCAGGCTGGCCTCGAACTCAGAAATCCACTGCTTCTGCCTCCCAAGTGCTGGGATTAAAGGTGTGTGCCACCACGGCCTGGCTCCTGTTTCATTTTTTTAAAAATTAGTTTGAAAATAAAACGTGAAAAAGACCCAGGCAGTGGTGGCACACGCCTTTAATCCCAGCACTTGGGAGGCAGAGGCAGGTGGATTTCTGAGTTCGAGGCCAGCCTGGTCTACAGAGTGAGTTCCAGGACAGCCAAGGCTACACAGAGAAACCCTGTCTCGAAAAACCAAAAAAAAAAAAAAAAAAAAAAAAAAAGTGAAAAGGGAGGCAGTCACTCAGTAACGTGACACTCGCCTAGTGTTATCCTGAGGACCCTGCTTCCAATCCTTAGTACAACAAATAATAAATAAAGTAATACATAAAAAAAGACCCAGGATGGCTCCAAGACAGTTAAATGTCCCCTGGGTCGCTTCCAGTCCACACAAACTCACACAGGAATGTTCCCAGCAGGGTTTTCCCCAAGAGCCAAGGAGAAAACAACCCAAGTCCCCCAAAGGGGCGGACGGTATATATCCATACCTCGGAATATTATCCAGCCTTAAAAAACAAAAACAAACAAACACAAGCCTGCAGCAAACCCACCTGACTGAACCTTGAAAGCGTGGGCTATGAGAAAGGCCAGACTCAGAGCAGAACATGCGATGTGTGTGACCTACTTTATGACTCCATGCATAAGAAATGTCCTGAGCAGGCAAAGCCACAGACACAAAGCAGACGCAGCTCAGCAGAGGCAGGTGGGGGCGGGAGAGGGGGAGGGACCGTCCCTGGGTCTGGGATTTTGTTTTCTGGTGATGGAATGTTCTGAGGTGGAGAGTCAGGCTGGTGACACAGCCTGGGGAACATGGGAGAGCCTGCCTCCTTGTGCCCTACCTAGAAAGCCATTAAAAACTCCAGCTTGTCACCACTTCCCCAATAGCTGCATCCTTGGACAGGTCCTTTGTCCCTTCCGACCTCCCTGACTTCTCAAAGGGGCTCTCACCTCCCGCCCGCCTCAGTCCCAGCAGAGAGTGACTCACCAGACAGGGCTGCCCTGCTCTTTGCGTGCCTGTGGGAGGAGAGAGAAGGGTATCCCAGTCTCAAAGCTGCAGAGGCCCAGAGACTAAGGACCACAGCCCAAGTGTCTTAGTCAGGGTTTCTATTCCTGCACAAACATCAACACCAAGATTCAAGTAGAGGAGGAAAGGGTTTATTGAGCTTACACTTCCATGTTGCTGTTCATCACCAAAGGAAGTCAGGACTGGAACTCAAGCAGGTCAGGAAGCAGGAGCTGATGCAGAGGCCATGGAGGAATGTTCCTTACTGTCTTGCTTCCCCTGGCTTGCTCAGCTGGCTTTCTTATAGAACCCAAGACTACCAGCCCACAGATGGTACCACTCACAAGGGGCCCTCCCCCCTTGATCACTAATTGAGAAAATGCCTTACAGCTGGATCTCATGGAGGCATTTCCTCAAGGAAGGTTCCTTTCTCTGTGATAACTTCAGCTTGTGTCAAGTTGACACAAAACCAGCCAGCACACCAAGAAACCTTATCTCAAAAGTCAAACTGGGATGGGAGACGATCCAGTCAGTACGGAGGGCGCTTGCCTCAAAATGATAACCTGAGTTGCTTCCTTCAAACCCACTCACATTTAAAAAAAAAAACAAAAAACAAAAGCCAGATGTGGCAGGACACCTGTAATTCCCGCCCTGGGGAGGCTCCCTGACCAGCTAGTCTGGCTGAATCAGGGGGCTCACTGAGAGACCCTGCCTCAAAAATATGTTGGGAAGCAACTGAGGGAGACACCTCTGGCCGCCAGGTGCATGTGCACCCGCACGGACACACCTTGTGCAGATGGAACACAAGCTCACACAGAATGATGACTCTGTCATCCCCACTTAGCTTCAGGATCACCATGGCGATGGTCACACCTTCTCTTCCCTCTTTTCTTTCTCTCCCTTTCTTTCTGCCAGAATGTGTTCACTGGGTACTGAATTACAGTTGAGTGCTTGCTCCCGTCGCAGCTTTTCTTCCTCTGTTCTTGTTCATATAAAATATATTCTAAATTAAATAATTTGTTATTTTATGTATATGTTATGGGCTATGGGTTATGTGTAATGTTGTATGTCATCTGTTATATATATTTTATATAATTTATATATTAAATTACATTATTTAAATTTAAAAATTAAAATAAATATTATTATATTATTATTTTACACCCAGCCAGGCACAGTGATGTATGCCTTTAGTCCCAGCTCCCAAGAGGCAGAGGCAGACATATCTCTGTGCGTGTGAGGCCAGCTTGGTCTATAGAATGAGTTCCAGGACAGATAGGGCTACACATACAAACCCTGTCTCAAAAAGCCAAAATACAAAACAAAACAAAAACAAAAACAAAATCCCCAAAATTTTGTTTTTATTTCCCAGGGGTCGAAGTCAGGTTGTCAGGCTTGGAGACAAAGCAGCCTCACCCCTCAAAACAGGGTTGAGGGCCTCAGGAAAGCCCCCTGCCCAGCCTGGGCTATTTCCTGGGGTAATGGTGGGTTTCCTTGGGGGATCCCCTCCCGAGCAGTCCCCGGAGTGACATAGGTTTCATTTCTCCTTGCTGCTGTCATTTCTGTCCACATTGATGCTTTGCTTTTGGCCAGAGCTAGGTTGTGGAGCTCTGAGGGTCTCCGTGCCAGTACAGGCCTTAGAGAGGGCTCAGGCTCCAGCCTCTGCAAAGTAAGTAAAGTATGAGGCACAGGCTACCCTTTGTGTGGCAGTGAGAAGGCTGGGCATTGTCAGAAACTATCCCTGGGTCCATAAAATGGGCCTGGTAGCAGCCCTGCCTAAGGCAGGCTCTCACCTGCAATTCACTAGAGAAATGTGGGAAGGAGGAAGCTGACACTTAAGAGAGGTTATGCCACTTGCTGTGGCTCACACAGCAGATCAGCCATGCTGCTCAAAGGTGAATCCAGCCCGTCTGGCATCTTGCCCTTTTTGCTGAGGGCCATTGGCAATCTCTTGAAAACGGGTGATCATCTGTTCACAATTCTATTTGATTTGTACTAGTGTCATTGCCTTATGAAGTTTGTTTTTCTTGTATTTATTTATTTATTTATTTATTTATTTATTTATTTATTTAATGTGCATTGGCGTTTTGACTTCAAGGGTGTCTGTGTGAGGGTGTCGGATCCCATGGAACTGGAGTTACAGAGTTGTGAGCAGCCATGTGTATGCTGGGAATTGAACCCAGGTTCCCTGGAAGAGCACTGGTCCTGAGCCAATGCTCTCAACTGCTGAGCCCTTGTTTTGTTTTGTTTTAAGGACTGGGTCTCATGTCACCAGGCTAGCTTCAAACTCACTCTGTGGCACAGGTGGGTCTTGAACTAGAGAGTCTCTTGCTTCAGTCTCCCAAATGCTGGGACTGCAGGAACAGACCACCCGGGATACCAACCGGGTGCTTGCTTTCCTCTCTGGCTGAGACGCAGATGAGGCTTCACCCTTCTGCCTTTCATCACTCGGCTCTAAACGTTCTGGTGCCAAGATGCAGGCTGTGGCCTCGTCCTCGAGAGCTGGCCTGGCAGCCAGGCCTGTACATAGGATCTCCCTCAAGAGCGTAAACTCTCACCCCTCCCTCAGTTGCACCTCTCATGGCTCCCCATGCACCCCAGGAAAAGGTCATACTTCCACCTGCAAGACCCTGGTTCTAGTCATAGCAAACCTTGCTCATCCACACCCTGGTGCCTGCTCACCCTGTGACCCCAGAGGCCAGGGTCAGTTGAGTTTTGCTTAAGGCTGCTCTCTCCGAGGAGTTACACAGCAAGATCTGACTCACTCATCTTCGCCCCACCCTCCTTCCTTTTCCAGGCTGGCTTCTTGACCCCTCACAGGGCTTGGTGTATGAACAGTAAAAATCAAATGGTGGGACTGGAAAGGTGGCTCAGTGGTTAAGAGCACTTGTTGCTCTTTCAGAGGACCAGATCCAGCTCCCAGAACCCACATGGTGGCTCACAACCACCTCGAACTCCAGTTTCCGGGGATCCAATGCCCTCTTCTGACCTCCATGGGCACCGGGCATATATGCAGTACACAGACATACATGCAGATAGACCACCTATACACATAAAATAAAATAAATCTTAAAAAAAAAAAAAAAAACAACTTACAAAAGGTCACGGATATTTTAAAAAGATCAGTCCAGCTCTTGGCAACTGGTTGAATTTTAAGACAGAGGCGGTGGTCCAGGCCACAACCCCAGCACTCACTAGGCTGAACCAGAAAGATCCAAGTTCAAGGCCATCCTCACCTACTCAGTTCAAGGTTGACTGAGAAGACCTTGCCTCAGAAACAAAAAGGGGTGGGCCGGGGAGGCTGCAAGACTGCTCAGTGGATAAAAGTGTTAGCCAGTGAGCTGGCTAGCCGAACTGTTGTAAAGGTGAAAGAAGAGAGCTGACTCTGTGGCGTTGTCTGTTGTCCTGTGACCTCTGACCTCTACTGGGAGCCATGACTCATGTGCCCTCTCCCACAATAATACAAGTAAAACTTTTAAAAATTTAAAGCAAAGACAAAAAGATATCCTGAGAAGCTGGGAGTGGTGACACACACCGGTGACCCCAGTGTTCGGGAGGCAGAGCCAGGAGGTTACCTGTAAGTTTGAGGCAACCTGGTCTTATCTAGTGAGTTCTACATAGAAAGCCTATGTTCTAATTTCACACTCTGTTGCTGTCATAAGACACTCTGACTCGAAGCAACTTTGGGGAGGAAAGGGTTTATTTCATTTCTCAGCCAGTCCATCATTGAAGACGGTTAAGGCAAGAACTTGAGGCAGAAACCATGAAGGAACAATGCTTGCAGGCTCTATCACATGCTCATGCCTAGCTAGCTTTCTTATACAGCCAAGGATTACCTGCCTAGGGAATGGTGCCGCCTGAAGTGGGCTGGACCCTCCTATAATGAACAATCAAGACAACCCCCCATAGACATGCACACACACACACACACACACACACACACACACACATTGGGTGGAGCTGGGTGTAGTTCAGTGGTAGAACACTTACCAGCAGGCAAGGTCCTGGGTTCCGTTCCGAGTATCTTCCACATCTGCCCCATAAAGACAAGTTCAAGTCCTAAGCGCAGGACTCACGAACCCAATTTCATTTGCAACAGGCTCTTTGCAAATGTAATGGAGACAAACATAGCTTATGGCAGAATAGATCTGAGTTTAACAGGACCCAAAAGGAGGAGCATCCCAGAACAAAGACTCCAGGCAGGTTTCTCCCCTGGACCTCAGAGCCTTCACCCCGAGGACACACTTCCTTTGGGTTTCTGGTCAATGATGAAATCTTAGTGCTTCAAGCTGCCCAGGTCACAGTGTTTTCAGAGAAACTGTGGAAAGGCCAGAGATACACAAAACCCACGTGAGTAAGCTGAAGAGGAGTCCGGAATGGGGGTTGTCAGTCACATGTCTTTGTCTGGAAGCTTCTGATCTGTAAGGGTCACAAGATTCTTTCAGCCCACAGGTTTGTGATGTCTTTACTCACTCTCTCTCTAGCCACCCATGACTCTGCCTGGGCCTGTAGCAGAGGCTCTAGGAGACCAGCTCAAGTGTGTAAAAGATACGCTTGAGTTTGTTGTCATTTAAAACATTCAGAAGTAAAAAAGAAGCAAAGGGCAAACAGTAATACAAGAACCAAGGGTTCAAATCTCAGGGCTGCTACTGTACTGCTGTGTGACTCCAGGTAAGTCACTCACCCTCTCTGTGACTAGGATACTCCTTAGGTCAGTTGTGTCTGCTTCATTAATCTCAGTGTTTGACAAAGAGAGGCAACAGGCAAGACAGAGAACAGAGCAGACTGTAGCTCCCCCTGTGTGGAGTTGATACTCTGGCAGGAAGAGGGTCAACATGGGGGACAGGGAAGGCAGAGGTAACAGGGCTGCACAGGCCCCATGGGACAAGAAGAAGGAGACTTGGTTCTAGTTTGGTTTTGCCACACTGGGGACAAAACCCAGTGCCTTGTGCAGGGTGGGCAAGGGTTCTGTCAGTGGGCTGCAGTTCAAGCCTGTTTGTCTCATTATTTATTTATTTATTGTTTGTTTGTTTGTTAAGGCAGGGTCTCACTGTGTAGCCTGATTGGCATACAGATCCACCTGCCTAGGCCACGTGTCAGGATTAAAGTGTATACCACCATGCCCAGCTAATTCATTTATTTTTTGAGACAAGGTCTCTCTCGCTGTATAGTTCTTGCTTGCCTGTTACTCACTACCCAAATCAGCTTGACCTGGAAGTCTCAGAGATCCATCTGCTTCCGCCAGAGATTAGAAGCCCTGTTCTGCTCCCAATGGCTTCTCTTTGTCTGCATCCCTAAAACTGATACGTTTGTTATGTATATTTTATGACCACTTCTTTTTCTATTGAAAGTCTCAGTAGCCCAGGTTAGCTTCACACACTCCTTAGGTAACCCAGGATAACCTTGAACTTCAGATCCTCCTGCCTCTACCTCTGAAGAACTGGAATTACCCGTGAGTAGGCACCACGCTTGGGTGTCTCTGGGATGGTTCAGAGCCTTGTGTGCGCCCTAGGTAACCAGGTACATCCTGAGCTGTATCCCCAGCCCTGATTGTTTTTTTATTGAGAGAATGCAAATTGTTCTTTATGACATGGGGTTTGGGGATAGAAAGGCACCAGGCAGGCTGTGATGGTGTGGGTCAGCTGAGCCTCCTGTTGTCCCCTGCCCCCCCCATCTTATAGACATGAATATTTTTGCCAGCACATATGTATATGTACCATGTGCATGCTTGGTGCCTGCAGAGTTCAGAAAAGCGCATTGGATCCCCTGGAACAATTGTTACAGAGAGCTCTAAGCTATCACATGGATGCTGGGAATTGAACCCTGATCCTCTATAAGAGCAGCCAACGCTCTTAACCGCTGAGCCATCCCTAAAGCACCAGATTTTTTATTTTGTTTTGTTTTGTCTTGTTTTTATTGAGGACATAAATTCTTATCACATTTGTGAAACTGACCATTGGAAAGCAAGAGAAAAAAAAAAAAAAAAAGGTCGCCCTAGATCCCTGCCTGCTAGGACCCATACATCCCAGTCTGGGGGATACCTCTGAGCAGCTGCCAGGCCACTAATGGGGCCCAGATGTGCCCAGAGGTGGCCCTGGCTCCAGACCTGCCTGCTGGGACACTCACCCGGGGGTGGCTTTACAGCCAGTTTATTTCCTGGAATGATTTTAAAGAAAATCCCAAGGGAAGAGCTAATGGCCCGGCCAGATCCTGCAGCCCTGGCCAGCATCTCCCCAGGCCCAGCTCTGAGCTTCGGTGGAGGCAGGGGCTTGTTCTTAGGCAGGAGGCCAACTGCCCAGCACGGTGAGAATGGCTGTGCTGGAAAGGCTCCATTGGGGACCATTGTAGTAAGTGGGTTCTTTGTTTTCTTCTTAGAGCCCAGGTGGGCCTCCAACTTAGGAAGTTGCCATGGATGACCTTGAACTTCTGGGCTTCCTTCCTTCCACTCAGAGTAAGTACTGAGATCACCTGCAAGCACCACCCACCATGGGGCCCAGTGTACGCAGTGCTGGGACCAAGGCCAGAGCTTCAGATAGCCAATGTTGGGAGACGTGTGTGTGTGTGTGTGTGTGTGTGTGTGTGTGTGTGTGTGTGTGTGTGTGTGTGCGTGTGTGCGTGTGTGCGTGTGTGTCACAGTCTATCATGGAAGTCAGGAGGACAGGAACTCAAGGCAGGAACCTGGGAGCAGGAACTGATGCAGAGGCCACAGAGGAGCGCTGCTTACTGGCTTGCTCCCCAAGGCTTGCTCAGCCTGCTTTCTCATACGGTCCAGGACCACCTGCCCATGGATGACATCACTTACAGTAGGCTGGGCCCTTCCACATCAATCATCAATCAAGAAAATGCACCACAGGCTAGCCCACAGGCAAATCTTACGGAGCCCTTTTCTCCACTGGGGCTCCCTCTTCCCAAATGACTCCAGCTTGTGTCAAGTTGACATAAAACTAGCCAGCACAAACTTACTTTATAGATCAGGCTTGTCTTGAACTCACAGAGATCCACCTGCCTCTGTCCCCCAAGAGCTGGCATTAAAGTTGCGTGCCATCACACCTGGGTTTTATTTTGTTGTTTTGTTTGTTTGTTTTTCTTTTTGAGATAAGTCTCGCTGTGTAGCTCAGGCAGGCCTTGAACTCTCAGCAATCTCTTTTCCTTAGCCTTCAGAGTGCTGGTGTGAGCCACCAGGCCTAGGAGACCTGTCCTTTTAAAAAATGCTAATATCAAATGCTGGGGCTGTAGCTCAGCAGTCAGCAGTAGAGCACTTGACCAGCGTATATGAGAGCCTAGGCTAGCCGGGCAGTGGTAGTGCATGCCTTTAATCCCAGCACTCGGGAGGCAGAGACAGGCAGATTTCTGAGTTCGAGGCCAGCCTGGTCTACAGAGTGAGTTCCAGGATAGCCAGGGCTACACAGAGAAACCCTGTCTCGAAAAAAACAAACAAACAAATAAATAAATAAATAAAAAATGAGGGCCTAGGCTATCTCTCTAGCTCCACAAAAACCCACAGTGCTTATAAGCCCTTCACACAAAGACAAAGGCTTTTTTTTTTTTTAGGCTAACCTAGTCTACACAGTGACACCTTCTCTTCAAAGCAGGGGGTAAGGGTGTGGTTGGCTTAGAATGAAACTTCATTAGTAGGATGTTTGCCTGGAATACACAAGATTTGGGGGGCTCTATCCTCAGATAGACATCGTTGTGCACATCTGTTACCCCAGCACTTGGGAGGTGGAGGCAGGTGCATCTCTGTGAGTCCCTGACCAGCCTGGTCTACAGTTTGTTCCAGGACAATTGGAACTACATAGGGAGACCCTGTCTCAGAAACAAAACAAACAAATCTAAAGAACAAAGAACGCCCCCAACCTCTCATTTCTCCTCCCATAGTTTCACTGCCTGCCTTCTCCTAGAGATAGCTTTTTCTCCTCACATTGTCAAAAACTGCACATTTCTGTGAATAATCTTTTGCCATCCCCACCCCGGCTCTTCCCACAGAAGGCTGTCTGTCTGCTCAGGCCCAGGCCCAGGGAGGCTCCTTCTGGGTCAGCTCTGTCCTCTCTCCCGTCTAGCCGGGTTCATTACCAGTCCCAAGAAAGCAAGCAAGGCCCAGGCCGGGTGGGCACTAAGCTACCCAGCCACTATATCCCTGGTCCTGGCCCTCTGTCGGCTCCACCCGTTCCTTCTCCTCGCTTCTCTCCTGCCCGGCTCTAATCTCTGCCCTCCCAGGCAGCCTGTGGGACCTTGGTCCCAGCTGCTGTCTCAAAGCCCCTTGGCTGCACTCTGGGCTGAGGCTCCACAGAGGCCCTGGCCTCCCCTCCTCCTGGCTTTCTAGTGCCTCCAGCCACATGGTCTTTCTCAGGACAGCTTCTCTCAGCCCCACAGCCTACTCCCCCCACCCCATCTCCCAGGGCTCTCCCATCCCTCTTTCTCCACCTCCAGGATCCTTCTCCTCCTCCTCCTCCCTCTCAGTGGAATGTCAACCCTCCTGAGGGCTCTGGATGCCTTGGTGGGAACCCTGCCTGCTGCTCTCAAACCTCCCCAGCCTCTCATTCCATCCTGGCACTGCTGCAGGAGAGCAGTATGTTTAATTGCTTGTTTGTTTTCTGTCTCCTCCACCAGAACAGACGTTCCTGAGCACAGCGACTCTTCACAGGGCCTGGCATCCCCGGCTCACAGTACCCACTGAATGACTGAAGGAGTGTTTCCTCGCAGCCTCTCCAGAGACAGGCCCCGTTGCCTCAGATTTCTAGAGGCAGAAACTGGGGCTAAGAGCAGAGGGACTCCTACTTGCTTCTGGCAGCGAGCGGTGAGAGTCAGGGCCAGGAGCCAGGCCTACCTGACTCCCAGCACGCTCCGAACCAGGCTGACCAAGTCCTAGGCACTAGACCTGGGGCCAGGCCCTCAGCGCTGAGTCTGGTCCTGGAGGCCCATCCCATCCCTCCAGGCCCGGGGTGAAGTCACTCACTGTTTAACCTATGTGGAAAACCTCCCAGGGACACAGTAGGCCTTCAGCCAGTTGGTGCCCAGCCCCCAGTACCACCTCACTAGCCTCCCCTTCAGGGAGGCCTGCCACAATTTGGCGATTGTTAGAGACTCTTTTTTTTTTTTTCCTTTTGGGAGGAAAGCTGTAAGTCATTAGGCTGCTCCCGCCTGCGGGTCACCATTTCCTGTTTAGAAGACTCATCTTTCCTTTGGAGCTAGAAGCTCCCCACCCCCAGCCCGGTTGGAGCTGGGCAGGCTGGAGCTCATGGCCTATGCCTGCTCGGCTCCCCACAGGAAACTGGCACCTTCAGCACCTTTTGGGCTTAGGAAGGACACTCATTTTCTCTCCGAGCCCCAGGAGGCCCTCAGAGTTGAGGTCACCAGCACCAACTAGCCTGAGGTAAATTGCTCCAGCCCTGGTCCTCCAAGCAGGAAGCTGAGTGACCCCTACCCTTTGGCCTGGCTTCTCACCCTCCTGGCTCCAGCCAGCCCACTTCCTTGCATCAAAGGCCATTTGGTACCCAGCAGCCAGACAGAGGTGTGGGCCTGCCTGACAGGGAGGCGCTTGGGAACAGGAAAGACATCCTCCTTCAGCCGGGAGGGGCAGCTAGTTCTGCCCCAAAGACCTGCTATGGTGGGGCCAGGCTGCAGAAAAGCCCCATGAAGCAGCTTCCCAAGAGAGCCTGAATAACCCAGAGTTCGGGAAACTTGCTCAGTACCGGACTGGGACAGATACCAGGCTGGGCAGCCCATGACGCTGTTAGAACTCCAAAGCACTTAAGGCCCTGCCCTCACTCCTCTGAGTTCCTTTAATGTGTCCCCTTCGACAACACTGAGCAGTTTTTAGTATATAAATTAACCACTTTATTGAATATCAATAAACTGTACATATTAACTATACAAAATGCTGCCTACAATATAAATACCTTTAAAATGTAAACATCTTTCTCCCAGGGCCAACTGTTGGGCCCCAAAATAGTTCTGGGAGACACATTGGCCAGGCTGAAGCACCCCACTTGGCCCCTAACAAGTGATGGCCATTATTCATGGTCCCTTCTGAGACAGTTAAACTGCTGTGAAACAGGTGTCACCAGGACAAATGGGGGCGGGGGCTGAAACAGCTGCCCAGGCCCAGGGGCACCTGGACATGTGTCCAGTAACCACCCTGCTGAGGCATGGATACAGCTGGGGGGAGGGGGACTATTGCATAGTCTGTTGTACCTCAAGGAAGGTGGCCTGAAGGGTCCTTGGGGGAGGTAGGGAAGTGGGGTCCCCTGAGTGGGGTTCAAGCTTCCCAGCCAGTGGGTTGGCTTTAGCTCTATGGGCTCGAAGCAGCTGTGTCCAGAGGCTACACCTCATGAATACTGAGAGGCAGGAGGCTCTGGGAGGGTACAAAGGCACTCCACCCTCCAACAGCCATCTGCAGCAAAGGCTACCCAGAGAGCCAAGCAGGAACCAGGGCCAGACATGGTCTTCACAGGTCCCCGGACCGAGGCTGGAAGGAATCCTAGCAGTGAGGAGGGTGATCTCCAAGGCACCAGGGAGATGCCAGCGAGGATGGGAAGGTAGCAGGTCAGCGAGGGCCTCCGGAGCAGCCAGACTCTTGGTGTTTGTGGAGTAAGGACATCCGGGAGAAGGTTCGGGCACAGGCCTGACACTGGTATCTCTTCACATCCGAGTGGGTCTGGAGGTGGGCACGCAGGTTGGAGCGGTCAGCAAAGGCGCGGTTGCAGTGGGAGCAGGAAAAGGGCTTCTCACCTAGGGAGAGATCCCAGAGGGGTTAGGTCCTGCACAGGGCCCATCAGCTCAAGGACAGCCAGGCCTGCACTGGATGAGAGTCTCTGCTTCCTGCTGTGCAGCCCTGAACACCAGACTTCTGAGTCTCCAAACTTCCTCCCAGGCGGGGCGGACTGAAACAGAGTCCTTCCCACCTGGCAGGCACTGAACACTTCTGACTGGCCTGTCATCTGACCCTTCTGCAGTCCTATTAGAGATGGGGAAACTGAGGCACAGAAGGTAAGCAACAGGTTCCAGGTCACCCACCAGGCCTCCACAGCCCCTGGTTGTAGTCACTGCCTTAAACAGGGGAGCTGCCATTGGTCTTCCCAGTTACCAGCCTTGAATTTACTTTGATTTACTTTGTCTGGGACAAAGCTTGAGAGGCAGCCTGGAGAGGCCTCCCCACCCCCACCCACAGCCAGGGAGGCCATTCCTTAGCTCCCTGCCAGCAGCCCACCGCACTGCAATGCCAAATCTTGGCTGCCCAGCCAGGGCTGTATAAGTTCACATAGGTTCTGTGTCCAGTAAGCGCTTAATAAATGCTGTGTAGTTGCAGACTTCTGTGGGTTTGTGACCCCTAGGATGGCTGAACGCGGCTCTGCTCAGTGAATAGCTGAATTAGTAAATATGCTTGTTTAAACAGAGGACCTGAGCATGGTGGTCCACACTTGTAATCCCAGCGTTGTAAGAGAGACAGAGGAAGGAGAGTCTCTTGTTTAAACCCAGCCTGGCTTAGCTATACAAATACCAACAAAACCAAACATCTGCTGCACCCCTACTATGTGCCAAGCATGAGGCTATAATGCCAAATGGATTTTCAAAACAAGGCAAGGCAGCCCTCCTCTCCCTCCCAGCCTGCTAGCCCACAGGCGGTGCCCTTTGGTTAGATTCTAGTGATGGAATTCAGGACTGCTGAATGACTGACTCCTGGGTGTGCTGAGCCTCTGGACCCAGGGAATCTCAGCAGGATTCCTGTGGGACCCACCCACTCAGCAGGTATTCACTGATCAGAGCGGCTTTCAGCCATCCTAGGGGGCACAAACCCACAGAAGTCTTCAGCTACATAGCCACCTGTACAGCTCCACAGGGCTGGGAAAAGAAGCCGTGTGAAGGTGTACCTTGACCATCTGCAGGTCCCTACAAGTTAGAGGTGTTGACCCCTCCCAAGACTGGCTGAGGCACTACCTGTCAGTTTAGCAGGGAGGAGTGAACTGAAGTAAATCTTAACAAAAGGGAGATTTCAAGATCACACACACACACACCCCGTGGGATGGAGCTGGGAGTCTCTGGGCTTGGGCAGGAAGTGTAGACACCCCCCCACTCTTCGCAGATCTCCGACCCCCAGACGCCTTCATAGTGTTCCTGGCAAGTGTGAAATCGGCACCAGGCCGGCTGGGACAAAGGCCACTGAGGGGGGCACTGTACATGTGATACCCCCTGGATTAAAGGGGCCTGCCATGCAATGAGCCAGCAGCTGCGGCCAGAACAGGTGCTGGGCACCGCTGCCCCATGCACCTGCTTTAACCCTGCAGGCCCCCACCCCCTGGGCCACCATTAAGACACACAATGGGACTCCAAGAGAACAGAGTGGTGCATTTCAAGGGGGGTTTTGTCTGAGCCATGCCTTTACATCAAAACAAAGTCCCTGGGGGGATAGGAGGCAGCCTAGGACCCCTGAGGGCTTCAGCTCTCCCCCAAAGTAGAGCCCCACAGCTTAGCAACCCTGCAGGAGAAAGGCCAGCCAGTTACACGTTTATAGGTTAAATCTCGGGCAACCCATGTCTGGAGGGGGAGGAATGGGCAGCCTTACGCATGTAATAAAGGTGTCAGTGAGACCTGCAAACACCACCCCCTGGCCCCTGAGGCCTCACTGCCCCAATGCTGGCCACAGCGGGGGACGCACAGCCCCAACTGGCCAGCTCACACCCCAAAGCGGGACACACTTGCCAAAGATTACCCCAACAGAAACCTCCACCAAGGCCGAGCAGCGGTGGCACACGCCTTTAATCCCAGCACTTGGGAGGCAGAGGCAGGTGGAGTTCTGAGTTCAAGGCCAGCTTGGTCTACAGAGTGAGTTCCAGGATAGCCAGGGCTACACAGAGAAACCCTGTCTCGAAAAACCAAAAGAAGAAGAAGGAGGAGGAGGAGGAGGAGGAGGAGGAGGAGGAGGAGGAGGAGGAGGAGGAGGAGGAAGAAAAAAAAAAGAAACCTCCACCAAGGCTGGCCAAAGCCTTTCCCTCACTCCTAGAAGCTTCCACGTGTTCTAAGGCTGAGAGAATAGCAAAGTCCAAAAGATGTATTTTTTCTATTCTCATGTGTGTGTGAGAGAGAGTGTCTGATCTCCTGGAACTAGACATACAGACAGTTGTGAGCTGCTGTGCGGTGCTGGAATTGAACCAGGATCCTCTGGAAGAGTAGCCAGTGCTCTTAACCACTGAGCCATCTTACCAGTCACTGGGAAGTCATTTTTTCTTTCTTTCTTTCTTTTTTTTTTTTTCTGAGACAGGATTTCTCTGTGTGGCCCTGGCTGTCCTGGAACTCACTCTGTAGAGCAGGCTGGACTGGAACTCAGAAATCCGCCTGCCTCTGCCTCCCAAGTGCTGGGATTAAAGGCGTGTGCCACCACGGCCCAGCTGGGAAGTCATTTCTTAGTGGCACCTGCACCCAGCACTTCACTCTGTACAAGAACCCCACAAAGTGTGCTTAGGTACATTTCAGAAATGGGGAGAGTGAGGAAGTTCTCAACCCAGGATTCAAGGTCAGGTGGAGACTATCTGGTTTGGCTTCTACAGTGTGGGTCAAGTTGAGAGGGGAGCAGGAGTAACCGCCTCCACTCCCAGCCTGAACAGCAAGGAGCAGGACACTGAACAACCAACACCTACTTTGCCCACTGCTTGGCAGTGTCAGGAGCAAGTGTTGAGTCCCCCAGTGTCTGAGGCCAAACGGATCAGTCTCAGCGCTCAGCTATGTACACTCACCAGTGTGGGTGCGGACGTGGCCCTGAAGCAGCCAGGGCCTGGAGAAGGCCTTTCCGCAGGTCGTGCAGACACAAGGCAGCGTGTGGCTTCGGATGTGCATCTTCAGAGCGCCCAGGCTGAGGTACTCCTTGTTACAATATTTGCAGTTGAAGGCCTTCCGGGACTGGGGGTCCTTGGCCACCGAGAGCCTGGCTAGCTGCTTGGGAAGTTGGCCCAAGCCAGGGAAGGCGATGAAGGCCTCGGCCTCCAGGGACGAGGCCGAGGTGGAAGAGAAGGACGACGGCGCCGGCGAGGGCGGGCTGGGCGGCTGGGAGCTTTTGCCACTGTCCTCATCGGACAGCGAGGTCAGCTCTGCGGCCCTGGGGCTCTCCCGCAGCGGGAGGGTGGCCCAGGCAACCGGCTGCACTTGGGGCACCAGGAGAGAGTCCCAGATGAGGGTGGGCAGCGAAGCGGCGGGGTTGAGGACCTCGGGCGGAGGGATGGCGGCCAGCAGGTGGGCCTGGTCGTAGGGCTGCTGGAAGGTGAACTCTGTGGGAAGAGAAGAGACAGCAAGCAGGGAGTCAGCTGAGCCGATTCTCGGGGCGCCAGTAGGGGGGGCTCCCCGCCCGCCCCTCCCCCACCCGGACTCCGCAGGGCTGCCCGCCTTCGGGTCTACACTCGCGGAGCCTCCCCATCCCGGGCTACCGACGCCCTCGGTGGACCCCAACTGCCAAGACCTGGAGCTCCAGATCCACCTGTCGCGCCCGCAGAGCCCGATTCTCCCCGCCGCGCCCATGGGATCCCCGGAGCCGCCCGCGTCCCGCACCCCGCCACGCACCCACACACGCGTCCTGCAGCTCGCTATAGTTGGGCTTCCGGCGGGGGTCGGACGGCTTCCTGACCAGGAAGGAGCGCGGCATGGTGGCCGGAGCGACCTAGGTAGTCGGGGTCACCGGGTCGCGCAAGGTCGGTAGGCAACTCTGCTCGCGAGGCCGGGCCGCGGCACTAAGATCCCCTCGGAACAGCAAATTCCTTTAAGTACCAAGGCTGGGGGCGTGGCCTCTGGGTTGGCCACGCCCCTTTGTCAAGGCTGAGCCAATGGCTGGCGGCGGCGCGGCCGAAGACTGCGACCGGAGCAGGTGCGCCTGGGCTGCAGGGGCTCCGACTGCGTGGCGCTAAGATTCGGCTTGGGCTCCTCCCGGGCCGGACCATGCGGCGTCTGAGCGCCTCGGGCGACCTCTGGTGGCCGTGCCTGTCTCCCCCACCCCCCGCCGAGCGCGGTACCCCCCAAACCCTCGAGCTGCTGACTTTTGGGCGCTGGGGAGCCAGAAAGTGCGGTGATCTACAAGTGCTTAGGAGTCCCTGGAGCTGTCTATACAGCTCTGAACAAAGCACTCAGTGCCCTACCCAGGGATGGCTTCTCGGCCGTGGGGGAGACAGACAGTAAACAGAGGATTCTAATGCTAAAGGGAGGTGTGATTTAATGAAGGGAGGTGGGGAGAGACAGCTGTGACTGTCAATGGACGGTCACCTGACAGGGGAGGTTGTCTATTGACTTCCCAGAGGAAGTGAAGAAGCAACGAGGGGAAAGGCCCGAGGTAAGAGTCGGTAACTTCTGCCTGTCCAACCAGGATGAGGTTGGTGTGGGCAGACCCCGAGCGGTCCGATTTTCTGGCCTCGGGTCTTTGGAAGAGTTTGGACTTTGCCTTACAGGCACCGGGGAGTCACGGAAGGACTTTCAGCTGAGGACAGACGTGTTTAGAGTTGCGTTGTGAAACACCACTGAGGACAGGTGCTAGGCAGAGGTAGCAAAGACCAGGGCTGAGGCTCCCGACTTCCTGAAAATCGTGTTGGAAGGGTCACTGGGAGGAAGGGTGGCTTTAGAAAACAAGCCCATACCCCATAGTATGGGGTTATAAACACCTGTAAAGTGCAGAGGCTATGGAAACTTCTGTGGTCCCACGCTAGCAGAACCATTGAGTCTCTAGGCACTGGAGGTAACAACAGGGAATAGAATCAAACTCTCAGCACTGCAGGGAGGATGGTCAGACAACAGGCAACCATCTTGCAGAACACTGCCCTCTGGGTAGATTTAGCGCATCCTCAGATCTCTCCTTTGAGTCCAGAGAGCGCCCCACCACCACCCTTTTCCCAATGGACAGCAGCTGATTAGGTCTTGACTTTTCTCTGTCCCTTATGCTCAGTGAACTGGCTTTCCTACCACAGGACCTTGCTTGGTACCTGCCTTCCTCCGGTCCTGTTTTCTCTTCCACATCTACACCTGGCTAGGCTTTCTTTCATCCTTTGTTTCAGCAGCAGCACCTCCCCCCAACCTCCCCCAAGCCTACTTAATAAAGGGGGAAAGAGAAAGGTAAATGAAGCCCACAAGGAGAGGCCCGTTCACACCCTCACACCTGCCAGAGGCCTGAAAGTAAAACTTGGTCAAAAGATGGATGCTGGCATGCCGCTTAGAAAAGGTGTGACTTAGCCCCTAACGGGTGACAGGTGACTCTCCACGCCCAGGAAGCTTCCTTCTAGGCTGACTGCCACCCAGGGTTTTCAGCCAAGCTTTTCCTCTAGAGTGTCTGAAAACACCTAAGCCCGCCCTGCCCTCCCCGGCAGACACATCCTGATTCGATTATCTAGGGCGGGGTTGTTGGCATCCTCATTTTAACCATCAAAAGGACTGGATGCCTCTAAAGAGCAACCAAAGCTAAGAACCCATGGCCAGCCTCAAACCCAGACCAAACAAAAGGACAGCCCTGACACCTGTACCCCCTAACCCCCCATAGGGTTTCTCAGTAGACCAGGCTGCCCTTGAACTCAGAGATCCACCTGGCTCTACCTCCCAAGTGCCGGAATTAAAGGTGTGTGCCGCCACTGCCTGGCTGACACCTGTGCTTTTAATATCAAAAAGAAAAAGAGAGAGAGAGAACCAGAAACCCTAAACAAAACAAAGCAAAACACTCAGATATCTAACAACAGTAGACACGGACTAGCCAGATTGCATACCCATAGTGGAAGACTATACAGCAGCAAAAAATAACTACAGCCAGATTGGGGGACACATCTGTACTCCTTCTAATTTGGAGGCAGAGGCAGGAAGTTTGGGGCTTTGAGGCTAGCCTTGGCTAAATAGTGAGTGCCTATGAGGAAAAGAAAGGAAGAAAGGCTGATTAATATGTACAGTTCCGCCAGGCAGTGGTGGCGCACGCCTTTAATCCCAGCCCTTGGGAGGCAGAGGCAGGTGGATTTCTGGGTTCGAGGCCAGCCTGGTCTACAGAGTGAGTTCCAGGACAGCCAGGGCTACACAGAAAAACCCTGTCTCAAACAAAACAAAACAAAAAACAAACAAAAAAATGTACAGTTCCAGGCAATATCAGAATGCTTCCCACTCCATGGTGATGAGCAAAAGCTAGAAACAAGGGTGCAGTTAGCTGGCGCTCGTCAAAAGCAGGCAAAGTGAGTGGGCTAGGAGTCTGCATGCACCTGCACTTACAGAAGGAAAGTGGGAGGATGCTTAATGCAGAATCCTTTTTCTTTTTTTAAAAAAATGTATTTACTTATTTATTGTTGTTGTTGTTTTTGAGACATGGTACCACTTTGTAGCCCTGGCTGTCCTGGAACTCACTCTGTAGAGAAGGTTGGCCTCAAACTCACAGAGAACTGTCTGCTTCTGCCTCCCGAGTGCTGGTTTTTTTGTTGTTGTTGTTGTTGTTTTGGTTTTTTTGTTTTTTTTTTTCGAGACAGGGTTTCTCTGTGTAGCCCTGACTGTCCTGGAACTCACTCTGTAGACCAGGCTGGCCTCGAACTCAGAAATCCGCCTGCCTCTGCCTCCCGAGTGCTGGGATTAAAGGTGTGCGCCACCACTGCCTGGCCCGAGTGCTGGGATTAAAGGTGTGTGCCAGCACTGCCCATCCACACTTATATGATTATATTTATGTGTACGAGCCTGTGTGGGTGCAGACCACACATGCAGATGCGCTCAGAGGCCAGGCTCCCCTAGCATTTGAGTTATAGGTGGTTGTGAGCCACATTGTGGGAAACAAACTTAGGTCCTCTGGAAGAGCTAGTGCTCTTAGCTGCTGAGCTATTGATCCGGCTCCCACGCCACGCCCTTGAGACAGGGTCCTCCTCCCTCCATCTCCCTGGTGCTAAGATCATATGTAGGAGCCACCCAGAGGGTGCAGTGCTAGGGATCAAAGTCAGGGGTGTGTGAGCTACATCCAGAGGCCTCCCCTCAATTCTTTTACTGTTAATTTGGACCTTTTTCTTTTTTTTTTTTTTTTTTTTTTTAGACAGGGTCTGTAGCCCAGGCTGATCTCAAACTCACTATGTAACCAAGGATGACCCTAAACATCTGATCCTCCCCTTCCCAGGAGCAGGCATCATGGGTCTCTGGAGACCAGCTGAAGGAAAGGTATTTGGCTAGCAAAGGAAATGAAAGGAAGTCTTGTTTCCTAGATAAGAGGAGATCTTTGTAAGTAGCCTTGAACTTCAAAGAGACAATTCAAAGTCTTTTGGTATGATTGATCGATAACAGACAGGTATCATGTAGTTCAGGCTGGCCTCTAAGAATTAATCAATAACAGATAGGTATCATGTAGTCCAGGCTGCCCTCTAACTTGCCCTATAGCCTACAATAATCTTGAATTCCTGATCCTTCTGCCTCCGACTCTTACGTTCCAGGATTACAGGTGTGTGCAACTATACCCAGTTTTATGCTGTATTGGGAATCAAAGCCACAGCTTCCCACACTAGCAAGCAAGCACTCTTGTCAAATGAGCCAGCCATACAACTAGGCTTAGAATGACATAGTTAACACACAAAAATATAATATTCAGAGATAATACAGTTGTTCAGAGCCTAGCTGCCCTTGCAAAGGACTTGGGTTCAGTTCCCAGCACCCACCTGACAGCTCACAACCATCTGTATCTCTGGTTCTGTGGGATCTAGTGCCTTTTTTCAGCCTCTCTCCAGGCAGTGCGCAAACATAATGCAGGTAAAACCACCAAGACACATAAGTACATATGGATTAATGCATATACACACATATGTTTATATACATATATATACTTTTTTTTTTTTTTTTTTGGTTTTTCGAGACAGGGTTTCTCTGTGTAGTCCTGGCTGTCCTGGAACTCACTCTGTAGACCAGGCTGGCCTCTAACTCAGAAATCCACCTGCCTCTGCCTCCCAAGTGCTAGGATTAAAGGCGTGTGCCACCACTGCCCGGCGCATATATATACATTTAAAAAGAAAGACTCTGTATAGTCATGGCGATCCTAGAACTTGCTATGTAGACCACACTAATCTTGAGCTCACAAGAGACCCACCTGCCTCTACCTCTCATGTGCGTGCGCCACCATGTTACCACACCTCTAGCCTAAATAAGTAAATCTTTAAGAAACTGTAATATGCAGGAGGCTCTGGGTCAAATATTCAATACCCCAGCCTGAAAAGGTCACCTCAGAAGAACTTGTGGTCACAGCTGGGTGCAGGGACCCAAGCTAGCCCTGGCTGAATGACTCCAACTCCAGGTGAGCTTCTCCAGGCGGAAGTTACCTAGCCTCTAATCCTCAAGTGTTAAAGCTAGGTGGCTAGCCTGGTGTAGCTGTGCGCACCTATAATCCCAGCACTGAGGAGGAGGAAGCAGAATTTACCTAGACATAGCCCCATCCAAGGCCAACCTTGGTAGCCGCTGTCTCCTGAAGATGTCAGAACAGGTGCAGGAGCACCTGCTGACTGAACCTGGCTGCCCATTTCTTCCAGGCCTTGGAGGATCTGAAACCCAGAGAGGCTGCACGTCGGGGAGAAGCCCGCCTTCCCTGCCAGGCTTAAGTCTGAGTGCATCTTCCTGAGTCCCCACTGCAGTTCTCACAGTCCTTGCTGGAGGCTGAAGTGGAGACACCCACCCACCCTCCCCAGGAGGAGAGACCACCCGCTAGGCCAGACCAGGTAACAGGAGCCTACTTTGGGGTGCAGGTGCAGGCAAGAGCCAAACTGGATCTCCTTGCAAAGCAAGAAGGGTTTTGAATGTGGTTGGTTTATTTGTTTTTGGTTTTTCGAGACAGGGTTTCTCTGTGTAGCCCTGGTTGTCCTGGAACTCACTCTGTAGACCAGGCTGGCCTCGAACTCAGAAATCCACCTGCCTCTGCCTCCCAAGCGCTGGGATTAAAGGCTTGCGCCACCACTGCCCAGCGACCAGGTTGTTCTTGAACTCCCTCTGTAGAGCAGGCTGCCCTTGCACTCGGAGATCCATCCACCTGCCTCTGCCTCCTGAGTGATGGGATTAATGGCCTGTAACACCACACCCGGAAACCCATTTGGGATTTTTGTTTTGTTTTGTTTTCGAGACAGTTTCTCTGTGTAGCTTTTGGCTCTGTAAACCAGCCTGGCTTTGGATTCACCTATTTCTGCCTCCCGAGTGGGAGTTAAAGGGGTGTGGCACCATGGCCCGACAACTTCATTTGTTTTTAAGACAAGGTCCCATAAGCAGGCTAGTCTCATGCTCGTTCTCCTCCTGCCTCAATCTCTTGAGAGCAGGGACTGCAAAAGATCCTTTTGATGTGTAATAGTCTCCCAAAAAGCTCCCCGTTGGCTTCCCCCGCCTCTCGATGGAGGCGCAGTCCTCCTTCGCCCTCTGCTGGCCAAAGTGCCTCCCTGCACCTCTCCGTCCTAGGAGAGCAACCTGGGACTGCTTAATGTAACCACGAAAGACATTCTGGAGGATTGATTTGAATACATAGCTGCATTTCTTCAGGTGTCCCTCCACACCTAATACAGCGTCTTTTTGTCACCACGAATGGCCAACTCCATGCCAGACAGTGCTGCACTATGATTCCCAATGTTTGTTGGTTTGAAATGGGAGCTAACATGGGCCAGGCTGGCTTCGAACACCTGTTCCTCTTGAGAGCTGGGACTGCAGGTCTGTGCCACCACAATGGGCTTGTTCTGCCCACTTGTTTGTTTTTATATTGAGGATTGAACTCAAGGCTCCCCTGAGAATGTCCATACCACTGAACTACACTGCTTACTGCTTAGGCAGCTGTGTGTGCGTGTGCATGCATGAGTGTGTGTGTGTGTGTGTGTGTGTGTGTGTGTGTGTGTGTGTGTGTGTGTGTGTGTGTGTGTGTGCTGCTGAGTGCACATGGATGTCAGAGGACATCTTGTGGACTCACTTAACTTCTTTCTTTTCTATATGGGTGCTAAGAATTGAACTCAGGTGGCCAGGCTTGCTTGGTAAATGCTTCTGAGCCACCTCAGGTTTTTGTTTTGTTTTGTTTTGACTTTGACTTTGCAACCTGATCTGGGTTAATTGGACCTGTGATCTTCCTGCCTCAACTTCCCAAAGATCTGGGATTACATCTTACACCCTGAGGCCACACTCCAAACATTTTATTCTGTGGATGTTGCTGAGTTCACACAGTTTAACCAGGGGATTGAGGTGGGATGGATGACTTGGTGTTTGTCTGTTTTTCAAGACTGAGCTCTCTGTGTGTTGTCCTGGCTGCCCTGGAGCATGCTCTGTAGACCAGGCTGGCCTGGAACTCACAGAGATGGGCCTGCCCCTGCCTCCTGGGTTCTGGGACTAAAGGCTTGTGCCACTACCCCCCCCCCCCCAGCACTTTTTTTTCCTGCCACAAATAAACAAGGAATTTCAGGAAACGGCTGGGCTCACCCACCTAGCGCTACACTGCAGATATAGCCAGTGTGCTCCATAAAAACTTGACGTCTAAACATTCTCTGAAAAGGTTAAGCCGAGGTTCCTTCCGCAGGGAGTGGAGAATTCCTTTGCAAACCTGGTCCACACCAGCTATTGTCTCCTTCCCTTCTATCTCTATGGCCTGAGATTAGGGCCTCTGGGCTGGCGTTTGCAAGTGCACAGTCCATTCTTACTTCTTTCGGGGTTTGTCTGATTCAACCTGGACATTCACATCCAGAACTGTTTCTTGGTCTTTGTGTTCTAAACTACTTGTCAGTCCTCTTGGTCGCCATGCTGATGGCTTCTGTTTTTCTTCTTATTTATGTATAGAAAAGGTCTCACGAAGTAGCCCTGGCTGGCTTGGAACTTGGTATGTAGATCAGGCTAGCTTAGAACTTACAAAGAGCAGCCTGCCTCTGCGTTTTTGGTTTTTTTTTTCCCCCCAGAAGAACTAGGAATTAAAACCAGGCATCTGTGCCTGGTGGTGCACGCCTTTAATCCCAGCACTTGGGAGGCAGAGGCAGGTGGATTTCTGAGTTCGAGGCCAGCCTGGTCTACAGAGTGAGTTCCAGGACAGCCAGGGCTACTCAGAGAAACCCTGTCTCGAAAAACCAAAATAAATAAGTAAATAAATAAAACCAGGCATCTGTGACTTATATCCCCAACCTGTCCCTTTATTCTGGTGTGCATGCTAAGTGTGTGTATGCGTGCGCGTGCGTGCTTGATTGCACGTGTGTGAGTGTGAGTGAGCAAGTGTGCCTGCCCGGTGCTGTGTGTCCTTCCATACTTACTTCCTGCTGGAGGTGGAACTCAGGTGTCTGGGCAGCAAGCACCATCGCCTGCTGGGCTGGCCCCCAGGGTCCCCTGCTCTTACTTTTTATTATGGGAAAGTTCTCATCTCTAAGTTACCCAGGGTGATCTTGACCTTTGATCTGCTTCAGCCTTCGGGGAGTCCTTGGAGTCCCTGGGGTCTCATCCCTCCGCCGGGCCTGAGCAGGAACTTCTAATTTCCACTGTCCAATTCCCTGGCCTATTGATTGGATAAGGAGATAGAGGGCAGACCCTCCTGTGTGCAGCACTGGGGATGGGGGAAGGGGGGGGGCAGAGGCAGGTCTCTCAGTTCGAGGCCAGCCTGGTCTACAGAATGAGTTCCAGGATAGCCAGGGCAACACAGAGAAACCCTGTCTCAAGCAAAACAACAACAACAAAAGAAAAGAAAATAGACTCTCCTCATCTGACTGAGAGTAAACTAGAGGGTCACGGATACAAACTGCTTTTGAGTCAGGGTCCAAGACCCTTGAGCCAGGCCCAGATCAAGGGGTCCATTCCAGCTTTCTCAGCCCAACAGGGGAACGTCCGCTGGGACCAGGCACTCCAGACCGGCCCCTAGAAGGACCAGTGGCATCCACCCTGAGGCCCTAAAACTAAGCAGGAGGAAGTTCCAGACTACGGAAGTAAGGGAGATGCAGGATATTAGCATAGGCGATCCCGGCACAATGGACTAATTTGCATACGAGAAGGAAAACTCTGAAGCATAAAGCTTTCCAGCTGAGACTAGAACCTGGTGAGGAGGTCTCTAGGAAGGGTGCGCAGGATGGAGGGCAGGTCCTCTGCTGCATTACAGGCCTTCCTTTTTTTTTTTTTAGATTTATTTATTTATTTTTATGTATGTGAGTACAGCGTAGCTCTCTTCAGACACCCCAGAAGAGGGCATCAGATCCCATTCCAGATGGTTGTGAGCCACCATGTGGTTGCTGGGAATTGAACTCAGGACCTCTGGAAGAGCAGTCAGTGCTCTTAACTGCTGAGCCACCTCTCCAGCCCACCTTTGCCATGTCTTAAGTTGTATCATTTACTTCTGCAGCAGAGGAGGTTGAACCCAAGCCTCTGCGCGCTGGGCAAGAGTCGTGCCTCCAGGTTACAGCCTCAGCCCCTGGCTTGTCTTTTCTGGTTTTCTGTTGTTGTGATTATCATTTGCAAATATTCATGATGTTATTGATTTACTCTCATTTTTCATAGGCTTACTTATTTGACTCAGTTTTTGATTTGTTTCATGTATATGAGTGTCTTGCTTGCACAATGTAGGTGCACCATGTACACAGCTGCTGCTATCGTAGCTCAGGAGGCGATGCCCTGGAACTGGAGTTATGGATGGTTCTAAGCCAACACTGGGTGCACAGCCAGTGCTCTTAACCACTGAGCCAGCTCTCCAGCCTCAAAAGATTTAATTATGCATGTGGGAGGGTGCATGTGAGTGTGTGTGTCTGTATGTGCATGCTCGTGTGTGTGTGTGCGTGTGCGCGTGTGTGCATGTGAGATCAGGGGCCAGTGCAGGCCAAAGGCATTGGCGTCCCCTGAACTGGAGTCACAGGTGGCAGTAGGTTACCCAGTGTGGGTGCCCTGAGCCAAACTTGGATCCTCTGCCAGACCAGCACATTCTCCCATCACCTGAGCCATTTTCTAGCCCTTCCAGGTGTTGATTTTGAAGTGTGTAGTCCACCACAGAGGATTTGTCAAAGAAGTAACAGTGTAGGCCAGGACGGATCTCAGCAGGTGAAGGCACTTGCTGCGCATGGCGGAGTTCCATCCCCAGATCCCACGTAAAGGAGAAGGAAAGAACTGACTCCACCATCCTGTGTCCAGCGATCTCCACACACACATCACACACCCGCACACACACTCATGACACACCAGCACACACACACACACACATCATACACACTCATGACACACCAGCACACACATCACACACCCACACACACATCACACACCTGCACACACATCACACACCTGCACACACATCTCACACACACACACATCACATACCAGCACACACATTACACACCTGCACACATCACACACCTGCACACACATCACACATCCGCACACACATCACACAAATACAAGCATGCTATGTACATTTTCAATTTTAAAATAAGCAGCAAGCAGTGGATGGACTCTCTCCCAGTTGCTGAGCTTTGATACCCTTCCTGCGAGCGGAGACTGACCCACTTCCACCTCCCAGAAAAGCCAACAAAGCTCACGAGGCCACACAGAATTCACCCCACCCTGCTCAGTTTGGTCCCTGTCGCTGGGTATGCTCCAGCCTCAGAGACACTAGGCACCCCTAGTACATCCTCAGAGCATCTAGGACTGTCCCCTGTGGCTCACCAGCTCCCCCTGCAGCCCAGCCTGGCACTGACACACCACCCTCGATCTCCCCCCCCCCCTTCTTTTTTTTTTTTTTTCGAGACAGGGTTTCTCTGTGTAGCCCTGGCTGTCCTGGAACTCACTCTGTAGACCAGGCTGGCCTCGAACTCAGAAATCCACCTGCCTCTGCCTCCTGAGTGCTGGGATTAAAGGTGCCACTGCCCGGAGGCAATGATTTTCTAAGGCTGCAGCTAGCTCTTCCTTTTGGACTCCATCCAAGCCCTGCTCAGGCCACCAGACCTGTCATCCCTGCCGACTCAAATCCTGTTCACAGGCTTTGCCTTTGCTAGACCCACAGATCTTTCCAGTGGACATGCAGCTCAGAGATGCTAATGTCACCTCCAAGCCACAAATCGGGCTGAGAGGCTGGGGGACTGTGATGAACCAGGCAAGCCCAGCTAAGGTGTGGGTATCTTTTAGAGGCCTAGGGCTGGGGCAGGTGGCCTGACTTCAATGCCTTGGGCCAGGTGGCTGGTCCTGAGAAGACAGAGCGTTCTGGAGGTCAAGGCTATGAGGCTGATGACCCCAGAGGTTCCGGAGCCCTGAGTTTTAAGACTGTGCTGATGGATGACCGTGAACTTCTGGCCTAGCCTCTACTCTACATCCAGAGGGCTGGGATCATAGGTCGTGTGCTACCACCCCCAGTTTATGCAGTGGTGGGGTAGAACCTGCTCTGAGACATGGGCTTAAAATGTATGTTAGGGCTGTGCCACTGGGGGTGCAGCTGGGGGTGCAGCTGGGGGACATCTGGGGGTGCAGCTGGGGGTCAGCTGGGGGACAGCTGGGGGTCAGCTGGGGGTCAGCTGGGGGTGCAGCTGGGGGTCAGCTGGGGTGGTACTTCCCTCACCAGGAGGAACCCAGTGCTAATTTCATCCTTCCATCACTTAACATATAGATTTGCCAGATACAGCTGAGATGCACAGGTTGATTTGGAATTTCCTATAGATAATGAGTAAGTTCTTAGCATGAGACTACAGAGAACACCTTAGCTGAAATTCACACTTAACTGGGCCTCTGTTAAATCTTGAGATCTGTTAAATCTTGAGATCTGTTTAGAAACTGGTGTCAGTCAGGTGTGGTGGCTTACACCTGTAATCACAGCTCTTGGGAGGTGGAGGCAGGTGCCCAGGCTGGGGTACACAGTGAGTTCTAGGCTAGACTACAGAGTGAGATCTTGTTTTGAGAGAGACCGGGGGGGGGGGGGGGACCAGACAGACAGACAGACAGACATAGACACAGACAGAGAGGAGAGAGTGGGGAAAAATCGTTTTCACAACTGTATGGCACTTGTAACCCTTGAACTTGGAAGGTGGAGGCAGGAAATCAGTAGGAGAGATCAGGGCCAGTTTGGCCTACAGGAGATCCTCAGAGCAACAACTGGCAGAAGAGAAGCATTCATCCATACATGCCTGACCACCCGACTTTAATTTCTGGAACTGGAGAAGAAAGAAGAGAATTGGTGGCAAGCTGTCCTAACATCCACGCCGGCACCTGCACTCATGCTTAACTACTGTAAACGCACACACATGCACACGTATGCACGCACTCACGCATGCATGAGAGAATGCACTCGCGCACGCACACATACACAAGCGTAGACACACACGAGCCCACCGCCTCACAGCAGCCACGGTCAAGCCCCACTTTGCTCCCCAGGAACAGGCTCTCGTGAAAATCTTTGCAGCTAAGACTCTGGCCCATCTACATTTGTCTGTAGGAAGTGTTCCTAAAAATCTCTGAGTTACAGGCTGGAGAGATGGCTCAGCGGTTCAGAGGCCCCAGGTTTAATTCCCAGCAACCACTCCTGACACCCTTACAGGGACAAACATGCGTCGGTCACTCTCCTGCTTGGATTCCTGTTGTTGGGGACCCCCTGGTGGATGGTTTCCAAAAGAGCTCGTGGTACCTCTCCTCTTTCCAGCTTGTGCTCAATCATTCTCTACCCGTGTTTCTGGTGCTCCCTCTCCCTCTCACTGTCCCTCTGCCTCTCTCCTGTTGATGCAGCAGACAGAAGAAAGGGCAAACAGGCAGCGTGTATGGCGCTGTGCCCTGCAGTGCCCACCACACACAGAGAGCTTACTGAAAAATTAAGCATACTCCATCTGCACCCAGAAGTGTCCTGTAGCTGTGCAGCCATTAAAGTTAATGCTTCAGGCCGTGCAGTGGTGGCTCACGCCTTTAATTCCAGCACTTGGGAGGCAGAGGCAGGTGGATTTCTGAGTTCGAGGCCAGTCTGGTCTACAGAGTGAGTTCCAGGACAACCAGGGCTACACAGAGAAACCCTGTCTCGAAAAGAACAAACAAACAAACAAACAAAACAAAACAAAAAAAAGTTAACGCTTCAGAACCAGGTGGAGTGACATGTCTGTGATCCAATCAGTTGGGAGTTAAGAGACAGGAGAATCCTGGGATACATGATCCTGTATATAAGAGGCAAGACAAAAGGGACAAAGGGCTGGGGACGTATCTCAGTCAGTAGAGTGCTTGCCTGGTATAACTGAAGCCTGGGGTTTGATCCCCAGCATCACACAAACATGTCTGAGTGGTGCACACCCACGGCCTCAGTACTCGGGGTTGAGGCATGGAATCCAAGTTCAAGACCATCCTCTACTTAGAATTGGATCAACCCTGGGCACCTGAGACTCTGTCTAAAAAATAATAAACAAAGAGCCTGGCTGGGTGTGGTGGCAAACGTCTTTAATCCCAGGAGAGGCAGAGGCAGGTGGATCAAAGTATCAACCTAGTGAGTTTCAGGACATCCAGAGCTGCATAATAGAGAGGCCCTGCCTCAAAAGAAAAAAGACTACTAACGGAGAGGGGAGGGGTGTTTGAGACAAGGTCTCATGTAGCCCAGGTTGGCCTGGAACTTGCAGTGTAGCTGAAGACGTCCTTGGCCCGGATCCTCCAGCCTTCACCTGAGGGCTAGGGTCCCGGGGGTGTGCCATGCTCTTCGTGTGGATTAGCCCAGTAGATTCCTACACATCTAGAAAGAAGTCAGTGGAGGAATCTCCTTCATCAGGTTAGGAAGCAGAAGAACAAAGACAGTCAGGCGGCTGTTGAGGGTGGAGGCTGGGAGGGAGGGCCTGTTAGAGACCTGGCCTCATCCAGCTCCCTGTGCTTCTGTGGAGGGGAATGTGTGAATTAGTGAAGTCCCCGCACTAACAAAGGTCAGAGGGTATCCAGGGGCAGTACCATCCCTTCAGGCCCTCCTGCAGGCTGTGCCTAGCTTCACTCCCAGGATGGAATAGGTGTCGTAGAGAGGTACTTTATTTCAACTCTAAATTTTTCTTTTAAGGATTTATTTATTTTATATATGAGCACTCTGTCTTCATGTACACAAGAAGAGAACATCAGATCCCATTACAGATTATACATGCTTGTGAGCCACCATGTGGTTGCTGGGAATTGAACTCGGGACCTCTGGAAGTGTTAGCATTCTGTCTAAACTCCACCCCACAGTTACCTAGCAACAGCCAGGTATGCTCCTCCTCACAGTTGCCCGGCAACAGCCAGGTGGGCCTGGCCCACTATAAAAGGGGCTGCTTGCTCCTCTTCTCTCTCTTCTCTCTCTTGCATCTCTTACCCCCCCCCCCCCCGTGGTCATGGCTGGCCTCCACCTCTCTACTTCTCTACTCTCTCCCTCTCTCTGCCTCTACTACCCTCTTAACTCCCCTCCCCATGCCCTGAATAAACTCTATTCTATACTATACCTTCATGTGTGGCTGGTCCCTCAGGGGGAAGGGATGCCTGGGCTTGGGCCTGCTGAGGCACACCCTTCCCTCACACCTACCTACCTGCCCCATACCCTAATATAATACATACATATATATAGCTTTGTTTTTTTTGTTTTTCGAGACAGGGTTTCTCTGTGTAGCCCTGGCTGTCCTGGAACTCACTCTGTAGACTAGGCTGGCCTCGAACCCAGAAATCCGCCTGCCTCTGCCTCCCAAGGACTGGGATTAAAGGTGGTGTGCGCCACCACTGCCCGGCATATCTTTATATTTTTATAAACACATCAGGAAGTGCAATCAGTACTCTTAACCACTGAGCCATCTCTTCTGCCTAACTCTAAAAATTTTTATCAAGCCTACTCAAGGCCAAATATGGCCATGCATGATAGAAGTTGAGACAGGAGGATCCTGAGTTTGAGGCCAGCCTGGTCTATACCATGGGATAATCTCAAAGAAAAGGCAGGGGTTGGGGAGAGGAGAGCATAGAATAATAAAGCACGAGCACCTGGGGTTCGTCTCTAGCGATCAGACTAAAGCCGAACTGGGTGTAGAGACCTATGTCTGTAATCCCCACCCTTGGGAGTCAAGCGTGTTCATAATCATTCTCTGCTCATGTAAGAGTTCAAGGCCAGTCTGGCTATGAGGTCACATGGGTTCTGGGAGGACCCTTTGGGTTGTGTCAGTCCTGATGAGAGACAGTCTGTGGCAGTTGAGGATGGCTGATGAGGTTGGAGGATTCTAAGATGCTGGAGACAGTCGCACAGGAGGAAGATATTCTGCTCAGAGGCTGAAGTTCGATTAGGGAATAACAGGGAGCTGAGGTACAAGAGCTCAAGTGGGTGTTCAGGTTAATTACTCCCCAATTAGATAGCAGACGCCAGAACTGTGGTGCAGTGGGGGACTGTCTAGCTTGAGGCTGGCTAGTCGGGCTGTAGCATGTGAGGACCATAGATACATGGCTGCTACTTAGACCAGGGTAGGTGATACACGGCATGCCAGAGAGCCAGGCTGGCCCCTTGTTATGTGTACAGGACTCTAGAACTCCAGGTCTTGCCTCTTGGGTGACATTCAGCTTCTATCACTCAGGAGGCTGAGGCTAGTTGATTGCTGAGAATTAGGGGCAACTTGAACTACAAGGTGACATTCTCTCAACACATACCAAACAAAACTCAGAAGAGCAATAATACTGATTTCCTCCCTGATTACCGCTGGGGCTCAACTCTCATACCTCTACTTACCTGGCCCTTACGGGCCAACCATGGGGTCACTCCCTGCTTCTTCTCTTCATACTGCATCTTCCACCTGGCCCAGTGAGACCACTCCCGGTGTCAGCCACCATTATGGCTACTTCAGTGGTTGCCTCCTGGTCGTCTTCTCCATGTGCCCAAGGAGCCTCACTTGTGTCTAAGCTGGGCCATGTTCATCAGAATCTCTGATGCTCTGATCTCAGCCAATGGATCCTCCACCCTGCTTTCTACCCATACTGTCTCCTCCACTGACCCTGCATAGCCCTACAGTGTCTCATGGGTAAATAACCCAGTGTCACCTTAGGGCTCTGGACTCAGCTCAAATCTTGGGAGAGTCTTACTAGGTGGCCCTGGCTGGCCTCAAACTCAGACCCATCTGCCTGCCTCTGCCTCTGGGATTCAGGGGGTGCCACTATGCCTAGGCTGATGTTACTTTTGGACCTGTTCTAGTATTACAAGGGATTTATTTCCAGTATCAGACTTGTAACTGGAGTCCAGGACTCAACTGAGATGCAAATGTAGCCCCTGGAGAGGCTGGAATGAGCGAGCCATTCTCGGACATCCGGAGTAGGTATTTCTTCTCGTCCTCTCCAGGATGGAATAAATAGGATGGCTCATTCTAACATGTCCACAGTCAGGGTTGAGACAGGAATTGCTGAGATCTCTGGGCCTTATTCAGGTCCCTGTGGGACCAAGATGGAAACGAAGCACCAGCCCCTCAGAGAATCCCAAGCAGCATCCAGTGCAGGGTTCACTAGGTACCATGGCCTCAGTTCATAAGGGATCAGCAACTGGCACAGTGCACACACACACACGAAGGCCTGAAGTCTGAGCCCTTAGAACTCCGTAACTATTACACCTGAGTCACTGCAGCTGTGGGTCTAGAGCCCAGCCTGCTATTGTGAATTCCCCTAATTTAAGGGGGCACGGGGACATAGAGACATGGACAGACGAACAGACTTCTGCTCAGTTTTCAGAGAAGACAGATGCTTGAGGCTCAAATCTGACTAGAAGCCAGGTTGACTCAGGGACAGACAAGAATGTTCCCTTAGAGTAACAACAATCTTCTAGAGGCTGCCAGGCCCACACTTCAGACAAAGCTGTTTAAAAGGAAATGCTGCAGCTTGCTGGTTGGATAAATTATGAAATTTATTTATATTTCACCTTCTAAAAGCCAGAACATAAGCACACTTTCTGGAAAGTCATTACATTAGAAATAGCGAGTGTGACGCAGGACAGGAGGCTCCCGCCGCACTGTGGCACAGCTGTGCCTTTCTCAGTTCCTCAGGGCAAGGCCTTGTCGAACCTCCCTCCACACATCTCCTGAGCAAACCTTTCCAGAGGGTACAGTGAAGAGCAGTAACGCTGGGAAGCGATCCTGTTCTCTACTGGCATCTGAGCTGGCTGTGTCTGGCAGGCACAGGTACCACTGTGGAGGTGTGGTGCCAGCAGCACAATGTGGCACGCAGTCTCAGATGGACCAGAACCACATGACTGGAAAGAAGACTTACCCCAAAGCCCTGTCCGTCAGAGGCCCTGTCTGTGGATTAGACTGGTGGTGCCGTTCCTTGTACTTTGTGCTGGAGTTCCAGCTTTTAGAGCTGCTGCTCAAGAAAGCCTCCAGCAGACCACCTTGACTGCACAGGCCCAACTTTAACTTCCCAGGGGTATGACCCTGGCCTTACCACTGCCTCTGAACTGAAAGGCAGGGTTTAAAACACATACTTGCACAAGGAGGCAGCCATACTGCTCAGGTTCATCATGTCACCAAGCAGCACACAGCAGTCTGTGCCTCCCTCCAACCCACTCTTCAAAGCAAGGATGTCAGCACTCAACAGAAGAGAACACTCATCAACATCAAAGAGAAACAAAAAGCCACACACCCCTCCACCTTCTCCCTACTTACAGATGGACACACCCCATCTTTGCTACCCAACATTTCCACTACAATTCTATGCTACTACCTTATCCTAAAAAGGCACCCTCAGGCAGTTAAGACAGAAGCCGTCAGGTGTACAGATGTGTAGGTGGAGGGGAACAGCAGTAATCAAAACTTCCACCATCAGACTGCGGCATGACCCACGAGAAGAGGAGCAGAGCCCTGGCCCAGTAAACTGCAGAACCAAGGCACCTCAGGGCCAAGGAAAGGAGCCCCTGCTTTATTGTGCTATTCACAGCCCAGGGAAGGTCCTGGCTGGCTGGGAGGACCTGAGAGATGAACACAGGACAACGGGATGAATGGGAACAAGATCCTGTGGGAGAAGAAGCTGGAGCTCTTCTTAAAGCAGGCAGTAGCTGAGGTGTGGTGAAGGCAGATCATGGGACAAACAAGGACAGTCATGGGGAAGACAATGCTGGCAAGAGCCCAGAGGAAACAGGGCTCTGCCCTAGGGCCCCATCACCCTCGAAGAAGTGACCCTGTCTCGTGCCATGGCTCAATTCCAGATCTGCATTACATGTGAGGTGCAAGAGTCAAGGGCTCACACTTAATGCATAATGGAAGCTCTAGAGTGAGGTGGACAGCCAGGACCCTGTTCACTGGTCGATGATGGAGCGTTGCAACACCTGGTTTATCATGTCATCTTCATCAACATCATAATCCTGAGGGCAGAAAAGACAGCAGCCTAAGCAGCGGTTCACACCCACAAGAGTCACCTTCACAGGAGCCTCCCAAGAGGGTCTGGAGAGGGCTAAGGACCCCGGGCCGCTGTCTAGTTGCTGTGAAACTGGGAAAATGACTTGACTCTCAGTGTCTTTGCGGTCTCCATCATTAAATAGTAGTAACAGTTTGGGGCTGAAGAAACAGCTCAGCAGTTAAGAAGACGTAACTGCTTTTCCAGAGGAGCCAGGTTCAATTCCCATCACCCGTGGTGGATCATAACCACCTAACTCCAGTTCCAGGGGGTCCAACACCGTCTGGCCTCTGGCAGGCTCTGCACACATGTGGTATACAAATATACACTCAGGCAAATATTCATAAAATAAAAAATTAATTAAATCTAAAAAATAAAAAGTAGGGCTGGAGAGATGGCTCAGCAGTTAAGAGCACCAACTGGCCGGGCAGTGGTGGCGCACACCTTTAATCCCAGCACTTGGGAGGCAGAGGCAGGTGGATTTCTGAGTTCGAGGCCAGCCTGGTCTACGGAGTGAGTTCCAGGACAGCCAGGGCTACACAGAGAAACCCTGTCTCGAAAAACCAAAAAAAAAAAAAAAAAAGAGCACCAAATCCCAGCAACCACATGATGGCTGGCTCACAACCATCCATCCGTAATGAGCCCTCTTCTGGGGTGTCTGAAGATAGCTACAGCTAGTGGGGCCAGAGTGAGAGGAAAAAAAGTATCTGGAGATAGCCACAGTGTACTTACATATAATAAATAAATAAATCTTTAAAAAAAAAAAAAAAAAGTGTAGCCATTCCTGGGGCTGCAGAGATGACTGAATTGGTAAAGCGCTTGGTGTGTCAGGCACAAGGACCTGAGTTCAGATCCCCACTATCCATGCAAGAGGGTATCGAGGCACACGCCTGTGGTCTCAGTGCTCTATCTACACTGAAGACACAGACCCCACTAGCCGGGCTAGGTGGAGATGCCCTACTTCAAAGAACAGGGCGGAGAGTGATAAGGCATCTGATGCAGATACCTAGCCAGTCCATGAATGCAGATTGCATCCAGCCGCTTGCGCGCGCGCGCGCACACACACACACACACACACAACCAAAACAAAACAAAACTCCTTCCTCAATGGAAAGTGAACGGCCCAGAAGACAGTACACACACCTGGTATAGACCCAAGTACTCAAATGCTGACTTCAGCTCACTGGTGCAGAAACAAACACAGCTCAACTGAGGTGCTCTTCCTAAGAGGCTTCAGTGCCCCACACAAGCAGGGCTTTTGAAAGTGAAGAGGCACGGTGGGCACCACAGTCACACAACACCTTCAGTGAGGCAAAACTCTGCCTGAGTGGCTTTAGGAAAGACATGACCTTTACAGTTAGTGACAGGTCAGTCCTGGAAGTCTGCTCCAAATACTACCAGACTGAGAATAAACGTTTGTTTTTTCCGCCCTGAAACAAGTCTGGTGTAGCCTGGGCTGGTCTTGAGTTCCTGATCCTCCTGCCCCCACTTCCCAAGTGCTGGGAGTGTGCTCGCAAGCTAAGGTGTGACTATCTTTTAAAAAGACTTATTTTTATAATGTATTTATGTGCCTGTGTGTGGAGCAGAGAATGTCACATGTGCAGGTGCCTGCAGAATCCAGAAGAGGGTGCTAGATCTCCAGAGCTAGAGTTACAGGTGCACTGGGAGGGGAACTTGGGTCCTCTGCACCCATACTATGTGCCCTTCATGCCTGCGATTCTCCGGCCTGACCCTGGTTTGTGTTATTGTCTTTATACTGCTGAGGATAGACCCCAGCATGTCTTGCACGGGGGCAAAGGCTCTCCCACTAAACCACACTAGTACTTCCAGGCAGCAGCTATCAGTTGGAGTGGCACACCCTGTCAGCTTGTAAAGCTCCCTGAGGGCCATTTCCATCCACTGCCTCATCTTTGTGGGTAGCTGACCAGAGTGGAATCCAACTCTAAGTTCTCTAAAGGGGAAAACCACACCCAGCACGAGCGGGCAAAACTAGGAGGCAGAGGAAAGGAGGGAGGAAGGAAGCCTCACAGCTGGGAACTGCCAGAGCGTCTAAAGTCTCATCCCGACACCCACTCACCCACAGAGACACTGTGCAGCTTCCCTCTGGGTGGGAGAGCTCCTCAATCCAGAATAGGGCCCCAGGCACCCCCTGCAGAAACCTGAGCAACAGTGCTGCCCCTGGGGTGGTGCAGACTCACCACGAAAGTGTCGTAGGAAAAGCGGTGGCGGCGCTGGATGTGCTCCATGAAGTTGGCACTGCGGTAGCTGGGGTCTCCCCAGGGCATCGAGGCACATATGGGACAAACCTGTCAGGAGGAAGCAAGGGGCTGCAATCCGATGCCTCAGCCAACCCTTTATGACCACTGCTCAGCCCCCTTTCTGATAGCGCAGCTTTACAGACAAGCCTAGGTACAAGGCGTGGTCACTCTGCTCCATAAACATGAAGCAATCCAGAAAACACTGGTCTATTGGATTCAAGTGACACGTGGGAATGGGTACCGGCTTGTAAATGAGGGTCAAATCCAGCGGGACACAATGATAACCAAGTCAAGGACCAGATGACAGGGATGAGGCCAATAGTGTGCACATAAAAAGACAATCTGAACAGGCATGGGGCAGAGCGCATGCCTGCAACCTCAGCACCAAGGAGGCAGAGGAAGGAAGCTGAGAGTTCAAGGCCAGCCTGGCTACAGGAATGATTGGAGGGCAATGGCAGAGCAGGCCTCAGCGCAGGCTGCCCTGGCTCACGAGAGTGGAGCAGCACTTGGGCAGCGCAGAGCAGACTCCCTGCTCTGTCTGCTTGCTGGTCCATGGGCAGCAGCCTCCCTCAACTGCAGACAAGCCCAGCTTCCTCCTGCACCCAGAGGAAAGCAGAGCTTCCTTAGCTCAAAAAGCTCATTTGCGCCAGGCAGTGGTGGCGCACGCCTTTAATCCCAGCACTCGGGAGGCAGAGGCAGGCGGATTTCTGAGTTCGAGGCCAGCCTGGTCTACAGAGTGAGTTCCAGGACAGCCAGGGCTACACAGAGAAACCCTGTCTCAAAAAAACAAAACAAAACAAAACAAAAAAAAAAAAACCAACATACAAATATAGAACACAGTTAAGCAATTTGGGCAAAATGTTAAGTTAGGTGAAGGGTAAGACTTCACTGTACAGCCTGGTCATTTTCTATAAGTCTGACTTTTTGCCTAGTCAAAGAAGAAAAGCCAGTTCTTACCACAGATTTGGTATCCGTGCTGTGAGTGAGTTTGCAGTGCTCCACAAGTCCTTCCTGGTCAAAGTTCTTCTCGGGACAGTAAGGACAAGGAAAGGTGTATCGGTTTGGGACATTTCTGGGAGGTGAGAAAAGAGCACTGAGCTTTCCAACACCATCTCAACCACTGCAGACTCCAAAGCAGCAAGAATTGAGTGCTTGCAAACGGGAGCCCTGACATGAACACATCACCACCCCAGAACCTGTCAACCGTAGCCAGCTCCAGTGATACCTACAACTCTCCAAGTCCTGAACCCTCCAACAACACACTCATCCCATGTCCTTCTGGGGAGTAGGTCGGTACCTCGGCTGAAGGGATGCATCCTTGGTGGTGGCCTTTACACCTTCCATGATGTAACTCTGGTATTTGGAACATGAAGCCACGTGGGCCCGGATCTTAGATAGGACGAGCTTGAATAGAAAGAGCAGGACCAATAGTTAGTGAGGAGTCCATAAGAGGTGATCCCAAACCCAGAGAGAACCAGACCCACAGCTGGACTGAACAGCTGAACCCCCCACTGTGCCAGTGGGCGGGGCCAGGCTGCTGCTTACTCACCTACAGCAGCTTCCGCTGTGAGTCACTCTCCCACCAGCTGCTCTCTACTTACTGACAATCCCTGAGTGCTATTTAAAAGTACTCCACACTCTTATCTATTTTGTGCATGTGTATGTGACTTGCACGTGTGGAAGCCAAGGACACCCTACGCTGCTGTCCTTACTTTTCTACCTTGTCTGAGACAAGAACTTTCACTAGTAGCTAAGCCAGGCTGGGGGCCCACAAGCTTCTGCTATAGCACGGATCTATCCACGGGTTCTGAGCTCAGGTCTCAGGTCCTAGGATTAGGCAGCAAGTACTACTGTCTGCAAAGTCATCTTGGTGGTCCCACACTCACATCTGAATTTGTCTCTTACTCGGGGCATGGTGGCACAGGTCTGTGAGCTAAGGACTGTGGGAGGGTGAGGCAGGAGGACTACCAAGAGTTTCAAGCTAGTCTAGCCTACCCAGAGACTGAGTAGGATTCCCGTCTGCCTCCAGCTGCAACAGGGTCTTGATTTATTACTCAAAGTGGCCTGAAGAAACCCTCGTCTCAGCCTCCCAAGAGAGACTACAGGCACACACTAACACACTTGGCCGGGAGCTCTTAAAGAATTATATAAGGGGAACGGGCTATGTGAGGGGGGCTCTGATCACGATGTAAAGTGAGTAATTAATGGGGAAAAAAAAGAGAAAAAAACACACAAAACGCAGAAAGGAGGACAGAAATTATATGGGGGCATGCCTACCGCACAGTCACCAATTTTTATTGTTTTGTGACAGGGTCTCATATAGCTCAGGCTGGCTTTGAACCTTTATCCCCCTGCCTCCACCATCCCAGTGCTGGTATTACTGGCATATGCCAATAACACACAGCTTTAATAACCTTGGAAATGCAGAAAATTAAAGCACACAGAGAAGAAAAGTGTTCATGAAAAAAGACAAAGATTGAGGCCAGCTTGTTGAGATTTGAAATGAAAAAAAGTGTGGGGGGGCCTCCAATCCCAGAGCTCAGGCACTAGCCAGAGTGCACGGACTCGGCTGCTACCTAGAGGCCAGCCCAGGCATGGACTCAGCTATCCACTTAGAAGCCTGTACAGACCGTCAAAGTCTCACTGTGTACCCCGATACTAAACCCTCTGAAAGGACTGAGGAAAGAGATATATCCATTTTACATTAGAATTCAGAGTCCAAAGACTTCCCAGACTTACTGAGTCTGAGGCCAGCTGAGAAACAGGAGACCTTGAGTAAAGAATAAAAAGTGGGAGCCTGGCAATGGTGGCACACACCTTTAATCCCAGTACTTGGGAGGCAGAGGCAGGTGGATTTCTGAGTTTGAGGCCAGCCTGGTCTACAGAGTGAGTTCCAGGACAGCCAGGGCTACACAGAGAAATCCTGTCTCGAAAAACCAAAAAAAACCTCCAAAAAACAAAACAAAAAACTCCCAACAAACCCAACAAGTCAGACAGGGATAAGCACTGAGACTCAGCTGTGGTGACTCATTCCTGTAATTACAGCACTTAGGAGCAGAGGCAGGTAGAACTCTGAGTTCAAGGCCAGCCTGGTCTACAGTAAAACCTTTCTAAACACAAAACTAAAACAAAATAACAAAAACACACAAGTATAAATTCAAGTATAAAAAAGAATAAGGAGGGCTGGAGAGATGGCTCAACGGTTAAGAGCACTGACTGTTCTTCCAGAGGTCCTAAGTTCAATTCCCGGCAACCACGTGGTGGCTCACAACCATCTGTAATGGGATCTGATGCCCTCTTCTGGGGCGTCTGAAGATAGCAGTGTACTCATGTACATAAAATAAATAAATCTTAAAAAAAAAAAAAAAAAAAAGAGGAAATACAGTAAGTAGCAGGTGCATCTTGCTGTGTGTGTGGAAACATTTGCAGTTACATTGGCCTAAAGGTAGAAAGTGCTGAGCAACTTTCCAAATGGAAAGCTACCCTTCCCCACAGCCCAAGTGCCAGGGTCACCACACAGCAAACTGACCCGGCCTTTCCAGATGGATCTGTGGAAGAAAACATAGTGGTGTTGTATACCCTTTTACTGTCTGGAATAAAGATTGTAATGATTTAAGAAACACTAAGGCAGATAAAGGCCTGGTTACCTGTGCTCCCAGCAGCAGTGAGCAGTGCAGGCAAGCACACAGCAGTGACACAGCCGGGGAAGTGTGCATCCCACTGGTGGGGAGACACTGCTACTGCTCTCCACCCCACACCCCAGACTCTCTCAAGGGCTAAAACACAACAGTCAATTTTATGACTCTAGTGGCAAACTATGGAGTTTCCTTTGAGCTCAGCGCAGAGTTCTTTCTTTTTTTGGGAGACAGCCTCATGCATACCAGGTTGGCCCTGAATTTTAGATCCTCCTGCTACCACACAGAGTGCTGGGATTAGAGGTGTGTGCCACCATGTCTGGTTGAAAGGGTGCTGGGGATGGAACCCAGGGCTTCTTGCATGCTAGGCAAGCATTCTATAGTGAGGGATGTTCATTTTATCTATATCTTAAAAATCATGAAATACCCTTATATGCTAATTAGAACAGAAAACACACACGAGAGTTACACTTTCTGCAGTAGGTCTTCAGTAGCCTAGGCTGGTTTAGGGCTCCTAGCTTTGCTGCTTCTATCCCTAAGTGCTTAGAGTAGAGGTGTGCACCACTCCCCAGCTGAAGATAGCCTTTTATGGGGGTGGGGATTTATTTCTATGGATTTCAAAAATAAAATGTATAAATCGCTAAACCAACTCATGAAAAAATAAAACCCAGCAAGGTGAATAAAACCAAAAACAAAACAAGCAAAAAACCTACCACCTCACCCCACCCCAGCAGCACAGCCACCACCACAGACAGCAGGCATGCACCAGTGCTGTTAGCCAGTCTGCAGGCTGTAAGTTCAGACACTTGCTCTAGCTCTTTTACCGTCTCATCACCAAAGACAAGGACTCCCCACGTAAAGTCCACATACATTCTTACGGCAGCCATGGCAAGAAGTCTCTATGCTCTCGATCTGCCGCTCGAGCCCCACAGCTCGGACGCCAGGTGCCAGAGCGCTGCGACACACCCCACAGACAGGTTTCTTCGGCTTCAGACATTCCTGCAGGCATGCAGAGCAAAAGCTAGAACAAGACACACAGAGAAACTGTGTCATGCAAAGAGACAAGACGACAGAAGTGGATCAACTTTTAAAAGACACCAATGAATAAATGGATCGGGACACCTAATCACTGCTCTCATTCAAATAAAATACCACTCCTTCCACAACTGAAAAAAGAAACTGTACCTACGGTTTGGGACATTATGGAGAAACACACACACACATCCGTGCTATTTGGGAAAAGGTATGATGCTGAGCCTTCAAAGCTCAGTTCCTGTCACTAGGGAGTCTTGGTGGGGTTTCCTGGGCCCCATTTTGTTCATACCCATCTGGAGGATTGCTGGAGGCTATGTACTGCAGACACTTGGTGTCTAGCACTCAGGAAACAGCAGGTGAGACTGTTATTACTAGAGGTGAAAGCCAAGCATTGTGGAAACACACAAACCCAGTGGAGCTAGTTATAACCCAAGAACAGTGCAGGTCAGACCTCAGAGGCAGCCTCTGGATCAACCTTCAAGGAGAGAATATTCCATGCCCTCAAAGTAAAAGTTCAGTCTGTGCATGGCGGTGCACGCCTTTAATCCCAGCACTTAGGAGGCAGAGGCAGGAGGTTCTCTGGTTTACATAGCAAGTTCCAGGATAGCTAGAGCTACATAGAGGGACCTTGTCTCAAGAAAAGAAAGCAAACAAACCCCAAATTCAAAAGTGTCAAGGGAACTTTACTCACAGGCAGGCAAGTTAAACAGTACAGATCATGCAGATCAGAAGCTACTGAGAGAGAGAGGGAGGGAGGGAGGGCGGGCACTCAGGCTGAAAATTCTCACGTATTCAAGGAACTCAAACACCATGATCCAGAGGCAGAGGTGGCACCTGCTGGCTCAGCACAGGCTACTAAGGCACAGGACACCAAACTACTTACCCACTCTGACAGATCTTATGGTTACATTAACAAATCTGCTGGAAAAATCTGCAGGAGGTAGGGGTGTGTGTGTGTGTGTGTCAGAACTGACACCCCTCCCCTTTACTATCTCTTAAGAAATCTTTATCATTTCTATTAGGCAAAAATTCTAGTCCAGGCTGGAAGGTAACTAGTTATTTACCTGAGGACAGAGGAGACACAAAGACCCTATCCTTTGATTCTATACTCCTTTTTGTCATGTTTGTTTGTTTGAAACAGGGCTTCTCTGTGTAGCTCTGGCTGCCCCAGAACTCGCTCTATAGACCAGGCTGGTCTTAACTCAGAGATCTGCCTGCCTCTGTCTCCTGAGTGCTGGGATTAAAGGCGTGCACCCCCCCCCCCCCATGATGCTGTATTTGAAGAGCACAGTGATTTCATACGGTAATGAGGAATAAGGATAGAAACAGACAGCCTGGTAGGTGGAGCACAGGGAGCGCCTCTGAGGAGATGACACTCAATGGCAAGCCACAAAGGCCTGGCTGCAGAGAGTGCCACAGAGGTGACACCAAACAGGAAGGAGTGTGTCAAGTATAGAAAGGAAGGCCTTTGGGGAAGTGATGTCGCAGATCACACAGAGAAATGGCAAGGCAGGGTGGGCAGGCGCTTCCCAATGGCCCATCCCAGGAGTAACTCAAGACAACTGAGGAATGCAAGCCAGCATACAGATTAAAGCAGTTGATTTAACAGTCTACCAGATGTTTACAGCCTGAGTGCCTGAGTTACACCCCTACAAGGAGGCAGCATCTAGCTGCCTGTGTCTGGAGCTGACCTTTCAGTTTCTACTTCCTAGAAATGGGCATCAACTAGTTCAGCCTTTGTGTCAGTGCTTTTTAGCATCTAGCAATCTGTGCTCCACCACACCTGAAAGGGTGTAGCCACAGGGCTTGATATGAACTTCATAAAATCAAATGCCCAACTACAGCTGTAGGACTCCCCAGGTTCAAAGGCAAACCTTAAAAATCAAGTGGGTAGAGCCCAAAGCACTTGGGGGAGGCACAGAGATGTTGTTAGCTACCCTCACCAAGGTGTGTCTGACTTCAAACAGCCCCATCTGCTCAATACTGTGGCTGGAAATATTTGCTATGACAGTACTGCTTTTTGCCCCCTGACCTAGGAAAAGGTCAAAGAAGTCTCAAACTCTTCTCAATCAAGTCATTTTTTTCCACACAAATGTTAGCAGCCCCTACATGCTCCCCTATTGCATACACCATCGTTTGAACAGTCATTAGTATTTCCTTTAAAAAAATATTTATGTGTGTATGCACACGAATGTGTGTGCCACTGAGGACAGCTGGAAATCAGAGGACAGTTGGTGGGAGTCAATTCTTCTACCATGTGGCTCCTCCGGAGCAAACTGAAGTCATCAGGTTTGGTGACAAGGGCCTTCAGCTTCTGAGTCATTTTGCTGGTCACTACTTACCATCAATTTCCTGAGCTGTAAACCCGAGGACCAAATTGCCTTCTTAACTCTATCCCAAAGCAGCACATGGAGGGCATGCAGACACGCCAGTAAACTGACCGTGAGGGGTCTGGGGATGCTCACTGTGCCGAACACTGGTTTACATTAACGGGCAGAGAGGACATGGTACTCTCTTCTTGTGTCCTTACATGTTGCTCTGTGTAATGAAAAGGCTAGCTGAGCCAGGGGAGACGTGAGGGGGTCGTCTACGTCAGGGCGTTAAGCTTCAAGTAGTGGTGGCAGGTGATCGGACCAGGGCTACCTGTACCTGAACCCAAGCTGGCAGGAGCTCAGTGGCCCTGGAAGTAACAAGCATCCCATGGTGCTGGGAAGGACCTGCCTTGCCCTGCACCGGCAGCGTCTCTGGACTAAACCAGACCCCGGCATCGCACTTGGGGATGGTCTGGCAGGTGAGGCTGCCCCGAGTGAGCGAGCCTTGACACTTGCACGTTTATTCACCCAGAAAAAGGTTGGCACTCCCAGGACGGCGGCGGGAACGCCTGTATGTCCATGAAGGGTGCTGGAGTTGGGGGAGTCACGAAGACCGATTCCTAGGTGGTCGCCAGTGGGCGGGACCGCGGAGAAAATGAGGGAGGCGGTCGAGCATCCCCAGGCTCAGCTCAGAGGTGTTTGAAATGTGCACGAATGGGATTCACATCCCGCTCCACGGTCACAGCACCTAGGGAAGCCCAGGCCGCCCTCGCTAACTCCTGAAGCGGCTGCGGCAGCCTGGCCCGTGACCCCGGGCTTCATTCAACCCGAGGGAGGCGCGCCTCCGCGAGCACCCCACACCCTGTCCGCAGGGACGGCCGAGCCTCCCGACACTTTCCTTTTGTTCCAGGCTAGCCCGCTGTCAATACTTGCCGCCCGGGGGCCTCCCGCGCACTTCGGACGCATAGCCGGCGGCCCGATAAGGCGCGACTCCGTCCGTGGCTTGAGGGGGCCGACCGTGCTCCCGCGTCAGACGCCGCCGGTCGCCCGCCCGCCCGCGCCTCGCGCCCCCTCCCCGGCGGGCGCCCGCCCGCCACTCACACGTGTCCGCAGGGCACCTGCACCGGCTTCTCGAACACTTCCAGGCACACGGGACACGTAAAGCGGTGGAGGGGGTCAGTCTCGGGCGCCGGCTTCGCCGACTGCGCGGCTCCGTCGCGGGAATCCGGCTGCGCCGCCGCCATCTTGCCTCTGAGGAGCTTCGCGCTGAGAGAGAAAGAGCGGCCGTGGGGGGGCGGGCCCGCCGTCGTTTGCGCACGCGCGAGGGGCTGAGATGGGCGGAGTCCACAACCCACCAGAGCTTTTGAAAGCCGCCGCCCACCAGGCGTGTAGTCGGCAGCCTGGTGAGAGCTTGGGGGACCCGGCCAGGCTGTGCCCACGCCTCTCACCCACAGGACCTCAGACCATGAATGTGTGTTGTTATTACGCTAGCTCACCAACTTGCCCAGGCGACCTTTGAACTTTCCATCCTCCTGCCTCAGCCTACCCAGCAGTTGGCCATGCAGTCTGCACCACCAGGTGTGGCCAGATGATTTTATCTGATTTCTCAAGGTTTTTCCTGACCTGAAAGGAGGAGGCAGGGGTACATGTGTGTCTCACAGACTCCCCTGGCCTGTAGGTGGATACCACCTCCGTTAATCTTCCCAGTTGTCTAGACATACTTACTGCCTGTTCCCTGTGGTTCGTACGAGGCCTGGAAAAATAAAATAAACTAGGACAGAGGCTTGGGCTGAAGGAGGTAGAGTATAACAAGAAGACTGTGGACTGTGAACGATCAGCCAATATCTTGTAGGTGCCGAAGGTTCTGGCAGGTGTTGGGTACTGGCAGTGATTGATTCCAAGGTCAACAAGGAGTTGATTATCTGGAAGGTTCTAAGTCCAGGGCTGGGATGTGGCCACATAGGTGAGAGTTCTCCTCTCGCATTGCACACAGGTTCCTGGGTTCCATCCCTAGCAGTGTATATGTCATGTGTGGTAGTGCACACTCATAATCCCCAGCACTTGAGAAGTGAAGGCAGGAGGATCAGAAGTTCAAGGCTATCCTGGGCAATATAATGAGTTTGAGGCTAGCCTGGGATACAGGATGGTTGTACTCACCTGTAAAACTCAGAACGTTTTGAACTTTGAGCCTGGATTGCATAGAGAGACCCTTTCTCAAAAACCAAAGCAACAAACAAAAAGAGTGCTTCTAAAAAGTTGCACTTTAGGGGGCTGGAACTGTGGCTCAGCAGTCAGGAGCACTGGCTGCTCTTCCAGAGGTCATGAGTTCAATTCCCAGCAACCACATGGTGGCTCACAGCCACCTGTGATGGGATCTGATGCCCGCTTCTGGTGCGTCTGAAAACAAGGACAGCATACTTGAATTAAATAAATCTTGAAAAAAAAAAAAGTTGCACTTCAGTATGAGCCTGCATCTTGGCATGCTTGTGGCCCTGGGTATGGCATCAGCTTTGGAGAACAAGATGTCTGGCTCATGAAGAATCCAGAACCTACGGTATTATTGTGTCTGGCTCCTTTCCTTCCTTTTTTTTTCTTTTTAACTTTTTTATTCATACGTGTGTATGTTTGCACTTGTGTCTGTAGGTGCTTTCAGAGAACAGACGAGGGTTGTATCACCTGCAGTTGGAATCACGGGCAGTTTTGAGCCACCCCACGCGGGTGCGGGGATCTGGTCCTCAGCAGCAGGTGTTCCTGACTGCTGAGTCATCTCCCTAGCCTCTACTATGGTTTTCCTCCTGAGAAGGGATGCTGGCATGTTTTTGTTTTTTTGGTTTTTTGTTTTTTTTTGGTTTTTTTGTTTTGTTTTGTTTTGTTTTTTTGAGACAGGGTTTTTCTGTGTAGCCCTGGCTGTCCTGGAACTCACTCGGTAGACCAGAGTTAACTCCAGCCTTAAGGGACCTGAGTCCCTCGTCTGTCCTGTGTGGGCACCAGTCACAAATGTGATGTACAGAGTACATGCAGGCAAAACACCCATACACATAAAATTAAATCTTTTTTAAAACTTTGGGGGCTGGAGAGATGGCTCAGAAGAGCTATTGTTGCTTATGTGAAGGACCCAGGTTCAATTCCCAGCAACCACACGTTAGTTTGTAACTATTCATGACTCCAGTTCCAGAGCATCCAGTGCCCTCTTGGCTTCCATGGGCACTAAGCACACACATACATACACATGCATACAGTGCACACACATACATGCAGGCAAACACACAGAAAACAAAACAAATAAATATAATTTTTTTAAAAATCTTAAAAAAAAAAAAAAGGCTTACTGTCCAGAGGGAGGGTCCTTCAAAGACGTGTCAGAGATATTTCATTCAATCAAAAGGAGTGGTCAGATTTCAGGACTTACAACCTACAGTCTAAGCAGGCCGAGGCCGGAGAATTGCCTTGAATTCAGGGACAGCATGGTGCTACATAGTGAGTACTCAGCCCTGGTCACAGTGTAAGACTCTGAAGAAAACATAAAGGAAAAGGGACTGAAAGGAGCAGTGGGCGTGGTGGAGTGCCTGGAGGCTAGTGGTTCTCAGCCTCCTCAAGCTGCAACCCTTTAATGCAGCTCCTCATGCTGTCCTGTCCCCAGCCATAAAATCATTTCATTGCTCCTTTATAAATTTTGCTACTCTGATGAATGGTAATGTAAATATCTGATATGCAGGCTAGCAGAGGGGGCTCGATCCACAGGTTGAGAACCGCTGCTCTAGGCTCTTTTAAAGGTATGAAAATAAGGTCAGATGGAGGGCTGGTGCGGTGGGTGGCCTAGGTGCTTGGCCTCAGTCCCATCCCCAGGGCTGTGGAGGTAGGAGGTGGGGACTGACTCCATCGGGTTCAACTCTCACCTCCACACCTGTGCTGTGGTGTGCAATGACACTTCCCCCCACAAACACAATAATTAATGTAAAAACAAGGAAAACCGATAAGCCTTCCATCAGTGGCTGCACACACCTGTAATCCCATCACCTAAGTAGGGGCAGAGTTCTAGGTCAGCTGAGGCTACAAACCAGGTTTTATGTGAGCAGGGCTATTAACAACCGACCTCCAATAACGATAGCTACTGTTGAGTGCTCGGCCAAGCACTTGGGCAGACATCTCTTCTCACCTGTATCTGTCTAGTGGGTGCTATTATCAGCCAGAAGCTGACAGATGAGGAGCCTGAGGCAGAGAGGCTTCAGGCTTTCTAGTGCTCATTAGACACTGTGATCTAGAACTCCGGAAGACGCCATTCCTACGATATCCAGCAGTGTGTGCTAGGTTCTATACCTTAGCACCTAGTCATGTGCTTGCCAGCAGCTGAGCTTCCATCTCCTGGGTTTTTCTTGCCTGACTGCTTTCTTCCCTCCAGCTGAAAGGAAGGCCAAAAACTATAGGATTTTTTTTTTTTTTTTTTTTTTTTTTTTAGTTTTTGGTTTTTCGAGACAGAGTTTCTCTGTGTAGCCCTGGCTGTCCTGGAACTCACTCTGTAGACCAGGCTGGCCTTGAACTCAGACATCCACAAGACTATAGAATTTTATTACTTGAAATACTAGGGCTTGAACCTCTGGCCTCATGCTGTGAGACAAGCACTCTACTGCTGAGCTATAGCCCTAACTCTGTTCTCTGGGGATCTGGGGGTGGAGACAGAGTCTTACTATGCAGCTCTGGCTGTCCTAGAATTTCTGGCTACTCTCACGCTCTGCCTTCTGAGTACTGGGATTACAAGTGCACATTACAGTACCCAGCAAGTTCTTTTCTTTAAGGATCTGTTTTTATTTGGTTTGAAGAGACGGCAAGGTAGTTAAGATGGCTGCAGGGCTAGAGAGATGCTTAGTGGTTAGGAGAACTGGCCGCTCTTTCAGAGGACTCAGGAGGCATTCCTAGCACTTGGAGACTAGCAGTGATCTGTAACTCCAGTTCAAGAGGATCCGATGCTGCCCCCTTCTGGCCTCTACTGGCACTGCAGGCACGAGGTGCACAGGTTTACAGAAGGGCATAAGTATACTCTTACACATAAAAATAAATATTGGCTGAGCAGTGGTGGTGCACGCCTCCCAACTGTCTGCAATTCCAGTTCTAGAGGGTCTGAACACCCTGCCCTCCTTTGGTCTCTGTGGGTACTGTAAAACATGGTGCACATATATGCAGGCAAAGCACACATATACATAATTGAAAACAAGATTTATTCTTTATGTGCAGCTGGGTATCAGATCCCCTGGAGCTTGAGTAACAGGTGATTGTGGGCTGCATAATGGAGGTGCTGGGACCTGAACTTTGGTCGTCGGAAGAACAGCAAGGGTTCTTAACTGCTGAGTGCCTCCCTGTCCCTCCAAACCAGACCAGTTCTCACTATGTAGGTCTCAGACAGGTATTGAACTCACAGCCATTCTCCTGCCTCAGCCTCCCAAGTGCTGGGACCTGAATAGCTAGGGAAACAGGCATCTGACTCCATATTCCTATCTCCGGTAGGCTTTGGATACTCGCTGGTGCTGGCTGATGCTCTTTGTCTCGCAGTCTTTTCCCCCCTGCAGTGCGTCTTGAGGCACCATACGAGTTCCAACGTCCTCTGCAGGTACAGGCTGGCTAGGCAGCTACACCAGTGCCGCTTAGAGCTGACCCTGTTTGTTTGCTACTGTATTCACACAGCTTCTTGTGCTTGTGTTACTCTCGCCGAGGCCAACAAAGCCCACTGAGGGATCATGGGGTCACTACTCTTATTCTTTTGTTCTCTGTGCTACTTTTGTGATTTACAGGAAAAAAAAATAGCAAGAGGTAGAGTTGGCTCCTAAAGAGTGAAGGTGCCTGGCCTGGCCGGGCAGTGGTGGCACACACCTCTAATCCCAGCACTTGGGAGGCAGAGGCAGGTGGATTTCTGAGTTTGAGGCCAGCCTGGTCTATAGAGTGAGTTCCAGGACAGTCAGGGCTACACAGAGAAACCATCTCGAAAAACCAAAAAAAAAAAAAAAAAGAGTGAAGGTGCCTGTTATTATGTGGCCATTATGTAACATGTGGATGGATCATTATTTAATGAAATCTGGATACCAAGCACACAAGTCAGCAGCTTTCATTTGTGTAAAAGATGAGAAATGTACCTCTCTTGAGACTGAGAGTCTTTTGACAGGAAATGTCAGGCGTTTCCATTCCTAGGACTTCCCTCTTGGCAGTCACAGAACCACAGAGGTGGAAGGGACTTTTCCACAGTCTTGTGTAAAATACAAGCTTGTCACACTGGCTCCTCACCCTGGCTCCTCACACTGGCTCAGAGTGCTTTCTTTTTCCCTTTCATTGTTTGGGGGGATTGAGACAGGTCTCATGTAGTTCAGGCTGGCCCCAACTTACTCTGTAGGCAAGGATAGCCTTGAACTCGATTCTCCTTCCCCATCTAGTGAGCGCTGAGTTTACAGGCAGGCACCACCACTCCCGGCTCTTAAAAAGCTTTTTGTTGTTTTTCTTTTTTGTTTTGTTTTTAGAGACAGGGTTTCTCCACGTAGCTCTGGCTGTCCTGGAACTCACAGACACCCACCTGCCTCTGCATCCTGAGTGCTGTGATTAAAGGGTGTGCCATCATTGCCAAGCCTCTTTAAAAGTTAATTTTTACTTTAAAAATTGTGTGCGCCCTATGAATGCAGGTGCTCTCAGACTCAAAGGCAAAAGTGTTGGATCCTCTGGAGTTGGATTACAGTTATGAGAAGCGTGATGTGGGAGCTGGGAGCGGAGTTGGGTTATCTAAAAGAGCAGTGTAGGCTCTGTTGGCATTCTGTCTAGACTCCACCCCACAGTTGCCTGGCAACAGCCAGGTATGCTCCTCCCCACAGTTGCCTGGCAACAGCCAGGTGGGCCTGGCCCACTATAGAGGGGGCTGCTTGCCCCCTTCTCTCTCTCTTGCCTCTTTCTCTTGCCTCTCTCTTACTTCCCTTACCTCTCCCCGTTCCCTTCCCCCCTCTCAGAGTCACGTGGTCATGGCCGGCCTCCACTCCTTTACTTCTCTACTCTCTCCTTCTCTCTGCCTTTCTCTGCCTCTACTACCCTCTTGACTCCCCTTCCCATGCCCTAAATAAACTCTATTCTATACTATACCTTCATGTGTGGCTGGTTCCTCAGGGGAAAGGGATGCCTGGGCTCGGGCCTACTGAGGCACACCCTTCCCCCACACCTACCTCCCCATAACCCCATATAACATATATCTCTATA
>CM052701.1:11253377-11264563 GCA_028551405.1 Uromys caudimaculatus
CACCCCACAGTTGCCTGGCAACAGCCAGGTATGCTCCTCCCCACAGTTGCCTGGCAACAGCCAGGTGGGCCTGGCCCACTATAGAGGGGGCTGCTTGCCCCCTCCTCTCTCTCTTGCCTCTTTCTCTTGCCTCTCTCTTACTTCCCTTACCTCTCCCCGTTCCCTTCCCCCCTCTCTCCACGTGGTCATGGCCGGCCTCCACTCCTTTACTTCTCTACTCTCTCCCTCTCTCTGCCTTTCTCTGCCTCTACTACCCTCTTGACTCCCCTTCCCATGCCCTAAATAAACTCTATTCTATACTATACCTTCATATGTGGCTGGTTCCTCAGGGGAAAGGGATGCCTGGGCTCGGGCCTACTGAGGCACACCCTTCCCCCACATCTACCTCCCCATAACCCCATATAACATATATCTCTCTATATATTTTTATAAACACAACAGGCTCTGCCCCTAAACTTGTGATTACACGAAGCTTCTGAGAAGCCACTGGCATTATTTTGTTGGTACCACCATGGCTCTAAGAGTGACTACTGCAACCAAAGTGCTCCAGTTGGATGGCCCCCAATTGGACGTGCACGGAGTTCCTGGGGAATACAGATGAAAACGAACTCGGAGCCTGGTGCAGACATCGGGTGGATAAATATGTGACCTTCGGTGCTGAGAGCTGACATAAAATTACCAAGAGTGCTGTGGGGAGCCATGAGAGACAGGCCCTAGATCTTTGGCTGGACAAATCAGAGCTCCAGAAAGAAAACAAGACTGAGTTGAGGCTGGACACCAGCAAGCAAGACAGGGAGAGGTGCTGGGAAGAGCACCCACAACCAGGTATCAGGGGTCAGGGGGCCAGAGGGCTGAAAAAGCAAGACGCAGTCAGTGGTGCGCACCTTTAGTCAAAGCACTCAGGAGGCAGAGGCAGGTAGTTCTCTGTGAGTTCAAGCCCAGCCTGGTCTACAGAATGAGTTCCAGGCAGGACAGCCAGGGCTACAGAAAGATTGTCTTGGAAAAGGAAAAAAAAAAAAAAAAAAAGTCGAGTCCAAAATTATTTAGTGTGTATAAACGTTTTTTTTTTTTTGGTCTGAATGTATGTCTGTGCAATGCCCTCAGAGGCCAACCAGTGGATATCTAATTCTCTGGAACTGGCATGTGGATCTGGGGAACCCAGGTAGGTCCTCTGCATGTTCATTTCTTAGGGAGTTGCAAGTAAATGTGGCAATTAGGAGTTTAGAGAAACCTGGAAGGGGCTGGAGAGATGGCTCAGTGGTTAAGAGCACTGACTGCTTTTCCAGAGGTCCTGAGTTCAAATCCCAGCAACCACATGGTGGCTCACAACCATCTGTAATAAGATCTGATGTCCTCTTCTGGAGTGTCTGAAGACAGATACATATAAATATAATAAATAAATAAATAGATCTTTAGCCAGGCAGTGGTGGCGCATGCCTTTAATCCCAGCACTTGGGAGGCAGAGGCAGGTAGATTTCTGAGTTTGAGGCCAGCCTGGTCTACAGAATGAGTTCCAGGACAGCCAGGGCTACACAAAGAAACCCTGTCTCAAAAAAACCAAACCAAACCAACCAACCAACCAACCAAACAAACAAACAAAAAAAACAAAAAAAAAGAGAGAGAGAAACCTGGAAGAGTCAGGACTTAAGCCAGTGTAGGCTGTGCAGGTCCTGCAGGAAAATCGGGGATTGCTCTTGCCCCCCTGGTTTCCATGATTAGGAAACTAAGAACCCAGTTTCATTCAGGAGACAGAGGCAGGCTGAGCTCCACAAGAGAGTAGCCTGAGCTACAAATGAGTTCCAGGCCAGCAGGATAACACTGAGCTCTAGACTGACCTATTCTACCCATCTCAAACATTAACTCCTTTAGGTCCTTAGTGTCTGTGCTCACTGTGTACTAAGCAGTTCTTTTTTTTTAAGATTTATTTATGAGCCGGGCAGTGGTGGTGCACGCCTTTAATCCCAGCACTTGGGAGGCAGAGGCAGTGGATTTCTGAGTTCGAGGCCAGCCTGGTCTACAGAGTAAGTTCCAGGACAGCCAGGACTACACAGAGAAACCCTGTCTCAAAAAACCAAAAAAAAAAAAAAAAAAATTTATTTATGAGTGCTCTGTCTGCAGGTATACTTGCATGCCAGAAGAGGGCATCAGATCCCATTACAGATGGTTGTGAGCCACCATGTGGCTACTGGAAATTGAACTCAGGACCTCTGGAAGAGCAGCCAGTGCTCTTAACCACTGAGCCATCTCTCTAGCCCCACTAAGCAGTTTCTATGTAGTTTATTCTGACTACATCTCACTAGGGAGCTGGTATTATTATTGTTGTTTTTTTATTTATCATGTTTTTAACTGGTATTATGATGCAGGTCAGAGACATTAAGTGGCAAGTTCAAGGACACGCTGCTAGTAATCAGTTAAGTCCACACTGGGTGTCTCTCCACCCTCTTTTTTCCTTGTTTGGAACCGAACTCTGAGAATACACACAGTCTAGACAAGGGTTCTAGGACTGGGCTATAGCTCCGACCTTTTATTTATTTATTTAGAGGGAGGAGCTCGATAAGTTATTCATCCTAGCTTTAAACTCACACTCCTGACTCTCAGCTTTCCGAATAGTTAGGATCACAGAATCGCGCAATGAGGTCGTTTATGAATTAATAGGAATCTATTATTTCCATTATTATACCCATTATTATTACTTGAGAAAGAGTTTCGCTATGTAGATTTACTTTTATTTTACGTATATGAGTGTGTTGCCTGAATCTACCTATGTGCATCACGTACGTAACCGTGGAGGTGAGAGAGGCCATCAGATCCCCTGGTACTGGCGTTATGGATGGTTGTAAGCCGCCACGTGGGTGCTGGGAACGGGACCCAGGTACTGTGCAAGCAACAAGTGCTAACTGCAGAGCCCTCTCCAGAGACTTCTGGACCCCACCACCCCACCCGCGATCGGCATCTTTAACCTCGGTCGCCAACAGTAACACCCGTGGCCCTCTCTCCATTCTTGCGTGACCTCCGCCGTTCCTTTTTTGAAATGGGATCGTGGGTCTCCACGTCAGTCTAGGCTCTCCAGCACTGTCCTGACCAAGGGAAAGTCGGCGAGGTGAAAAAAACAAAAAACAAAAACCAATCTCCCTACTCTGCAACCTGTTTCCATGACAACCCGGCCAGCTAGCGTCGGCGGTGAAACGCCGCGCGTCACTTCCAGTTCATTTGCTTCCGGGTTCTGCTCGTGACTCCTCGACGGTCCCTAGGAGAGAGGAGGTCCAGTTCTACGGAGAAGCGCTTGCCCTCCGACTCCAGCTGCCTCTCCTCCGTTCCTCGCGTTCACCTGTTCGCCTCAGGCTTCCGCAGCTCATTCCTTGGCCCAGCGCGCAGCCGCGACCCAGCCTCCTTTAGGGCCCGCCTCCTTGCGTCACTTCCGGACCGAATACTTCCGGGCTGCATCTGCCCCCGGTACTGTTCTCGGTTCCCGGAGCCGGCGGGAGCGGCGGGGCCGTGTGGGCCCGTTCTTTAGAGGCGCTCGCTTTCCTGGCGGGCAGCGGCGGGTGAGTACGGGGCGGGCAGGAGAGCGGGTCCCTACGCGCGCTGTCACGGGCCAGGCCCTCGGCTCCATCCCCGCGGCTGAGACTGCGGCCGCGGCTGCTCCGGGCGACTGGTTGCAGCACTGGCTCCCGGGTGACGGCACACGCGCCCCCGGCGCTCCCGGGGGCAGGCACTGCGCTATGGCTCTCATTCCGGAGGGGAGGCTGACCTGGCTTTGGATTCACCGAGTGACCTTGGCTGAGTCGCTCTGCCTCGGGATCCTTGGTCTCCCGGTCTGTGAGGAGGGACGCGGCGGCCTTCCGGGACCGCGGTGGGCGTGGAAAGAGGACCCGGGAGTTGCACGGTGTCGGGGTGCAGCAGGTATCTAATGACAGGTCCCGGTATTTCATTGGCAGACCGAGGGGCGTTTTCGGGAGCTTGCCCAGTGTGTGTGATGCGCTGGGTTCGGTTCCTAGTCCCCAGCACCACCGACAAAAGACATCACTAGTGGGAACTCCTTCTTTTGAGCTTGGGGCGTTTTCCCCGCTGCTATGGCGGTCAGAGGCAGGCGGCTCACAAAGCTGGGAGTAGCCGCCACAGGTTACGTTCCCCGCAGAGAGGGGACTTGTCTCCCCTCATAACCCAGAGAGGCCCTGCGGTGAGGAAAGCCAGACTCCAGCACAACCCTGGTTGTTTTCAAAGCGTTGGAAGGCCCCGGTGGCAGTGTTTCTGGAGGCTAGAAGGGGTGTGGGGCCCCTGTATTGTTTTACAGCTAGTAGGAGATGCCAGGGGTGGATCTGGGAGCCTCTTGCTTAGAATGAATGCATAGAGCAATGTTGGGCGGAGAGAACGGAGGTAGAGCCACTGGTCATATTTGGAGACTGAAGCTGGATCAGGGGTGTGTAAACGTATAGATCGGAGAACTGGGACCCAAATAGGATCTGCCAGTATAGAGAGGGAGTGCATTTCATGGTTGCCACGGGGCACATTTTTCTTGAATGGGCCAGCAAAGATAAAGCCATTGCTCTTCTTCCCCATTATTGGTTCTGTTTAGCTGAACTCTAAACGCGTTCGGCTTTCCACACTGGATTTGCTCCCGTGCGCCAGCTTCGTTTTCACTGACTTGCTTTACAAAGGGGCACAGATGGGTGCAGGAGGTGCCACCCAGAGCCGATGGCACTAAGCATCCTTCTGCTTATGTGTTCCGGATATTCACAGAGCTTTATTTTTTTCCCCTGCCAGCCTGATATGGCTTGGCATTCCAGTCATTGGGTTGCTTGGAGAAATTAACAGCTTCTGTCGCTGGGCTGTCTTGCTCTCCTGTAACCAGGCTGTGTTTAGCAGAGAACGTGCTTTTTGTTGTGTTTTCCAGAGTACTGGGAATAAATTGCTGGCTCTGTGCTCAGAAAAGACACCAGTTAGGGCCAACCACAAGGCAGCCTGTATTCTTAGGAAATGTATTCAGCAGGGATGATGTAACTGCCTCACTGCTGGCTGGTCTCTGGCCAGCCTTTCTCCTGGGCTCTTGAGCTTACATCACAAAGAGGTTGGTGGCTATCCCAGCCCATTTGGTGTGGGAAGATGGCAGTTTTGCTACTATCAGACTTTGTTTCCTGGCCATAGGGCATTTTGACTGACTAAGCCTTTCAAGAAGCCCAGCTCAGAAGATGCAGCAAGATGGCTTTTGCCTAGGGTTAGATTCACATTCAGGTCTCAGATCCACTTCTCGGCCCTGTGACTTAGGACAAGTGAGCTGGCTCTCTGTGTTCAGTTTCTTCTTTAATATTGGGCTGTCCTGTGGATCTTAGTGATTTTTGAACAGCTGGCACAGGGCCTGCATATGTTGAGTCCTTTGTAATTGGTACCAGTTGTAGCCAGGAACAAGTGAGCTGAATGAGAGAAAGCAGTCCTTGGAGCCTGTTGGCCCTTTAGACTCTGTCAGACATTGAGTGCAGCTGAGCCTGTTTCCCCAGCAGCTTCAAGGATGCAATGGGAGATGGGATTGAACTGGGGAGCCCGCCGTGCCACTTGGAATGTAGTAGGCCCTTCCTCACCGTTCCGTCTCCTCGACCCGCCATGTGTGCTGTGTTTCGGTGTTCACACCTGTGCGTCTAGCTATAGAGGAAGCCAGAGGCTGCATGACTTTCTCTTAATCTCTGCACCTTAAATTTTTTTCATCATTTTAATTTTATGTGATTGGGTGTTTTGTTTTCATGCATGTCTGGACCACATGCATGCCTTTGAGTCGTTAAAAGAGTGTCAGATCCCCTGAGGCTAGAGTCACAGACTGTCATAAGCCCTCATGTGGGTTCTGGGAATTAAATCCAGGTCCTCTGTAAAAGCAGCCAGTGCTTTAAACCACTGAGCAATCTCTCCACCTCCCCCACCACACACACACACTTTTTTTTTTTTTTTTTTTTTTTTTTTTTTTTTTTTTTGTGAGATAGGGTATTGCTGTGTGGCCCTGGCTGTCCTAGAACTTGTTCTGTAGACCAGGCTGGCTTCAAACTCAAAGAGATTGGACTGCCTCTGCCTCCCAAGTGCTGGGATTAGAGGTGTGTGCCACCAGTGCCTGGTTTTTCATTTTATATTTTGAGATCAGGTCTCACTGAGTCTGGAGCTCATCAAGCCCTCAGGATCCTCCTGACTGCTTTGCAGTGCTGGCTACAGTGTGCACAGTACCCTGCTGAGTGCTGAAACTCTGGTCCTCATGCTTGCATGGAAAGCACTGTGTCTACTAAGCCATCTCCCCAATCCCTCTTTCTGTTTTTTGATACAGGATCTCACTCTGTACCCTAGGCTGACCTTGAACTCTTGGAGATCTTCCTGTTCGAACCTTCTGAGTGCTGGGATTGCAGGCTCATTTTCTTTTGCCTTTCTTCTCCCCTTTTCAGCCTGTTCTTCTTGAGAGTAGTCCAGATGGGGCTTAAGTTCATGGCAGTCCTCCTGCCTCAGCCTCTTGAGGGCTGGTGTATTAGTCAGTGTTCTCTAGAGTCACAGAACTTATGGATAGTCTCTATATAGTAATGCAATTTGTTATGATGACTTACAGTCTCTAGTCCAACTCCCCGACAGTGGTCAGCTGTGAATGGGAAGTCTAAGGATTCTAGTAGTTGCTCAGTCTCACAAGGCTGGTAAATTCCAACAGTTGTGCTGGCAAGTAAATGCAAGCAGGTGAAGAAGAGTGAATCTTCCTTCTTCCAATGTCCTTGTGTAGGTCTCCAGCAGAAGATGTGGCCCAAATTAAAGGTGTGTACCACCACGCCTGGGTCTGGAACTTGTTTTGTCCCAGGCTGACCTCAAACTCAGAGATCTGCTTGCTTTAGTCTCCTGGGATTCATAGCCACTATGCCTCAAGATCTCCATGCCAAGATCCAGGTCAGAAACTTGTATCTCCCAGCCTCAAGATCTGGATCGCAGGTGAGCCTTCCAATTCTGGATTGTAGTTCTCTCCAGATATAGTTAGGTTGACAACCAGGAACAGCCATTACAGCCGGGTTTCTAGGTGTGGGCTCCTGCTACTCTCAGCTTCAGGGTTCTTCCTATAGGGTCCCCACTCCCGGTTTAGGGCCATAAGCACCCACTGAAGCTATGGGTTTCCTTTTCTTTTTTTGTTGTTTGCCAGCAACAAAGAGGGTGTAGAGTGAGGGGCCGCTGCCAAACAATACCTCTGAGCTGAGTGGGGTTTGGAGGGTGGCTCACTTTGAAAACATCACCTGCTTGGAGCTCAAGGCTCACTTCCATGGAGAGAGAGAGAAAAAAAAAAAAGCAATGTTTAGGAAAAGGCATGGTAGCCACCCTGCTGCTGGTCTCTTCCTCTTTTTTTGGGGGGGGGGGGGCACACTTTATATATCCTTGGCTGTCCTGGAACTATTAGCTGGTCTTAAACTCACAGAGACTTGCCTGCCCCTGCCTCCTGAGTGCCTCCTGGTCTTAAAGGCAAGTGTGGCAATGCCTTTCATATGCTGATGGCTAATTGGACAGCATGTAGGTCTGTGTACCATGTACATGCCCTTGGAGGTCAGAAGAGGGCATCAGATCTCCTGGGACTAGAGTAACAGGTGGTTCTGTGCTGTCACGTAAGTGCTGGGACTCAAACCTGGGTCCTCTGCGAAAGTTCCCAGAGCTTAACTGCTGAGCCATGTCTCCAGCCCCTATCCCTCCTCCTCCTTCTGGTTTGTTTGTTTCTTTCTTTCTTTCCTTTTTTTTTTTTTTTTTTTTTGAGACAGGGTTTCTCTGTGTAGCCCTGGCCGTCCTGGAATTCACTATGTAGACCAGGTTGACCTCAAGCTCAGAGAACTGCCTGCCTCTGCGCTTTAAGTGCTGGGATTAAAGGTTTGTGCCACCACTGCCCAACCCCTGCAGAAGGATCAGAAGTTCAAGGTCATTCTCAGCTCTGTAGCAAATTTGAGGTCAGCTTGAGCTTCTCTTAGATCAACAACAGTTGTGTGTGTCTTCTTTGGCTGACAGTGAGTTTGCATTGAGAGAATGTGCATGCTTGGGTGGCTGCTAAGCTGGTCTAGACTGTCTTCTTCACTGATGGCCTCTACTGTCCTGTCCCCCACCATAACCAGGCCAGGCAGAAGGTGCTTTGTAGAACACCTGTGGGACATGGGCCGCAGGGTTGTCAAGGGCACAGGCTCACCTGAGCTGCAGGCTGCATGGCATGCATATTTGCAACTCATCCTCCAGCCGCTCTTGTGGCCCTGCTGAGAGACTGAGGGTCACTGTGTGTGTCTGCATTCTTCATCACTGATGGCTCCAGTTGCAGTAGGAGCCCACTTCCAACTGCATCAGTGCTCAGTACTGTGGTGATATTTACCTTTGTGGCTGTTTCAGGTCATGGGGAGAGACTGAGAGTAAACTAGTAAAAGAACACGCAAAGCCAGTAATTGCAAATCGTGGTTACCCCAGGGAAACCACAGTGAGGGACTGGGAAGGCGGGGTTTACTCAACATGATGTGGCAGGAGGTCTTTGTGTTGAGCTGAAGCCTGCATGTGCGGTGAGCCATCTACCCAAGAGTCCAAGAACAGATACTGTGTATGCAAAGGCTCTGATGTAGAATCAGCCTGATATGACTGAGGAACAGGGATTGTATGGCTGTTGCTTAGAGGGAGGGCTAGACTGCTGTGAAGGCGAGTATGACCTTGGCCTCTGGTTTTGTTTTGTTTTTTTTTAAGACGGTTTCTCTGTGTAGCCCTGGCTGTCCTGGAACTCACTCTGTAGACCAGGCTGACCTTGAACTCAGAAATCCGCCTGCCTCTGCCTCCCAAGTGCTGGGATTAAAGGTGTGCGCCACCACTGCCCGGCTCGGCCTCTGGTTTTGGTCAGGACTTAGCACTCATCCTTGGGTCCCTTTTGTGCTTCCCAGGTCTGTCTGTTTCTGTGTGCTGGGTACCCTCCCAGGCAGTGGGTGAAAGAAGGGGGTCTTTCTGGTTCTGTTTGTTTGTTCTGACCTTACACTGTAACCAAGGCTGCAGTGAACTCCGGGCAGTTTTGCCTTACCTCCTGAGTGCTGGGATACACTGAGCAGCACCATGCCCAGTGTGTGCCCCACCATGCCCAGTGTGTGTTCCCCCAGTTTTGCTCACCTTCACCCCACTGTTAATGCTGCCACTCATGTTCCCAAACTGGAAATACTGAGCTGTGGCTTCCTGAGACCATGGTGGTTCTATGGACCATGGGGTTGTTGCCAGAGCCCAGATAATACTAGAGGATCCCACAGGCCATGCGCCAGCCCCCCAAGGAGCAGCCCAGTCCCCTTACCCGCCTGAGCAAGGTGTGGGCTGGCACAGAGCAAGGTGCTCACCACCCACACACTGGGACTCTGGCCAGGAAAGTGTCAGGTGCAGGTCACACCCCTCTATCTGAGCCTTCTTGAGAAAGCCTGGTGTCTTGAGGGTGGGTGCCTTGCCAGGGCAGAACAGGCTGTCAGTGCCTGCCTTACTTGGCCACATTGTGCAGAGCTATGTGTGTTGATCTGCATTCATGAGAAAAAAGAGCCAAAGGGCTGAGGGACTGTCCCAAGTGACTTGGACCAGGGCTTTGAACTCAGGCCTTGAAGCCCCTGCATTGCTGCCTCACTGGTGCTGATGTGCCCTCTTGAGCCACGTTTGTCTGCTGTGTGTGGCACTGTGAGTGTTGCTGTATTTACCCTGGGTCACCTGTGAGCTGCTGGGCTGTGTGCTGCTTCGTCCCAGCTTGGCACGCTCTCTTCTCCCAGCTGGCTGTGGCCCCCTCTAAGGTGAGGAGGACAGCAGTTGGCCTAGTCTCTATAATCCCTATCCGGGCCCTTGAATTAAACTCTTCAGTGGTTTATGTAGCCTTTCCTAGAAGCCCTGGCTGTGTGTTCTGCTGGGAGTTGGGCCCAGGGTCCCTCTCACAGAGCAGTGCAGTCCCGGCCTCCCCTGAAGGAGTAGCAGTAGTTGGTGTGTCCTCTGTGTAGTCAGGCCCCTGCACCAACAGTCCTTCTGTGTTGCCCTGATCTTTAGCAGCCTCCTTTCTGTTGGTGCCAAGCCCTTTCCTGCTCCAGGAAAACAGGGTGTGGTGGGCTGGGCCTGCCTGGACTCTGGAGCCTGCCTGGGCTCTAACCTTAGCTCCACCTTGGGAGCTCTGTGACCCTGGGTGGTTCTCTCAATGGCTGGCTGTCTTCAGGGGCCATGGTAACTGCTGTGCCCACTTGCTCAGGAGTAAGGGGTTAGTACTGGGACATGCTCTGTAATGCCAGCTCAGCACTGCCGTGCTGCCACCTCCAGCATCACACCCTGGGCCTGGCAGTGCTTCAGGTCTAGCTTTGCCTCGGGGCTTTCCCAGACTCCTCCTCCTGTCACACTAAGGCCAAGTGTGCACCCGATCCCTGAACCCTGCCTTTGGGGGCATTACTCCTGTGAGCTGGTGAGCTGCAGCGCCTGGCCCGTTTGTGTTTATCACCATTCACTAAGTATGTGTTCTGTATCAGTGAGGTGGAAGAGCATATGGAGACCATCTGGGCTAAAGAGCCAGCATAGCCCAGGCCAGCTCTTGGCTTTGCTGTCCTTGGCATTCTGAAGCTGGGATAGGGACCAGTCAGATGGGTGATGGCTTCTTGTTCCCCCCTTTTCAGAGCATGCTCTGGTCCATGGGCACCATGCCAGTTCTTCATGTGATGTGCCAGCCTCCAGCCCCAGAGCCATGGGGGAGATGAGGTAGCCCTTGGGTGTGATTTGGGGAAGCCCAGTTCAATGGATACGAAGTACAAGGATGACTTATTCCGGAAGTACGTGCAGTTCCATGAGGGCAAAGTGGACACCACCCCCGGCAGACAGCAGCCTGGCAGTGATGAGTCCCTGCGCATGGCGGCTGCCACCCTGCTCAGCCTGCACAAGGTGGACCCTTTATATCGATTTCGGCTGATCCAGTTTTATGAGGTGGTGGAGAGCTCCCTCCGCTCGCTGAGCAGCTCCAGCCTGAGCGCTCTGCACTGCGCCTTCAGCATGCTGGAGACAGTGGCCATCAACCTCTTCCTGTTCCCCTGGAAGAAGGAGTTCCGTAGCATCAAGGTGAGGTGGGGTGGCCGCCTCTGCCTGCTGCTCCCTCCTGAGGGCACGGGCTCTAAGCAGCTGGGAGCTGGTGTGGACCACAGCCCCAGTTGGGGGGGGGGGTGCTGGGGGGGGTTGAGAGAAGA
>CM052701.1:11264663-11282778 GCA_028551405.1 Uromys caudimaculatus
CCCCTGTACTCCCTCCTGTGGAACAGAGCCTTCATACCTACACAGAAACCGGCGGTCTCTGGCCTCACAGGGGCCACGTGTATTCCTTGCCTGGTGGTGAGCATTTAGTGTGCTCTTGCCTGTGGGGGACAGGCAGAAGCTCCCATCTCCCCCTGCAGACCCACTCTGCTTGGTTTGAACAGGCCTCTCTATAGCATGCCTCTCTTTTTTTCCTGCCCACTTTCTCCCTAGACCTACACGGGCCCTTTTGTTTACTATGTCAAGTCCTCGTTGCTGGAGAAGGACATCCGGGCCATTCTGAGGTCCATGGGCTATGAACCTGAGCTGGGCACTGCGTACAAACTCAAAGAGCTTGTGGAGTCCCTCCAGGTGAAGATGGTCTCCTTTGAGCTCTTCCTGGCCAAGGTCGAGTGTGAGCAGATGCTGGGGATCCACTCACAGGTGAAGGACAAGGGCTACTCAGAGCTGGACGTGGTGACTGAGCGCAAGAGCAGCGCAGAGGATGCGCGTGGGTGCTCAGATGCCCTGCGGAGGCGGGCTGAGAGTAGGGAGCATCTGACCACTTCCATGGCTCGTGTGGCACTCCAGAAGTCAGCCAGTGAGCGTGCAGCCAAGGACTACTACAAGCCCCGAGTGACCAAGCCCTCCAGGTCGGTGGATGCCTACGACAGTTACTGGGAGAGCAGGAAGCCCCCCTCAAAGGCCTCACTGAATCTGCGCAAGGAGCCCCTGGCCATGGATGTAGGGGAAGACTTGAAGGATGAGATCATCCGCCCATCCCCCTCGTTGCTGGCCATGTCCAGCTCCCCCCATGGTAGCCCTGATGATCTTTCCTCCATCTCCCCCATCAATGGCCTTGGCTTTCTTCGTAGTACGTACTTTTCCACTCAGGATGACGTGGACCTGTATACGGATTCAGAACCCAGGGCCACCTACCGGAGGCAGGATGCTCTGCGGCCGGATGTATGGCTGGTCAAAAATGATGCCCACTCCATCTACCACAAGCGTTCACCCCCCACCAAAGAGTCTGCCCTCTCCAAGTGCCAAAACTGCGGCCTGTCCTGCAGCTCTTCCCTCTGCCAGCGCTGTGACAGTGTACTGGTCTGTCCTTCAGCCTCCAAGCCCAGCGCTTTTCCCAGCAAGGCCTCTGCACACGACAGCTTGGCCCATGGGGCACCTATGCGGGAGAAGTATGTGGGCCAGACTCAGGGTCTTGACCGGCTGGCATCTGTCCACTCAAAGCCCAAGCCCTCTACCACAGCCACCTCCCGCTGTGGCTTCTGTAATCGTGCAGGTGCCACCAACACCTGCACCCAGTGTTCAAAAGTTTCTTGTGACGCCTGCCTTGGCGCCTACCACTATGACCCGTGCTGCAGAAAGAGTGAACTGCACAAGTTCATGCCCAACAATCAGCTGAATTACAAATCCACCCAGTTCTCCCATCTTGTGTACAGATAGGCCCCGCCCCCCATCTTCCGCTACAAGGGCTACACACCACTGACCTGGCTTGGTCCCGTCAAGAGGTAGCAGAGCTGCGCCGGAAGGAAGCGGAGACTGGAGCTTGACCGTTGAAGCGCCAGGGTTACTGCTCTGTCACATAGCTCACTAGCACGTCACATTCCACCCAGCGGCTGCTGTGTGGTCTGAAGGACAGGATAGTACTTCCATTCAGTTACTTCGCTGACCTCTCCACTCCCTGCTCAGCTGGTTTGGGTTTGGGTTCTGGTTCCCTTGAAATAAGGTCTCTGTCTCTGGGAGTCTTGCCACACCTGTCCCACCCACTGCAAAGCCAGCTTGGACTGGGAAGGAGCCTTTGGGGTCACCTTCAAATCCCCATCAGGAGTGGCGAGCTAGAGGCCTGCTGGCTTGTGAAATGAGCCCTCCTGCCGCACCGGGCCTCTCCCATGGCTCACCTCTTGTCCTGCTCCCTTGATACAAGGATCCCTAGGCAGATGTCCCTGCCCTTTGTCTCCTCCCGACTGGTAGTAAAGGGGAGCCAGGTCCAGTATTAGTTGAATGCCATCTTGCCAGCTCCATTCCATCAGCCCACAATGTTGGCAAGCTCTGCTTGGCAATTGGAAAGTGGACTCCATAGCAGGACTGAGGTCCCTTCCTGTTTGCATAACCCCCTTTTACTGTATTGTACATACAGAATTTGAGGTTTATTTTTAAATGAGTGTTTAACTTGCTGTGTTTCAACATGATGAAAGAAATTAATGATATGGTATTTATAAAGGTGCCCTGGGTTCTTTAGTCTTCCAAGGGGGGGCCGCATGCCCTTTCCCGGTGTTTCTTCCACTGCTAGGGTGGAGCTGGGAGCCTCGGGGTAGGGGACTGATAAAGCCCATGTTCCTTCCCATGGTGGTAAAGAGCTACTGTCTTCCCTACAGTAAATATTATACACCTACCTCCAGTGTGCACACGGGGGTTAGCATGGTGCCGGGGTCTGCAATGACCTCAGTGACAAGGTGGGGACCTCAGCCCTCACATCTATAGCTCTGGTCTTGGTGCCTGCTGAGCATGAATCTTGCACCCCAAATCTCGAATATCGGAAGTTCAGGTGGTGGGGTCCCTCCATCTAGCCTTCCTCACTGGTTCCCAGGGCTGTTAGCGTGGCTCTCAGTTTTTTTTGCACTAGGGTGGGCAGAGGTGGTATGTGCTCATTAGATAGATTCCTCTCCAGCACTCAGCCGAGTGTCCACGCTTCCTGGTATAAATCCCACCTCTGGATTTTCCTTTTTGGGGAGAGGGGCAGGGCAGGAATCTGAAGCTGCACCTCCTTGTGAAGTGTTAGCACACGTTAGCCATAGGCAGTTGTGATGCCCAGTGTTTGGGATCTATGTGCAAGTAGCGTTCCCCAAAGGCGGCATTCAGCTCTGGAGCAGGCTTGACTCTGGCCGACCCTGAGCCACTGTGAATTTCCTGGTGGTCTTCTGACTTACTGGAGTGATTTTAAGGTTTTCCAAATAGTATATGACTCTTTTATCTCAAGCTGAGAGACCACATGTAGATAGGTGTACATACAGCTGAATTTGGGCAATTTTATTACTGAGACTGGCCTTCGTGAGCAGCTCTTTGATGTCCACACCTCAGAACTGGTGATGTCTGGCCCTTTCCTGAGAGCTCTAGTTTTCCATTCCAGTTACTCCAGCATTGCAGGGATTCTCTTAAGATGGAGGACAGGTCGCCTGAGGAAGTCCAGTGTGCTTTCCACCAGGAAATACTGTGTACAGACTAGCAAGGCCTCTCCCCTCCTAGGTGTGTCTCACTGTAGATCCGCTGTGATCCAGATAGTTAAGTATATGCTAATTTAAAAATGCACATATTTTGCATTTGATTTCTACAGAGTTGAAATGTTGAGAGATTAAAAAAAAAAAATAAAGTGTCTTCCATTGTTAAATGAAGTATTTATGGTATTACAGCCCTTTCTGTGGCTTCCCTCATTTGCAGCCCGCTCTGGCCTAGACACCACAGTTAGCTCAAGTGACAGGACTCAGATACTACTGCCCGGTCATCTGGGGAAGTTGGGAACCAGGCCTAGCGGTCAAGCTGTCCATTTCCCCAAAGTAGACTTTGTCCTCTGGGGGAAATAATTGTTACTATTAAAGATACAACTTTTTTCCCCTGCCTCCTGATTTTTCTCATTAAAGGCATGTTCTACCACATCTAGCCAAAGATTTTTTTTTTTTAAACTTAAAACAAAACAAAAAAAACTTGACAGGTGGTGAGATGGTACAATGGTTGTTAACATTGGCTGCTCTTCCAAAGACCCAGATTCAATTTGTAGCACCCACATCATGGCTCACAACCATTTCTAACTCCGGTTCTAGGGGACCCAGCACCCTCTTCTGGCCTTTGTAGGCACTAGGTATGTATATGGTGTACGTCCATACATACAGGCCAAGACACCCATACACTTTTTTTGTTTGTTTTGTTTTTTGTTTTTTCGAGACAGGGTTTCTCTGTGTAGGCCTGGCTGTCCTGGAACTCACTCTGTAGACCAGGCTGGCCTCGAACTCAGAAATCCGCCTGTCTCTGCCTCCCAAGTGCTGGGATTAAAGGCGTGCGCCACCACTGCCTGGCACCCATACACACTTTTAAATAATTATTTCATGTGTGTCTTATGCATCAAGCTCAAGTCCCCCACACTGCAAGATGTTGACTTTTGGGGCATGTAAAGGAATTAAAATTGCCACTGAGGCTGCCCTACAGAACATAGGAGTCCCATTTGGTTTTCCATTTTTCTTGTGTGTTTTGTGTTTGCATGTGCTTGTGCATTTATGAAGACCTTCATTGAGGCAGGGTTTTGGTGGATATAGGAATTCATAGAAGCTGGTTTGCGAGTGGCTGAGCTTTGCTTAGTCCAATCCTGCTGTCACATGGCCTAGTCTCCTGGTTTCATAAGAATTGGTTGCCTCAAATTCCTTCCTACGTGCATGTGCTGTTCCCGGTACCACCATGGCGTAACTCAGCACCTGAGTAGGAGCTGGCCCAGTTCTGACACATTTGGCCCATCTATGTGGAAGGTGGTGTGTGACTGCTGAGTCGTTCAGGGCCCAGTTCTAATTTACGTGTGTAAGCTCTCTTTAAAATACATTTTTTATGTGTATGGGTGTTTTGCATGTGTCTGTGCTCTGTGCATGCTGTGCCCACTGAAGCCAGAAGTGCGTGTGGAATCTCTGGAACTAGAGTTACAGGTAATGATTCAAAACTTCCATGTGGTGCTCGGACTGGAATCCTCTCCTGTGAGAACCACCAGTGCTCTTACCTGACGACCCATCTATTCAGCCCAATTAAGTAGGGTTTTGATGGTTCGGGTTTTTTGTTTTTCTGTTTTTGTTTTTTCGAGACAGGATTTCTCTGTGTAGCCCTGGCTGTCCTGGAACTCACTCTGTAGACCAGGATGGCCTCGAACTCAGAAATCCGCCTGCCTCTGCCTCCCGAGTGCTGGGATTAAAGGCGTGCGCCACCACTGCCCGGCGGTTCAGGGTTTTTGAGACAAGTTTCTGTGTAGCCTGGCTGTCTTGGAACTACTTCTGTACAAGAGGCTGGCCTTGAACTCAGAGAAGCACTTGCCTCTGCCTCCTGAATGCTGGGATTAAAGGTGTGCACCACCGCCGCCGCCACCACCAGTCACATGGTGTCACCTCTCCACCAGAATCTCTTTATCATGTTCCCTCCAAGCTTCATGTTTGTTTCTTTACTGACCCTGAGTCCAGTTAGTGTCGCTCATGTGTGTTTAAGGGGAGGGGTTTGAGACAGTGTCTTACTGAAGAGCTCAGGTCAGGCTTAAACTTGTGATGATCCTCTTGCAGGGATGGTCTCCAGAATTCCAGCCACCATGGAATGCTGCTTACTGGCTTGCTTAAAGTACCTGGAACCACTTCCCAAGGGCAGGATCAACCACCATGGGCTGGGTCCTTACAGAACAATCATGGAAATGCCCCTTAGGGGGTGCGGGTGGGGATGGTGCACACCTTTAATGTCAGCACTCTGGGAGAGGCAGATCTCCAGTCTAGCCTGGCTTATACATGACAGCCAGGGCTACAGAGAGAAACCCTGTCAGAAAACAAAAAATGCCCTCATAGGCTTGTCCACAGGCCAATCAGGTGGGGGCATTTTACTAATCAAGGTTCCCTCTTCTCAAATGACAACAGCTTGTGTCAAGTTGACAAAATGCTAGCCAGTACAAGCCCTTTCTATGCTAAGGTAGCCATCCCCTAGCCCTGGTCTGCTGTTTTTCTTAGGAAAGCATGTGGAACTTGGTCAGATGTCCCTTCTGTATCAGTCAAAATAGCTATAGTTTTATCTGCCATCCTGTTAATATGGAGCGTTATGCATGCACTCTGGCTCTTTGGCATTGATCAGAACACACGAGAGACAGAGACTCTTCCGCAGGAGGCATGTGGGCTTCTGCCCTCGGGGACAGTGATTCCTACTTAGCTGTCATTTCACTCACAGTAACATGGAGCATCCCAGTTCTATTAGCAACACAATTTTTCATTTTTATCATGTCTATAAAAGGACCTCCCTGTGGTGGTGTGAATCTAGACATGTGAAAAGTCACACAGAAATGAATGAATACAAATAGATAATTTCTCTGGTTTTATGAGAATTTTTAGTCATGGTTGGTTGGTGTCCACCATGGAGACCACGTTGGTCTCAGACTTGAAGCAATCCATTTGCCTGAGTCTCCCAAGTGTTTGGATTCTAAGTATATTCCACAGTGCCTTAGCTTCATGTAAAATAAAAATTGGTCTGGGGAGATGGCTTATTAGGTTAGATGTTTCCCTCATAAGTATGAAAACCTGATTTGTTCCCTAGAACCCAAGTTAAAATATCAGATGTAGGACTTTCGATGGCTTTCTGGCTGCTCTCAGATACACAGGAGTTTGGTTCCTAGCATCCACTTTAGATAGATGGCTCCTGGCCACCCATGCCTTTAATCCCAGCACTTAGGAAGTAGTGGCAGGCAGATCACTGGGCTTGAAGGCAGCCTGGTCTACCTAGTGAATTCTAGGACAGCCAGAGCTACACAGAGATACCCCATCTCAAAAAAGAAACCAGAAAAATGCCTTCTGGTCTGCCATCTTCAAGAAGCCCCCATCTCCCCTCCAGGAGGAGGGGATGGCAGCCGCAGGCCTAGGTTTTACTGTGGGCAGCTCTCCAAGGTGCTGCACTCTCGGACATTCAGGGTCAGAGGTCTTTCCTCACAAAAGGACTGACAGTGTGGAGCTGGGGATGAGCCCAGCTCTCTTCCTAACAAAGCTACAGACCCAGAGCACAGCAGCACACCACAGAAAACACAAGTGTGTTGGCAGCTATCTGTTTTTGTTTTTCTTTTCTTTGCCTTTTTAAAAGGCACTCTATAGTTAGTTCAGGCTGGCTCAGAACTGTGGCCATCTTCTGTCCAGCCTCTGTTAGGATGAGTGCACTGCTATGCCTGATGGCACGTTTGATTTTTAAAAACAGGATCTCACCCATAGCTCTGCTTGGCCTGAAACTTGCTATGTAGGCCAAGATGGATTCCAATTCGGAGATTCCCCTGCCTCTGCCTCCCATATAGCATGTTTTTAGTGTGCACTAACATGTCTCTTCTTCAGATTGTTTTGAGTTCTGCGATGGGGTGGGCTGGGGCTCTGGAGTCCTTGTCTCCACAGCTTTCTGGCCTCTAAGGAAGCTATTTCTTCCAGTTTCTCTTCTATACTTTCTAGCTTTCTCTGAAGTTGATCAGGTTGAATCCTTCAGTGGGACTGAGCCCTTTCTTCCAGGCTGATACTACTCAGAAAAACTCCTAGCCATCCTCAGGACTAGGGCATCCTGAGAATCGATGTGTTCTTCACCAGTGTCTTCCCTGACTTCAAGGCTGGTTGAGTCCCCATGAGATGCCACACTCAGGCAGCCTTCCCTGATATGGCCAAAGCCACATGATGTCAGCCGAGGGGCCTCATACCTACATCTTGTGGCTGGTGGTAGGTACAGGGGTCATTTCATTCTCTTGGTAGCTGGTGGGGGTAGGGGAGTCTCAGGGCTGGAACCCTGAAGAACCAGAAAACCTGGCTTTTGCCCACTGGGCTTTGCTGGCAGGCTCAGCTCGTGCCAGTACCTGGTGCTTGCAGCAGCTCCCTCAGGAAGTATGTGTACATGAGCTGACCCAGGACCTAAGAGAAGGTCTTCCTTCATGAGCTGAGGACCAGAGAGGCTCTGGATCCTCAGCCTTTCAGATTCCATGGAGAAATTCTCCATTTTCTGCTGTCAAAAACCAACACATGGTCAAGCAGCAGCAGGCCCAGAGCAATAGCTTCCTGGCATCTGGGAGGAAGTCATGGTTGGTGTGAGCATTCTGCCTGAGTGTTGTTCACTGAGGGCCAGAGCTGTACTCCTGAACACTGCACTTCTTGGAATATGCCTGCTGCTGTCCTGCAGAGCTGCGGGGACCCAGAGCCACCCTAGGAGTATGCAAATACGAGACACAACAGAGGTCAGCTCTGACTGCACAGCACTTTATTTCTAACTATCCAGTGATGTGACCTGGGACACCCCTCCCCCAATTCATCGTTGAGGGTGAGGGGAGAAGACAGGCAGGAGGGAAGTGACAAGCTCCTTCCAGCTCAGACCCCAGGCCCTTCCCAAAGCAGCAAAAGCCCCAGGGACCTTGAACAATGACTCCCAGCCAGCCTCCCTATATCACAACAGAAAACTAGGGCTTCCAAAACCCTCCACTGTCAGAGGAGAAAGAAACCCAGGCTTGTGAAGAGAGCCTTCAGCTTCCCCTTGGTGGAAGCAGGGCAACTCTACACTCACCAGCCTGTGCTACCATGGCTCTAAAGCAGGGCCACAGCCGCTGCGCGTGGTCTGTCCCACCATCGCTGCACGTGATGGTGCCTGCGTGAGGGAGTCATGGCCCCGCCCAACTCTGAAAGTGGGTGGACAGGTGGGAAGGCAGCACGGAGAAGCAGGGTCAGCAGATGGACAGGTGGGAAGGCAGCATGGAGAAGCAGGGTCAGCAGAAGGCCCTTCCTCCCACAGGCTCGCACTCCCTCATGTCCCTACGCGCAGTCAGTTAACAGTCTGCCTCTCGCTGCTTGGACCTGGTCCCCTGAACACATGCCAGCAGAGAAAACAAGCTGCTATTTCTGAAGAGAATGGGGAGGACCCCGTCTCCACATGGCATCTTAGAAACCTGGTGGGTGGTAGACTGCTACTGGATCCTCCTATCTGAGCCAGAAGCAGCTGACCTCCACCATATGTACCTCCATAGCTAAGGGAGGAGGGGTCAGGATAGCAGCTGCCTGGACACGAACCCGCCATGGGCATGGGGACCTGGTAGCCCTTAGGGTGGGTTTTAAGAAGGCTCTCTGCTCAGTCTCTTGGCATTCTACTGAATAGAAAGAAATCTGCACACTGAGCCCCTCAGCCTGTCAAGATGTTGGACATGGCTGTTTGGAGGGACCCTATGACCACAGCACTGCAGAAAGCAGGTCACTAATTCCAAGACCTGCCCATTGGTTAAAGTGCCAGATACCAGGGGCACCCATGTCCCTCCCTACTCTGAAGTATTAGCTTCTGTGTGCCCAGCTGGCCCGTCCCTTGGCCTACACCTGAAACTTGCAGCCAACTAGGATCAGCAGGTCTGAGGAGGTGGTGACAGCGGTTTGTGTTTCAAGTAAAACATCTGAAAAATGAAAAGCATCTAGCACTTTGCTCCCTGGCCAATGGCACTGAAGGGCTTGGCAGTCTCCCAAGGTGCTAAGCCTACATCCTGCAGCAAGAGGCAGAGGCACCTACTGGTGCGCAGAGCTGCTGCAGCAACATTCTCACCAAGCTCTGGGAAGCTTGCTTCAGGTCGTGGGTAGAAGCAGGAGGCCAAGAATGATGTACCAGGGACAGGAGACCTGGAGATGGGTCCAACTGAATGATACCCTGACTCTTCATCTCAAAGATGGAACCTGAGTCCTGAGAAAGAGAACATGAACACAGCCCCTGAACCCCAAAATTACACAAGGCCACAGAGTGGCTCTAGTTCCAGGGCTAAGGTGAGAGACAAGGAAGTGGACCATCTCTTGGCTTTGCCAAGGATACGTGACCTTACGTACAGAAGCAAACTGCATGCTTCCAAGTTCACCAACTTCTGCAGCACAGTGAGGTGGCAGGGCCTTAGTGGCCTGGCTGTCCTTCCCAACATCAGAACCACAGCACCTGAGGTCAGAAGCCCCTCAGCAAGGCCCACTATGTCCCCATTGTGAGTCAGGGCCATATACAATTAAGCCACTGGAGTACAATGGGGCCCTGGGGCCACATGGGTAGTTGCTGAAGGGCCACGGATGGACAGGGGACAGCAGTTATAAAAAGGCAAGTAAGGACATCAGGCAACAACCACTGCCTGTGGTGCGATCCTGCCACATGCATGGGTGTGTGTTTCTGTGACCCAAAGTCACCATAATCCAAGTGGCCAAAGTGGGGAGCACTGCCCCAGTGTCTTGGAGAGCTGGGGCCCTGGCATGGAGGGCAGAGGACCCAAGCTCCAGACACTGGTAAAAGACAAAGCTGGACTCTGAACAGCAGCTAGGTGGAAGGAGCATCACATTACAGACAGGCTGCTGGGGACACAGGGGACAAGAATGAGAGATGAGGCAGCGGGAGAGAGGAGAGGGGACATGGAGGTGACTCCCACACTTGGGAAAGGTGCCCCCAAGGACGCTGTGCTCCATTTTGTCTCTTCAGGGAACACTCCAGACCCTTCGCTGGACGCCTACGGGCTGACCCTGCCAGGCACCCATGTAAACATCTGTGCTGTGCCCACAGGAGGGCCAGAGGGCCTTCCCAAAGGCAGGCTGGGAAGCGCCAGTTCCATGGCAAGAACAAAGGTCCTTTGGCCTTTCTCTTAGGGAGTGCAAGACAGAACAGGGCTGTGCGGCTTCAGGGTCTCCTGGCCTGGTACCAGGTCGAGGTCACTGCTGCTGACACCAAGGCACCTTGACAATTCTGAGACAAATGGCAGATGTGCCTGCCAGCAGCTGCTCCAGAGGTGTGAGGAAGGCATGGCCCAGGCATGGTGTGAGATGAGCAAGCAGCCTCCTAAAGCTTTCTCTGTGGCCTGGCAGAGAAGCAGGAAGGAGGCTGGTGACTGCCGTCCTCTGCAGGCCCGGAAACAGCACTGAGTTATGTCTGGTTGCGTGAGTCACGGAGGCCTATCACATTTCTGAAGCCAGCATGTTCCAAAGGCCTGAAGCTTCCTAGCTAAGACTAGCCCTTGACCTACCATCTTGTGTTCTGAGGAGGCTGTGTGAGGCACTGTGGGCTCAGAACAACTCCTGCTCATCGTCCTCAGAGCCCGACGGTCCCTGACGGACCTCCTCATACCACTTGTTGGTGAGGCTCTTCATCTGGATGCGCCCATGGTGGAGGTCCTGCAGTGAGACATGCAAGAAGCCTATCAGTCAGTGATAAGGTCAGGCGACAAAAGGCTGCTGTGAACCGATAGGCTGGAGGTAACAGGAGGGTCTACTGATAGGTGAGGGGGGTGAAGAGAGAGAAATGGCATGTTAAAAGCTAGGCCTTTGGAATTAGATGTCTGGGCTCTGTGGCAACTTTGCAGTATGTTGCCCTGTGCGTGTGTGTTCCTCAGTCTCCCCAGCTGTTAAGTGAGATGACATGTTTTGCTGCTTAGCTGTTTAAGGACACGGCTCGTGGAGTTGGAAGGTGCTATGCTATCATACATAGGTTGGGAAGAGAGAGAGAGCAGCCAGGAGTCCCACCCACCCCAGGTAGAAGGATGACAGCATCAGAAGCCCATCCATCTTCCAAGGTGTATAGAGAAGGAAGAGCAGCAGGGCAGAGCTGGGCTGCTTCCCAGCCTCCAGCAGTTGCTTCCCTTCCCCACCCCTGGCCACGGTGGGTCTGAGGGCAGGCAAGGGATCCCTGATATGCCTACCTCCTGTGTCAGCCGCCGTGTGAAGAAGGGGTTCAGGTACTTGGCATCTAGCCACATGAAGCCTTTGAGGTCCTGCTGTCTGATGTAGTGAGCTTCGTATTCTTCTTCAGTGAGCTCTGACAGGTGTTCTGACTCGATGGCATTACCCTATGCAACAGAGCTGTCAGCATCAGCAAACACTTCCCTGAGAGCCCAATCTGCCTCCCTCCCAGAATGCTACCTACCTGACACAGTACTCTAGTACAGGTGATCACAGACACTGACCTTTTGGGACCCCCAAAGCCTACCCTCAGCTGGGTGGTCCAGTGACAAGATTGAACATATGAGTCTCTAAAGTTGCAAGGCCCTGCTGGCCTGGGCCTGCAGTGCAGAGGAAAGTGGAGGAGGTGCCTGGTCAGTCTCTGGGGTTTGAGAAGCCTGAAGATGACACATTTCAGCCCCAGCTGCAATTTCTGCAACAACAGGTCAGTGGTGGCTACCAAATCTGCATATTTAACAGCTCCCAGTGCTGCTGCTGGTCTGCGGAGCCTATGATGAAGACCTGGGTAGAGCATGGTGCCTGGGAGGGCAGGCTCTGCCTGGAGCCCTTCTTATGCCTCAGGGTTCTTCTCACCTGCAGCTCCGTGCACATTCTAATGGCCTTGGCCACAACAGTGTATTTATTATCCCACCCACTGGGCTGATTGTCCAAGAGTGACTGTAGCCTTGGCCAGAATGGCTGTCTGCACAAGACTCACATCTGTTAACTCCTAGCACTTGGGAACCGGAGGCAACAAGACTGCCAGCCAGTTGGAGCTACGACAGAGTCCAGTCCTGCTTAGGCTACAGAGTGACAGAGTGAGCGCCTGTCTCAAAAAGCAAAAAAATGGGATGGAAAGATGGGTCAGTGGTTTGGAAAGCTTGCTGCTTTTCCAGAAGACCGGAGTTTAGTTCCCAGCACCCATGTTAGGTGGCTCTTAACTGCTTACAGCTCCAGTTCTGGAGGATCTAATACTCTCTCTCTCTCTCTCTCTCTCTCACACACACACACGCGCACACACACACGCCATGGTATGTGCATACAGACACTCGTGTACTTAAAAAAAAAAAGGTTGAAAATAAGGAAACAAAAGCAAAAAGAGCACACCACCACACAGAGTGGTTAGCTAGGAGACCCTGGTAAGACAGACCTCAACATGAGCAGCACCTGCAGAGCCTGAGGTATGGCTCACCCTCTCTCAGATGGCACTCGGATGACTGACCCAAGTTACATCCCAAACTGGAAGACTAGAGGGTAGTGCATCTCAGGAGCGTAGGAGGGGCGGGGCAGGAAGGTAGATCAGGGTTGGTACAGCAGAGAGGAAGAGCAGGGAGCCAAGGCTAGGTGGTCCCAGCCCATGAGTAGCTTGGCAGTAGGAAGAGGATCATAGGAAGTAGAGGTGGGCAAGACGGTACAGAAGGCTCAGCTTCCAATGTGGCCATGCCCTTTGTTCTCGAGGATGCCACCTTGTTTACAGCCCTCAGTTACCACAAGCCACCATCCTCTTGGTCCCTATCGAGTGGAACTGTGCACTGAGGAATACCACCATTTGAAAGCTCTTGTCCCTGACCTGGGCTTCTAGCTCAGCTCCTGGCAGCAGAGGCACTCTCCTGGAAGTCTGGCATAGGACCAGGCTCTACTTCAAATATCCTGAGCTGCAGATGGCAGCAGCTCTCAGTTTCTATGGCTTCAGCAGGTCACAAGGCTGGCACACACCCTACCCCAAAGGGCCCTGCTTCAGAAGCCAAGTTCTGCACCTGATCGTAGGCCTGCACTGCTGGCCCTGAGGTAAGCAAATGCATAAGCAAGCTGCACTAACCATCTTCTCAGTCTTGCTGAGGTTGACGTCTTTCTTGCTCCTTCGTCGTGCCCGGGCATCCTCGATGTCCACAAGGCGGATGAGGGGCATGGTGCTGCCCCCCAGCAGCAAGATGGTAAAGAGCACAATGACAATGGTGGTGGTGCCGATGAGCTGACGCTTCTCCATGGGCTCCAGGCCCAGGTGCAGGCTCAGTGCATAGGGGATGGCCCCTCGAAGACCTGGGAATGGCAAATGGGGACTCAGGGCCACACAGGAATGAGGGTAGGAGAAAGAGAAGAAGTGGTTCCAGGGTGGCTTCAGCTTAGCATTACTAACAGTGGGACCTGTATCTGATGGGAGTGGCCCAGGATTCGAGAGTAAGAGGTAGGGTGGCCAGCCTTAAGTCGATTGCACGTTCTGCATGGGCTGGCTCCAGGCAAGATGATAAAGGCCATGCTGTGTAGCAGGTGTATTTGGGGACCCATCATCTGTCCTGTAACAGCTATGGTGGCTGAGTCCTCCCTGGGTGCCCTAGGCCACCAGTTAAGAGCTGCATGTCACAGAAACATGGCTAACAGGTGCTGCCATTCTCCTTGGCACACAGGTGAGGACCGGGTTAGAGTAGAAATGTCCTGCCCAGGGCCATGCAGCAGATATAGGAACAGGAGAGTGTGGCTTGTCTAATGACTCCTGTCTGTGGAGCTTGCTGGCATTGATGAAGTGAGGGTGAGGATAGAGCGGGGAGCCAGTAGATCTGCACTATACACAGAGCAGGGACCCCAAGCCTTCCTAAGCTCCCAGACCAGACAGGAGAGACAGTAAACACAACACCAAATTCAGGAGAAGAGTCACTGGGAACAGAGACCACAATAGGGTAGCTCAGACTGGAGGGTGGGGGCAGCTCTGCGGGGGCCCAGAAGCTGCAGCACTCTGGACCTGAGATGGCAGGGAGGCCAGAGTGGGTGGGATCCAGTGACAAAAGCAGGGTCACAGGATGAGGGAACCCAACACCTATGATAGACTCAGTGTGCACACACGCCCAGCCAGTGCCAATGCAGGGAGCCGAGTACACCAACCTACCGTACTGCTTCCCAAGGGAGGGAGGGCAAGCCAGGTAGGCCATAGGCCCAGCTTAAGGAACCTGCTGCAGCCCACAGCACCCAGAGAAAGAGAGGAGCATGAAACTGGGTTCCAGAGAGGGCTGGTTGGATACAAAGGGCAGATATCGGAAGGGTCCCACATTCAGAAGGAGGTGGGGCCAGCCCCTAGGGAGACACTGTCTGCGGTCAGTGTGGAAAGTGCTGGGTGGGAGGCTGGGAGCCCCAGGGAACAGTGTCTTTCATATACTGGCAACAGCAGTGGGAAGAGGGAACCAGAAGCCCAGCCAACACACTAGGCTGAGGGCGGATGCTGCAGAAGCCCTGCTGTGTTGGCCAAGGCCAAAGCCGGCACAGCAGGAGGCAGAAGTGGGGAAAATGAGAATGTAGTGAGGACCTGGGAGTAGTGGGGGCTGGGTAAGCAGCAATGGTTTTCACTGGAGGAGACTGACTGTTTAAATGAGAGTAATCCCAGCACTTGGGAGGCAGAGACAATTAATGGCTGCAAGTTCAAACCTAGTTTACACTGCAGGTTTCGGATCAGCCAGACCTCTATGTTTGTGTGAGACAGGGTCTGGTTTAGACTCTCCCAAGTGGCTTGTGTTATAGTTAAACACTAGTGAACTTGGCTCACAGTTTTTACAATAAGGTCTTTTATTGGAGTGGACATTAGAAAGGGTGATGCTTTGGTCCAGCTCACACAGAAATACTTCAGTTATATTAATTTATTTTCATTTTAGTTTTTCAGACAGAGGCTCACTGTATAGCTCTGGCTGGTCTGGAACTCATGATGAAGAGCAAGCTGGCCTTGAACTCATAGATAGCGATCTGTCTGTCTCTGCTGGGATCCAAGGCATGTGCCACCATACCTGGCTAGTGAAACTTAAGTAGGAGGCATATGGAGGGTTAAAGATCCTAAAGGGCAAAGGGCAGTGGTGGCAGACACTTAGGAGGCAGAGGTAGGCAGATCTCTGAGTTTAAGGCTAGCCTGGTCTACAAACTGAGTTTCAGGACAGCTAGAACTTTTACATAGAGAAGGGGCCTGCAATGCTCAGCTTCAGCTCTGAGGTACCAAAGTGCCTGCCTAGCACAGGGAGGCCCTGGGTCAAGTCCCCACCCTCAGCACACACCACACCGTGCCTCTCCACACTAAGCACACACACACAGGTCTACAAGGGTCCTAGCTAAAGGAACACCCACTCCACGGTGCTATGGTGAGGGTGAAAATGGTACCACCCGTTAAGAGCCTGGCTTCCCAGGGGCCTCTGCCTTCAAGCCCAGGCTCAGGCCTGCCCACCCTGACTGCCACTCACCACTGAACCACATGATGAACATCATCTTGGGGGTGATTTTGTGATCCCGGAAGAAGTTCAGCAGGTAGGACAGAGGGAAGATGTTGACGGCCCTGCCGAATAGTACCAGCACCTGCCAAAGTCAACGTGTTCAGTGTAGGTGGAATCCACTGCGTCTTCAAGCTATCACCAGTGTAGCACACCTGTCTAAGGCAGCCTGGCCCTCAGCCATGAAAGACACCAACAGCACAACAGGCGGAGATTCACAGGTGTGCTGCCCTGGCTCTGCCTGGATGAAGCTTTGGTTTGACCTTTTGTCTTAGATGCTAGAAGAGAAGAGACTAGCAAGGATCACCCACTAGCAAGCTTTAGTCACACAGCCCCAAAATAAAGGTGAGCATCAACCAGCTCCCAGCAGTGCCTAGAGGTGAGCTAAGGGACAACCAGGATTCTATACTGGGGTGGGCTTATGCTAATTTTCCCCACTGGGGGTACTGTAGAGTCAGAGGTGAGTCCAGACAGGCACCTCTGCCTCTGGTGTGTTGTGGTCTGGCTGAGTGAGCCCCAGTAGGGAGCACAAAGGTGGCTCAGGCCCTGGGCCTGCTTCAAGGCAAAGCCTCTGCAAAGGCTTTGTAAGCATTAATCAACTACAGCTCCACGCAATGGGGAGGGGCTGGGGGGCGGAGCATCTGCATGTGCACAAGGCCCTGGATTAGATCCTGCAACTCAAAAACCAGCGTAACATCAAACTTTCTATGAAAGGCCTTCCCAAGGCTTTCCCCAAAACCTGCGCTCACAGGACAGACCGCGACATAGGCAGACTGCTGCTCTAAAGGAAGTCACAATGGGGATGGAGACAGGACACAAAAAGACCCAAGAGAATTGGGGTCTCTTGCAATTGATCACATTTCTCCTTTTCTGAGACAAGGAAGGGCCTAGGCTGTTGCTGAACATGACATATAGCTAAAACCTCTTACTGTCTTTGGAGACCGGGTCTCACTGTTGCCCTGGTTGGTCTGAAACTTGCACCATAGACCAGGGTAGCCTTGGACTCAGAGGCTTGCCTCTGCCACCTGAGGGCTGGGGTTAAAGTGCCACCACCACTCAGCTGTCCTTAAACTCTTTGATCCTCCTGCTTCTATCTCCCAAGTGCTGGGTTACAGGCGTCACTGCCATGCCCTGGCCAAAACTACTATTTAAAGGAAACTACACCATCCAAGGACACTGAAAATGTAAAATGCTGAGATCCTTAGGTCTGAGATCTTTTTTTTTTTTTTTTTGGTTTTTTTTCGAGACAGGGTTTTTCTGTATAGCCCTGGCTGTCCTGGAACTCACTCTGTAGACCAGGCTGGCCTCGAACTCAGAAATCCACCTGCCTCTGCCTCCCAAGTGCTGGGATTAAAGGCGTGCGCCACCACTGCCCATCTGATCTGAGATGGATTAAACACAAAAAAATTTCAACAGAAGCATGTCTCTGTAGCTGTTGACTCTGAACTGTTAACAGTTACATAAATGATTCCAAACAATGTAGTTACTATTTTAAAAATAAACCATTCAATAAGAAAAATAAGAAAAATACTTACTATGCACCAGATGACAAAGGAAATTTCAAACTTGTGAGGGAAACTAAAAATGGAGAGGCCAAGAAATGCAAACACACATGTTTCTGAAAGAAACCAAAGAACAGGCCATTCATTCCAGTTCCTCTTAAAATTCAGTAGTAGCTTAAGCAAGCATCCCTGAAGCCATACCAACAGCCACACTGTGTCAGACTTTGTAGTCTTTTGGGGTGGGGGTGGGGGGAGCGGATGGGTTGAGATAGGGTCTCACTATTTGGCCCAGGCTGGTCTTGAATGCAGTTGAGTGCTGGGATTGCTGGTGAGCGCCACCACAGCTGAGAATTTCACAACACAACGAGTTAACTGTCAGACACTAAGCTTATAACCAAGCTTTCCCACCCATGTAGCCTGAACACTCATCAGTCAGGGTCCTATGGGGCAGCAATTGTGAGCATGTGACTGTGGTGCCACATGACATGACAAGGGCCACTTTAGTTAACTACCTCCCAGGAGGCTCGAATGGAAGCTAACTCACAGAGATTGCAGGGACCCATTCTCAGGCTTGGCTGCACTTGGTGTGCAAGCAATCACTTGTGTGTGCTGAAAACAGCACCTCCCAAGTTTCTAGGTTCCTGCCACGCACGGTGGCACATGCCTTTAATCTCAACACTTGGAAAGCAGCATCTGCATGTTTGTGAGTTCGAGGCCAGCCAGGGCTACACAGAGAAACCTTGTCTTAATAAACAAACAAACAGAACAGAAACAAACAAACAAAAGAAACCAAAAAAGAAAGAAAACAAAAACAACTTTCCAGGCTCCTGATTAAACTTGTCCCCCCCCCCCCCCCCCCAAAGAGCCCAACACCTGAGGAGACAGGGACTGTATTGTCAGATGAACACAAGCTGGCGAGGCC
>CM052701.1:11282878-11354686 GCA_028551405.1 Uromys caudimaculatus
GACCCTCCAAGCCAGTGCACCTAGGCCTACCTTACCTTTCCCTGGCAGCAAGAACGTGTGGTCAACTTAACCCAACCTTTCAGGGTGGCCACAAGCTGCTCTGGCAATGCAAGCTACATCAGAATAGCTTAGTGCACTGGCTAAACTTCTCTTGGTGGAGCTAGTTAGGAGAAAGCACATGCCTGATGAAGTCCCATGGAGGGTGTGACAGCTTCAGGAGATGGCATGCATGTGCCATCAGGTAAAGCTGGTCTGGGTGGAGAACAGAAGCTGAGGAGTGTGCTGTTCTCTGTTCCCTGCCCTGTGAGGGTCAGGTCAAGTCAGAACTTTTGGCTGAGGCTTTCTGGCAAGAACTGTGGGTCAAATAGCTATCAGACACTAGAGGGCTGTCTTCTAGCTTGCTTCTTTGCAACGGGCTCCCTGGCCTCTCCTTACCCAGCCTCCCACAGCCAGCCCTGCCATCCTGGCTCCAAAGTGAAACAGGGCCCCTCAACACCAGGGGATGCAACTGAGCCCTAGCCCTGAGATAGAGAGAGGGGAGGGGTGGGGTGTAGTGGGGAGGGGTATGGCTAAAGGCACCTTCATTTCCGGTATGAACAGGAGTGAGGTCATGTGAAAGATGGGGAGGAAGCTCCAACTGTTGCTGCTGAACAGAAAGACCATGTTCAGCCTAGGGGAACTGGGCTCTGGAGTTCTTTCCGAGTTAGGACACCCTTCCTTACAGACTCAGTGCCCCTATCGGGAAAGCCTCGGGCTCACAAAGATCTTGAAACTTTATCCTGAGAGTCCAGGACTTAGGGGTGGGTCACCCCCATCTTCAGCATCGTCTCCTAGGAACATGTGTGGACATTCCCACAGCACACATCTGGAATGTTCAAAAGCATCTCTACTTTTGACCGTAATCTACAGCCATCAACTGTCCATTTCTTAGGTGTTTCACATCTTTTATGGAATCACAAAGCCAGAGGAGCCAGCCCTGGAGGTAGGAGCACAGTAATGGCCTGGGCTTGGAGGGATTCTGTGCCCTGCTGCCAGGGGGAAATCCTAGCCTACCCCCAGGCAGGGCAGGAATCCCAGTTTGTGTGGCTACTCAGAGGTGGGACTCACCACACAGGAAGGCCACAGTCCGGAGGGTCTGCTGCATGAGGATCTGGGTGACTGGGGAGAGGTTATGGTGTGTATAGTGTGACATCACTATGCCAGAAAACAGGATTGCCATGATGCCTGAAGAGAGAGGCAGAGAGCAGACATGACACAGAGCACAGGGACAGATGTGCAAATCAAACGACACTTGTCCCCAAATTCCCTAAACCCCAAATATATTAGGACTTTAAGAAAATGGGAGGGGCTGGAAAGGTGATTCAGAGGTAAAGAACACTGGCTGCTCTTCTAGAGGAACCATGTTTGGTTCCCAGCACCTACAAGGTAACTAAATTCCAGAGGATTCTATATCCAGTTCTGGCGTCCATGAGTGCCAGGTATGCAGTATACAAGACACATTCAGGCAAGACATCCACATACGTAAAAAGGAAAGAAAAGAGTACAGAAAGAAAGGCTGATGCAGCTTTCAGTTGGTAGACCATTTGCCTAGCAAGCAAGGAGTCCTGCATCCCTCCTTTTAAGAACATAAGCCAGATGTGATGGCACACACACTTGTAATCCCAGATGTCAGAAGAACAGAAGTTGGCTAAACAGCAAGTTTGAGGCCAGCATGGGCTACATGAAACTCTGCCTCAAAAAATGAGGAGACAAAGAAAGTGAGGAAGAAGGGTGGAGAGGGAGGGAAGAGATTGGGGCAGGGGAGGGAAGGGGAGAGAAGGGGTGATTGGAGTGGAGGCAGATACACAGTCCTGAGGCCCTCCAGCGGCTACAGAGAAATGGCCAGCCAGGGGGGCTTCCCCTCAGCTGTAGCTGGTGCAGCCCCTACTCCTACAACAGTCAGAGGAACGGAAGGTGAGCTGTGGGAACTGAATAGCTGTGAGCATCACTGGACACTTACCCTTAGCTTGAAGGCTAAGATGAGAAACTGCCACTGCCTCCACAGGTGAAAAGCCCCCAAACCTGGGGTAGTGGGTAGGGCCATCTGATGGACCTTTACAATACTCTCATTTTAATTTCCCCATAGCCACTAACTACTGTTCTCAGACATAGAGTGACCTGGTACTCAGGAAGGTTAACTGACTGCTTCTTCCAGGGCTCAGCCATCTGTGCTCCCCAAGAACTGCTTCCCTATCTGTGCCTGGCATGCTCCCCTTGCCACTTTGAGGTTCTACACAGGTTCTTTTGTCAGAGCCGCATCTAGGCAGAAGGAAGCTGAGGTTTTTTAAAAGCCACTGAACAAGATGCCAACATGTATAAACTGAAAACCAAACTTTATAAGCCAAGTTTTAATTCACTTCCATCATTTTGGAGAAACAGTTTAACTGGCTAACTGCACTAACTGCACCTGTAAAAAGGGAATGTCACACACTAGCCTTTGAGCTGACCACATGCAAGGCCCTGCAAAACAGGCTGCCTGCTCTTTGAAATCCCTGCAGGCTCTGCTGTGTACATGAGAGGAGGACTGGAATGTCCTCCCCCAACCCCCCAGGAAGAAGCCCTTCCCTTTACCCTTCCATCGTGCCTACAAAAGGAGACAGATAAGAAGACACTCCAGAGAAGATGGGCAAAGGGAAGGGGCGGGGCTTGCTCCCTAGCTTCTGGAGTACAAAGTGGGCTCCCAGACCCTCAGATCCCTGCTGTGCTGGACAAATAGCCTCAGCACTCCCCAGTTTCATCTGCCGTTTACCTCCTTCTTCAAGATAGCTTACCCTCCCTGATCCTGCTACAAAATGAGGCCCTCCAGCCATCAAAAGGCAACACCAGGAGGATGGACGGGTGGCGCCATAGTTAAGAGTACTTGTTGCTCTTATAAAGGACCTGGGTTTGTGTTAAGGGACAGCTGACTCCATTTTCTTTTTTTTTTGGTTTTTCGAGACAGGGTTTCTCTGTGTAGCCCTGGCTGTCCTGGAACTCACTCTGTAGACCAGGCTGGCCTCGAACTCAGAAATCTGCCTGCCTCTGCCTCCCAAGTGCTGGGATGAAAGGCGTGCGCCCCCACTGCCCGGCTTTTTTATTTTTTCTTTTAGTTAAACAATGTTAGGCTTTAATTATGTCCTCAGCTAGAGGTCACCTTGTTTTTGTGTGTTTATTTGGGTTTGTTGTTGTTATTTTGTTGTTCTTCCTCAATAATCTTGTGAATTACACACTGTAGATTGTTTTCATTTTATGGTCATAACTAACCATAAAATGTTTCATGGTATGTTAACTGTCTAACCATAAACCCATAACATGTACCTTTTCCATGATGGTAAAAATAACTGAAAAATTCTGCTTTTTTAGCTCCTGGTTTTCAACACCGTAACATTTGAGTCTTAGCACCAACATGGTAGCTAATAACCATACCCAACTCCCAGGCACTCATGTGGCATACAATCATACACAAAAACCAAGTCTAACTAAGCATGGTGGCAAGCGCCTTTAGTCCCACTTGGGAGACAGGTGTATTTGTGATGAGTTTCAGGACAGTCTGAGTTACATAATACAGACCCTGTTCTCAAAACACAAAACAATCAATCTAAAAAAAAAATTTACAAAAAAATGACAGCAGACAAGAGTGCAGCTCTGGTAAGACATGTTCAGCATGTTCAAGGCCCTGGCCCAAGGCCCAGCAACTACCAGCCAGATGCACCTGTGGACTAGGACTAGCAGGGTGTGGTCTTGGGCTTAGAGGATCCCAAGCTTCAGTGCTGTCACCAGGCAGACTACCCCTGCAGCTGCCCTACACAGAGAGACGCTGCTATGACTGGCAGGAGGGACTGTAAATACTTGTTCCTGAGACCAAAGACTCAGGAGGCAACTGAGCCTGACACTGAAGTGTGGAAATTCCTGGTCTGTCCCAGGACAGCGCTGCTCAAATCCAGCAGGGGGCAGTGTGGCTGAAGAGTTCTAGGTGGCCAAGGTGCACTGGCCAGGGGGTAAGAACACCAAGAACACTTGGTATAGCAGTGGCCATCAGGACTGATGATGCACTGCTCTTCCTTAGGCTGCTGCAGCCCTGCTGGGCAGGTCCAGCCTCACTTCTGAGATGATGGGAATCAGTTTCTTACTAAGCACTTCCAAACTTCTGAGAATGCAGGATGCAAACGGTTCCATTCTGTGTGGGTAAGCACATGGTGCTGAGTCTGACCACCTGCTCACTTGTGCACTTGACTCTGAAGGCTGGAAATGACCCAGAGGCACTTCACCACGGGCTAAGGAAAGTATGGGCACTTGGCCAGTTCTGGGGCTGCAGGAGACTCCAGAGGAGCACTCCAAGGTGCTCCTCAGGAGTCTGCCCAGGAGGCCTCTCCGCACACAGACTACCATCCCCAAGCTGACACTCAGACCTCACCTACTGGAACCACCACCTGTATACAAAGACATCAAAGGGAGGGGATGGTGCTACTGGGGCTCACTTTTGGGAGGATACATGGATTAGCTACCCCCCCCCAAAAAAAACCCTGAATTTAAAAAACAAAAAAACCCAATTCTTTTTAATTTTATATGCCCACGATCTGCTGGAAAAGCAGATGGAACTGGTCTTTTCTTTTTTTCTTTCTTTCTTTCTTTTTTTTTTTTTGTTTGTTTGTTTGTTTGTTTTTCGAGACAGGGTTTTTCTGTGTAGCCCTGGCTGTCCTGGAACTCACTCTATAGACCAGGCTAGCCTCGAACTCAGAAATCCACCTGCCTCTGCCTCCCAAGTGCTGGGATTAAAGGCGTGAGCCACCACTGCCCAGCTACTCTTTCTGATTTTTTTTTTTTTTTTTTTTTTTTTTTTTTTTTTTTTTTTTTTTTTTTTTTTTTTTTTTTTTTTTTTAAGACAGGGTTTCTCTGTATAGCCCTGGCTGTCCTGGAACTCACTCTGTAGACCAGGCTGGTCTCGAACTCAGAAATCCGCCTGTCTCTGCCTCCCAAGTGCTGGGATTAAAGGCATGTGCCACCACTGCCCGGCTCTCTTTCTGATTTTCAAAACAAGATTTCTCTGTGTAGCCCTGGCTATCCTCGAACTCACCGAGATCCTCCAGCCTCTGCCTCCCAAGTGCTGGAATTAAAGACATGCTCACACCTCAGCCCCAGCAGAACTGGTCACTGTCAAACACTCAGCAGTTCCCAACAAAGTAAAACTGGTATATCACCTACCTAGTAACCTCACTCCTAAGTAGTCATCCCACATGAAAGAAAACATTTGTTAATGTTCACAGGTCGAAGGTAGAAAAGCCTCATCAGCCCTGGGACGGTGACACCCTGGGATGGAGAGACCCTGGGATGGAGAGACCCTGGGATAGAGAGACCCTGGGACAGTGAGACCCTAGGAAGGAGAGACCCTGGGATGGAGAGACCCTGGGAAGGAGAGACCCTGGGAAGGAGAGACCCTGGGATGGAGAGACTCTGAGATGGAGAGACCCTGGGATAGAGAGACCCTGGGACAGTGAAACCCTGGGATGGAGAGACCCTGGGACAGTGAGACCCTAGGACAGTGAGATGGTAGTGCTTCCTGCCACCATTGTCAGACAGAATCAGCTACCAATCACTGTATGTCACATGACTTCATCTAGTGACATCTGGAAAGAACCATTAATAATGTAGCTCATGGTGACCAAAGAAGACAGTATGTGGCAAGGCCTCCTCTACATCCAGCCAGGAGCACATGACTGCACACACCTGTCACAACTCAACAGACACACAGATGACTGGTTATTGTTGGGATGTCGGCCCCAGTGGAGTTTAAAGGAGAAGCCTCCCCATAGCAGAGCCCAGCCAGTGTCATGCTTCTCTTCCTCAACAGATCCCAACATAGCCCTCACCTAGGAGTGAGGACCTGGGGTCAAGAAGAGCGCTCCCCACTCGGCTGTACCTGTGCATGGGGACAGGGCAGAGGCTTGCTCTGGATCTGCACAGATCCTTCACATCCAGGCTGGTGCCCTCATAACTTAACAAATGGGAAAAACACCATTTGGGGCAAAAAGCTGACAGAAAGGGGCTGCTGAATCCAAAGCATGAATGGTCCTAGGAGCCAGTGCTTGGTGGGCAGCCCCTCCTACAGCTGGGACCACCTCTTCTAGAACGTCCAAGGGTATCTGCAGCTGGAAGCCCAGGAAGCCAGTGTTTGAATCTCACAACCTCTATACCTGCCTGGCAATTTTGAATAAGGAGTCAGCCGGTGCCCACTCCAGGCGGTATCAAGGTTAAACCTGTGTGACAGCCAGATGACGGGCACATTTCTGCCATCTCAGCCAATGAGGCAGAGGCAGGAGATTTCAGGCTCAAAGCTAGCCTGGACTACCTAGTAAAACTCTAATCTTGAAAATCAACACAACACGTTTACTGTGTCTAAGAAGCCCACTGTACTGTGGAGCAGCCACACTGCGTTGCCGTGTGCGGTCCCACGAGAAGCTTGCTGGGGAAGCCGCATTAAGCAGGTTCTGACCATCAGTTTAGGAGTCAATACGTCACTGTTCCAATCCCAGCTGGGCCAGCAACAAATGGGCCTTTGTTTTGCTTCTGTGCTGTGTACACTGTCTGTACACAGTCACGAGGGCACCTGCATGCATGTATGTATGTGCATGCAGAGGTTGGAGGCTGACATCAGGTGTCTTCCTCTATTGATCTCATCAATTCTGCTAGACTGGCTGGCCAGCAATCCTCCTGTATCAGCGTCCTGTACTGGGGCTATCAATGCAGGCCTTAACTTGAGCAGCATGGGTCCAAGCTCACACCTTCCTGCTTTCAGTCTTTACCAACTGAACCATCTCTCTAGACTCTGCCTTTAAAAAAAGATTACATTTATCTATCACTTTATCCATCTGGGTGTGTGTGTGTGAGTGTGTGTGTGTGTGTGTGTGTGTGTCACTGGACAGCTTTTGGAGTTGCTTCTCACCTTTCACTATGGAGAATTGGGGGATCAAAGTAAGGCCATCGGTCTAGGTTGCAAATGCCTTCGCTTGTTAAGCCACCTCAGGAGTGTGATTGTGTTTCTAAGGCAGAAAACTCAGAGCCCAGGCTAAGCTTAAATGTGTTATGTGGTGGAGGGTGAGCTTGAACTCCTGACCTTCTGCCTGCACCTCAACTCCTTACCCCTGTTGGGCACTGTATCTTCTCTTTGTCAACCTCAGGTTTCCTTGTGGTAAAACAGGGGCATCACAGCACCTGTCTCTGCCAAGAAAAAGCAACTCACATGACAAACCCTCTAGTGAGCCACGGGCACGGCATACTGGGTGCTGCCTCTTACCTGAGAGTGAGATCCCCTCTGCCAGCCCATATGGCAGGTAAGCAAAAATGATCATCATGCCAAACTCCAAGGAAGGCGTCTTCCTCAGGTCAATGTGCTTCAACACATGGCACAGGTGTCAAGGAAAAAGGATAAAGGGCAAGGACAGGCGTGTGGCGAGGCGGCGAGGGGAGTGCCACAAAAGCTGCTAACTGGGGCATGGTTACAGTGGGAAAGTTCTCTAAGAGTTCTCTTCTTTGTAGAAACAAGAATTTGACAAGACGTTCAGAAATGCTGACTTAGAGACTGAGGCTGCAGACACAGGCCGCTCTACTGTCTGCCCCCAGGGACTCACTACCCTGCTGAATGGCCTGTCTTCCTGCCCCTTCACAATGCTATACTCATGCCCCTGGGAACAGAGAGCCCACGATCTAGGCCCCAACTGGAGCTCAGTTCCCACGTACCTCATTACAATATACGCTCCTTGAAGGTAGCCAAGGTTACCACCATCATGGACTGTAGCATATGCCCTCTCCTGCTCTTCTGCTGCCTCTTTCCTTCTTTGAGGGAAACCCCCACCTTCCCCACACACTTTGCCTCTCTCTCAGAATCTTGCTATGTGGCCCTGCTAATCTCAAACTTGTGGAATCCTGCCTTGGTCTCCCAAATGCTAGGGTTACACGCATGCACCTCTATCTCTGACATGCTTTTTATAAGTGTGAGTAGTTTGCCTGCATGCGGGTGTACCACACATACCCAGTGTCCACAGAGGCCAGAAGTGTCCCGATGCCCTAGAACTGAGTTTCACGTGGGTGTGAGCCATCATGTGGGTATGGGGAACCAAACCTGGGTCCTCTCTAATGCAGACAGTGCTATTAACTGCTGACCTGAAGTCTGGGGAATGGCTCACTGAGTGTCTTTCTCATTCTGATGTTGGGACACCTGCTGTCAACTGACTCCATCACCTTCAGCCTCAGGCCAGAGGAGCAGGCTGAAATCTCACTAGGATGGTAGGAAACACACCTGGAACCAGGCAAGAATGTCCCAGCTGAATGAGAGACAAACTGCTCCAGAAGGGTCATGTAGCCGTTCGGGGACATGGGCCGGATGGCTGCAGAGCCACTCTGGAGCCTGCCCTACTTCTATGTGATAAACTGCCACACTGCTTTAAGAAGTCTTCCTCTCTCCGCCTCAGAGCCCTTAACTAGTAAGCAACACACACAGTGCAAACGCGTGGATGGCACTTCCGTGAAAGCCCTTCCCACCCTTCCAGAGAAGCTCTCACGGGGGAGGGGGAGGGGGAGATGATTTTCAGAGCTCTGACTCTGTGGTGAAGAGCCACCCCACTGAGCTCAGTTCCTAGCACCCACAACAGGCAACTCACTGCATAACCTTGGCTGTCCTGGAACTTATCACAGAAATGAAAGGGTCTAAGGCTGTGTGCCACCACACCCAGCTTCCCATGGCCTCCTTGGACACTGTATACACATGCATATACCCTCTCCCCAGTTAAATTAAATCTAAAACAATCTATGGTTTCTAAGAAAATTCCCAGTTTTCTGGATGTGCAAACCGAGACAGTGATGGAATGGCATTGTCTGCACATGGTTCTCATCCCGCAGCAGCAGAGTGCCAAGCCGGGTCTGCCACCTAACAGTGTGGCTTTGAAAATGGCATCCTCCAGCACTTGGGAGGCAGAGGCAGGCGGATTTCTGAGTTCGAGGCCAGCCTGGTCTACAGAGTGAGTTCCAGGACAGCCAGGGCTACACAGAGAAACCCTGTCCCGAAAAACCAAAAAAAAAGAAAAAAAAAAAAAAAGAAAATGGCACCCTTGCCATTCTCCTAGCGCCCAGGGGGGTCAGAGAGAAGTGGATGAATCTGTGCGTTGAGGCCAGCCTAGGCTGTGTAGTGAGTTCCAGGACAGTCAGGGTTCTGTAGAGAGACCCTGTCCCGGAGAGGGAGAGGGAGAGGGAGAGGGAGAGGGAGAGGGAGAGGGAGAGGGAGAGGGAGAGGGAGAGGGAGAGGGAGAATGAATGGCATCCTGGAGCGTGCTGGGCAGGCCTGTCATCTGTAGGGGACCTGCTGTCTTGATGAGAACTCTTAAGTATGCCGGTACTTCAGAGGTTACATTTAAGAGTCCCTGGGTTTAGAGCGTTTCTCAAACCACAGCTCAGCACAAACTCTTCTTTTAAACAAAACTCTACATTAAAACTGGGTCCTTGAGCCAGGTGGTGGTGTGCACGCCTTTAATCCCAGCACTCAGGATGCAGAGGCAGGCGGATCTCTATGAGCTTGGTGCCAGCCTAGTCTACAAAGAGTTTCAGGACAGCCAGGGTTACGTGGAGAAGCCCTGTCTCGAAAAACAAACAAACAAACAAAATTGGGTCCGTGAGGGAGCAGAGAGAACAGAGAGTGTCGACATCAAGTGTGACCCCTGCGCCTTGTGCTCCCATCTAAAAGGATATTAATGCTGAAATCAAGCCAGTCAGCGTGCCAAGCGCTGCGGAGCCAAAGAACATTTTGAGGAAGTAGCCGAGGGCCTGTGAGAATGTTTGCCACCCACTGACATCTGACATATGTTTTCTTGTTAGACCTTCAGCCGTGCTAGGAAAGAAGAAAACAGAGAAAGTTAACGTGTTCCTGCCCCAGTCCTTAGAATAGCTGAGCATCATTTATTTACTGCCTCTCAGAATACCCTTTCCTGCCATTCAGCCCACCTGTCCCTGGAAGTTTCCATGGTCAGTCACCTACGTGTCCAGGCACCAAGGTGGTTTCTGGGGCTCAAAGGAGAGGGCAAAGGCTATTTTCAAGAGCTGCCCTGGGTAATTAGGGAGGTGGTCCGCAAGCTCGGAAAACAGGTGGGCCTCCAATTCAGACTGGGTTAAGGGCAATCCAGGCAAGTTTCAGAGCAAATGAAGGCCGAGCTTCCACTTAGGACTGGAGGGAGGGGGGGGGGCTTCAGCATGGGTGTGCAAGAGGCCTATCAGGATGAAGAACAGTGCCCAGGGGGAGGGGCTTGAGTGTGAGCATTCAAGTACGTGAAAGATGTAGGTTGGGGAGGACCTGGGAGAGCAGCAGCCAGTGCAGGGCCCATGGCATGATGGAAGGGTCAGTGGTTCACCCCAAAGGCCTCAGATGCCAGATGCTGAGCAAAGGAATCCTACAGTAAACTCCGGATGGGGCTCTGGCAGGAAGTCAGGTGGGATGGAGGCTAGGGAAGAAATCAGAGCTTCAGTTTAAGAGGAGGACTCGGGAAGCCCTGAAAGGAGCTGGAAGGTCCTCCCTTTCACAGGGCTAGCAAAGCAGCTGTGGGAAGCAGGCCAACAGCTATTCTGTCCCTAAAGAGAAGATCATTATTAATAAAGAATTGTTCTTGATAAGTCAGACACTCACAGGTACCCTGTTCTTCAATCTGCATCAGCAGCCAAAGTGATCCCCTTAAAACACACACTTGCCATGGTACCCGCTGCTCCGGAGTGTGAGCCCAGCCCAGATCCCTGAGCCCTCTGTCTGATCTTCTCTTACATGGCCTACATGGGCACTGACATTTCCTTGCAGGTCATCCTTCACCATGCCTGGCTTTGCTAACTCACCCTCCCTTAGGATAGTACCCCCTTTCCCTCAGACACCTTTCCTGAGCTGGTCACAGAGGCCAACCCATTTTCAGGTCCCTATGAGGCAGCCTCTCCTTCAGAGCATATGATGACTGCAGTGGTGTTCTCTCCATCCTGTTAACTGAGTATCCCGGGCCTACTCACAGCCCAGCCTAGCAGACATTCAGAACTGTGAACTACTTGGCTTCACTAACTGCTATTCCATCTGAAAGGAGATGAAATCTCTTTGATGAAAGAGCGACTTGGCCAGGTGCGCTCAGATCCCTGGTCAGAGTTTCACAGGCTGGAGGAACATGATATGGTTCTGAGGGGTCTCAAATAAAAAATATGTCCTCAGGGCACAGAAGATGGCTCAGAAGACAGAAGTACCTGGAGCAAAATCTGAAGGCCAACTGCTGAAAGATGGGTTCTCAGTTCCAAATTTGGTCTGCGTGTGTACAAGTGCCCACATACACAAAATAAATAGCAGTGTTAACTAAAAAGAACTCTCTTGGCTGGGAGATGGCACATGCCTTTAATCCCAGCAGTTGGGAGGCAGAGGCAGGATCTCTATGAGTTATAGGTCAGTCTGGTCCACAGAACAAGTTCCAGGACAGCTGAGGGTACACAGAGAAACCTATCTGGAAAAAACAAAATGGAACTTTCTTCACACAAGTCTACTGAGTTCCTGACTGTCATCTGTCAGTCTTGTTTCCCAGCAGATCACCTAGAAAATGTGGATGTAACGAGGACTTGGCTGCCTAAATCTCCAGTGGACCACACCTACGTGCTCTGTTTAAGAATGCACACGCCTTTGATCCCAGCAGTTCCAGGACAGCTAGAGCTACACAGAGAAACCTTGTCTCGAAAAACCAAAAAAAAAAAAAAAAAAAAAAAAAAAAAAGAATGCAACGAGGGAGTCCAGCTACTGCTCAGGACACATCTGCTGAGGCACTGGGAGTCCCTAGCTAAAGACTTCCCTTAGCCAGGGTCTGTCACCTGGGAATTGAGTTGACACCAAAGGGGTACTGATGACATGCAGGTCTCACCCACTCCCCTGTCTCCAGCCTGGGAATCAGAAGGCCTAGATGCAGGCTTGTGCTCTGAAACCTCCCCATCCTCAGAACTGTATAAGAATAAACTCCTACTTCTGCCCTGTGGCTTGATCCTCTCTTCAAAGACCCTGCCATGGCATGTCTGCTTGCTGGAGCCTGAGAGGCTCCTGGAGCCCTGCCATGCTCAGCTTTCCCAATCAACTCCTTACTGCCCTGTGGTCCACTTCAGTGTCCCTCATGCACACACCCTACTCCAAACCTCTCACGGTGGCATCTTTCTTAATTTATTACTGATATTAGCTTTCTTTATTTCTGGCTAAAATAGACTAATTTGCTGCCTACCCCCAAAATAACTAGTTGTCATAGACAAGGATCAGCAAGCAGTTTGGGACCTTCAAAGACATGGAGCACACTTACACCCTCAGGGTATAAGATGGGGTTCCTTCTACAGCAACTGACATAAGAACAAACTGTGACAGTGGCAATCAAAGCTAGAAACAGCAACTGGGAAACTGAGGTAGAAAGATCAGGAGTTCAAGACCAGTTTACGTTAAAGACTGTTTAAAAAACAAACAAACAACAAAATTGCCAAACCAGTAACTAAAATAAATCTACAAATAATCTAGAGTTAAAGAAGAACCAGAAGAGGCTTTACTTTGTGGCAACATCTGAAGGAAGGCTCCTCATTTGCAAAGGTGAGATACCTGACCACTCTAGAAAGAACTGTTGACCAGCATGCCCTGAGAACCCAGGAGGGACATCAGCTGGGTTTGGTAGATCAGAAACCATTGAAGCCGGGCAGTGGTGGTGCACGCCTTTAATCCCAGCACTCGGGAGGCAGGGGCAGGCAGATTTCTGAGTTCGAGGCCAGCCTGGTCTACAGAGTGAGTTCCAGGACAGCCGGGGCTACACAGAGAAACCCTGTCTCGAAAAACCAAAAGAAAAAGAAAAAAAGAAAAAAAGAAACCAATGAAAAGGGGACCAGCCTTCTATCTCCATTCCTCCTGCTTCTGTCGGAAAATACTCACTGGCTGTCAGGCCTAGGCATGGGATGGCCTTTCTGGAATTCTCCAAGGCCTTCCTGCCCCTCTCTTGCACTTTACTTCTCTTTGGTCTACTGTGGACAAAGTCAGTTAAACCCAACTGGAATCTGAAGAGCACAGGCAGGACTGTGTGGAGCCCAGAGACCCTGAAGGTAATGGAGGCATCCATGACAAGAGAAAAGGAGGTTGCCCATTCTGCAAGCACAGTGCACAGGGCACCTGCAGGAGCTGTCTCAGGTGGCCTCCAAAGGCAGTCTCCCAGTCGGTGTGTAATGATGACATCTTCTCCTGTTTGTTTCCAAAGTCTCTCTTCATCTTGGCAATTGTGTGGCAGAGGCCTGGGAAAGCTGACATTTTCCTACTGACAGATTTTCTTCAAAGAAATCAGAGGCAAAGCAATTGAGTTCTGCCCCTAACAATAAAAACAGCTCATGCCATCACCACCAAGTAGGCAATTCCTCATCTTAATGCTTAGCCAGATCACCAGATGAGATGAAGGTAAAATCCAGAGCTAAAGAGCTTTCAGAAAAGAAAGTATTCTGGTACAAGGTTCCATGTAGCTAGGCCAGGCTGGCCTCAAACTCCTTATGTAGTGGAGGCTAACCTTTAACTTTTGATCTTCCTGCTTCTATCTCTCAAGTGCTGGGATTACAGGTTTGAGCTGCCATGCCCAGTTGTATGTGGTGCTGTGGATTGAACCTAGAGCTTTGTACATGATGGGCAAGCACTATATTAACTAAATTATACTTTCAGGAAATAGCTTACAAAAGAAAAGGGATTGCTGTCAATACAGTAAAGGCCTTTGTGGGGGTTTGATAGGAATGCTTGGCCCAGGGAGAATGACACTGTTAGGAGGTGTGGCCTTACTGGAGTAGGTGTGACCTTGTTAGAGAAAGTGCATCACTGTAGGGGGTGGGCTTTGAGATCGCCTATGCTCAAGCTAAGCTCAGTGTGGCAGCCACCTCTCCTGCCTGCAGATCAAGATGTAGAATTCTCAGCTCCTTCATCTCCATGTCTGCCTGAACTCTGCGATATTTCCACTATGACAATAATAGACTAAGTCTCTGAAATTGTAAGCCAGACCAATTAAATGTTTCTTGTTATGAGTTGCTGTGATCATGGTGTCTGTCTCTTCACAGCAATAGCAACCCTAACTAAGACAACCTTATGGCATGATGCTTGACAATGTCCTACCTAAAACTACAGGCATTTTTACCAAGAGAAAGCCAGTGTGAGGACCGTGGGTAAACATGTCAATAAAACGAAAGTGATACCCAGTTAATGATGTTATCCTAGACAATTTTATCAGCTGTGCTCAAAGGGAAATTTACAACCTAATGTTGGGGTATAAGCCATCCAAGCACAGTACTGAGAGCAATCACCCCTGAGAGAAAAGATCCATACATGTCCCTGTCACATATAAATGGCCCACACTGGCCTCAAAGTCACTATGTAGTAAAGGATCACCTTGAGTTTGCTCTCCCTTTCCCTTTCTCTCTCTCTGTGAGACAGGGTTTCTCTGTGTAGCTCTGGCTGTCCTGGAACTCACTCTGTAGACCAGGCTAGCCTCGAACTCACAGAGATCAACCTGCCTCTGCCTCCCAAGTGCTGGGATTAAAGGTGTGTGCCACCACCTCCTGGCTAATATATACCTGTTTGTTTTTTTTTTAAAAAAACAAACAAACAAACAAACAGATTTTCACCTTCCAAAGTTCTCTTTCTACAGCAGCACCTCAGACATACAAAGGAATCTGTTTTCTTTCAGAGATGTGAGAAGGTGTCAAGCAACCAATAAAGGAGCGGAGGGCCTGTCTGCCCGTCTGCCCTGTGGAGCTGGACATGGTACCAGATTCTTATGGGTGAGCACTGGTCCACACCGCATTCACTAATCCAGGGTTGCTGCCCAAGCACTAATCCCTCACATGGCTGACACAGACCAACCAAGGGAGCATAACCCAGACCCACTGCAAAAGAGGCTATGAGGTGGGACCTGGGAATGTCACTTCTGGGACTCCCTTCAAAGATTCTGAGAAACACAGAGGTGAGAAAACACAAACTCAACTCCCTGTAGCTGCCTGGCTGTGACATACTTCTGTGGCAAGATGCAGTGGTGAGCTGATCACATGGGACCAGCCTGTGTGCTGGCATCAGTGTGCTGTAGGGACTATCCAGTCCTTCCTACTTACTTGGTGAGGACAATGGAGACTGCATCGTTGAGAATGCTTTCTCCAAATACCAGCATGTTGAGCACAGGGTCCACGTGCAATGCATTGAAAATTGCAATAGTGGCGACTGGGTCGACTGCAGATATCAGGGAGCCAAATGCGAAACTGCAAGGAAAGAATCAAGGCAGACTCTGTAAAGCGTGGTGCCGGGCCCACACAGCTGTGCGTGGGATGCGATGCTGAGATGGCAGCTAAGGGGCCAACAGAGGCTGTGCTTCCCCGCTCACCCCCACAGCCCGCACAGGGGCAGGGAGGCAGGACAACAGAGGCTGCGCTTCCCTGCTCACCCCCACAGCCCGCACAGGGGCAGGGAGGCAGGACAGAGTGCTGAGTCCCTGGATCCCCAGCAGCAGCACTGCACTCTGTTCTAGACACTGCTGCACAGAAGTCTATTTACCCTAGCACGCACTGCCCGCTTCCTTGGCCAGGAAGTCCTATAAACTACTGGTTTTAACCTCTGCTCTGTCACCAGGTCAATTGTGACAATTGTAACCAAACCCAGCCTCCACTCAGATTTGCAACATTCAAGAAAATGCCAAAACCCAGCAGCTACGAGGGTACAGCCTGAGCTGCTGACTGGAAGCCGGGCCCTCAGGTCTTACAGGCAGCACTTGACCATAAGGTGCACTGCCACCAATCCTGACCACCTGCCTAAACTCACCAGCAAACCTCTCCTTACCACACAGGCACTGGCCCCAAGCCTGTTACTACTCTTACTATCTAGCCCGGAGCCAGTGCCCTTGTCCTGGAGGGCGGGTGTAGCGGGAAGCAGAGCCTCAGGCAAACTTAGAGAGTGGCAATGTGAGCTGGGCTAGGGCGACTGCTAAACATGCTTGAGGCCCTTGGTTTGGTCCCAAGCAACATAGGCAACATAAGTAGGGGCACACACTTGTAACCCCAGCACTTAGGAGGTGTATGTGAAGGACTGAGGAGTACAAGGTCCCATTCAGACACACAGCAAATTCCAGGTCAGCCTGAGCTATGAGACTGTCTCAGGAAACCAAGGACATAAGACAGCGCGTGGAAATGTGACCACTACGAGGATGTGGGGTTGGATTCATCTGACTGGGGTGACTGAGTAGCCCTACAGAAAGAAGTGTGCTGGTGAGAGGAAGCCGATGAGGCAGGCCAGTCACCCCCTCCCCTAGTGATGGATGCAAGAGTCTGAGGTGGTCAGGAGAGAACCAGAGTCTGCAGGATGTTCACCTCCGTTCCCACACTCTGCCTCCCTCATCAAAGGTGAGCACATGCATGCGAGCTGCCTGTTGCCCTCTCTCTTGACTGTGTTCTCAGGATCTGTGTGAGCACAAGCCAGAGCCACAGACAGAGAAGGTAGGCAGTAGGGTAGAGAAAAGGAAGGAAAGCAGCTCCATCCAGCAGCCAGGTGGCCAAGGCCCTCAGGCCCTGCAATGCCAACCAGGCCCATACCCAGACTCTCCACCTTTTTGTCCTTGTCACACACACAGTAACAGCAAGGAAGATCAATGGCTCAACTGTGCCCCAAGGGGCAGTGGGCTGTGCTCTGCAGATTTTCAATAGAGTACATTAGGCAGGCAGTCTCTGGTCTCCCTGTTCAGCACCCACAGCCTATGGGAGCTATCTTCCCACCTTCTAGTTGATGCAGCAAGGGGCTCCAGGGGTGGGTCTAGTACATAAGCTTGGACTAGCTTTACCAGGCGACTGGGAGAAGACTGAGCCCTGGTGAGGTGCTTGGAGCTGCATGTGTGCCTCATGAATGAACAAGGGGAAGCGGACAGCCGCCAGGGGACAGCTACTCCAAGATCCGACAGGAACATGTCCTGGGTGTGCTGAGCTAGAGCTATCACGTTCAAGCCTTATGAGCCAAGTAGCCTTTTCTCTTGTTAACAGACTGCAGGTACACAGTGAGAAGCCTGGCCAACGTCCTTTGTTAGCTACAGTGGCCTTTTGACCACAACTCTGGGATCAGGCTCCACAGGCATGCATGGAGAGATGGAAAGCTAACCCAGACAGATGCTGCGGGGGAGGGGCTGCAGCGCTCACTGTGAAATGTCTCCATGTCTGAGTCACACTCTTCAGAATATAAAGCTGAAGACAAGCCTTGTGGAGAGAAGCCAGCACATCACACTGGTGCCTGCTGGGAACTCAATTGGTGGGGGTCTTTCTGACCACAAGCAGCCTGAGGCCCCACAGGGCCTGGCCAGCAGTGGTTCTACATCTCCCTCAGGACCCTGTCCTTGAAAGGCTTCACATAACTGGCTCAAGCTAAAAATGTGCTCCACTATCCTCTCCCTCAAAAGGTAGTAACGCCAACAAAACCTGAAAAGACAGGACGGTGGGACTCAGGGAGGGACAGGACAGGCAAAAGAAAGAAAGAAAGAAGAGAGAGATAGGGGAGAGGCAGGGAGGGGGGAGAAGGAGACTAGGCTGTCAAGGTGCTGTAGCCTACTCAGGGCAAACACAGACATGACTATGTTCTCTGAAGTGCAGAGGCTATGTGCGACAGGCAGTCTATGGGTTTATGAGAAAAATGGTATCAACACTCAAAAACTGGAGCACTGGGCTGGGTGCAGCACACCATTAATGCCAGCACTTGGGAGGCAGAAGCAGAGCTAGAAGTAGGCAGATCTCCATGAGTTCAAGGCCAGCAGCCTGCTGTACAGAGATTTCCAGGTCAGCCAGGGCTACATAGTGAGACCCTGTCTCCAAAAAAGCAAAGAACAAAATGGAAGCAAGGTATAGTAGTAAACATGTATAACCTCAGCATTTGGGAGGTGGAGGCAGGAGGATCAGAAATCCAAGATCATTCTTAGCTACACAGCAGGTTCAAGGCTAAACCTGGTCTACATGAGACACTATGTCAACAAAAACCACCTTTAAAAAAAAAAAAAAACAACTGAAACAAAATTGGAAAGCTCACCATAAGCGCTTTCAACAATCCACACCTGTGTGTGTGAGGGTGGGAGGCAGGGCTCCCAGCCTCTCAGTTAAGAACAAGTGTAAATGGATTTGTTTTAAGCAGAGCAGCCTCGGGGAGACACACAGAATCCACCTAGCACATGAAGTCCTGGGTTCCATCCCCAGCTTAAGAAAAGCCTTTTAAACATCTCGTAACTGCATTCCGCTTGTCCTCATGGCAATCAGGAGGAGCTGTGGAGTACTGTCCCCTGTAGACAGCAGTGCTTGCCTGTGGCCACTGTCAAACCCGAATTACCCTTGCAGCTTCCCTGTTAAGGCTCTGCTGTTTTATTCAGCAGTCTCCATCTGTTGGACAGAACTCCTACAGAAAAGGTGCATCTGCACAGGGTGAGGCTGGCTGGGGCTCTCCTGCTCAGCATGGCCCTGCTTTGCCTCTCCACGTGACCATGTGGCTACTGGCCTTAACTCAGTTCCACACACGGATCCACACTTTGCTTCTCACACAGATCCCCCAAAGCAGGCAGAAAGCAATACCTTCCCTAATGTCCAGACACTCCTCTTTCCCTTCAACACACTCAGAAACTTCAGCTGGTTCTGGAGCACTTGAGGCTCCTGTATGAAGGAAGGCGACTTGGGCTGCTTGTCTACGTATCAAAAGTTTCTGAGCTGTTTACACATCTGTAATCCAAACACTTAGAAGGCTAAGGCAGGAGGATTGCCTCAGTTTGGGGCCAGCCTCGGCTATATACTGAGTTCCAGAACATCCTAGACTACAAAGTGAGACCCTGTCACAAAGAGGGAAACTTTTTTAAAAACAAAAAAACAAAAACAAAAATCCCTCCAGTATTCCCGCCCAGGGAGGGTGAGGGATGGGTACTGTGGATCAAGCTTGTTATCAGTGGCTCATTTCCCAACAACAGGTCTGAAGCTCTGGTACAAGGTGCTACCTTGCAGCTAAAGCCTGACTAAAAAAAAAAAAAAAAAAAAGCTAAAGCTCATGGGAACAATCTGGATGGAACTGAGTCGTCCTGGGCCCTCTTCCACAGCTTCCCACTGGCCAGCAGACAGATGCTGAGAGCAGACTGAGGACAGAACAAGCTCAGCACTGCACACCTCCCAGGCTGTGCTGGGCCTGGGCTTTTGTAACTCTTGACTAGGGGCCTTCTGAGACACAGCTGCCCTAGTTGCTTCTCCCTTGTGGACTAAGGAGACTCTAAGAGCATAGTATCTGCTGGAATGGCATCAGATTTAAAGGTGGTTACCTCAGGGCCAGGTTCTGCCTGCTTCCCCTAATCTTGGTGAGAATTTCAGAGTCAAGGTTCTCACCTCACTCTTTCCTGTTCTACTCTTATTGGGAAGGAGACCTTTAGGCTATAAAGACACTGAAGTTTTTGTTTATTTGCTTTTGCAGTGTTGGGAATTGAACCCAGGGCCTCATAAATGTATATCCAGGCTTTTAAGACAATTCTTAAGGAAAGAACAGAGAGTACATGATATGGCTTGGAGATGTGCCAGGATGGCTAACTGACCAGTTATTCCCTCCAAACCTTAAGTGAAATCACTCATTTCAATCAGCAATGTTATGATCAGGGTCTTTGGAAGTATCAATATGATTCTGAGTTGTTTCAGAGACAAATTAATTCAATCAGCAATGTTATGACCAGGGGTCTTCCATAGCATCAATATAATTCTGAGTCATTTCGGAGACAAATTAATTCAGAATAGATTCTATACTGGAAACATTGGTAAGCCAGGCAGGGAAGAGGAAAGGACCACACCCAGGAAGCCACGTGCAGAAAACATCCCGGGCCTGAACAGCAGTCGCACAGAGGAATTACAGTGGGAAAGATTTACCTGTCTGTCATGTTGAGTTTAGAGATTACATCAGCCTGTAAAATAAAACACACAGACACACAGACACACACAAAAAGATTCCCTGGAGAACAGCCAGGAAGATTAAAATGTCCATCAGTGCTTTCTTATCAACTAATACAGACATCATCTTCGGTCCCCACTGAAAATAAGGAAAACCCCCAAGGCTGCTGAGAGCATGTGTGGGCATCTAGCCTCAAATGTGCACACTCTGCTCCTCTCAGTCTGGCAGCTGTGGCTCTCTGCTCTAAAAGTGACTGACTCCCTTAGCCCTGAAGAAACATGGTGAAGCCAAGCATCTAGGAGAGCTTCAAGGCAGACTTGATCTTGGCTGTGGAGTCAGCTGTGAAGGTAATAGAGTCAACGGGAGTAGACTGTGGCTACCGGGAGAAGGAACAGCCCCATCAACAGCAACAGCAAGTCAATTATTTGTCCTCAGCCCTGGGGTGGCCATGCTTTCTACAGACAGCACAGGAAACGGGTGGTGCATCTCAGTGACGCCTTCCAAGGGATTCATTCCAGTTGAAGTGAGCTGATGTGAACCACAGCCCAGCGCATCGACTACTGCCTCAGAAAAGGGCTGACACTGGCAGGAAGGAGCACCATAGGAACTGAGAGACAGATTCATGGCCAACTCCAGTTTAAATGCAAATTTTCATTCAAGAACAACCTTCAGGCCTGCTACAGTCTCTCTGAGAACACAACTGCCACTCGCGCCATTTTAAACTGTGGTACCACATGCTAGTCTGCTTTAAGGCATTCCAACTGAAGAGACCAGTTTGTAAGTAAAATCAAGTATTTAGGGTGATTCCAGTCCCCTCAATTCTAGATACCATAGTCACATGCATGAATGAGGACTTCCTCCTAGGAGGGCAGACACTAGCAGGCTTCTCTGGCCTGGAGGCTCCTGCCCCACCCTGCACTACCCTCCAGTCCAAGGTCATTGGGGATGCTTTTCTTACCTGACCCAGAAAGTAAATTCCTCCACCTACTACAAAAGCTGAGATTGCCGTTCCAAAGACAGCGAAGAGAGTGATGGAACCGATGTTCTGAAAGAAGTTCCCCTGGGAGGTGGGGAAAGGACAAGAAACCAACTGGTAAGGCAGGGAGGATGCACCAGCCCTCCTTCAACTGTGGCCTCTCCAAGGCTGGACTCTCACATGAGGGCCAGGGCTGTTATCTGCCCTGCACTGCTGGCTGGAACCCCTGCCACCATCTAGCTGTTCTCCAGTCTCACAGGTCCCTCACCCTGGCCCAAGGCAAGAGCTAACCAGTCTCAACTGTCCCCAGCCCCTTTCTCTCTACTGTCTACTGCTCCCAAATAACTTCTGCAGAAGCTCGGCCTAATAGTGTTGCCTCGATCCCCACTTGCATTTGAGATGCGGGTGAGCCCAGCTCACCTTCCCTAGCTGAACTCGGGAAGGCCTGTGCCTTCATATGACAGCATGCTGCCTTCTTTGGGTCCTGGCACCCAGGGTGCATCCTGATCCTTTGGGGGCCTCATGCTAAGCCTCTGCAGAGGGGCCTTCCTTGGTCTTGTGCCCCAATCAGCTCTTAGGAGGGGTCTGGCTGTGCTTGCTCAATGGCAGCTGCACTCAGCTCTTGCTTACTACAGCTGACACCTGTCTTTCTCACAGGGCTCAAGGCTTAGTAGAACAATGGCATCTATGCAGAAAGAAACCACCTCAGTCTAAAATCTACACTATCACAGTTTCCCACTCAATTAGAAGGTGCATTTTGAAAAGGCTTTTACGTTCAAAAATCAGGACAATATTCAGTGTTAGGTTCCAAAGAAACCTGGGACAAATGGCTGAGTGCCTATTAACACATCAAAGCAGATACTGGCTGCCAGGCTCTCAAAATTCCAGGCAGTTCTGGTTCCTCTCAGCATTTCTCACTCCAGCCCCCTACCCTAAACCTATTCAGCCCCCAGCTTCCCTGCCCTGCCCCCAGTTTCTCTTTCCTAAACAACTTAAGACATTTTGGTCACAGGTTCTCTTGGCTCCACTCCTGGATCTCTGGGTCTACTTGCCCCTCTCTCTTGTCTTCCTCTCACCTCTCATGGCTAGGTCTATTCTACTAGCCATGTTCAGTTTGGACCCTTCTAGATGCCTGCTCTCCCCCTCATATCTATATTAAAAACCTTTTCCTTAACCATATCTAAGAATGGTTATTCCTCATTGTCTTTCTGTCAGAAAGTCCTTTATGCTGTATTAGCATCATCAAACAGACAAAGGGCTCAGCTGGGGCATGGGCTAAGTTGGTAGACTGCTTGCCTGGCATGCATGAAGCTTTGGGTTTAAGTCCAGCACCGAACACACAGGTGCTGGGACATATGCTTGTAATTCGAGCACCTGGGAGGCGGAAGCAGGGGGATTACAAGTTCAAGATCATTCTCAGCCACATAGTAGGTTCCAAGCCAGCCTGGACTACGTGAGACTCTATCTCAGAAGAACCCAAACCATAAGAAACAAGAAAATATTTGAAGGAACTGAAGCTACTAGGACTTTGCAGACTCCACTCAGGTAGCACTGCGAGGCAATACCAACAGCTCTGTTCCTTGTTTCTAGGTCAAGAGCATCCTCTGGGGTGGAGCTAAGGGAGAGACTACAGTTAAGAGGATGTACTGGGTGGGGCTGGGTGTGATGAGTTGTTTTTTTGTTTTGTTTTTTTATAGGCTTTTAATACCAACACTCAGGAAGCAGACACACAGTGAGGTTCAGGCCAGCCAGGGCCACACAGTGAGATTTTGTCTCAAAAATAATAATAATAGAAATAAAAAAATAAAAATGCCATCTGCTCTACAGTTGGCCAAACCGCCTATAACCTTCAAAGAGCCCGGAGGGAAGCTCCAGCACCTGTGCAGGCTCAGCGTGCCAGGGTCAGGCTGTCCCCAGGAAGCAGGGGCTACTGCTATTGAAAGGTATCAAACTCCTGGGGAGTAGCTACCCCTCACTGGGCCCTGCTCCGGGGAGCCTTACCTTGTGTAGTGAGTACCCCGACTCAAAGATGATAGGTGGGAGCAAGAGAAGGAAAAACATGTTGGGGCGAAACATTTCTTCCTCCTGTAAAGGCAAAAGGGGGGACACTCAGGACGGGAGTGCGGAACCCAGGGCCTGTCAGTCAGTGGGAGCCTGGCTCAGGGCCTAGGCTGGCAGAACTGTTGGATACTGAAGCAGCCTCCTGATAACAACCAAGCAGAGACAATGTCACCTTCTGCATCTGGCGCACAGCACAGGGCCAGCAAGGAGCTCAGAGGCGAAGGTTCTGGCTTCTGCGGTTGGGGACCTGGTTTGATTTCCAGAGCCACAGAGTGAAGAAGAGCAACCCCTACAAGTCATGTTGATGCTTCGGAGGGTGAGACTCTAGAGCTTCTGAAGAAAAAGGAGGAGCGGCTGCAGCAGGGTTGCAGCGCTCCCCTCCCCCGGTCAGGAATTGCCCCTCCTCCTCTAGGAAGTATGGGCGGGGACCTCACTTGTAAATAGGCTCTCTGAACGTCAGGTTAAGATCAGGGGTGAGGAGAGGGCACAAATAGATGACAGGGGGAACACACCCACAGACAATGAATTTTTACTTTGTTTCATGTTTTTCTTGGTGCTGGGGATTGAACCCAGGGCCTTGTGCTTACTGAGCTAAGAGAACAACATCCTGTGAGTCAGAAAAGGACAGAGACCCAGAGATGGCCCCACAAGAAGGTCCCATGTGCCTTTTGGCCATGTCTCAAGATTGGTCTGAGGTGATTGTGGTTGGGACTTGAATATGGAGCCAACACCGTTACCCCACACATCAAGAAACTGGAGTGTTGGGCTGGAGAGATGGCTCAGAGGTTAAGAGCACTATCTGCTCTTCCAGAGGTCCTGAGTTCAATTCCCAGCAACCACATGGTGGCTCACAACCATCTGTAATGAGATCTGATGCCCTCTTCTGGCCTGCAGGCATACATGCAGGCAGAATGCTGTATACATAATAAATAGATAAATCTTTAAAAAAAAAAGGAACTTGAGTGTTTTGGTTTTTTTTTTCTTCTTCTTCTTCTTTCCCCTTCAAAATGTTGCTTTCTTGCCAGGTATTTCAGTGCAGGCTTTCGATCTAAGCACTTGGTAGGCAGAGGCATAAGGATCTCTGTGAGTTCAAGGCCAGCCTGATAATCAGCTAACGCTAATACAGCCAGGACTACAGAGACCCTGTCACATAACAAAACAAAAACAAACAAAAGAAACAAACAAAAAAATTTTTGCTTTCTTAATTTTAAAGATATGTTCCTGGGGCTGGAGCCATGTCTCAGTGGTTAAGAGCACTGGTTGCTCTTGCAGACCCAAGTTCAATTCCCAGCACTCACATAAAGGCTAACAACTATTTGTTTGCTCCAGGTCCAGAGGATCTGATGCCCTCTTCTGGCTTCTGTAAATACCAAGCACACACGTGGTGTACAGACATACATGCAAACAAAACAAATAAATCTCAAAAACGTAGGTGTATGTGTGTACCAGAAGTCAGGTCCCTGGAGCAGTAACTGAATGTCTGTGAACTGTCTCTCCAGCACAGGCACTGGAATCCAGTCCCCACAATGCAACATTGGTAGGCTGGTTTGTTTTTCCAGGCACGGTTTCTTTGTGTGACAGCCCTGGCTGTCCTGGAGTTCGCTCTGTAGACCAGGCTGGCCTAAGTGCTGGGATTAAAGGTGTACACTACCACCCCAGCCGAAGCAAGCAATCTTGACCACAGCCGTCCTTCACCAACTTGAGTCTTTTCAAATGGCCAAGTACTCACTGCACCTCAGCCTGAGCCCAGGCTATGGCACCCCATTGTGCCTCTTGGGCAGCCCAACTTCATTTGCATCTAATCTAATTATAACAGCAATTGTAGGCTGGGGGACAACTCAGTGGAGAAGCCCACGCATAGCATGCTCAAGGCCCTAAGCTCCATCCTAGGCACCAAATTACAAAAAGGACTTCCCAGCAGGGTCTACAGCATTCACCTGTAGTCCTGGTTACTCTGGAGGCTGAGGCAGGAGGTTTGACAATTTCAGGCAATTCCTGAGCAGAGAGAGATACTGTTTCAAGACAAACCGAGTGGAGTTTGGTAGCACAGCCTTTAACCTCAGCCTTTAGGAATCGGAGGACTTAAACATAAAGATAGGATGCTGCACTGGCTGGTTTTGTGTGTCACCTTGACACAAGCTGGAGTTATCACAGAGAAAGGAGCCTCCCTTGAGGAAATGCCTCCATGAGATCCAGCTGTAAGGCATTTTCTCAATTAGTGATCAAGGGGGGAGGGCCCCTTGTGAGTGGTACCATCCCTGGGCTGGTAGTCTTGGGCTCTATAAGAAAGCAGGCTGAGCAAGCCAGGGGAAGCAAGCCAGTAAGTAACGTCCCTCCATGGCCTCTGTATCAGCTCCTGCTTCCTGACCTGCTTGAGTGCCAGTCCTGACTTCCTCTGGTGATGAACAGCAGAGAGTGTAAGCTGAATAAACCCTTTCCTCCCCAACTTGCTTCTTGGTCATGATATTTGTGCAGAAATAGAAACCCTGACTAAGACAGATGCACACTTGGGAAAGTGCAGCAGAAAGGGAAACAGGAGGGCTCCTGGACTCCACAGCCTGCCGTACATGGCCCACATAAGTCTGGGCCAGTAAAAGACCTATCTCAAAGCATATGGTGAGTAGCATTTGAGGAACACGGACAGCCAAGACCGTTCACCTTGTCTCCATACATGTGCACACACATACACACACACACAATGGAAAGCAAAAGTGGTGATTATGACAAACCTACCTTCCAATTCGCCAGCTTTTTAAACTCTATAACTTTTATAACTGCTCCCATGAGAATACCTGGAAGGAAAAAGCAAACAGCAAGACACTTAGTGCACGGCTATTTGGCTGGACTGGGCAGTACTCTAAAGAGTGGGTGGTACCCATCACAGCAGCTGGCCCTAGAGTTCTGTAGGCCTGTATTTGAGAACTAAGAACAGGAATTACCACGGGGTGGTGTAAATCATGGTGAGTTTCCCACTTATATCTCAGGCGAACACACCATGGCAAAATCTGAGTATGCGGGAGAAAACCTTACTTGGTGCTGTTCTGCCTCGGGTGGAGGTGACACCTTCCATGGCTGGTCTCCCTTCCTGTACCACCCAGTTTCAATGAAAAACAACAGGAGCCTAGAAGCCCGATGGATGGCGTCCTACGCTAAGCATCCTTTTTGTTTGTTTTGTTTTTCAAGACAGTTTCTCTGTGTAGCCTTGGCAGTCCTAGAACTCACTGGTCTCAAACTCAGAGATGCCCCTGCCTCTGCCTCCCAAGTGCTAGGATTAAAGATGTGCATCACCACACCCAGCTATACTACTCATTCTTATTTCTACCACTTAAAAGCATGGGTGGGGTGTGTGTGTGTGTGTGTGTGTGTGTGTGTGTGTGTGTGTGTGTGACACGAAGTAGCTTAGCTGGTAAAGGCACTAGTATGGGTGGTGTGTGTGTGTGTGTGTGTGTGTGTGTGTGTGTGTGTGTGTGTGAGAGAGTGACACACGCTGCTAAAGGCACTAGCATGGGTGGTGTGTGTGTGTGTGTGTGTGTGTGTGTGTGTGTGTGTGTGTGAGTGACACACGAAGTAGCTTAGCTGGTAAAGGCACTAGCATGGGTGGTGTGTGTGTGTGTGTGTGTGTGTGAGTGACACACGAAGTAGCTTAGCTGGTAAAGGCACTTGCCACCAAACCTGATAACCTGAATTCTAACCCATGACCCACATGCTGAAGAGACTCCCAAATGTTGTCCTTTGGGCCTGGCATGGTGGCTCATGCTTTTTATCCCAGCACTCAGGAGGCAGAGGTAGGTGGATTTTTGTGAGTTCAAGGACAGCAAGGATTGACTGTTACACAGGCAAACCCTGTTTCAACCCCCCCAAGTTGACCTTTGACCTCTACATATGCACAACTCAAGGATGCACATATACAATTGTTGCATGTGGTTTTATAGTGAAAGGCAGGTTGGGGTGAACAAAGGTCAATTTGGAAACTCATTTAACCCAGACTGGCCTCAAACTATGTAGCTAAAGATAGCCTTGAACTTCTGACTCTCTCACCTCTGGTTTTATTTTTTCCTTTATTTTCTCCAATGTTATACAACTTTGTGTCCTCTCCTTTTATTTAAAAACAAACAAACAAAAAAAAAAGCAACAGGCCGCTGGATGGTGGTGGCGCACATCTTTTTTTTTTTTTTTTAATTTATTATTTATTTAATATAAGTACACTGTAGCTGTCTTCAGACACACCAGCAGAGGGCATCGGATCCCATCACAGATGGTTGTGAGCCACCATGTGGTTACTGGGAATTGAACTCAGGACCTCTGGAAGAGCAGTCAGTGCTCTTAACCACTGAGCCATCTCTCCAGCCCCAGGTGGCGCACATCTTTAATCCCAGCACTTGGGAAGCAGAGGCAGGCGGATGTCTGAATTTGAGGCCAGTCTGGTCTACAGAGTGAATTCCAGAATAGCTAGGGCTGCACAGAGAAACCCTGTTTTGAAAAACCAAAAACTGCTAACCACAGTGGTGCACATTTTTAATCCCAGCACCTAGGAGGTAGAGGGAGGTGGATCTGCTTGAGCTTTAGGGCCAGCCTGGTCTACATAATGAGTACCAGGACAGCCAGAGCTACATAGTGAGATCATATCTGGAAAATACAAAACAAACAAAAACCCCAACAAGAGGAAACAAAACCAAGCAATTAAGTCCATATATGCTGCATACACACACTCACACACACACACACTCTCTCTCTCTCTCTCTCTCTCTCTCTCTCTCTCTCTCTCTCTCTCTCTCTCTCTCTCACTCTCTCTCACTCACTCTTGGATATGTGGCCTTCTACCAGGAGCTATTATACCCCTTTTAAAAAAACTGTCCCAGAAGCCATCAGCTATCTGGAAGAGGCAGAGATCAGTTGAGCACCTGCAGGCTGAGTGCATGCTAGGGTTCCCTCTGTGAGCTGTCACCATGCAGGGAGGGCTTTGGGTGATGGAGCTGTCTGAGTCATTTCTGTCCCTGTGAGTGATACTCCCACATACAGAGCGGGAACAAGGAACCCTCTCAAGAAGCACAACTGAAACTGTTGTTATAGTAAGGGAAACAGCTAGGCTCTCATTCAAAGCACAAAAAAGTGGAAGGGAAATGTTTTTAAGTGTGGATGCTGGTCCTACTCTTAGAACACTTAGGCTCAACACCAAAGAACAATGTACTCTAAGCGACTGCAGAGCACATGAACTGAGCACCGGGAAAGTATCCAAGGAGACACCTGGCCTGCTTCCTTTCAGCTTCATGTGGAGTTGTTCTTGGCACAAAAGTCAGACATTCTTGAAGCGGCCACCTCAGTACTGTGATACCATGTTCCAGCCAGAGAGGGTGTTTCAAGTCATTTAAAAATTTATGTTCACTTTGTATGAGGGGAAGGGAGGTGCGGTGGTTTGAATAGGCTTGGCTCAGGGAGTGGCACTATTTGGAGGTGTGGCCTTGTTGGAGGAAGTGAGGTGTGCCACTGTGGGAGTGGGGTTTGAGAGCTTGCCACTTGCTGCCTGAAGATGCCAGTTTTCCTCTGTCTGCCTTCAGAACAAGATGTAGGACTCTCAGCTCCTCCTGCACCATGCCTGCCTGGGCACTGCCATGCTCCCGCCCTGATGATAATGGACTGAACCTCTGAACCTGTAAGAGTTGCCTTGGTCATAGTGTCTGTTTACAGCAGTAAAAACCTAACTAAGACAGGAGGCATCCATGTTAGTGTATGAAGCTCAGAGGACAATCCCATGTGGATGCAGGGGATCAAACTCAGGCTGAAGGCTTGGCAGCAAGCACCTTTACCCACTGAACCATCTTGCCAGCCCAGCCTTTAGGAAATACAGATTGTTTTGTCTGCTCTATCACTGTTTCTGTTCTGACCACTCCGCACGTAAGAAACACTCTGGACTTCGGCACTCTCTCAGATGTGCTTTCTACCTATGTGAGCAGACACACCTTCTTTATCATGAGACAGAGCCTTGGGTCACTTTGGTGAAGAAATGGTCCAATAGTTCTACCCCATCCTGAGTGGCAGTATAGGCAGCAGCCTACAGCCTAGTACCAGAGGGGACAAGCAGGCTTCTCATGGCAACTGCAGCTGCACTTCTGGACCAGAAGTGATGTGGTGACCAGGGACTAGGTTCCAGAAGCCTCCATTACTTGGGGGTTTTTTGGTTAATGTGAGTCCAGAGGTTTGCAATGCACTCTCTCTGGTTGGAGAAGTGACTGTGACCTTTTAAAGGAAAAAGTTTGGTATTGGTTTACATACTTTTAGCAGCAAGCTGAACGACTTGCTGCTTATTATTCCTACAACAGGCAGCGCTGCAGGTTACTGTGGGTTGCCAGGTCAAGAAAATGATGATATAACCAAGACTCTGGCCTTCTCAGCTGCCCCCTTGGCCACGCTCACTATTCTGGCTTTTGTCTTTAAGCCATGTAACTACAAGATGGCTAACCATGCTCCAGGCATCACAGTCCCGATGGCAGCATCAAAAGAAGGGAAGGCTAACTTTTCTTGGTTCTATCGGGAGGGAAGGAGACTGTCTGTGGACCCCACAACGCCGGCATACTTCCTGTCAGTCCCACTGTCTCACTCCCCAACCAATCGCAGCAAAGTGCATCATCATCGTAACAGCCAAGAGCAAACGCTACCCGAGCACCCTTCCCCCTTGGGTCTCACAGAAGGATGCACCATCAAAATGAGGGTTCCAGAGGCCAGTGGGTATAGCTAAGTGGGGACTGCACTTGCCTGCCTAACGCCTGGGAGGCCTCGGGTTCCGTCCTCAGCATCAAAAACCAAGTGCAAGTTAGGGTTCTATTTCCAAGAAAAAAGGAGGAGCCTCAGCTAGGCAGCTCAGTCTGCTGAGAGCCTGAGGGCCAGAACCGAGGGCCAGTGCTCTCAGGGAGCCACACTCACCCACATTTAACTGTCTGTCTGTCTGCACATGTCCACAAGTAGGTGCTGGACCCTCTTAAGTCACAGGCAGTTCTGTGACCTGATATGAATTTGGGAACTAGTTGCTGAGCCATGTTTCTTGTCCCTAATTTTTATATTTTTAAGATTCATTAAAAATTTTTTATGCATGTAGATGTTGTGCCTGCATGTATGCCTGGACATCACATGCACATGCATGCCTGTTGCCTGAGGACATCAGATCTCCCAGAACAGAGAGTTACAGAGAGCTGTGAGTGTTATGTGTTTGCTGGATTCTAAGCCCTCTGCAAGAGCAGCCAATACTCTTAACCGCTGGGCCCATTATTATTACTTTTTTTTAAAGATTTTTTTTTTTTAATGTATGTGAGTACATTGCTGCAGTCTTCAGACACACCAAAAGAGGGCATCGGATCCCATTATAGATGGTTGTCAGCCACCATGTGGTTGCTGGGAATCGAACCCAGGACCTCTGGAAAAGCAGCCAGTGCTCTTAGCCGCTGAGCCATCTCTCCAGCCCCTATTATTATTATTCCTTCTTCCCTTCTCCTCCTCCTCTTCCTCCTCCTTCTTTTCTTTTTCTTTTGGACAGGGTAACCCTATGTAGCTCTGTCCTAGAACTTACATAGTGTAAGACCTGAAGTGAGTTAACCTGCCCACCTGCCCAAGGACCAGGTAACTTTCTAGAATGTTGGGAGTTGTAGCTCTTGGAAAATAACACCACTACAAGGGAAAATATGGTGGCCATATGAACTTGTCCTGACATCGCCCGTACAAATGCTAGGAATTCCAGGGAATGGTCCTGACCAAAGCCCATCCTGGTCAGTATTTGATTAAAGTTTGCTTCAAATTTGGCTCAAAATTGCTCAACTGGTTTTTCTCTGGTTAATCTCAGGATTAACAGTAGACCAGGATGGCCTTGAACTCACACAGATCTGCCTGTCTCTGTCTCCTAAGTTCTGGCCCAATATTTATTCTTGTTCTTTTTTAAAACTTTATTATTTGATGTGAATGAGTGTTTTGTCCTTGTGTCTGTCTGTCTGTGTACCACATGTGTACAGTTCCCAAAGAGGCCAGAAGAGGATGTCAGAACAGGAGTAATAGACAAGTTGAGCCACCATGTGGGTACTGGGAATGAATCCCGGATCCTATGCAAAGAAGCCGTGTTAACTGCTGAGATATTTCTCCAGTCCCCCAATATTTGTTTTTAATAAATGGTAAAACTATCCACAAGCTGTAAACTCCCTGAAGCAGCTTTCTAACTCTCTGAGAAGCCCCAGAGCACTAGGGGCTAGCCTCTCATGCAGGTTACTTTTGGTGCAAGCAGGAAGGAAAGCTTCAGAATGCTCTCCCACCTAGAGCTCAAAGAACTCTCTAGTTAGCTGAAGCCGTGAGCATCTAAAGGACCTGCTAACTAGACAGACTCAGGGTTTTCTCTGTCCACAAGCTCAACCAAATCATAGCATCATTCCTTAAAACAGTGTCACCTGGAGGATGGGGGACATAAATGAGATGCCAACAGGAACAAAACAAAACAACAAATTTAATCGCAATACTTGGAAGGCAGAGGTAGGCAGGTCTCTGAGTTCCAGGCTAACCAAGGTGTGGGGGTGGGGTGGGGTGGTTGGGGAAGGATTAAGAATGGGGAGGGAGGGAGGGAAGCAGGCTCTGGTGCTACAGGAGCCATTTGCCATCTCAGAGCTATAAAGCCAGGGCCCTTCTGGCTGTGACAGTGGCCCTATCAGCTAAATGCCAACTATCAACTTCTGTGGGGCTGGACACTGCCATGGCCTGGCAGGTCACTGTGCCCTGAGGGTGATGAGAAGCAGGAGGCCAAAAAACCTCTGGGAGATAGATGGGCCTCTTTGTCGCCTCCTCTGTAAGGTGGACTTTCGGCTTTGTGGAGAGCTGCTAAAAGGGTAACAGGAATTGGGAAGGCACCACACCTCTTACAGATGTGGCACTGAGGTGGCTCCCAGTCCATTATGTATGGGTACGGTATTCTGGAATGGATTACTTACCTAGAGAAACAACAGCCACGCTCTCAGGAAGAAAGTGCAGTCGGTACCGAATCAGCAGGTGCACCAGGATGATGCAGATGGCTGTGAGAAGCAGAGGCAGTTTAAAGACAGTGGGCTCGTGGCAGCAGTCAGCTCAAGGGAATCAGGCTAACAGACAGTTGGCAAGCAAACAGACAACACTGCTCATATTTTTATTGTCTTTTTCCTTCTATTTTTAAAAAGCAACAAAGAAAGATATTTATTAGCCGGGCAGTGGTGGCGCACACCTTTAATCCCAGCACTTGGGAGGCAGAGGCAGGTGGATTTCTGAGTTCAAGACCAGCCTGGTCTACAGAGTGAGTTCCAGGACAGTCAGGGCTACACAGAGAAACCCTGCCTCGAAAAACAAAAAACAAAAACAAAAACAAACAAACAAACAAAAAGAAAGGTATTTGTAGAGCCTGTGAGATGACTCAGCAGGTAAAGCACTTTCTGCTAACCCTGACACCAGAGTTCAAGTCTCACAACCAACACGTACAAGGAGACACGGCTTCTCAGGGTTGTCTCTGACCTCTGGGTCTGCATTTGCCACAAACAAAAGTAATGAAAAAAGATTTTATTTCATATGTAAGTGCCTGCAATATATGTACGTGTACCACGTGAATGTAGTGCCCAACGGAGGCCAGAAGAGAGCGCTGAACCCTAAAAACTAAAGCTGTAGGCCACTGTGAGCAGCCCCTGTGGGCTCTGGGAATTTGAACCTGGGTCTTTTGTAAGAGCAACAAGTGCTCTTAACCACTGAGCCATCTCTCCAGCTCCACAAATGGGTTAAAAAAAAATTTTTTTTTTTTTTGAGACAGGTTCTCACTATAACCAAGCTGGCTGCAAACTCAGAGAGATCTGCCTGCCTCTCCCTCCTGAGCACTGGGACTAAAAGAGGGCACCACTTACAACTGTTAGCGAGGCAGGCCACAGAAGGGACAGCTCTGGCCTCGCTTCTCTCCTTCCATCTTTATGTGGGTTCTGGGGATCAAACTCAGGTCACCAGGCCTGTATGGCAAGTGCTTCTATCTGCTAAGCTGTCTGGCAGGCCCCCCAACAGCACAGTCTTAGAAAGCTACAAAGCTCAGATAGCCATTTCAAATGGTTCACATTTCCCTGATTGTGAGAAATACCCTCCTTACCTTCTCTCTGTCTCTCTCTGTCTCTCTCTCTCTCTCTCTCTCAAGATTTGGTCCTAAGTAGCTCAAGTTGTTATACTTGTTATGACCGGGAGTATGGGAGGGTAACCTTGAATTTCTCCTTTTTCCTGCCTCTACCTTCTCAGTGTTGAGATTACAGACGCCCAGTTTATGTTGGGGATTGAAACCAGGACTTCGTGTATTAGGCAAGAGCTTAGCAACCGACCTTCTGTGTCTGAAAACTACAACAGGCCTTTATATACATTACACACATACCTCCCTCCCTCCACACGTACACAGCACGAACACACGGACACATAGTAATGTAAACCGTAAAGGTTTCTGGGCCAAACCCCCACTCTCCTGTATTTGCATCATTCCAAATGTAAGCTCACAGTGCAGACACTGTGCGTGTGGCTCTCCAGTACTGAGGCCGCACTGCAGCTCACTAACCACAGAACAGCTCAACAGCAGCAGCAAGGTCTTAGGTATGTGATGAATGTTAGTCTGGTTCTCACTTAGTCCTCAGCAGTCTTGAACTCATAGCAATTCTCCTGCTGCAGATTCTCAGGCATTGTGATTATATGAAGATACCACCATGCTCAGCTCTAAAAATAACCACTGAAAGAAAAACGTTCAAATGGGGCAAGAGAGACGGCTCAGAGGGTGGGGTGCTTGCTACATAAGCATGAAGGTGGAGTTCAAAGCCCCGCACTCACATAAAAGCTGGCCGGGCTGGTGCAGGTCTGTGCAGTCTCAGCACTGGGGAAGACAAAACAGAAGGATCCTGCGCTCCCACCAGCCGGGCTGTGTCACTGAACTCCAAGCTCCCTGAGAGACTTGCCTAAAAACTGAGGAGGAAAGCTATTAGACCCTGCTACTGAGGCTGTAGTCTCCATGTTGACAGCTTTCCTGAGCTTGGCACAAAATGAAGGACTCTCTTTTCTTAGTGGAGCTTTCTCTTCTCTGCCTGATCTGGGGAGTCCGACCCCCACATCTTCTACTCAAGGAATGTCACATAGTCCTTGGCAAAATTACAGGTTCACCTTCCTCTCTCCAGGTAAAACCCTGCTTAGCAAGCACCAGGGATATTTGGACAGTTTCTCCATGCAAACGAGGCATTCTAGGTAGATGAAGCTCCAGCCAATGACTTATATGTACCCTGAAAACCCCTCCTACTCTCCAAGGTTCACAGAGCCCTTGTGCATCCCAAATAGTGTATTTGCACAAGCTGTTTCACTGAAGACTGTCCAGGAGACGCCTCCTGCCCCACACCTCACTACTAGACCCGGATCCTTCAGACCCCACCCACTCCGGACTCCACTCCCACCCAGTGTGTAGCTGTGCCCAAATACCACAGGGGAAGAAGCAGAACTAGGAGTCCGGCTCCACTGCATCCTTCCCAGCCTGGTGTGCAGCACGTCTGAACACCCTGAGGTTCCAGGAAATGGAACTCCTGGGAACCACAGAGAAGAGCAGAGGAAGATAACTGTAATGTAATGGACCCCATCCTTCACACACATGTGCACATAAACAGAAATGCACACACTACACTCATAACCCATGTACACATAAAACACAGAGAGAGAGAGAGAGAGAGAGAGAGAGCACGAGCGAGCGCGCGCCTGGATCTGCAAAGCTGCTAGAAGGCTACCCTCAGCGTTTATACAGATAACTTTGATCTCTCCAATTCCATCAAAAAGCACCAGGTGGCTGAAGGAAACAGCCATCAATTCACACGTTATGTCCTCTTTCCCTGTGCGTATTGTAAGTTACAATCTGTGATGCTGTGTCAATGTAAATATTTAACCTAGGTAGAAGATCCTGCATTCAACCCAAAGCACAAGATGTGATCACACACTCTCGGAGAACCGGAAGCCAAGGAAGCACAGGAGCTTGAGCCCTAGAGGAGGGGAGCCGGCTCTGCTGTGTGTACCAAGTTGGGCTTGTTTTCATTTGTGTGTGTGTGTAGGTATACGGTCTGTATGTATGTGAACATACATGGGGGTTCATATGCATGCATGGGGGTGCACATGGAGGCCAGAAAAAGGCATCAGATGCCCCTGGTGCTTGAGTCACAGGAGGCTGTGAGTGCCATGTGGATGCTGGGAACTGAACTCAGATCTCTAGAAAAGCAGCAAGTGCTCTTTTTTTTTTTTTTTTTTAAATAAGATTTATTTATTATGTATACAACATTCTGCCTTCATGTATGCTGTAGGCCAGAAGAGGGCACCAGATCTCATTATAGATGGCTGTCAGCCACCATGTGGTTGCTGGGAATTGAACTCAGGACCTCTGGAAGAGCAGTCAGTGCTCTTAACCTCTGAGCCATCTCTCCAGCCAGCAGCAAGTGCTCTTAAATGATGAACTTTCTCCCCAGAGTATGCTGGTTGCTCTCCCAGAGAACTCAGGTTCAATTCCCAGCACTCACCTACAGTTCACATCTGTCTTTAACTCCAGTTTTAGGGGATCTGACACCCTAACACATGCATGCATGCAGGCAGAACACCAATGTACATACAATAAAAAATAATAAAGAAATTATTTAAAAAATTAATGTAAGGGCTGGTAAGATGGCTCTGTGGATAAGGTATTTGCTGCCTGACAATCTACACTTGATCCCTAGAACTCACATGGTAGGAAAGAAGTGACTCTTGCATTGTCCTCTGATTTACACACAATGACAGTCATAAATTACATAAATAATTTCTTAAAAGATTAAATTAAAACATTTCCTGGGGAGCTGAGGAGATGGCTCCAGAAATAAGCACTTGCCATGCAAGCCTAAGGACCTAAATTCAAATCCCCAGATTCCATGGAAGTTACAGCAGCAGCAGCACACACGTCTGTAATTCCAATATTACCCTGGAAAGACAGCAGCCAGGACAGAACACCTGGATGAGAGCAGGCCAGTGAGGCTGACACATGGCAGTGAACAAGAGATGCTAACTAAAACAAGCTGAAAGACACTGACTGACAACTCAGGCTGCCTCCTGACCTCCAGACGTGTGGTGCAGCCGGCATGCACCTGCAGTCCCAGACAAGAGCATGTACACACATGCACAAGCAAGAAAAGGAAGAGAAGAGAACTGTTCCTAGGACTGGGGGTGTGGCACAGTGGGTAGAACCCAGCCCAGCTAGCAGGCACAAGACCTAGTTTCATCCTGTGTGGTTAACACTAGGTCCAAAGGAAACTCCAATTCCCCAAACTCCAAAAAGTAGTCCAGTAAGTTCACCCTGGACTAAGGAGCATTTCCGCTGGTTAGCCAGAAGTCTAAGGAACTTGTGAAAGTGGTTCCCATCTACCGAAAAGAGCAATTTCCCTTACCACTGGCAGAAGGGACATATGGCTACCTGTGGTGCCTGTTAGCACAGCAAAGCTCCTGCTGGCCTCCAGGCTCCTCAGTGTGACAAGCCCTGTCACACATTTCCCAGAACTCTCCAGCTCACTGGCTTCCCTGCCCTGAGCTATCAATCCACCCCCCTTATCCCCTGCTATTCTCCCCTCTCTCTTCTCTAGCCCCTGCTCTGCTGGCCATGCTCACAGACAGCCCTGACCATGTTCTCACTCCTCTCTCCTTCCATTCTGGACTTTTCCAGGTGCCTCTGGCTATTCTCTCTCTCATATCTACAATTAAAATTTCTTAATCACATCATGGAGCAGTCATGTCAGTTTATATAAGGAGTTTGGATGGGTAAACAGAAGGATTGTTATTGGCTAAACAAGCCTTTAGCTGGGTTACTGTTTACCAGAAAAGCGATCTCCCTAATCCGGGTTCCAGTCTGTCAGGAACCACCCTAGTCCCCCAGAAACCCCCTTAAGGCCTTCCCTCGAAGGTCAACTGTCTCAGGCAAGGGTACCTAGCCCTCTTTGCCCCCCTGGGGTTCTATTAGACTGGGATCCCCCTCTTTCTGTTTGTGACCCTTACCCCTTGGTCTCTCCCACCTCCTCAATCTGCTTCTGAAGAACATCTTCCTGTTGGCTCTGTCTGTCTGCTCCTGTCTCTAACCTTTGTTACAAAGGCTTGACTCTGGAGCTTGAATTTGCCCCTCCCTCTCCAGACCCAAGCACACTTGTTTAAGTATTCTCTGTCCTGGGTCAGGCTGGCACCTGACTCTAACAGGGAGAAGGAAAACAAGGCAAGGCTGCCCAGGAAAAGAAACCATGTGAGCTGGGCAGTGGTGGTGCACACCTTTAATCCCAGCACTCGGGAGGCAGAGGCAGGCGGATTTCTGAGTTCGAGGCCAGCCTGATCTACAGAGTGAGTTCCAGGACAGCCAGGGCTACACAGAGAAACCCTGTCTCGAAAAAACAAAAAACAAACAAACAACAAAAAAAGACACCATGTGATTAAAAACAGCCAAAAAGTAAACTATTCCCGTTAAGGATTACTGCTGCCTGTCTCATAATAATCTTCTTGGTTTTGTTTCCTGTCTCAAAAATGACACAGTATAGTCACAATGTTTAGCTCTCTGAATACCCCCAAATGTCTCTAAAACATTTTGCTATATATAAACTTTCTGCATCTCATCAGGATTTATAAATTCATTAGCCCTTGTGTTTAAAAGATCTGTAGAATCTTTTAAAATTAGCTTAAAACTTATAACAGAAATGGTTGATAGTAGTAAAAACCTCTCTATATAAGTAATCTTAATTTGCTACAGCATGCTTGTATGGAGCCTGCTTCAAGTCTAGTTCAGGAAAGCAGACTTTTTAATAAATAAATAGATAAATAGATAAATAAATAAATAAATGACTGCAGGCCTGATGGGGTCGCCATGGAGTAAACCGTAACCATGTGGCTGGCAGCCATCTTCACTATGGTTAAAGAGAAGTCAGACATGTGACCTCATTGCCATCTTGGTTAAGGTGACCACGGGTATAAACCAGCTAAGACAGCACCAATTAAACAACTAGTCCTTCTGAGCCCTCTGTTACCACTGTCTCTCCTTTTGCAGACTAAGGGGGCAACTCGAGGCCTCCAAGACAGCTAGTTTTATTTAATTTTTTTCTATATCAATGAGGCCAGCAGCAGCCTTCAGGATATTTTGGATTAGGGTAGATTTTTGTATGATTTCTGCCATAAGAGTAAAATACCAGATAAGGAACCGTGAACAAGGTCCATGGGGAAGAGGACTGAAAACAACCTACACTGATGACTAGTTTTTAAATTCCTAAAGTTGTAACGGTCATTCACGAGCTGGTCTTATGTCAACTGACACACAAACTAGAGTTATCTAAAAGGAGGGAATCTCAGTTGAGAAGATGCCTCCATAATATCTGGCTGTAAGGTGTTTTCTTCACTGGTGATTCATGGGAGAGAGCCCAGCCCATTGTGGGTGGAGCCATCTCTGGGCTGGTGAGTCTGGGTTCTATAGGAAAGCAGGCTGCGTAGGCCAGGTGAATCAACCTAGTAAGCAGCACCCTCCGTGGCCTCTGCATCAGCTCCTGCCTCCAGAACTCTGCCCTGCTTGAGTTCCTGCCCTGACTTCTTTTGATGATGATCAGCAATATGGAAATGTTGCCAAATAACTAAATCCTTTCCTACCCAGCTTACTTTTTGGTCATGGTGTTTCTTTGTAGCAACAGAAACCCTACATCATCAGGTTAACAGAAACTGACTTATGCATAACCACTTATGGCTTTGCTGTGTTCAACACCAGGCTTCTAAAAAACTTTAAATAAAGAACATACGTGAGGGCTGGACAGATGGCTCAGTGGTTAAGAGCACTGACTGCTCTTCCAGAGGTCATGAGTTCAATTCCCAGCAACCACATGGTGGCTCAGAACCATCTGTAATGGGATCCGATGCCCTCTTCTGGTGTGTCTGAAGACAGGGCACTCATATATATATAAAATAAATAAATAAATCTTAAAAAAACAAAACAAACATGTTTGTTAAATAAAGTTTATGAATTCCTAAGGTTTATCCAAACAGAAACTGACTTGAAGGTCTATGTCTACAGTGTTTGTCTTCGCTAACTTTGTTAAACTTTAGCTATTTGGATAAACTGAGTCATACAAGAAACTGTGGTATTCTATGAAGACACATGATGAAAGGACCGGTAAAATGAGGCTCCCGGTCTCGCTGCCGACTGCATTTATCCTGATCTCTCTGCGGACTGCATTTATCCTGGTCTCTCTGTGGACTGTATTTATCCTGGTTTCCCTGTGGACTGTATTTATAGTTTAAAGTTTTATCTTGATGCTAAAGGATCTTCATTTGAATTCTCAATTCAAAATTTTTAGGTTCAAGTTTAACAGGAGCCGGGCAATGGTGGTGCACGCCTTTAATCCCAGCACTTGGGAGGCAGAGGCAGGCGAATTTCTGAGTTCGAGGCCAGCCTGGTCTACAGAGTGAGTTCCAGGACAGCCAGGGCTACACAGAGAAACCCTGTCTCAAAAAACCCAAAAAAAAAACAACAACAACAACAACAACAACAACAAAATAAAAACCAAAACAAAACAAAAAAAGTTTAACAGGAATAAAACTGTAAAATCCTAAACTCATAAAAGCTACTAATTTGTTGCAAACTGTTAAAGATAACGAAGACATACAAGTTAATGATCAGATTATAAATGATCAAATTCTGTAATGTCCTCAGAACTATGCTATAGTCATGCTAAGTATTAGATGTAATTCGTTTATAGGGACAAGCTTTATTTGTAATAAAGCTGTGTGTACTGTCCGGGTTAAGCCTGAAGTAGTAACTAAAAACAAGGAAAGTTTGTTTAAAATCTTAATAGATTAGATGATGGCCTTTAAGCCCCTCAGACAGATCTGCTGACTAGAGCATTTAATGTGTCTAATGAAAAAGGCTTCCCCTGAAAGACAGAAATACCAGCTTCTGGCAGTCCTGAGGTGATCTCCAAAGAAGAGTTCACTTAGATGTGCTTTGAGTATGGTGTCACTGATCAACGGGCAAAGAACTGCCCCATGCTTCACATGTCATCAAGGCCCTGCCCAAACTGTGGCCATGCTGGGTAGACTACTCTACCCTGCATCATCAAAGTAGGCCAGTCCCCCAAGTTCCTCCTCCACAGGAAAATCTCTCAGATTTTTCTGGGTTTGGTAGCAAAAGATTTATGGTGTCTTGGGTGGCAGCGGAAGACTGACTTCTGCTCCCAAGATAGCCATGGAGACCACCCTGGAGGATTCCAGGCTGCCCAGGTAGCAGGTTAGTGATTGTCATTTTAACTGATACACAGACCATTTGGTCTATACTTCCTACTCAGATATATCCTTCTCGGAGCTCTGATGATATTGGTGGCAAACCCTAGCTTTATACACCATACCAGCAGCAACTAGCCTCTAGCTCCTTCCTCAAGGCTACACTGCTTGTCAGCCCATTGATAACTAAGTCTGCTTTCACCTTTAAAACAGTCTGGCTCTAGAGTAACTTTGGAAGCAAAAGATGGACATGTGGCTTGCTGATGATATGAATTTAAAAACGTTTAAAAGATTAAATTACCTGGGTCTCTTAAATAACAAGGCTTTGAGACTGAGAGACAATTACCCGCCAGCCTGAATTAGCTTCATGTGTAAAACAGGAAACTGCTTTCCAGCGACTGCTCTCAGTTACCTAGCAACTATGTGTCATAGTAAATGACTGGAGGCTTCCACAGAAGTTTATGTAAGTTGTTACGATCTAAGAAAGTAACTTAAGGTGCATGAATGCAAGCTGTGAAGGTCTGAGAAAATGATGTAAGGTATGTAAAAAATGAGACTTAAAGATGATCTGCATGCTATTAAAGCTTCCAAGTTCACTCAGTGATCCTGATGAACCGTTAATCCAGTATTGGTTATTAAAGCACTGGCTACTAGAGCTTTAAAAAAAAAAAAATGTTACCATGGTCACAGCCTCAAAAGTTTTCATTTCCTTTGTTGTTTTCTTCTTTTTTTTTTTTTTTTTTTTTTTTTTGGTTTTTCGAGACAGGGTTTCTCTGTGTAGCCCTGGCTGTCCTGGAACTCACTCTGTAGACCAGGCTGGCCTCGAACTCAGAAATCCGCCTGCCTCTGCCTCCCAAGTGCTGGGATTAAGGCATGTGCCACCACTGCCTGGCCTTTTGTTGTTTTCTAAACAGACTCAAAATGCTTCTCATTGTGGTGAAAACACCTCTGTCCAATCTACGTCCACCCAGCCCGCTGGGCAGAGGAGAGTGTGCATGCTTTTACCCAGAACCACCTTGGGTTCTTCCCCTTTGTTCTCTTTCCAGACAGGAAGTGTGACTTGATGAGCACTCATGCTTCTATCACGTGAAAACTTCTCAGGCTTTGTTTTGCTATAGCTCAGAGGTGTGATGAGCCCGCTCCACCTGTTCAGACACTTGTTAACTGCTTTTCCTACAGTGAGGATTTCAGAAGGTGACCATGCTAACTCTTCCCTAGTCTGTATCTGTCCTGCAGATCGCCTCTCAGCTGAAAGGCATCATCCTGGAGTCAACTTTGGGCAGCCAACTGCTCCAAAGCTGCCTCCACATTGCTAGTCCCAAGCGGTCCTGCTTCAGAATCTGAGGCCTGGACCTGCTCAAAGCAGATGCAAGCCACTCCCCAGTGTCAATCAGCCCAGCCAATAGGATCACTCTCTGTGTCTTCAGGCTCTATCAGGGAACCAGATGCTTCTGATGGGACTTCCCCCATGTCCTGCCATTGCCTGTCCCCTCCACTCCAGTCTCTCTGAGCCACAAAGAGGAACCCTGGCCCCTGCATTGAAGACTCAGATCTTTCTTCCCCCTTATCATCAACAAAGGCTGTAATGTCAGGTCTCAGTCCATATTCAGAAATGCGCTCAAGCTTGACGATAGACAGACTTCTGGTGGTTAGGTAAGAGCCAGCTTTCCTCAGGAACTTCTCTAAAGGAGTTGTTTCCCTTGCCTCCGGCAGAAGGGGGACACAGCGCTAACGCACACCTACGGTTTTATATCATAGTCCAGGCTAGCCTCCTGGCCCTTCCTTCCCTACAGGTACTCAACCTCTGCTCCCTTGCCGCCCTGGCAGGCAGCCCTGGCCATGTTCAGTCCACATCTCCCTCTCTGCTCAGGACTCTTCAGGTGTCCCAATGCAGCAGCCATCTCAGCAGTTCCCAGTAAAGCCTCACACAGTGAGAAACAAGGTCTAAGACTCCATGGTAAGCCAAACTCAGGTTACACACACTCAAGAAAAACTACATTCTCATGTTTTTATTGGCTTGTTTAGTTGCTCTGTATAATTTTTAAATGGGGACAGGCGAGTAGAGGTCAGAAGATGGGGTCTCTCCTCCTTCTACGTGGTTCCCGGGGACTGAACTGAGTATAAGGTTTGGCAGCAAGTGCTTTGCCTGCTGAGCCATTTTACAAGCCTCTTGCTTAGGTTTTTGAGATAAGAGTTTCACTTCGTAGCCAAGGCTGGCTGCCTGCCCTGGCCTCTCCAATGATGGCATTATAAGCATGGAACTCTCCTGTCCACTATAAAAAAGAGTTTTTCATTTACTCCTGGGAAGAAAAATAAAAGTAGAAAGACAACAGCCACATTTGTTTGGAGGTGTGGAACTCACTAAACAGAACCTTTGTGCCAGACAGGGTTAATTGTCCTGACTCACTGTTTCCTGTGGAATCAGAGCTCAGCAAGGGTTAAATGAAAGGTTAAGTAAGGTAAAAGCCTTCATCCTGAGCAAAGGGCCATGCTGAGCTGCTGTCAAGCTCAGACGACACCAGGTTACAATTGCAATGTCTTTACTCACAGAAGTGAAAGCAAGGCTGTGTGTGCCGCACGGGCGTACCTATCACATCCTCTAGCACACGGCAGCTAGCACTGGGCTAACACCCTCAAAGGAAACCTCATGCACTAAAGAGATGTAAACCTGATAACAGACCTAGCATTCTAGGGCTGTAACAAAAGATAGGCTGTGGTGGCATCTGCCCACCCACCACTGAGCCAACACTGGGAAATAGAGAGAGGTTGGCGGACTGTTGGGAGTTTGAGGCCAACCTGGACTACAAAGTGAGACTGTCTCAGAAACATAAAAGATCAGTCAATTAACCAGTCATTACTACAGTGTTCAATTATTTGACCATTTACTCTAGCCTGAATATAAATGTGACAAAACATTTTTATTGTCTTCAAACCTAGTACTAACAGACATCAGAGAAATACTCAAACAGGCCATGGTGGTATACTCCTGTATCTTAGCAATGGGAAAACAGAGGCAGGAGAATCAAAATTCAGGTATCCTCAGCTACCAAGACTGAGGCCAGCCTGGGCTACAAAAGACATTGTCTCAAGAAAGGAAAGACTCAAAACCCAGCTCTGCCTTCTGCTCTCCTAGAAAGGTCCAATCCAAAGATGACACCAGTATTACCAAAGAAACACAGATAGTAAATAAGGCCAGGGGTGGCCGTGCCTGCTCACAATCCCAACACTTGGGATGCTAACTGCTACTTAACAAGTTCAGCGCCAGCCTGCGCACCCTAAGACCCTGTCTCAACTGCAGACCAGGAAATGTGGTAGCTTTTACTGCCCAGTGAAGCACAGACCTCAGACACACGCCCTAAGCTGTTTTATCCTTAGATAACCTAAGGTGATTATGTGGCTTCAGCTGCGGTTTTAAAAACTGGGTGTGTGGTAAGTGCTCGTGGAGGCCTGAAGACATCGTGGGCATTATTCCCAGAAATGCTTCCCACCTTCTTTGAGAGAGGCCTCTAGTTGGCCTGGAGCTCGCTGACTGTTTCAGGTAGGCTGACTAGTCAGCGGATCCACAGGATCTTCCTGCCACAGCCATCCCAGCAATGGGTTACAAGTACAAGACACTACACCTTCCAGATCAAAAGCTTTCTTGGTCAGGCAGTAGTAGCACACAGCTTTGATCCCAGGAAATAGGAGGAAGAGGCAGGTGGATCTCTGTGAGTTTGAGGCCATCCTGGTCTACAAAGTGAGTTCCATGCCTGTCAGGGCTGGACTTAAGAGAGATGCTGTCTTTAAAAAAAAAAAAAGTTCCTTCTTTCAAAAGCTAAGACATTGGTTTTTGGAACTGCTAGGCCTGACTTCAGGAAGCAAAAGAAGTCTCGACAGGTAATAGACAACTCTGGGCTTATTCACCTAGGACGAGAAGGCTGAAGAAAATGGTCATGCCACTTGACTGCTCCTCCTGCTGGGCCTGCTCTCCTGTCTGCACGGGAAGGATAGGCTTGGCAGGTGTCGGCAGCACCAGCTTCGTGGTGACACCCACGGTAGTGTGAAGGGTGAAGTTGAAGCTCTCATGGGTTGTGTTGGAGAACCTGCTGGAGATATACAAGTGGCACTCAAATAAAGAAAAGGGTCAAGGAATCAAAACATACACCTCGACTGAATGAGAATTCGGCGAAGCCCTGATGGCACAAACAGCAGACAGGCCTTGAAGAGGGAGGATTCCTGCCTACACAACATATCAGTGACTTCTACTGTCCTTGACTATGGCCATCCATCCAGAAGTCAGGAAGAAAGGGGTCAGGACTATGGAGAAGGTTACAAAAGGCTGGGCCAGGGATGCAGCTCAGTTGGTAGTGCCCGCAGGAAGCCCTGGACTTGATCTTCAGTACTGTATAAACCAGTTGTATGGCCCAGACCTATAATCCCAGCACCCAGGAGGAAGAGAGAGATCAAGGGCCGGGCAGTGGTGGCGCACACCTTTAATCCCAGCACTTGGGAGGCAGAGGCAGGCGGATTTCTGAGTTCGAGGCCAGCCTGGTCTACAGAGTGAGTTCCAGGACAGCCAGGGCTACACAGAGAAACCCTGAACCCTGTCTCAAAAAAACAAAAAAAAAAAAAAAAAAAAAAAAAAAAAGAGAGAGAGAGAAGGATCAAGAGTTTGAGGGCATTTACAGCTACAACCCCAGCTTGGGCCACATGTTAGCATAGGCTAACAAAATATAAATGTATAGCCTGAGCTTACAGAAGAGATGGCTAGGCAAAAGGAGCACAAGTGCAAAGCCTGCAGGGGCTAGTAAGTTCAGTGTCAGCCTAGGTCTCACTAAGTTAGTGAGACCCTGTCTCAAGTATAAAGTATAAGAGGTGGGCACAGCAGCACATGCCTTAATCCCCACAAGTTAGCAGCCACAGGGAAGCCTTGTCTGTCTCATATAAATGAACGAACAGAGCAACTGCCCAGCATGCACCAGACTCTAGAGGTAATTGCCAATAATCCCCTTTCTTCCCACCAAAAACAACAGAAAAAAAAGAAAGGCAGGATGGTGGTGGTGGTGCATGTCTTTAACCCCAGTACTCAGAAAACGGAGGCAGGCAAATCTCTTTGAATTGGAGCCCAGCAGAGCAAGTTCCAGGATAGCCAGGTCTACACAGAGAAACCCTGTCTGACTGAGGTTGAGGGGAGGAGGATCCTGTCTGTCCTTTGAACTTAATAAGGGTGGCAGGGTATGGTAATCATGCCTGTAATCCCTGCACTTGGGAGACAGATGCAAGAAAGCTAAGAGTTCAAGACCAGGTCACCCTGGCCTACATCATGATTGATACACAGTGAGTTCAAGACCAGTTTTGTGGGCTATGAGAACCTGTCTCAAAAACAACAAAAGAAAAACAAATGCCGGGCAGTGGTGGTGCACGCCTTTAATCCCAGCACTTGGGAGGCAGAGGCAGGCGGATTTCTGAGTTCGAGGCCAGCCTGGTCTACAGAGTGAGTTCCAGGACAGCCAAGACTACACAGAGAAACCCTGTCTCAAAAAACCAAAAAAAAAAAAAAAAAAAAAAAAAAGAAAGAAAGAAAAACAAATTTCTAGGATCGAGCTGGAGTCTACCCACACCCCAGGTTCAAGACTATTTACTTTCCCAGTTTACACTTTCCTTGAATTTTGGAGCCAGTGTGTGTGCTTGACTAAACTAGGGATTGAACTCAGGACCTCAGGCATGGTGGGCAAAGGAGCTACCAGTCAGATTCCAACCCTACTGGCATTATGTCCATAACTGAAGAGGTCAGCTGAGTCTGCCCAGTTGTTCTCCCCAGAATGCCCAAACCTACCCTACCAAACCCTTCTTTGGATCTCAAAAGCTCAGGTTGCCTGCTCTGAACACCCCACTCTACCCCAGGCTGCAGTACATGCTCTCAAGGTTAGGTTTGTAGACTAGCGTAGTAGTGACGAAAGTTGTGACTGCTGAGCACTGCCTCATCCCAGGATCCCATAATATGACCAAACTTCAAACCCACACCTCAAACCATTTGGCTCTATATTATCTCTTTTGTCTTGTACTGCTGAGACCTACATTAGTGTCTGTGACAGCACAGGTACACAAGAGAGTTAATGACTTGGTTCCTGAGTGGCCAAGAGCTACCTGAAATGCTCAAGGTAAGAGGTCAGTATCAATTAAGGGGTTGTCTATTTTCAGGGGCTCATTTCAAAGAGAGAATTTTTAACACACCCCAACAGACAGTGTCCTGCCAAGTAAGAAGATGGACTAACAGTAGCACATACCCAAAAAGAGCTGGAGTGGACCTCAGTTGCTCGGGACACTTGTCAATCACTCGCTACTCTGTCACTCTGAAGTCTTCATTCTCTCCCCTCTCTTTCCTGGCAGTACTAGGGACTGAACTGGGGACCCACTGTGCTACAGCGCCAGCATCAGCCCCTTCTTGGCTGAACCTTTGTAACACGTCACCTTCCCCACATCTCCAGTAAAGTTTCAAGTTTCGGGCCACAGCCCGAAACTTTTTTTCTAGGGTATGCTCCTTGTCCCTCATACTACTCATTTTCCTTCCAAGTATTGGCAGGGTCTGCAAACACCCTGTCTACACAGTCTCTCACTAGAGCATCATGGCGGCTCCCTGCGTGCGGCTCCTGACGCCCAAGGCCGAGGGAAACGGTCAACTAGCAGTAAATGAGTGAAAGAAACCTGCTAGGGACAGACAAGAACATTGAAGGTGGCTGATGGTTACGGGGGAATGCCAGTGGCTGCTCGTGGCAATGGAAGAACTTCCTGGAGGAAAAGGAGGAGAGCCTGGGAACCCTCAGATAACCGGAAACTAGGAGAAGGAATGACGTTCGCGGCTTCCGTCAGGCTACGCTACAGGCCTGCGCGTGGTGATCTATATCTGACCTCCGGGAGGCCGCAGGGCCCGAGTCCTCATCCCGCCCCCCCGCCAACCCCGGCTAGGTGGGCCCGCGCCACTCCACTCGGGCGCCCAAGGCCCGCTATCGCCCGCCGGCCCGGCCCTGCCGCCTCCGCTACCCGAAGCAGGGCACTCACTCCTCCTCCGCCATCTTCTCCCCAGTCCTGCGAGCTTCCGAGACTACAGAGTTCGGAGCCGCAGGGCTAGCAGGGCCTGCGGCTGCTTCCGGTTTCCGCTGCGGGCAGGGGCGGGGCTTGGCCTCCCGGAGCGACCCTCTGCCCTGTCCTCTCGGTGGCCGGAGAGTGGGATGACTTCAGGGACTTTCTATAGGCATTTTCCGGCCAGGCCTTGTGACGATCTGGCCTCGGGACAGTCCGACTTTTTCCGGTCCCCGGGCGGGAAGGATTTGGAGGAAACTTTTGAGATCCTGGTGACTCAGCTGTGAGCAAAGTGACCATGTGACGTCCGCCCCGCAGGGCTAAGAATGGGGGAAGGTCTCTCAGGGCGTCCGGGCAGGCTCTGCAAAGGGAGTCTAGAGGCGCATCCCGAGTCGGCCTCAGTTTCCCCAGCTGTGGGAGGAGTAGGCAGAGGGCCTTTGAAACGCTAGGCAGTGTACTCCTAGTATAAAAGTTGAGAGCTCGGAATACAGAGGTTGGGCATTCACCATTGATTTATTGGTTGGTGTGGTATATGTGAGATCCATGACAACTTAAAGGGTTTCATTCTCGCTATTCACCGTGTCGGTCCTAGGCATTGAACTCTGGTAATAAGGGTTGGCGGCACCGCCTTTACTCATTGAGCTATCTCGGCACTCCAACAAATTTTAACTTGGGGGTGGGGTACTCTAGGAGGTCCGAGGTTATCAGGTGTCTTCCTTACTCACGCTCCACCTTAATTTATGAGACACGGAACCTAAAACTGGGGACATGACATACTGGATAGCCAACAACTTCCAGGGATCCTTTCTCAGTCTCCCTGTCCCTACGGTCACAGCTGCCAGCAGCCATCCCTGGCTTTTTTTGTGGATGTTGGGAATACTAACTGAGGTCCTCATGGTTGCACAGCAAGCGCATTGCCCACTGGGCTTTCAACACCGAGGGTAACTTGAACAGTCTTTTTTAAAAAACAACAACAACAACAAAAACCACTTTTTTAAATTTAATATTTTCTTTATTTACATTTCAAATGTTACCCCCTTTTCAGGTCTCCCTTCCGGAAACCCCCTATCCCCGTGCCTCCTCCCCCTTCCTCTATGAGGGTGCTCTCCCACCCACCTAACTTCTCCTGCCTTCCCACCCTGGCATTCCCCTACACTGGGGCGTCGAACCCCCACAGGACCTGCTTAAAACTGACCTGGAACTGCTGAGGTCTTTATGGGACTTTCTGGGTGTTCTCTTCCAGAGTCCCTTCCACCCTCGGTAGTTCTTTTCCCCCTTAATAAAGTTTAATAGATCGTAATAAATCATTTCTCTGTCCCTTTCCCAGAGAATGATCCTTCTCTCTCAGCATCTTGAGCAGTTGGAACTGGAGGGTGAGAGATGTCCCCATCATTCAGGCATCTGTCTACCTAGGGCAACACACATGGTGGGCAGGTGGTCTTCTGCTGAGCTAACACATCCAAGTTCTCTGTAGAGACCTACTGTATGCTGAGATGTACTTTGTGGAGTTGAGGGTATACAGAGAAACAAGGAAAACCAGATATTAAGGCAAGATAAAATTAAATGAACAAGGGAAGCCTCACACTAGCTAAGGACAAGAATTCCAGCACAATTAGTGTTTGCCAAGAAGGCTGCCCATATGCAGAAATTTTCATATATGAATGTTAAAAATAAGACTGCCAGTCGGGCAGTGGTGGCGCACGCCTTTAATCCCAGCACTTGGGAGTCAGAGGCAGGTGGATTTCTGAGTTCGAGGCCAGCCTGGTCTACAGAGTGAGTTCCAGGACAGCCAGGGCTACACAGAGAAACCCTGTCTCGAAAAACAAAAACAAACAAACAAAAAAAACACAAAAAATATCCTTCCATGGCCTCTGCTTCAGCTCCTGCCTCCAGATTCCTTTGAGTTCCTGTCCTGACTTCCTTTGATCAGGAACAGTGCCATGAAAGTGTACAGCCAAATAAATCATTTCCTCCCCAACTTGTTTTGGCCGTGGTGTTTCCTTGAAGCAGTAGAAATCCCAAGACACACATCCCAAATAAATGGAATTTTTAAAAACAAAGAACTTGAGAAGACCTTGAACCAGTGAGTGGTGGCATGTACCTTTAATACCAGTACTCTGGAGGCAGAGACAGATCGAGTTTGAGGCCAGCCTGGTTTACATAATGAGTCCCAGAATCAGCCAGGATTACATGAGAGACCCTGTCTCAAAGGGTGGTTAATAATAAACAAATAGGGCTAGAGAGATCAGAGGACCTGGGTTGGAATGCCATCACCACTAGGTGGCGTCAATGAGCTGTAACTCCAGTTCCAGGGGATTTGGCACCCCCTTCTGGCCTCTGCAGGCACTGCATGTACATACTACACAGGCATACGTACAGGCAAAACACATACACATCAATAGAAAAAATTTAAAAATAAATAAACTGGGGCCTGCATGTGCTCAGAGGACACTTCTGGAGCCATTTCTCTCCTACCTTTATGGGGGCTCTAGGTCTTGAACTCAAGTCTTCAGGCTTGGCTTGTGAAGTAGATGGCTTTACTTGCTGCGGAGCCCATCTCTGCAGCCCCCAGCAGTAACACATTCTTAAGGCCTGAGCACAGATCACTGTGTGCATGACCTCACTCCCTACTCACACATTTTCTGGGATTCTCCCAAAAGAGATCAGACTTCTGTTAGAGAAAACACCTGAATTTCACATGCAACCCCCGAGAAAGAGTTTTAACCACTCAGCTACAATCCCATCCTTGGCATATCAGGACCCAACCCCCCTATATCGACATCCACCCAAGAAATTCCTTAGCCAGCCTGTGAGCCCTGTCTTCAGAGGGCATCAGCAGCAGGTAGCTGGGTTTTGTAAAAGCAGCCCAGCTCTCTTAAGCTCACGGACACACTTCCAGGGGTGTTTTACCCTTTCCTGGTCTCTCTCTCTCTCTCTCTCTCTCTCTCTCTCTCTCTCTCTCTCTCTCTCTTTAAATTTTTGAGACAGGGTTTCACTGTGTAGCCCTGACTGTCCTGGAACTTACTCTGTAGACCAGGCTGGCCTCGAACTCAGAAATCCACCTGCCTCTGCCTCCCAAGTGCTAGGATTAAAGGCGTGCGCCACCACTGCCCGGCATCCTGGTCCTCTCTTAAAGGAAAGCTCTAAGGGTCCAGTGAGAGGGCTCAGGAGGTGAAGGGATGATGCTAAGCCCTTCAGATGAGAACAAACTCCTGAATGCCCTCTGACCTACACATGTACGTACGCACACACCGAAGTGTCAAAAACAAAACACAGGAAAACAGCCTCTTCATATTCATCTTGAAATTTTTTTATGTGGCCAGGCCAAAAGTCTTGGGGCTAGGCTGGTGATGTCTGTGGCTTAAATAGGCCTGCCACCAAGGCTGAAGGCCTGAGCTTCATCCTTGGGACCCACACGGTGGGGAAAAAAACTAACTTTGTTCTTCAGTTACCATATATGTGCCTTGTGGTGGCATGTATGCTGCCCACACTCAGTAAATAAATGTCCTGCTCCTTTTGAGTCTTGGGGCTGAGCATATAGCTCAGTTGGCAGAATGCTTGCTCAAGTACATGAAGCTCTGGGTTCAAGCTCTAGCCCTGGGGAGACTGAGCCAGAAGGACCAGAGGATCAAAGGTCATCATCCTCTGCTGTTTAGTGAGATTGAGGCCAGCCTGGGCTACATGAGACCTTGTCTCAAAAGCAAAAGAGAAAAAGAAGAATTCTTCCTGGAATCTACTTGAGAAGAAGTCTCTGGAAAGGACTCAGGCTGCAGGCTGCAGGTGGCAGGATAGAGCTGTGTCACTAGCCACGCCCCATGGCCATCAATAGTATGAGAGCCCATACCTGCCTGTAATCCCAACATTCTTTAAATTTTTTAATTTTTTTTTTTTTGGTTTTTCGAGACAGGTTTCTCTGTGTAGCCCTGGCTGTCCTGGAACACACTCTGTAGACCAGGCTGGCCTTGAACTCAGAAATCCACCTGTCTCTGCCTCCAAAATGCTGGGATTAAAGGTGTGCACCACCACTGCCCAGCTAATCCCAATATTCTTGAGGTTGAGGCCAATCTGGCCAGTGTAGCAAGACCCTATCAAAAGTGTGTGTGTGTGTGAGAATCGTGAATATTGGGCTTCTGTATCTGCCATTCAGAAGGCACTGCAAGTTCAGGCTCACCCTGCTGTGACTGTCCAGTTCCAGGTCCGCCAGGATTATGCATCCAAATCTGTTGTCCCCCAAATCAGAAGGGGGCTTCAGGTCCCCTGAAACAGGAGTTATGGGTGTATGTGAGCCACTCTGCAGGTGCCAGGTCCTCTGCAAGACCAACAAGTGCTCCTAACAGCTGAGCCTTCTTTCCAGCCCCACAGAATAAATGTAAATAAATTCACCCTGGGCATGTTAGCAAGTGGAGTAAAGGGCTGGAGAGGTGGCTCGGCTGTAAAAGGCGCTTTTCAGCAGCCCGAGCTTGGTCCATCGGAGTCATGTAAAGATGGAAGAAGGAAAGTCCTCTGATTTCCACATGCACGCTGCAGTATGAGTAACCCCCCCCAACACACACACACACACACACACACACACACACACACACACACACACGTGCGCGCTCACAGAGAGAGAGAGAGAGAGAGAGAGAGAGAGAGAGAGGAGAGAGAGAGACTGTGCACACGCCCACACAACCATAAATAAACATTTAAAAATAAATCAGCCAGGCATGGTGGCACAAGCATTTAATCTCTAATCCCAGCACTTGAGAGGCAGAGGCAGGTGGAGCTCTGTGAGTTCGAGGCTAGCCTGGACTACAGAGTGAGTTGCAGGACAGCCAAGGCTGTGTAGAAAAAAAAAAAAAGTCCTGGGAGGGTTTTCTTTGGAAGAGAAATGGCAACCTTGGCTGCTCAAGAGGAGTTGATTGGAGGTGAGGGGCCTAGCATGAAAGCTCCTGAACCAGAAGGCCTGTGCTTTGACCCACACTAGGCTGTTAGCAGGTGGACATAGATGATGTGGCAGAGGCGGCAAGAGGTGGCCTCCGGATGCAGACAGAAGTCAGAGTTGGGTCTGGTGGCAGAAACAGCCCTTCGCCTGCCAAGGTTTAGGGCTGTTATCAAAAACACATCAAAGCAAGTGGTTGAGATCCCTGCTTGACACTCAGTCTCTTCCTATAGATGTGTGCAATACTACTGTGTCCTTAATTCCTTATGAATCAGCCCAGCAGATACTAATATGTCGAAAAGACACAGAGAAGCCAGGCTGTCACACAGCAAGCCACTATTGTGACTGGGATTTAGGTGCAGTCTAGTGTGGACAGTAACTTTGCTGCTCATGGCTGCCTTAGTTAGTCTGCTTCTACACTGGGACTGAGAGCGAGCCCTTCATCTCCCGTTCATCGATTGACACTATGCTTTGTGAGGTGTGGGCTTTCCTGTGAAAGGAGGAACCTGGGGCTCTGGCTGGTCACACTTGTTAAGAGCCTCATAGCTGAAATTCCCAGGGGCTGCCCCCTCTACCCACACACTGGCCTGCTAAACCAACACTGAGCTGGGGTTTTGTGAAGGTCATGGGCCTCCCGGTCACGCCTTCGCTAGGCCTGGTGCCAACCTCAGCCAAGCCTCAGGCTGCTACAGACCTGCCCTCTGGCCTATGGGCAAATCCCAGGCTCTTGTCACCTATTCCTGGGTTATTGCCCCAGGAAGGCAAATAGAGCCACTGAACTTGAGCATGTGTTGTGCCAGGCAGAGAGGTCACTGTCAAAAGAGCACAGCCAGCTGAGGCGCCAGGATGCCTGGTTCAGCACCTTCGGAGCTCCAGCCTGCAGCTGCTCTGACAGCGCCCCTCTCTAGAAGGCCGTCTGGCTACAGTCGAAGCTCTTGCCTCTGTTCTCTGTTGGTCTTTTCCCTCCTTGTCAGTAAGCTTTTTGTTGTCTCAGTTGAAATGTCACTGCCTGTGGGAGCCCTCCCTTGATTACTGAGGTTGCATGGCTTGTGTTGAAGGAACTGACAGGAAATATTGTGGGGTTTGGGGCCTGGTGCCCTGTGGAGTATAATCCCCACGTCACAATATTCGAACACTTAAGGATCAGCTGCCTTATGATAAAACCTTTTAAGTACTGAAAGGCTTTAGTTGAGGGATACAGCTCTGTGACAGAGCTCTTGACCAGCACTCAGGAGATCTTAGGCTCAATCCCCTGGTAGCAGGAAAAAAAAAAATCTATCACAAGATGTGGTGGTAGACATCTTTCACCCCAGCACCTGGTAGCCAGAGACAGGCAGATCCTGAGTTCCAGGCCAGCCTGATCTATGTAGCAAGTTCAAAGCCCACCAGGAATACCAGTACTTTGGGCTGCTTAGATGATTCAGTAGACTAAGGTGCTTGTCGCCAAGCCTGAGAGCCCGAGTTCAATCCCAGAGACGCACAAGGTAGAAAGAAAGCAAGAACCTAATTTCTCAAGTTGTCTTCCGACCTCTACACATGGCCATCCACATGTGAGTTGTAGTCACACATACACACACACACATAAATAAAAATAATTTTTATAAAGAAAAGGTTTACATGTCTGATTTTTATTTGTTTTGTGTATATGAATGTTTTGCCTATAAAAGCAGGTGTCAGATACCCTAGAACTAGAGTGACAGGCACTTGTTAGCAGCTGTGTGGGAACTGGGAATCAAACTTGGGTCCTTGGCAAGAGCAAAGAGCAGCCAGTGAGTGCTCTTAACCACTGAGCCATCTTCTCGGTCCCAACACGTAAAAAAAAAAAAAAAAAGTCCAGATAGTGTCATGTAGACCAGGCTGCCCTGGCATTCATTGTGTAGCCAAGGATGTCTTTTGAGTTTTGCAGCCAAGGTGACCTTGAACCTTTGATCCTTCTGAGATTACAGGTGTGTGCTATGATACCCCTTCTGTGTGGTCTAGGGATGGAACCCAGGCCTTAGTATATGTCAGGCGAGCATTCACAACTGAGTTACACCCCTGTGAGGAGAAGCTCCTGAAGAGAAACCATATTTACATTGAGTGTTCTACAGAAGATTAATTAAACCTCAGTGACTGGGGGAAGGGAGTTGGGAGGTTGCAAATTCTGAGCCAAATTATCTCAGGATATAGTTAGCTCCCTTCATAGCCATCCATTGCCCATGTCTGTGTCTAACCTCACATCCTGTGACTGCCACATGAAAGCTCTTGGGATGCAGTAACAGAACCCTGGCTTCCACCAACCCCAAAGCTAATAATATCATGTGTGCCATCTGAGGCCTGTGAAAGGGATGTCCCTGCTTTGCTGAAACTGCCCACTTCGGCAGTCCTCAACCCGTGGATTGTAACCCATTTGAGAGGCTGAATGACCTTTCATGGGGTCACATGTTAGATATTCTGAATTTCAGATATTTACATTATGATTTAAAACAGTATCAAAATTGCAGTTATGAAGTAGCAACAAAAATGACTCTATGGTTGGGGGTCACCACAGCCTGAGGAACTGTATTAAAGAGTCAACGCGTTAGGACAGAGAGAGCCACTGCTCTACCTGATGCTCCCCACCACCGTATATGAAAAGTTGAGCGCTGCTGGCGCACGCCTTTAATCCCAGCACTCAGAGGCAGGTGGATCTCTTGAGTTCGAGGCCAGCCTGGTCTACAGAGTGAGTTCCAGGATAGCCAGGGCTACACAGAGAAACCCTGTCTCGAAAAAAAAAAAGAATAGGCCCCATAAGCTCATATATTTGAATGCTTCGTTATCAGAGAGTAGACAATTTGAGAGGGATTAGGAGGTGTGGCCATGTTGGAGAAGGTGTGGCCTTGTTGCAGAAGGTATGGCTTTGTTGGAGGAGGTATGACCTTGTTTGAGGAGGTGTGGCCTTATTGGAGGAGGTGTGGCCTTATTGGAGGAGGTGTGGCCTTATTGGAGGAGGTGTGGCCTTATTGGAGGAAATGTGGCCTTGCTGGAGGAGGTGTGGTCTTATTGGAGGAGGTGTAGCCTTGTTGGAGGAGGTGTGGCCTTGTTAGAGGAGGTGTGGCCTTGCTGGAGGTGTGACCTTGCTGGAGGAGGTGTAGCCTTATTTGAGGAGGTGTGTCCTTATTTGAGGAGGTGTGTCACTGGTGGAGGGGACAGGGCTTTGAGGTTTCCAAAGCCCTTATAGGCTCAGTGTCTTTCTCTCTGCCTATGGATCAGAATGTAGCTCTCAGCTTCTTCTCCACACCATGCCTGCCATGCCTGCTGCCATGCTAATAGACTAAGCCTCTGAAACTGTAAACAAACCTCCAATTAAAGGCTTTCTCTAAGAGTTGCTGTGGTCATGGTGTCTCTTCACAGTGCCTAAGACAATAGGTATGCTTGACATTAGGTCCTAAGGACTTGTACATGTCTCTGAGGACTTTTCGTGATCAGACATCTCTTCCCTCCTCAGTTGCTCTCTCCCTTCCATCCGTGTCTCCTTCCTTTCTGAGTTTCTATCTCTGTGGTCCAAGCGTCCTGAGGATGAACACCTTCATCCTCTGCCTTTGTTCACCCCTTGCTTGCTTGGACTCCACTGCATTGCTCAGTCACCCCTCAGTCTATGTAGCAACCTGAGGAAGACAGTCCTTTTAGCCCAGTGCACAGGTGTAGAGACCTGAAATCCTGTCCATTGCTTAGTACTTAGGGCCGGGGAGGTAGCCCAATGGTGAGCCTTGCATGGGTAAAGCCTTGAGCTTGAGTCTCAATTCTGCAAAAACTAAAAACAGTAAAACAGGAGTGGGGTGGGAGTGGAGAGATGGCTCAGTGGTTAAGACCACTTACTCTTTGAGACCTGGATCCTGTTCCTAGCACCGCGAGGTGGCTCACAACAGTTTGTAACTCCAATTCCAGAGAATCTGACGCCCTCTTCTGGCCTCTGAGGGAACTGCATACATGTAGTGCAGACATACACATAGGCAAAACACCCATGCATATAATAAAATAAAATAATCTCAAAAACAAAAACAGGGATCCAAACAAGACATAGCAGCTCACGCTGTAATCCCCGAAATCAGGAGGCTGAACCAGGAGGATGGCTGTGAGTTTGAAGCCAGGCTGGACTATACAGTAATAGAAAGTCCTACTGCAGAGTGACTTCTGCACCAGGGTATGTTACAGAAGGAAATGCTGTCTCAAACAAACAAACAGCTATAAGCCAGTGAAGGATATGGCGTGAAATGATTAGATTAAGACACCCAAATGCATAAGTTCCTGGTTTGTTTAGCAGCTCCGTGGAATTAAGCTGAAGGAGTGGTCAGGGCTGTGTCCTTCTTGGAGAGTCAGGGAGAATCTTTTCCCAGTTTCTGCTTGTTCCAGCTCCAGAGGCTGCTGGGATGCAGGTTCACGAATGTCCCTAGTGTCTCTTCAAAACCTGTATGTAAATCTGCTGGGCAGTGGTGGCACAAGCCTTCTATCCCAGCAGAGACAGGCGGATCTTTGTGAGGTCAAGGCCAGCCTGGTCTACAGAGCTAGTAGTAGGACAGCTAGGGCTACACAAACAAACCTTGTCTCGGGGAAAAACCAACAACAATAACAAAAACAAACAAAGCACTTGTAAATTCCAAAAATTCTGAAAGGCTTTGGGATGCCTCGGGGACCTATGGAAGTTAGGCTGAAGGGTGAGGAACTATGGGACAAAATGTAAAGGAAAGAATTAAGTCTGTTTGAGAATCTGGCTTTCTGATCCAGCCAAGACTCATCACTGTGAGGCTTCAACTTAGACCAGAGAATACAGAGTCCCAGCCGAGTCTGCTGGGAGTATCCTGGAAGCCCAGCATCCAGGAGGCAGAGAGAAGCAGGCCAGACCGGACATGACTCAGGCACAAGCCTGGAGACTTGAGTCGGATTCTGGGCCGGTATAAAGACAAAGGAGAGAACCAACTCTACCAGGTTGTCCTCTGACCTCCACGTTTGTGGCGTGACATACGAGCCTGGTGTGACACACGAGTCCATCCATAAATAGATGAAATTTAAAACGGTTTTCAGATCTGAACATCTTACTCACATCCTTTTTCCGGGCTGAGCTACCATGAGAGGGGCGGGGCAAATGAGGAAGCCTGACCAGGAAGGCAAAGGTGAGAAGCCAGCAGATCCCAAGATGATGGTGCAGGGTGGTCCTGGGATAGTGGTCAGGCACCAGTGGGGGGAATCAGTCCTCAGGGGAACAGATTCCAGGCCACCATCGAGTGAGTTCCCGCCAGAAGGTGGATGGGGTTGGTTCCCAGGGAAGCAAGTAAAGGGTGTAACCCACAGGGGAAAACAAAGCAGGGAGGTAGGGGAGGGGATTAAAACAATGTTAACTAAAGACCACGAAGAAATACGCACATGCAGAGGTTCACCCTGGGGCTCAGCTGAAGTGGCCATTTACAGAGCCGCGATGCAAGTCAGTGGTAAATACTGCGCGCTCCAAAATGACCACGTGACTACACAGGAAAGGGGGGGGGTGAGGGGGTGGCGGCGGCGGGGTTGCCAGCAGGAACAGGTGTAGAGGAAGGAAAGCAGAGCATTAAGACTTGGCATCGCTGGACTGGCTGCTCTTCCAGAGGACGCAGCATCTACACTGAAGCTCTCACCTGTCTATAACCGCAGTTCCAGAGGCCTCATGCAGACATACGTGCAGGCAAAATACCAACATACATACAGGCAAAAACACCAGTGTGCATGAAATTAAAAAAAAAGAAAAAGAAAAAGAAAAAGACTTGGGCATCTCTTCTTGTTTGCTTGGATTTTCATTTTTATGGGGTTTTATTTTTTAAAAAAGAGAAAAAAAGAACATGGGGAGCAAGGTGCGGGGGATCTGGGATAGTCTGGAACTTCTGTGGTGATGTAGACCTTGAACACCTTCTCTTCCGGTGTCCTCCTCCCAAGCTCTGGGATGACAGGTGTGAGCCGCTGTACATTATTTCAAAACAAGACACAAATAAAAAAACTATTAGCCCCAACTGCTGCTCCAGAAGCAGGCATTTCTAACTTTGGGGGAGGGGGGGATTCTACTCTGTCTTTAGAAAAGTTGACTGTTCAGTGACCTCCTGGATTGTATACCTCAATTATTTCTTCTTCTTCTTCTTCTTCTTCTTCTTCTTCTTCTTCTTCTTCTTCTTCTTCTTCTTCTTCTTTTTCTTCTTCTTCTTCTCCTTCTTCTACCCCCCTCCTCCTCCTCCCCCTCCTCCCCTCCTCCTCCCCCTCCTCCCCCTCCTCCTCCCCCCTCCTTCCCCCCCCCCCTTCCTCCACCACCAGAGGGAGAATGATTAAAGATTGTAGAACAGAAATTGGAAATAGGCAGAAGCTGTATGAAGTGAGGCTCCAGATGCCTCTAACAGGACCAGTGGGTTTTTCTCTCTTTTGCTTATTTTTATCTTAATGAGTTTAATGCAGATAACACACAGTTTGAACGGTGGAAAGAAATGTGATTTAAAATATATTTATATATTTATTATTTTAAGTGTATGAGTGTTTTGCCTGCACATATGCCTGTGCATGGTGTGCTTGCCTGGTGCTCATGGAGTCCGGAAGAGGACACCAGATCCACTGAACCCGTACTGCAGACAGTTGTGAGCTGGGGGGGGGTCCTTCCCACAAGCACCATGCAGCTCTTACACTGCTTAGCCATCTCTCCAGCAAGGGAGAGGGGAGCCTGGAGTGGGGCTATCTTACACTTGGAAAGTGGAGATGGTAGGATCAGGAGCTCAAGGTTATCCTCAGGTACAGAGAATTGAGGCTAGCCTGGGCTACATCTGGCCTGAACTTAATTAAATACAATCAATTATCTAATTTTAAAAGGCCCCTCAGACTGCAGCAAGGCATGCTGGGAACATCCAGGGACTGAGGAGGAAAGCAAAGCCCTTCCCCGTGCCTGGCACACGTGTCAACTGCTCATCCTCTTTTCCAGACTGAAAAGGCAGAAGCCTGCCATGCCTGCTCAGTACCGGAAGCCAGGGCTCCTCCTTGACATGTCTCACTACACGGTCCTCGTTCCCTCGGCAGTGAGGCAGTCGGAATGTATCTGGAGACAAATATTGTGGCATGGGAACACACACTTACACCACCCCACATTCCATGTTCCAACATGGGTGCGGTTTTAGATATTATTAAGTTGTTGTTATTATTATTAAGTTGTTACAGTAACAAAACAAAGAAAGTCATAAATCAAGACAGATTTTAAACACATTGGTGGCAACATTAGGTAGACAGGTAAATCTGGGCCACAGGCCTCAGATGGTGACACTGAACCTTTGGTTGATGAGCACATAATAAATTTAATAATTTACTTAACAGCCACACTGCATGTCAGTTCACACGTAGACTCAACAGGAGGATTTGAAGGCAGTTGAGTTGCAACATTCCAACCTCCCTACAATTCCTGAAGTCCTGATGAGTCCAGAAGGGTCAGTGCAAGGTTAACATTGTTTGTGAGGATTCTCCGTCACAGCGCTTTAGCGTCTGCCTCAGTCCCCACCCAGACCCTGGCCAGGCTGCCTAGCTCCGCACCGGTTCATTTCTGACTACAGAGAGAATTGCCTCCTTGAGTCCCCAAATAAGGAAACAGGGATCTCGGTCCTACAGCCACAAGAACTGAATCCAACAGCCATCTGAGAGAGCAAACTGCTAGCTCTTCCGGACAACAGCTCATGCAGGTAAAATGTCTGCTTCTGTCTTTGGAGTCCTGAGCATAGAAGGCAAGGCCCTCAGCAACCAAGGACTGCAGAACCGGGGGCTGAGCAGCAGCTGTTTAAGAGGAGGGGTGTAGAAGTTGGGGAGTGTGGCTTTCTCAGTTAAGTCCTGGCTTCTTCATCATGGGGACACGCCAGCCCCATCCCCCATCCACACACAGCCTGGGAACACTCATGGGAATAGCCTATGACTAAAGAAGCCAAAGAAGAGGTCAGGGTCAAAGCCAAGCTGGACTCTGTGAGACCTAGACTCAATACATACAAAGCAGGCTGGGAGTGAATGTAGTTCAGTCAGTAAGGAGTTTACCTAGCATGTGTGAAGAAGCCCAAAGTTCCATCCCTAGTACCACACAAACTGACCTACAGCTATAATCCCAGCATTTGGAGGTAGAGCCAGGAGGATCAGAAGTTCAAGGTCACACTCAGCTACACAGTGGATTTGTCTGCAGCTTGGGCTCTGTGAGACACTATCTAGACAGACAGAAGAGCAATAGTGGTGGATGTGCATGCCTCTAATCCTAGCACGCTGGAGGCAGAGGCAGAGGCAGAGGCAGAGGCAGAGGCAGAGGCAGAGGCAGAGGCAGAGGCAGAGGCAGAGAGGCAGAGGCAGAGGAGGCAGAGGCAGAGGCAGAGGCAGAGAGGCAGAGGCAGAGAGGCAGAGGCAGAGAGGCAGAGGCAGAGGCAGAGGCAGAGAGGCAGAGGCAGAAAGGCAGAGGCAGAGGCAGAGAGGCAGAGGAGGCAGAGGCAGAGGCAGAGGAGGCAGAGGCAGAGGCAGAGGAGGCAGAGGCAGAGGCAGAGGCAGAGGCAGAGAGGCAGAGAGGCAGAGGCAGAGAGGCAGAGGCAGAGGAGGCAGAGGCAGAGGCAGAGGCAGAGAGGCAGAGGCAGAGGCAGAGAAGCAGAGGAGGCAGAGGCAGAGGCAGAGGCAGAGGAGGCAGAGGCAGAGGCAGAGAGGCAGAGAGGCAGAGAGGCAGAGAGGCAGAGGCAGAGAGGCAGAGGCAGAGAGGCAGAGGCAGAGAGGCAGAGGCAGAGGCAGAGAGGCAGAGAGGCAGAGAGGGGGATTTCTGAGTTAGACACACCAGCCTGGTCTACAGAGCAAGATCCAGGACAGCCAGGGCTGCACAGGCCAGAACCAGATGTCCAGGGCTGAATCACAGCACTGCCACCCTTACCTGTCACCTGGGACCAGTTAAACTGTTGTGCCTCAGTGTCCTCCATTTGCAGTTAGCGAGCTCATGACCTACTCAGAGCCATGCCTGTTTCACATGTATCTTCTGAATGTTTTCCCCCAGCCTGCCCTGCATCTGTGGTGCAGCAGCTGATCAAGGTGGGCTGAGTACCTGTGCAGTTCTGGTTAGAAGCACAGGTTGCAGTGACATGTAAACATAGCTTTCTTACCTCACTAAAGACCCAGAAGGGAATGTTTTCTCTATTTCCTACCAGGAGAAGAGTGAAAACCCCAATTCCCACAAATAGAGGAGTCAATGCAGCCAGCCTTCCGCCAAAGGAGCAGGGAAAGAGCATGGCACGGGGGTCCGGGGGTGGGGTGGAATGTGGGGGTTAGGGGCTGGGGAGTGGGGGAAAGAGAGCCTGGAGACCTGAGGCCAGAATGCCCGTACCTGAATTCCTGCAAGGTCACCTGCACCTGTGACAGTGCACAATTCATTCAACTGCTTCGTGCCTCCGTTTCCCCATTGTTTGGTTTGTTTGTTTTTTTTCTTTCCGAGACAGGGTTTCTCTGTGTAGCCCTGGCTGTCCTGGAACTCACTCTGTAGACCAGGATGGCCTCGAACTCAGAAATCCGCCTGCCTCTGCCTCCTGAGTGCTGGGATTAAAGGCGTGCGCCACCACTACTGGCCCGTTTCCCCATTGTTGATGGTAGCATACAGCACACTTGTATAGGTGGATCAGGAATGCTCCGAGAGGGGACAGCGTGTGCAGGGTGGGGCTCAGGACACCACAAGTGGCAGTGTGTAATGCAAGCACAGACTCACCTTTGAGTTTAAATTTGATTCAAGCAGTGAACGATCCAAGATAACTTGGAAAATGCTTTGAACTCAAGTCTCATTTCCTAACATTTCCTGTGTTGTCTGTCTACAACTGTTGTTAACTGGTTCCCTTGGTGGTTGTGGTTTTCCAGACAGGGTCTCAGGTAGCCCAGGATGGCTTGCAATTACAGGTGTAGCGGAGGATGACCTGGAATCCAGACCCTCTCACCTCTGCCTCTCTGCTTCTCGAATGATGAGATTGCAGAGTCAGAGTCCATCCCCTGGTTTTTGTTACTGGTATTTTTTGGAGTCAGACTCTCAATATGCAGTCCAGGCTGGCCTTGAACTCAGAGAAGGTCCTGCTACTGCTTCTCTTGTGCTGAGATTACAAGTATAGTCCAACATGTCTGCTTTGAGAGTATCTTTAGGAACTGGAGAGATGGCTCTGCAGCTGAAAGCACCTCCTGTTCTTGCTGAGGACCCTATTTTGGTTCCTAGAACCTGTATCATGTGGATCCTAACCACCACTAACTCCAGCGCCTCCAATGGATCCAGTACCTCTTCTGACCTCCTGAGGTGCGCACGCACGCGCACACATAAATAAAAATAAAATCCAAAAGAAAGTATCTACTATAATAATGAGCCAAAGTAGCCAGGCAGTGGTGGCGCACGCCTTTAATCCCAGCACTTGGGAGGCAGAGGCAGGTGGATTTCTGAGTTCGAGGCCAGCCTGATCTACAGAGTGAGTTCCAGGACAGCCAGGGCTACACAGAGAAACCCTGTCTCGAAAAACCAAAAAAAAAAAAAAAAAAAAAAAAAGAGCCAAAGTTACTTTCAGAATCAGAAAGGCAAGTTGATTCCACTGGGGGGTGGGGGTGGGTGCTGAGCCAAGCCTGACTCCCCGTAGCATTGTGGCAATAGCAAATGACCCGAGTGCCTTTGTTCTTGTGTTTGAGGACAATATCGCCTGGGTAATTCTTGCCTGGACATGAAGTCGCCCTTGTTTGCTCAAGTCCCTGTTCTCTGAAACATGAGGAACTTCTTCAGGTCTGGGTGGGTCCCGTGGTCCCCTCCCTTGTCCTGTCCTGTATTTGTATTTGGAGTTGAGAGGGAAAAGGGGTCCTGACTCACTCAGCTCTGGCTTTGTTTAACATTGTTTCGGTTTGGTTTGGCATAAAGTTTTTGTTTGGTTTTGTTGTTTCAAGATGGAGACTCATACATAGCTGAGGATGATCTTGAACTCCTGACCTCTCCGTTGTCCACGTCCCAAGCATTAAGGATTACAGGTTATGCCACCAGATCCAGTGCCTTTCTGCTTTATCTGGCCACTTTCATGCTTGCTTCAGTGGTCTGTTCCATCTATAGGTAGGGTGGGGCACACTTTTAATTCCAGCACTCTGAAAGAAGAGGTAGGCAGATCTCTGTATGTTTGAGGCCAGCCTGCTCTACATAGTTCGTTCAGGACAGCCAGAGGGCTACATAGTGAGACCCAGTCAAAAAAAGTTTAAAACGTTCTCTTGGGTACAGAGGAGGCGGCAGGCACAGCCTTGGGAAGGCTTTGGAGCATCCGGCAGTGGTAGGGGTTTCTCTTGCCTCTGATGTGTCGTTAACATTGAGGCACCCACCGAGGCTTGCTTGATTTGTTTTATCTGAAGAAAGGTCTCACTATGCAGAAGGCTAGACTCAGACTTGCTGCAATCCCCTGTCTCTGCCTCCGGAGTGCTGGGATCATAGGTGTGTGCCACCCTTTCCAGCTCCAGGCTTTTAATTTAAATGTTTAGTATATTTTATGTATATGAGGTGTTGTCCGTTTGCATGTATGTTTATGTACCACTTATGTACCTGGTGCCTACACAGGCCAGAAGAGGGTATCGAGTCCCCTGGCTGGGGTTACAGTTGTGAGCCACCTTGTGAGTGCTGGAGATCATACCTTCCTCTGCAAGGCAGCCCTGCCAGGAACCTCTGGGCCATCTTCCAGGCACTCTACTGCTTTTAATGAATTCGTTTCTGCTCAGCAGGCTCTGGTTGATGCTTTCTTTTGTTTTTAAGCCAGGGTCTCTTGTAGCCTAAGCTGGCTTCAAACTCCAATCCTAGCTGAGGATGACCTTGAACTGGGTCTTGCTGCTCCACCCCCAGGTGCTAGGGTTACAGGCATGCACCACCATGTTTAGTTTAAGCAGTGCTGGGAATGGAACCCAGAGCCCCACGTTTACTAGACAAGCTCTCTGCCGACTGAGCTTCATACACTCTCAGTCCTCTAGTTAATTCTGTTGTCTGCAATGTAGACTCCCTGCCCAAAAGCTCAGCGTCTGTTGAAGGAATGAATGAATGAACTTGTGAATGAATGGATGGATGAATGGATGGATGGGACATTCTAGGAACTCCTCAGTCCCACTGTTTCTGTCCTGAGAAGGAACATCAAAGTCTACCTCACAGGTCCTGGTGCACAGGGTTCTTTCAACGGTCAGGGATGTTCTTATCCCCTGGAGGCCTTCAGATGAAAGGGCAGAGGAAGGACTGAAGGCTGCCTTGGGGGTCAGCTGATGGGGGGGGGCAGTCCAGACTTGGTGATGAATGGACCAGGAGGAGGAGGAGGTGGGAGGGTGGAAGCAGCCTCTGGATCCTGCGCAGGAACAGCCTGGGGGGCGGGGATTCCCTCCCTGCCTGGCCTTTCTGCTGTGCACACCATAAATCGCTTTATATAGCACATGTCCTGCTTCAGGTGCAAAGCAGATTGTGAAACTGCAGTTATGAGACAAACATTTTTAATGATGATGACAGATGGTGATGATGGTGATGATGGTGATGATGGTGATGATGGTGATTTTGAGAGAGGGTCTCTGTAGTCCTGCCTATCCTGGAACTCCATATGTAAACCAGGCTGGTCTGGAACTCACAGAGGTCCACCTGCTCTGCCTCCCCAGTGCTGGGATTAAAGGCATGCACTACCATACCCAACTATTACTTTATTTTTAATCACGTGTATGTGAGGGTCCGTATGTAGGTATTCGTGAGTGTAGGTACTGCAGGAGGCCAGGCGTGTCAGATTCCCCTGGACCTGGAGTCACAGGTGGCTGTGAGCTGCCCAATGTGGTGTGGGTGCTGGGAACTTGAGTTTGGTTTTCCGCAAGAAGTTTGGTCTTGTGTGTTTTTATTAAGAGTCATCTCCCTAGCCCCAGGAAGCAGATATATTTAAAAGCAGGCTGACACTTGGTGCCAGTTGGAGCAGTTCAGCTGTGCAGGTCAGAAACCAACCTTAGGAAATGGGTCTGAGACGGGGGTTTGTGTGCAAACAGTCTGGAGACAGACAATCCCCAGAAACTCAGCTGGAAAGCAGGGGTGGTGGGGGGTGGGAGAGATAAGAGGGAGAGAGCCTACTTAGCCTGAGGGCAGCCACTTAGCAGGTTGCTAGCCTGGGCTCCTGAGCTCAGCACCTGGGGACTCTGAGACACGGGGTAGTATATCCCTCAGAACTGTCCAGTTGAGGAAGAGAGTCACCAACTCCTGTCAATCATAGGTTAAGTGTTGCTCCCTGGGGTGTGCCCCCACATTTTTTTAAAAAGATTTATTTATTTATCATATGTAAGTACACTGTAGCTGTCTTCAGACACCCCAGAAGAGGGCATCAGATCCCATTACGGATGGTTGTGAGCCACCATGTGGTTGCTGGGATTTGAACTCACAACCTTCAGAAGAGCAGTCGGTGCTCTTAACCGCTGAGCCATCTCTCCAGCCCCCCCCACACATTTTTTATACATGTGTTCTCAACACCTGTGTAAGACAAAACCCTTAAGCCAAGATCATAGGTGCTGGGCCCCCCTGGGTCATCATGTGTGAGGATGGGGGGGGGGGGTAGGCTGAGAACCAGCATCATCGGTGACACAGACTTCCGCTGAAGGAGGAAGTAAGTTGGTACATGGAGACATGATTTGGCTTGAGGTGCAGCTGCACTCTGCCCCCTCGGGACTTGGTGTTTCATGAGTAGAGACCCAGTCATGGCCATCTTTGATCTTTAGGTTTTCCTGGTTCATCTCAGCAGAAAGAAAGCCTTCCTGACCTGGCAAGACGGCTCAGAGAGTGAAAACATGACTGCTGCCAAGCCTGACAACCTGAGTTCTGTCCCTGGAGGCGAAAACTACCTCCAACAAGTTGTCCTTTGGCTTTCACAAACCCACCACGGTGCACGTGTGCCCCCTCGGATGCCACATGCAAAATAGGTAAGTTATATGTAATTTTAAACATTTTAAACATTCCCAATAATTCTGGCAAAATCTTAGGGATTGAAGCAGATGTGTTGGTATGCATGCACAATCCAGCATCTGGAAAGCTGAATCAGAAGGGTCAGAAGTTCAAGGACAAGCCTGGAATACATAGTGAGCCCTGTTCCCAGAAAAACAAACTACTCCTCTGCCTTCCAAATTCCAAAGGCTGACTCGTCGGCTGCTCGGGATACAGGAGCATCTCTGGATCCACTCTGGGTGGAGCCGTGAGATTGGCTGGTTGGCCAGCTTGATACACTCAGCCTTCTTTGGACCCATGGCTCAAGCAAACCCCAGAGGCCTCAACACGGGCCTGCAGCAGAAAGGGGCGTCCCAGATATCAGGGTGTTGTGGTAAAGGGGTGGGGAGCTGATATGACAGGTCAAAACCACTGTTAGCAGGGTGTGATGGTGCACACTGAAATCTCTCAGGAGGATGACTCTTGCTGAGGTGAAACACCGTGGCCAAAGAAGGTGGGGAGGAAAGGGCTTATTTGACTTACGCTTCCACATCACTCTTCAACAGCGAAGCAAGTCAGGGCAGGAAGTCAAGCGGGGCAGGAGCCTGGAGGCAGGAGCGCTTACTGGGCTTGCTCTGTCTGCTTTCTTATAGAAGCCAGGATCTCCAGCCCAGGGATAGCTCTACCCACAATGGCTGGGCCCTCCCACATCGATCACCAGTTAAGAAAACAACAAACAGCTGGATCTTATGAAGGCATCTTCTCAGTTGAGGTCCCCCTATCGTGTGTCACAGTGACATAAAACTAGCCAGCACAGGAGGCTTAGGCAAAAAGACCACTGTGAGTTTGAGACCCGCCTCCGCTATAAACTGAATTCAGGATCAACTTGGGCAACTTAGCTAAGAATTTGTCTTTATAAAAAAAAAAAGTCAGAGGACAAGATGGCTCCGTGGATGAAGTGCTCCTCTTATAAGCCTTACCACCTGAGTTCATTGCCACCACAGCACGACCACACAAGTACACTCAACAGACAAATACAAAAATACATTTTTAAAAGATTATTTATTGATTTTACGTATGCGAGCACACTGCCACTGTCTTCAGATACCCCAGAAGAGGGCATCAGATCCCCATTACAGATGGTTGTGAGCCACTATGTGGTTGCTGGGAATTGAACTCAGGACCTCTGAAAAAGCAGTCAGTGCTCTTAACCTCAGAGCCATCTCTCCAGCCCCCAAAATACATTTTAAATGTAATATAATGTTGAGGGTCGGCTCAGTGGTTAAGGGAAATTATTACTCTTACAGAGGAACAGGGTTCAATTCCCAGTACTCACATAGTGGCTCACAGCCATCTGTAACTTTGGGCCCAGGTGCCTGATGCCCTCTGTAGTCCTCTTTGGGCACCAGGCACACACATGGTACGCAATCATACACACGGGCAGACACATAGATGTAAATTAATACATGTGTATGCTTAAAAATACTGCTCAGTGGTATAGTGCTTGTTTAGCGTGTTTAATTGACCCTAGGGTCAATCTGAGACCACAAGGAAAGAGGAAGGGAAGAGGAAGGAAGGATATAAGGGACCTACAGCAGGGACTGGCAGTGTTTCCCTCTGCACAGCCATAGGAAGTCTCTATTACATGCCCTTGTCTCTCCATAGCCTTTCTTCAAGCTTTGTTTTGTTAGTTTGTTATATTTTTGAGACAGGGTTTCTCTGTGTAGCCTTGGCAGTCCTGGAACTTACCCTGTAGACCAGGCTGGCCTTGAACTCATGGAGATCCATTTACCTCTGCCTTTGCCTCTAGAATGCTGGGACTAAAGGTGTGTGCTATCACTGCTGGCTTTCTCCAAGCTTTTTTTTTTTTGTGTGTTTTTTTTTTTTTTTAAAGATTTATTTATTATTATATGTACACTGTAGCTGTCTTCAGACACACCAGAAGAGGGCGTCAGATCTTATTATGGATGGTTGTGAGCCACCATGTGGTTGCTGGGATTTGAACTCAGGACCTTCGGAAGAGCAGTCGGTGCTCTTAACCACTGAGCCATCTCTCCAGCCCCTCTCCAAGCTTTTAAATTATAAAACTATTTAAAAAAAAAAAAAAAAAAAAAAACCAAAAACAAAAACAGGGTCTCATGTAGCCCAGGCTAGTCTTAAATTTGCTATGTAGTTGGGAATAACTTTGAACCTTGGATCCTGATCTGATTCTCCAGCCAGGGCTGCAGCCTTGAAAGTGCACACGCACACGCACACGCACGCACACACATACACACGCACACCATTGCCTTGGTGTTAGGGATAGAACCTAACATTTTGCCAATGCTAGACACTCCACCGACTGAGCAACAGCCCCAGAACTGGGTTTGTTTGTCTGTTTGTTTGCCTGTCTGTTTGTTTGTTTGTTTGTTTCTATTGAGACAGAATCTCTTCCAGCTGCCCCGGCTGAGCTTGAACTCTTGACAATCCTCCTGCCTCATCCTCCACATGCTGGGATTGCAGACATGCACCAGCTCACCTGGCTTTAAAAAGCATTTTCAGGCAGGCCAGGCATGGTGGCATATCCCTTTAACCCCAGCACCCTGAGTCTCATAGCAAGTTCCAGGCGAGAGGGTGACACAGTGAGATCTCAAAACAAACGACAACAGAAACCAGTACTCTTAGTTTCCGGAAAGTGCAGCACTTCGCGGTCTGTTTGTGAAGCGCTGGAACCTGAGACTGGGGATCTAGGAGGTGGGCAATGGTAGCCTCGCTCGCCGCATGGTCTGGAGCACACTGGGACTCTGGGTCCCGTTCCTTAAGTATGGAAAGACTGCAGTCTCTTTCACACGACTGACTACAAACAGATATTGGACATCTTCCTGTCACCAAGCCAAAACACCAGACACAGTGAAGTTATAGAGAGAAGATGGTTTCTTGGGCTCACATCTTTGGAGCTCTGGGTGTCAGTGGGGGTTCCAGATGGTGTGGAGTCCAAGGAAGGCAAAGAGCCAGAAACCAGGAGGCAGAACAGAAAGGGGGTCTGTGGAGTCCCACCATCCCTCTCCAGCAACTTAGACCAGGGTAGACCAGGCTGGCCTTGAATTCACAGAGATCCTCCTGCCTCTGCCTCCTGAGTGCTGGGGTTAAAGGCGTGTGCCACCCCATCCCCTGGAAGTTCCTTTGTTTTTTGTTATTTTTATTTTATGTTCATTGGTGTTTTGCCTGTATGTGTGAGGGTGTCAGATCCCCTGGAACTGGTGTTAAAGACAGTTATGAGCCACCATGTGGTTGCTGAGAATTGAACTCAGGACCTCTAGAAGAGCAGACAGTGCTCTTAACCACTGAGCCATCTCTCTAGCCCTGGTTTTTGTTGTTGTTATTGTTATTGTGGGTTGTTTTGGTTTTGAGCTGGTCCTCATGTATCCCAGGCTAGCCTTAAACTCTCTAAGTAGTTAACGATGACTTTTATTTTAACTTCTGATCCTGAACCGCCACATTGGGCTTCCCCTGACCCTTCCTGTTGTGTTTTCTTTTGTTCTGGAGGTGCCTGGCTCTGCTGTGAGCCTCACAGGGTTGGGGAGCCTGGCGTTCCAACATCCTGAGAGACACATCCTCCTCCAGATGGCTCCAGGTGTCTCCCTGCACCATATCTGCCATCCAGCTTCAGGAAGAAGCTGAAGAAGGCAGGGATGGGAAGAAGCTAGAGGTGGGCCAGAAGGCCCGCTCCAGGAGGGCTTTCCTTGGCCATGGCTGAGGTGCATGACTACATCCAGCTGTGAGGAAGCAGGGCTAAGCTGCCAGACCCCATGTGCCAAGCTAAAAAGCAGTCAGGACTAGGATTCTTCGGAATCTTTTTCCAAATTACCTGGCTTATCAAAAGTAGACAAAGGGTAAACCTGATCGACGTTGCCCTTATAAAGACTTAGTAGATATGCACACATGCCAGGCACTAATAACCTGCTTGCTCTGCACTTAGAAATCAGTACAACACTGCCTTATGCCTTAGTAGGCTGTGTGACCTTGGCGACATTACTTAACCTCTCTGAATCCCAATTTTATCATTTGCCAAATAGGTAGGATTTTTATGACAAGTTATTCATATGGGTCTGGGCAAATAAAAATAAAAAGAGAGAGAGAGAGAGAGAAGAGAAGAGACGAGACGAGACGAGACGAGACATACGTTGTGAGAGTTGCCTAAACCAAGAAGGTGCTTATTAATGATCAAGTTGCTGATTATGAGTGTACAGTGGCTTACAGGCATGTGCCAGCACACCCAGCTTTAAGTGGAATTAGGAATTTAATCCAGAGCTTTGTGCATGCTAGGCAGGTACTCTCCCCACTGAGCTACCCTTCCAGCCCCTAGGAATATTCTTTAACCTCTCTGGGTCTCAGTCCTTTCTCTGTCTGTGAAGGCATGGGGCATTTGGGTGGTGGATACGCAATGGCCGGTGCACTGAGACCACGCATGCAAAGCGAGTTATTATTAGATAATTCCTTTCCCCTTTTGACCTCACAAAGGCAGAGACAAGGGCAAAAGGCTGTTGCTACAAATGGGTGAGGTTCTCAGTACAGAAGCTGCACCCAACAGAACTGGGTCTGTATGGTGCAAGACATACAGCCCAAGACAGGATAAAGGAGTAGCTGGTACAGAAATCAGGGTTTGGGAGATCCTGAGAAAGCAAAGATCAGGGCTAACGGAAAGGAAGTTGTGAGCAGGTTCCTCGTCCCAGCTATGAAGGTACTGTCTTTGTGAGAGTCCACCAAGCTGAGCTCTTCCGACACGATGGGCTAGGTCAGATGGCCTGGCTGAAGCCATGATGCACTTATCTGGCCAGCTCAGGCGTGACCAGGGCGCCTTGTATACATTTGTTCAGATGGGCGTGGTCGCTGAAGAGCCAGCGCTTCTCTGAATGGTCTTGGGCTTCGATTAAAAAGCTTCGCCTTTAGGCCTGCTCTTTTCTGAAGAGAGACAAAGGAGGGGTGGATCTGGGGGACATTGGAGGTGGTTGGGGAGGGGGAAATAGTTGTTGGAATGTAATGTTTGAGAGAAGAATTTTTCAAAAAGCGCCACCGAAAACAAACACATAAATAACGAAATAGCCTTCCCTGCTGTCACCTGTGGTCTTTTGGAAGCTGGCTGCGGCAGGAGGCTGAGGGTTAAAAATGGGAACAGCTTCCCTCGCCTCTAGCCAGTGTCTCCACTGCCCTGGTAACGACCTGATGACCACATCCAGATCGTCTGCCACCAGCCTGCCTGACTCTCCTGTCTTCAATGCTGCAACTGTTGGAGAGACCGCCTGTGGGCAGAGACAGACGGACAGCAACCCCCGTGAGCCTCTGATTGGATGTTCAGGTGGGACTGTGTGACTCATTCATTCATGCGTGCATGTGTCCATTCAGTAGGCTTTTGGGACATCTAACATGGGCAGAGCTATGGGGGGACTCTGATCCACAATACACACGGATGTTCTCACTCAGTCTTTGATTTTTGCACGCAATAAATATTTGTTACCCATCTATTACCTATCATCTATCTATCATCTATCATCTAAGTAACTTCAGCTTCTTTCTTTCTTTTTTTTTTTTTTTTTTTTTTTTTTTTTTTTTTTTTTTTTTTT
>CM052701.1:11354786-11392152 GCA_028551405.1 Uromys caudimaculatus
GGCCTCGAACTCAGAAATCCACCTGCCTCTGCCTCCCAAGTGCCGGGATTAAAGGCGTGCGCCACCACTGCCCAGCTAACTTCAACTTCTTTCAAACCTTAAACACTTTAACCTCCCTTGTAGCCCAACCCCCACCAGAGGTCGTGGGAAAGAAAGGATACCGGGGAAGTGGACCTGTTTAGAAAGGTTCTTTGGAGCAACTCCTGTCTATGTTGTCTGGAATTGGCAGTTCAGTTCACAGGGTAGCAGTGGCAGGTTGATCCACTTGCAAACACTTCATGGATACACCAGCAGTTCAGTTCGGGAAAGTCGGGGTAGCAAACACAAGTCAGCAGTGGTGGCTCTAGCAGAGACAGCCAGGCCTCCGCTCCAGTTAGCAGGAGGGACCCAGAGGGACACCAGAAGTTCTCAGCTGTGCCTCTCTCATTGAAGACCAACAAGCGTTGCGCAGCTAGCTCTCCCAGCAAGCCTCAGCTTAGTTATATCCTCCAAACATCACGTGTCCTCTATGGGCCTCGCCTTAGTACATGTCTTTGCCTCAGCATGTGTGTCTGTCTCAGCTGATATCACTCTGCCAATCAGTCTGAGTCTGAAGAAGCAGCAAGAAACGGCAGCACACCGCCAGAAGTTCTTTTGGTATGTATCTCTCTATGGAGTCCTGACAAATGCAGCTCAACTATGCAATGTAAGGCGGACCAATACATGTGTGTTGTTAGCGAAGAATCCTGCATCATGTGTCTTTTCACATGTTTGGTTTAGCAGAACATCCTCTCCTGTGTCTGCTTCAGCTAAATATTCCTTCACGTGTTTGCCCCAGCAAAACACCATTCAACCAATTTTCCAAAGAACCCTTAAGTTTCCACTTCATATCTAACTATCTACCTACCTACCACCTATCTACCTATCTATCTATCTATCTATCTATCTATCTATCATCATGCTGGAGATTAAAATTAGATCCTCCCACATGTGGGACAAATGCTCATCCCTAACTTTACAAGTATTTATTTTATTTTACTTATTTTTCTTCTTTTTGGAGACAGAATCTCACGTAGCCCAGGCTGGCCTCAAACTCACTTTTTAGAGAAGTATGACGTTAAGCTTACTCCACCTCTTGCCTCCACACCCCAGTGTTAGTCAGGATTGTGGATGTTCACTGGCCTGTTCAGCATCGTTATTTTAGTATCCCACTGGGCACTGTGCCAGGAGCTGGGATGCATCCATGTGCCTCCTGGTGCTGGATTCCTTCTGGTGGAAGACAGACAAGAAATAAGTGAGTTAGATGGTCTGAGAGCCACCAAGAAAAACAGCAGAGGTGAGGAAGGACACAGGTTGCGGCACCTGTTTATACTGGGCGGTAGTGGTGCACACCTTTAATCCCAGCACGCAGGAGGCAGAGGCAGACGGATCTCTGTGAGTTCGAGGCCAGCCTGGTCTACAGAGCGAGTTCCAGGACAGCTAGTACTATACAGAGAGATGCTGTCTTGAAAAGCCAAACAAATAAAAACTCACTGTTTTTAAGCCGGACAGTGGTGGTGCTCGCCTTTAATCCCGGCACTTGGGAGGCAGAGGCAGGCGGATTTCTGAGTTCGAGGCCAGCCTGGTCTACAGAGTGAGTTCCAAGACAGCCAGGGCTACACAGAGAAACCCTGTCTTGAAAAAAACAAAAGCCAAAACAAAACAAAAAAAGCCCTCACTGTTTTATGTGTATGGGTGTCTCAGGTGTCCTCAGAGGTCAGAAGAGGGCCTTTGATTTGGACCTGGAGCTACAGATGCTTATGAGCTGCTGTGTTGGTGCTGGGAGTTGAAGTTGGGTCCTCTCGGAGAGATAAAGCTCTGCTAACTGTTGAGCGCTCTCTCCAGACCAATTTTCTTTTCTTTCTTTGTTTCTTTGTTACTTTGTTTTTTTGTTACTTTGTTTCTTCCTGCTTTCTTTCTTTCTTTCTTTCTTTCTTTCTTTCTTTCTTTCTTTCTTTCTTTCTTTCTTTCTTTCTTTCTTTCTTTCTTTCTTTTTCTCCAAGGTCTCTGTAGACTACACTGCCTTGAACTGTGCTGGTCCCCTGCCTCAGCTCAGCTTCCAAGTGCTGGGATTACAGGTTTAAGCAGCCACACTCATCTAGATCAAAAGCATGTGTGCTCAGCTGTGCATGCATTGGAGGCCAGAGGATGTCAGGAGTCATTTCTCAGGCATTGTTTATCTTTAATTTTTTTTCCTTCTAATTTTTGAGCCAAGGTCTCTTACTAACCCAGAGCTCACTGGCTAGCTAGCGAGCCCCAGGGATCTGCTGTCTACATCTTCCTGTGCTAGGATTACAAGTGAAAGCCACCATGTCTGGCTTTGTATGTGACTTCTACAGTGACAGTCCTTGTGACTGCAAGGCTCTACTGGTTGAGCCACTTCTGCAGCCCCTGGTTGCAGCTTATCATGTAGCTCTGGCTGGCCTGAATTTTGCTATAGAGCCCTGCACTAGCTGGCTTTGAACTCAGTCATCCACCTGCCTCAGAATGTTAGGGCTAAAGGCAAGAACCACCGCACTCACCCCCACAGCCAATCTTTTAGTAATTTTAGGATGAGATCTCCCCGGGAAGGTAACAGGAAATCCATGAACGAAGCAGATAAGGGAGGGGCTATTCCAGCACGTGATCGAAGATTCAGATGGAGCTACCATCCTTTAAATAACTCCACTCACACTCAAGGACATGGTAGCTACTCTTAAACAAAGATGGTACCCAGCGTGGCCCTGGGAGGCAATTGGCATCTATTGCCAGCCAAAGGTGCTTCAGGGTGACTAGACCAAGCCTGAGTGCTTCTACCCAGGCCAGGAATCTCAGAGCATCTCTCTCTCATTGCAGGTCTTCTCTGGACTCAGGTCCTGCAGGACCGAGGGTCTTCTGTTGCTACTACACCTATCCAGAGGAGGCACAGACTGTGCTGGATAGTTTTATGTCAACCCGATACAAGATAGAGTCATCGGAGAGGAGAGAACCTCAACTGAGAAACCGCCTCAGTAAAATTGGCCTGTAGGTAAGCCTGTTGGGCATTTTCTTAATTAGTGATTGATGGGAGAGGGCCCCGCCCATTGTGGGTGGGGCCACCCCTGGTCTGTTCGTCCTGGGATCTATAAGAAAGCAGGCTGAGCAAGCCATGAGGAGCAAGCCAGTGAGCAGCACCCCTTCATGGCCTTTACATCAGCTCCTGCCTCTAGGTTCCTGCGCTGTTTGAGTTCCTGTCCTGACTTCCTTTGACGATGAACGGTGATGTGGGTGACGTGGAAGTGTAAGCCAAATAAACCCTTCCCTTCCTAAGAAGCTTTAGTCATGGGGTGTCATCACAGCAATAGCAACCCTGATGAGGACAGTCCGTGAAGTAACAGACTGTGTTCTGCAAAAACACTAGCGTCACGAGGGACAAAGAGGCTAAGCATGGGTATGCACCTGTAACCCCAGTACTGGGGCACTAAAGACAAGCGGATCCATGGAACCCATTACTGCCCTGCCAGCTTAGCCCAATTAAGAGTTCCAGGCCAGTGAGAGACCCTGTCTCAAAAAGAAAAAAAAAAAAAAAAGGTCTGGTGTGGAGGCACACAACTTTAATCTCTTATAATGGGTAACTTATCCATGTCCCCTAAAGTTCTGTGGTTGTGAGCAATAGTATCCTGTTCCTAGGGGACCTGTGGGGAACTGGAGTGTGATATGTGGGGGGGAGGGGCTCAGATCTCAAATGTGTCTGAAAAATAAAGCATTATCAGTTATCAATAAGCTAACCGAAAATAGGTGGCTGAGCTGAGCACGGGGTACAGGCTGTAATCATAATAGAGAGAGGCAGAGGATCAGGAGTCCAAGGTCATCCTTGGCTACATAGTGAGTTTGAAGCCAGCTTGGGCTACATGAGTCTCTCTCTCAAGAGGGTTTGAAACAAGGGTTTGGACTATAGCTTAGGCGTGGAGTGTTTGCTTAGCATGTGTAAAGACTTAGGTTCAATTCCTGGTACTGGCAAAAATAAAATAAAATAATGTGGTTTGGCTGACCTGGAACTTGCTACATTAGAGTTTTTGCTGGCAGCTCAGACATGTACCAACAGGCAAAGTTGTTCCTTTTTATTGAGATAGGGTCCCATGTAGCCCATGCTAGCCTCAAGTCCCATTTCTCCTGCCTCCTCCTCCAGAAGGCTGGGATGACAGCCTGTATTCTGGAACGCTCTGAGTAACTCTTACAGCGTTTGTGGAAATTGGAAGTGGTTTTGAGCCTCCCTCTCATGGTTGTATAAGAAGAGGAAGTGGGTGGCTCCAGGAACTGGGGGGAAAGGCAGGTTTTGGGTTCTTTTTTGGAGGGGTAGCTGTACTGGAGCTCATTCTGCAGACCGGGCTGGCTTGGAACTTGCAGAGATTCATCTGCCTCTGCCTCCCAAGTGCTGAGACTAAAGGCATGCACCACCATGCCTGGCAGGAAAGGAAGTCTTCTTTTTCATCCTTTTCTACTTTTTCAAAGTGTCTTCAGTCAAACAAATGGGAGGGAATGGGGAAGAGACGGTCACTGAGTAGACACAGTTTTAGGCACTATGTCGAGCCAGTTTCCACTTGACTTTGTAATCCTTCAAAAAAAAAAATCTGTGCAGTGTATACACTTAGGTATGCCCATATATGTGCATGGATGCCTGGTCTTCACCTTCTTTCCCACCCCTGAGCCAGGGTCTCTCACTGAACCGGCAAAGCCCAGGGTCCTTCCTGTGTCTCCTCTCCCACAGAGTTGAGGTTTCAGATATGTACCACTGCTCCTGGCTTTTCACCTTGGTATGGGGACTCGAACTCCTCATGATGTGGGGCAAGCTCCTTACCAGCTGAGCCATCTCTTCAGCTCCTACAAGTCTTCCTTATGCCTTGAAAGTCTGCTCTTTGCATGCAGGGGAAACTGAGGCTCACAGAAGGGAGATAGCTTGCCAATGCAGAGCCCACGTCTGCATTAACCCAGGTCCCTCCTGCCTCAGGAGCCTCAACTCTCACTTGGGTGGAATCTTGATCTTTACACTGAGGAAGTTTCCGATATAGTGTTTCATTGTTTCAAGAAAAACCCAAACCCAGGCTCCTGGCACTCTCTGTGGGTGTGAGCTGTCTACTGTGGAGAATGATCTGAGGTGTGGCTGGCAATCAGTCAAGCCAGAGACAGTGAATGGAAGCTGAAACCCCTCAACCCAAAGAGTCTCCATTTTCTTATACCTTATATGAGGAGCCACTGTTGGTCAAGGCTGGGAGTGCAGCTCAGTGGAAAACATGTAATTAGCACGCACAGGCCCTGGGTTCCATCCTCAGGAAAGAGGTTGAGGATTGAGTCCAGCCTGGGCTACAAAACAAGTTTCAGATCAGCCTGAGCCACAGACTGGAATCCATTCTTTTATTCTTTTAAAGGGAGAGGTTCCTCATACTTTTGTGGGGAGAAAAGAAGTCAGCTCAGGGAGGGCACGCCTAGGGCATAGTGACTACAGACCGATTAGAAGGGGGTGCCCTTCTTCCAGATAAAAGCCACCCGAGTGCCTGGGAGCCATACAAATTCAGCAAAGCATTTGGCAATGTCTGCCCATTTCAAGCTGAGAGACCTTCCCCTGAGCAATCCCAGAAGATCGGTGGCTCAGTGTGTGGCATCAGCTGACATTCCAGAGCTGTGGTCTGGATCAGTGGATGACATGGCCTGACATTGCCTGGGCCTGAAGCCATGCCTGGGCCAGGAGAGTTAAACCCCATGACTGAGTCAGGGCCCTGGGAAAGGGAGGGGAGCCTCCTGGGAAGCTGCCTGCCCCATTGCACCTCCCTCCTGTTTCTCCTTCACTGGCCCCCCCAAGCCCTTGCATTTGCTGGAAGACCCTCCTCCCCCACTGTGCCCTCTCTGGTTCCCCCCACCCCCACTTACAAAGTCCAATCCCTTGGAGTTTTCAATTTGAAGGCCATCATTTCCAAGGATTTCTCTCCTGCCTCGCTTATGTGACAGATCTGACACCCTCTCATCGGAAGACAGCCATCCCCTCCCCCACTTGTTCTGTTGCTCAGGCTGGCCTGGAACCTTGAACTTCTGACTTTGCTGTTTCTTCCTCCTGAGTGCCAGGTTATAGATGAGCAGAATCATGTCCAGTTGTATGCAGTCCTGGGGATCAAACCTTGGGCCTCCCGCTCGCTGGACAAGCAGTTTGCCCGACTAGACTCCAGCTGCTCCCCAAGCCTTAGCCACGGTTTTGGGAAATTCCCTGGCTGTTGAAATTGGTTCTTGGACCAACTTCTGGACCATCTGGACCAATTCGACCTGTTTTGGGGATTTTTGCTGGATATGCCGAGAAACAGGACCTCCCTCTGAATTGGGCCACAGGGGAGCTTAGAGAGGACACTCACTGCCACTCAAGAAGGGAAAGTGGAGCCAGTCCGTACCTGGCAGTAGCTGTGACATTACAGTCACCATCACCATACAGAGAAAGCTTGAGTGAAAAAGAATCCAAGCAGAAAAAAGCAGAGCTAAGGAGTCATTGAGGAGATGGAGAGGTGTATCTTAAGATGTATGCTTCTATGTGTGTGTGTGCTTGTATGTGTGTAGTCTGTGTGTGTTTGTATGTATGTGTGTGTGTAGACTTGTGCCACGATGCATGTGTAGAGGTCGTCGGCCCGCTTGTGGGAGTCCATTCTCCCATGTGAGTACCGGGATACACTCAGGTGGTCAGGCCTGTGCGCGAGCAGTGCTGGGCTGGCTCGGTAGACGGATGCTCTGCACAGTCCCTGCAGCCAGTTGTGCTGAACCCAGATTTACTTCAGGATTTCCCTAAAAAAATACCTCACTCTCTGTTTATTTACCTGGTTGGTAGGTAGTCTGTTGCTACCTAAACTCACTAACCAACCGGCTTCTCCAGTCCTACCCACCCCTGCTCCTGAGCAGGGTGTGAGAAAATGGGAACCCACAAAGTAACCAAAAGTCCTGCCACAGTTCTCTTTCTGAAAAAATGTAACTCAATCTGTGAGAGTCTTAAGCAACCAAATCAGTTCCATGACTTTACTATCTGGAGACGCAAGGAAATCCTGAACAGAGTCGCTCAGCCACCCTGCTGGGAGTCACTTCACATACAGTTACTTACACCTTGCTAATAATAATCAAGGAGTGGGCTGTGGCTCAGCGGCAAAACATATGTTTAGTATGTCCAAGACCCTGGGTTCAAGACCCACCACATAAAAAGCAAAACAAAACAAGACCCAAAAATTGGTGGTGGTGATGATGGTGGTGATGGTGATGATGGTGGTGAGATAATGATGATAATTTTGTAGAGAACTAATAAGGAAAGACACTAGACATCAACCTCTGACCTTCTCTCTCTCTCTCTCTCTCTCATACACACACACACACACACACACACACACACACACACACACACACACACGCTCCTTATCAACCAAAGCTCAGTTATTGACTGTACTAATGAATGCTGACCATACAAAAGTATATAGATGAGCTGTCTTTACTCAGGCAGGCGAGGGGCACATGTGGCAAAATCCTCAGCGGAGACTAAAGCCTCAGACAGCACTCAGCCCTCTTGCGCACTCTGTTTTGCTGTCCGCGTGGGGCACTGACCAAGCAAATGCCAAAAGAGAATGACTGTAAGAACAGACTGGTACTCCAGGAGTTGGTCCCCATCCAAGATGGCCCGGAAGTCACCCTATACCAGGGGACGTATGCGGTATATTATGTAAATATGTATTAGTATAGCAGGCCACCTACTCATGAGGAGAAGCGGCCCCCGGTGGAGACAGTGTGAGACAGAGCCAGATTTCAGCATGCTATTTGACAATGGTGCCCCATATAAAATTTATGAATTGTGAGCCAGGCTGTGGCAGCCTTAAATCCCAGCATTTGGGAGGCAGAGGCCAGCCTGCTCTACAGAGCAAGGTCCAGGACAGCCAGGGCTACACAGAGAAACCCTGTCTGGAAAAACCGAAAAAAAAAAAAATCTTATAAATTGTGGCGTGGTATGGACTACACCTGCCCTGGGCACTCGGGAGGCCGAGGCAGGTGGATAGCTTGGGTCTATACCCAAGTCTATTGTATAGTCTGGGGTTAGCTTGGTTTATACAATGAGTTCCCAGCAAGCCAGGGCTGTGGAGTGAGAGATTTTGTCTCAAAATAAATTAAGCTCAAGAATTGTTTATTTCTGGGAAAATCTGATATCCTTGGATGACGGTTGGCTACTGGGAACTGGGACTACAGAAAACAGAGCAAGCTGACGGGCCCAGGTTGTGCTCGAAAGTGAAGCAAGTCACTTTGCCCCTCCTAAGAAGCACATGCTGGGTGGATGAATGAATTATGCTGCACCTATAAATAGCTGGTGAATGAATGCTTTTTGTTTTGTTTTGTTTTTGTTTTTTTGTTTTTCGAGACAGGGTTTCTCTGTGTAGCCCTGGCTGTCCTGGAACTCACTCTGTAGACCAGGCTGGCCTCGAACTCAGAAATCCACCTGCCTCTGCCTCCCGAGTGCTGGGATTAAAGGCGTGCACTACCACTGCCCGGCAAATGAATGAATGATTAAGAGAAGTAGAGGCAGACAGTTCAAGGGGACTCCACCTAGCAGGCCAATGACTTTTCGTGAAAATCTGGGCCATGGGCCAAGGTTTTATTTCTTCCCAGAATGGGCCCATTATCTGTTGTCTTTTTTTCCCCAGGAACCTTGGGGAATGACTCATGGGGCTTTTGGTGAACAGCATGTCAGCTACGGCCAGAAGGTTAGCTCCTGCTACCAAAGCCGACATGCTCTGGGTACGTTAGTAGACAGCGGCTGCCCGCTGGGTCCCTGTGCAGCTGATGGCCTGAGGTTACCATGACCTAATGTATGATATCATTTCTTTTGCTAAATTTGTACACAGTTAACCGTTCTTCCTCTAGTTCCTTTGGGTGCTAGGTGACTTTTTATTTTAGACAGGGTCTCACTGTGTAGCTCTGGCTGACCGGAACTCACTGCGTACTTCAGGCTGGCCTTGAACTTCCAGTCTTCTGAGTGCTGGGAGTAAAGCATCTTCATTTTCTTCTGCCTCCGGCTCTCTTTCATCCCCCCTCCCTCCTACTTTGCTAACATGGGCATTTCCATCTATAAACATCTTGGTGGAGATGAAGGTGAGCCTGTAGCTAGAGTCCTAGAGTCAAGGCTGGGCTGAGATGAGGGGGAGACATTGGCTCTTGGCTCTCGTAGGCTACGTACCCAGAATTCAACTTCCCTTCCGAGGTGAGGGCTGAGCTTTCTGTTCTTTTCTGTCTCCAGGACTGTCTTCCCTGGTTGCCCATAAAGCTGTGGGTTTTTCAGTCTCTGATTTGGGGAGTGATGCTGCCTCACCTTTAGTTTCTTCCTGCTGTTTTGGGAACTCCTAGCAGCCAGGAGAGGGAGGACGGTGTGAGGTGATCCTTAGACGGACACACTGCCTTCTACTTTCTCAACTCCGGATCTTTGGGAAGAATGAGAAGTCCTCCCTTCCTAAGTTTGCAGAGAAGGTGGCTGGGCTCTGGGAGGGAGAGAGCAGCACTTCATTTCTCCCCTTCCCACTCTTAGGCAGAATTCACAGCCATCTTTGCTGCCACTTTAAACTTAAATTTTGATGGACAGGGGGTTGGAAGAGCATGCTTCAAAAGTTAGAGTCTCAAGCCCCAGCCTGATGACTTACACAGTCATAAGCTTCAGAGACAGAACTTAGGATTACCTTATCTATCTGTCCATCTGTCTGTCTGTCTGTCTACCTACCTATCTACCTATCGTATCTATCTTTGCTCCTGCATCCATGTAGCATGTGCGTGCATGTGTGTGGGTGCATACTTGCTTGCGCAGGTACATCTGACCACTTCCAAGCACAGCCAGAGAAGAATATGGGGTGTCCTGCTCTGCCACCTTTTGAAACAGTCTCTCACTGAACCTGGGCCTAGGCTGGCTGTCACTAAGCCCCCAGCATCCTCCAGTCTCTGCTCTGCCCACAACTAAGGTCACGGCCATTCCCAGCTTTTGACCTGTGTGCTGGGAATTTTAACTCAGGTTCACGGACTTGCACAGCCAGGGTTTCCCCCACTGGGCCCACTCCCCAGCTTCCTCCCCTCTCCCCTCTTCCTTTCTGTCTCTTTTCTTTCCTTAGAGATAAGGTCTTGCTATGTAGTCCAGGCTAGCCTGAATGCTAGCTCTCCTTGTGTCCTCCTCCTGAGTGCCAGACATGCTTCACAACACAGGCTCTGGGCATTTGCTTTATAAATCTGCTTCTCCAGGCTTGAACACTCAGATAAACTAGAAGAGGTGGAGGCCATCTTTAGGCAACATGGTGCAGATTGCCGCCCTGCCCAATTTAGGAGGTATTGTTTTTCAGAAAAATAGTGTCCCTTATATATAAAACAAGACACATCCTGTGCGGGGGCCAGGTATGCAGTGGCTTATACAAGGCAGTATGGGTGCCTCTTGAAAGCCTGAGCCTACATAGCACGGTAAGCAAGGACTCAGACTAGCCAAGCCGTTCTGTCTGTCCATCAACACCAAGCTTCAGAGCTAGGCAACACGACAGAGGGCTGACTTCAGCTTTCGTGGTTGTCAGAAGTTACACATTTCCAGCAAGTGGAAAGATACAAAGACACGTGACAGGACATTGGTGGCTCGTTGCTGATGTCCCTCTGGATGAGTGGCAGCTCTGGTGCTCCCAAGGGATCCACTAGCCACCTCTTCGTGATCACTCTGAACATCCTACTTCCAGTCTACCCAAAGTGGCATCAAAACTGAATTGGGAACGTGTGTGTACACACATGTATGTATGTATGCGTATGTGCATGTACGAGTGTGTGCATGTGTGTGCACGCGTATGTACACTTGTGTGGACGTATGTACACGTGTGTGCGTGCCTGTGTGCACGTGTGCCGTGTGTGTGAATGTTTGCTCTCCATCCATGTTGCTCTCATCCACATCCATGCTGTTGTGCTGGGATGTAACCCTTGGCTGCAGACGTGTCCCTTTTTCTCATAGCCTGCCACAGGTTCGTTGGGATCCCTCAAAAAAAAAAAAAAAAAGTTCTATGTCCTTGGCAGTTAAGGCCTTGTTGTTGTTGTTGTTGTTGTTTGAGACAGGGTTTCCGTACTGGCTGGTTTTGTATGTCAACTTGACACAAGCTGGAGTTATCACAGAGAAAGGAGTTTCAGGTGAGGAAAGGCCTCCATGAGATCCAGCGGTAAGGCATTTTCTCAATTAGTGATCAAGGCGGGAGGGCCCCTTGTGGGTGGTACCATCTGTGGGCTGGTAGTCTTGGGTTCTATAAGAAAGCAGGCTGAGCAAGCCAGGGGAAGCAAGCCAGTAAGGAACATCCCTCCATGGCCTCTGCATCAGCTCCTGCTTCCTGACCTGCTTGAGTTCCAGTCCTGACTTCCTCTGGTGATGAACAGCAGCATGGAAGTGTAAGCTGAATAAACCCTTTCCTCCCCAACTTGCTTCTTGGTCATGATGTTTGTGCAGGAATAGAAACCCTGACTAAGACAGTTTCTCTGTGTGGCCCTGACTGTCCTGGAACACACTCTGCAAACCAGCTGGTCTCAAACTCAGAGATCTGCCTGCCTCTGCCTCTCAAGTGCTGGGATTAAAGGTATGTGCCACCTCTCAACTGGGCATGTAGTGACACTAACCCAAAGCACACCGGAGGTGCACCTACAGTGTCCATGATGGAGTGCCCAGAGAGCATGCTGGCTCTCCAGGGCCCTTCTAGCTGTGTTCTCTGCTGGCTGGGGAGAAGCTGTCCTCGGTGTCAAGCATTAACAATTCATTGAGATTCCACCACTGTGGGCTTTGTAAGTGATAGCATATCTGTGGGACATCCTGTTTCACCTTGGGCAGGCACTTCCGGGAGGGAAGGACTGCAGGAGGGAAATGCAGACACATGCTACACTCATTTCTGCCTCTATAAAGGGTCAGGATCATCTTTCTTCTCTGGCAGACTGTTCACCTTCCCACAGGAGAGAATCTGTTCCCTCACTGTACGCTCCAATGAGCATACCCTAGCTGCTGAAAGCTCAAGACTCCTGTCTTTCTGCCTCTGTCTCCTTAAACTGCCTCAGACATCTAACAGTAACTGTGGGAGTTGTTTGCAGCCTTATGTTATGCCAGCATTTTTGACACATGGGTCAGAGTGGGCTGGCCCATGTCCTTATACTGACCTGAGCTAAGAAATTCAAAGGGCTAGGAGCTGGGGTAGAGTTCAGTTACAGAGAGCTTGCCTAACAGGAGGGAAAGCCCTGGGCTCCACCTTAAGCACAAAGAATAGAAATGTTTCAAAGCCTACTGCTGTACAAAACGGAGCAGAAGTGCCTGCCTGTAATCTCAGCTCTTAGGAGGTAGAAGCAGGAGGATCAAGTGGGCTAGAGGTCAGCCTGGTCTACAAAATACATTCCAGGACAGCCTGGGGTTATAGTGTGAAACTGTGTCCTAAACAAACAAACAAACAAGCCAGCCAGCAAGCAAACAGACAAAAGATTCCAGGTTATCCTTGTCTATCTATAGAATTCCTAGTCAGCCTGGGCTATAGGACACCTTGTGTCAACAAAATGCTAGGCACAGTGGTGAACACCTGTAATTCCAGCAGTGGGAAAGCCTGAGGTAAGAGGTTTTGACGTTCCAGGCTAGCCTGAGCTACATCTTGAGAAGTTGTCGGGTAATCAATTAATTAATTAATCAAGCTTCAAAATTGCTTTGTGGCAGAGGATGACCTTGAACTCCTGATCCTCCTGCCTCTACATCCCTGGTGCTAAGATTACAGTCCTGGACCATCATGCATGGTCTATCAGGTGCTGGGACTCAAACCTAGGGCTGTACTCTTGGGACTGGGCTGCACCACCAGCCTCGCTAGGTTTTGTTGTTTTGTTTGTGCTTTCTCATAGAAGTTGGCCATTCGTAGAACAAAGGAAGCCCCTTGGGCAGGATGGCATGGGGGAAGCGAGGACCTGGGAAGGAAAGACTCATGCTGAAAGAGTGTTGAGTTATTGGGGATCCTTGGTGGATTTCAATCTTGGCACCCAGGAACTCCGTGTCATCCGGGCAAAAACTTCCTCTCAAGAACCCCAGCCACCGCTTTACATAACAAAGGACAAGACTATCTTTGAGGTCCTTCAGCTGCCGGTCACACATTCTGTAATGGCCTTTGAAGAGGACAGAAGCAGAAATCATTTGAACTTGACATTCAAAGGAACTTCAAGGAGGGACAGCCGGTGCCTGGGTAAGATGAGGAAACCTTTGAAATGCAGGACTGGGGAACTGAAGGATGCTAGACGGGCAGACAGGAAGGATGCCCAAAGGTCCCTCGGATGTGGTGCGGGATCACCTCTGACCTGCTAGCTATTAAACTTACCAGCATCTCTTTCTTCTTTGCTTTTTGAGGGACAGCTTCTTTTTTTTTTTTTTGAAGGACAGCTTCTTGGAAACTGTTTCTGCAGTGGCAGTCTTGCCTACAAAAAGGCTTATCTCATGAACTTCAAAGAAATGTAAAAAGCTCAGTTGTGGGCTGGCTTTGAAGTTTTATTTACCTTGGTTTGGTGGATGTTGAAGACTGAGGTCAAGCAAACCCCAAGCAGAGTAAAAATATCCAGGAATGGGGGTGAGGCTGGGAAATTACTTGCAGACCGAGCTCAGGAGTCATGGAAAAAGCTGGGCTCTCTGGAGAGCTCAGGAGAGAAGACAGGGTGGGGGTGGGGGGTTGGATCACTGGGTCTCCTGGCTAGGCCACCTATCTGACACAGACACAGACACAGACAGACAGACACAGACACACAGACACACACATACAGACACAGACAAACATACACAGAGACAGACAGACACACACAGACACAGACGCAGACACAGACAGACACACACACAGACACAGACAGACAGACAGACACAGACAGACAGAAACAGAGACAGACAAGACACACACAGAGGCAGATACAGACGCAGACACAGACAGACAGACACAGACATACACACACAGACACAGACAGACACACACAGAGACAGACAAACACACACAGACGCAGACACAGACAGACACAGATAGACAGACACACACACAGACACACACACAGACACACACATACAGACACAGACAGATACACATACACAGAGACAGACACACACAGACACAGACACACACTCACAGAGACAGACAGACAGACAGACAGACAGACACACACACACACACACACACACACACACACACACACGCACGCACGCACACAGACACAGCAAGCCCCAGGTCCCATTGAGAGATCTTTTCTCAAACAATAAGTTGGACAGCTCCTGAGGAATGACACCCAAGTTTCTTCTCTGCACACACACACACACACACACACACACACACACACACACACACCCCGATAGGGCCTGGGAGTGTGGCTCAGTCACTAGAGCACTTGTCTAGAATCCATGAAGCCCTGGGTTTGATCCTCAGCACCCCATATCTGGACATGGTGGTACATACCTGTAATCTCAGCACTTGGGAGCTGGAGACCGGAGGATGAGGGGGTCAAGGTCATTCTCAGCTATGCTGGGAATTTGAGGCAACTTGAGCTACACAAGACCCTGTGTCTCAAAATACATGTGTTTGTGTAAAATAAAATCCGATGCTAGACACGGTGCTGGACTCCTTTTGTCCCAGCTCTCGGGAGGCCCGGGCAGGTGGAACCCTGGGAGTCCAAGACCATCCTGGATTACATAGTTTGTTCTAGAATAGCAAAGACTACATAGTAAAGCTGTTTCCAGAAGAACTGGGTGTGGCAGGGCATGCCTGTGATCTCAGCTCTTAGAAGTCTGAGGCAGGAGGGTTGCTGTGAGTTTCAAGTCAGCCCTGGGGCTACAAAGTGAAAGCCTATCTTTAACAACACCAACAAATGTGTGTGTGTGTGAGTGTGTGTGTGTGTGTGTGTGTGTGTGTATCTTTATATATGTCTGTGTATCTTTGTGTATGTCTATGTGTCTTTGTGTGTGTGTGTCTATCTTTATATGTGTCTGTGTATCTTTGTGTATGTCTATGTGTCTTTGTGTGTGTATATGTGTGTGTCTCTATCTTTATGTATGTCTATGTGTGTTTGTGTGTTTCTGTGTGGGTACATCCACCACATAAGAAAGTCCATTCCTCAGCCCCCCCAGGCCTGGTCCTCAGAAGCACCCAGCACTCTTCTTCCCTCTCCTTTTGTGTGAGGATGATTTGGACTCCTCCTGTGCTCAGGACTTGTCTGGATGTAGGTTCCCTTGAGAACATGAGAATGCCACAGCTCCTTCTGTTATCCTTCCAAGTGAGCCTTTTTGTTTTGGTTTGAGACGGGGTCGAGACTGTAAGATGGTCTCAAACGTGTCAAGTAGCCAAGGATGACCTCAAACTCCTGAACCTTGTCTCTTGTCTCCACCTCCCTAGTGCTTGGGTTGCAGACATGTGAACCACCTGGCCACAGCTGGACCTGCATGCAGGCAGGGCCCACGGAGGGGAAGAGTGACTGAAAGAGAGTGTCCGGATGGCCTGAGCAGCTGGGGGCCTAGCGAGGAAGCATCGATTTGGTTTGGACCATGTTAAATGTGAACTTCCTGATACATGGGTGTAAGTGACACTTGGGCTTATAAGTCAGCTCATGTGTCCCCAGCCCCCTCCTTGCCCTTTAATTAGGGACAGAGACTCCCTATATAGACCTAGCTGAACTGAAACTCAACAAATAGACCAGGATGGCCTTGAACCTTCAGCTATACCTTGAACTCTCCTTCTCAATGGTTGACATGACAGCTTTTTTTCCCCTTCACACATATTTAGCTATATATTTATTTGGGGGTTGGAAGGCGGTATGCATGTCAGGTGTATGTGTAGAGATCAGAGGACAACTTGTCGGATTTGGTATTCTCTTTCAGCTAGGTGGGTTTCACAGCAAGCTCCTCTCCCTGACAAGCCCTCTCATCTGGCCCCAGGAATTGCAGAACTTACATCTGTAGATTTTTGTTGTTGTTGTTTGCTTGTTCATTTTTGTTTTTGAGACAGGATTTCTCTGTGTAGCCCTGGCTGTCCTGAAACTTGCTTTGTAAACTAGGGTGGCCTTGAACTCACAGAGATATGCCTACTTCTGCCTCCAGAGAGTGTGGCCACCACACCAGGCTTAGCTTTTGTATTTTTGAAGCAGAGTCTCAAAGAAAGCAGGCTGGCCTAGGACTCACTTTGTAGCTGAGGTTGGCCACACAGTTGCAGTGATCCTCTGGTGTCTGTCTTCTGAGTGCCAGGGTGGCAGAGGTGGGGCCCTGCTCCCCACATTCTTTCCCTTGGACTGCCAAGTCAGGGTGTTTGCACTTTAAAACAGAACTCTCTCTCTCTCTCTCTCTCTCTCTCTCTCTCTCTCTCTCTCTCTCCTTTTGTTTTTACATTGATTGCTTGTGTGGGGGTATGTCATTGCTTGTGTCAGACCTCACATGTGGAGGTTAGAGGACAAATTTCAGGAGTCCGTGAGCTCCTATCATGGGGAACTTAAGTTGTCGGGCCTGGTAGCAAGCTCCTTTATCTGTCGAGCCTTCTTGTTGGTCCTGGACTTTCTCTTATTGTCTTCCTAGTTTTTGCATCGAGATCCATTGAAATGTCAGCAGTCTTCTTTTTAATGCTTGATATTAAATATTTTTCCCACTTTAATTTTGTCAAGGAGGCAAAAGCCCTTAAGTTATTATGTCTGTGATTATCCAGGCAGTGTAGAACTCGGTGGCTTTATCCTCCTGTGCCCTGTAAGCAGAGCTAAACCCTGCAAGGAAGAGAGCAGCCTTTGCAATTTTTTTTTTTTTTTAAGATTTATTTTTATTTTAAATTCTGTGCACGCAAGTATGTGTGTGTGTGCATGTGCACGGGTCCTCTAGTGGCCAGAGGCATTTGTTGACTCCTCTTGTCCTGCCTCCACGATGGCCAGTCACAGCTGGTTATTCCCTGAGATCACAGTGATTGGGTCAGAGATGGACACGTGACCAAGTTAGTCCTGCCCTCCCCCCCGCACTGTATTCTGGGATTTGTTGTTGAAACCAATGAGAAGACAGAGGCTCTTGGCCTTGTGGTTGCTGGGAGGTAGTGGCCATGGTACCTCCTGAAGGTGGAAATCATAGGTGGAGGACTAGAGGGCAGAGCTGGGGAGGAGGGACAGAAGGACTGTCCCTAGGCTGGCATTTGGATACTTGGTGTGCAGCTGGGTTGGCCTTGGTGCCTATTTTTAGAGAGAGAGAGAGAGAGAGAGAGAGAGAGAGAGCGCTAGAGGTCTTTGGGAGTCAGTCTTTTCCTTTCTTTATGTGGATTCTCAGGACCGAACCCAGGATTGTACTCTAAAACCTTTACCTCCTATGCCATCTTGCCAGCCCCTTTCCCTAGCTTTTATGAAACAGGGACGCATGTAGCCCAGGCTGGCCTTGAACTCACTATGTAGCTGCGGATGACCTTGAACTTCTGATTGTCGTGCCATCACCTCGAGTGCTAGAAATACAGATGTCCAACACCGTGATTTTTACCCTGATTTTTTTTTAAATGTGGGTATGTGTGTGCTACCCTTTGGAGTTCAGGAGACAACTTGTAGGAGACAGATGGCTCCTTCTATCACGTGGGTCTTGGGAACTGAACCCAAGTTATGGGGCCTGCTTGGCGACAAGCTCTCTTATCACTGAGCCATCTTGCCAGTCTGGGTTTTTTGGTTTGTTTGTTTTGCTTTACTTACTATATAGTGGAATCTAACCTGAAATCAGGGCAGTCCTCTTGCCCCGGGCTCCGGGGTACTGGAATTACAGTTTATAGGCCCCTGTAATTACAGGTTATTACCACACCTGACTTGTTGCTTTGTATGTATGTACTTGAGTGCACCCACATGTGCCATGCCAGAACCCAGAGGTTCCAGAATGCCAGGCAAGCAATCTGCCACAGAGCCTTATGTCAGCCTGGTGATGTGAAGGAAGTGAGCCAGCAGAGTCACTCCTGGCTGAGATGACTTCAGCAAGCCCCCTTCTCATCCTAGCTTCTGGGATCTCGAGCTAACACTCGGGCAACCATACTCACTCCTTCCCAGGAGTCCTGTGGGTCTGGACTGGGGGCTTTATTTCCCTTTTCTTGCTCTTCTCTTTTGAAAAAGAGAAGTGGGAATTCCCCCTGATGCAGCTTCGTCACCACCGTTGTCCTGTGCTCCTCCAGTACTCACCTCGTGGTTCAAGTCCGACGGAGGAGCAGGTCCACGCTGATAGGCTTGGCAGGTAAGGAAACTGATTGGTGAGGGAGCTTGCCCACCCAGAACAGGATTTGAACCTGTAGACTTTGAAGCCTGACCTTCATTCATTACCTGTCCCATTCAGCATCCAGAGTATTCCCAGGCCCAACCACTTCCGGCACAAGTCTGAGCCCCCCACCCCGTGCCCTTTGATCTCATTCCAGGAATAGGTGCTTATCTGAAGGAGCAATGGACAGAGGTCCCTGGTAATGTGAAAACCTGATAAGGCCAATGTGTCTTGTCCCTGAATGAAATCTCATCAAATCTCTTATGGCACCTGGTGCCAGGAGAAGCTCAGAGAGGCTATGATTCCCACCCAAAGCAGCGTTATCTACCTTCCAATGCCGACTCCACCCTCCCCTAGTTATGAGAGCAAAGTAAGCCTCTTTTTTTTTCTTTTTTTTTTTTTTTTTATGGTTTTTTGAGACAGGGTTTCTCTGTGTAGCCTTGGCTGTCCTGGAACTTACTCTGTAGACCAGGCTGGCCTCGAACTCAGACATCCACCTGCCTCTGCCTCCCGAGTGCTGGGATTAAAGGCATGCGCCACCACTGCCCTGCAAAGTAAGCCTCTTTGGCCTGCTTTCTAAAGTTTTTTTTAATTAAAAATTATTTTAGCTTCATGTATCTCCTCTGACATGCGCATGCACAGGTGCTTGTGTGTATGTGTGCGTGTAAAGGTGTGCTCGAGTATGTGTTGCTTGAGTGTGCATGTGCGTGCTCACACTTGTACACAGGTACGTGTGTATTTGTGCTGTGTACTTTGTGTGTATGTGTGTGTGTGCCCATGCCTTTGGAGGTCAGAAGTTGCCTTTGACTCTCCAGAGTTACTTGCAGCTAATGTGGGCGCTGGGAATCAAAGAATTCTCTGCATGAGCAAGTGTTCCTAACTGTTAAGCTATCTTTTGACTTCTTTAACTTTCCTTTCTTTTTTGTGTCAAAGGAAGGTTCTTCCAGAGACTGCGTTAAAACAGAACAATCACATGAGACCAGACCATGTGGTTCCATCTCATATTTGCAATCCCAGTAGAAAGGAGGAAGGGAGGGTGCGGGAGGCAGTTGGCCATTGAGTCTGAGGCCAGCGGGGCTGGAGTGAGACCATGTTCCCCCTAAAAGAACAAAACACAAAACCCCTCACACCAAACTCTCCCCCATCCCAAAATCACCCCCCCCCCAAAAAAAACCCAAAAAGAAACAGAGGCAGGTAAGCTGACCAAGTTCAAGATCAAAGACAGTTGGATGCCTAACTGAGACACAGGAGACTTGGTTCCAAAAAAAACCAAAACACAAAACAACCACAACCCACTATCACGTAAGGGGGGACTCTAGAGCACGACTCTCTCGCCTGGCAGATTGCCGGTGCTCTAGTGGAGGGTTACACACCCATGCACAGCCCTAATGCGGTGCTCTCAGTCTTCCTAATTCTGAGACCCTTAATACCGTTACCCTTAATACCATTCCTCACATTGTGGTGACACGCCCCCCCCATACAATTATTTAGTTGCTACTTCCTAACTGTAATTTTGTTACCCTTATGAATTGTAATGTAGCCGGGCATTGGTGGCGCACGCCTTTAATCCCAGCACTTGGGAGGCAGAGGCAGGTGGATTTCTGAGTTCGAGGCCAGCCTGGTCTACAGAGTGAGTTCCAGGACAGCCAGAGCTGCACAGAGAAACCCTGCCTCGAAAAACAAAAGAAAAACAAAAACAAAAACAAACAAACAAAAAGAATTGTAATGTAAATATCTGATAAGTAGGATATCTGATATGTGACCTCCCAAAGGGGCTGAGATCCGTAGGTTAAGAAAGACTGCCCTTAATTGAAGTTTCTACCCAAAGAGCCATGAATCTTCATGAGGTTATGTCATATCCACGGGCACACAGCAGGAAGATCTGGGGGTCCCGGTTTGGGAGTTCAGGTTAGAGCCCTCCTCCCTCCATCACTGTCTCTATGACCCACCTAGGAATGCCCGAATCTATGATCTGTATGTGTTAGGTGGTGGCCTACATAGAGCCAGGGACTGGGCAGCATCTCCCTACATGGCCTCAAAGGGCACCGTGCCAGGTCCTTTTTTTTGCTTTGGAGCCTGGCTGGCTCACACAGGCTGTGCTGTAAGCCGGTGGGCAGGAGGCCTCTCTACCAGCAGTGTTGGGTTCCCCAGTGACATTCAATTGTTCGTAAGCAAGGAGGCCCGTTTCTTGGCAGCATGGGACCCTGGATTCCAGGAAGCCCTGTGTGACTCCTGCTTGCTTCCAGTTAGCAGAGTGGGTTTCACTTTTCACAGCTTATGTAAGGAAGCTCACATGCTCTTCCCTTTCTCTTTCTGGAGCTCCTGAGTGCTCTGAGTACATCCCTGGCCAGGGCAGGAGCTAGGGAACTAAGAAGGGGTGTGGCCTAGGAATGTGGCCAAGTCATCCCTCACCATCCTGAGGAGCTTTGTAATGGTACTTGAGGGGCACACAGAACCATGACTATGTGGCAGGAGCCCCTCTGCATGCAGGTGTGGTGGGAGCTAGGAGAGCAGGAAGCAGACATGACAGGCTCTGGAGGTTCTGGGTTCAAATGCCTCTCTTACTTACAGGCTATATGACATGGGGTGGTTTTATTTTACTTTTTAAAGATTTTTTATTTTATGTATACGAGTACACTGTTGCTGTCTTCCTTCTCTCTCCGGAAGAGCAGTCAGCGCTCTTAACTGCTAAGCCATCTCTCCAGCCCATGGGGTGATTTTATAAAGCCACACCACACTTTCTGCATTAGTACTACAGAGGAACAATAACAACAGCAAGGCTTGCTCTGTTCCTTCGTAAGTGGAACTGATCACGGGGCTGTGGCTCAGTGGCAGAGCAAATGCTGAGCATGAGAGGCCTTGGGTTCTATTCTAATACAGGAGAAAAGCAAAACACCAGTAGGTAGGGGTTCAGAGCAATGCTTGGCACACAGTAAGTCTCTCCCAGGAGTTCTTATATTGAAATAGTAACTACTAGGAGTAGGTATGCAGCTCAGTTGGTTGAGTGCCTGCCTAGTGTGCCATCCCCAGTACTATCATATGGCACACGACTGTAATCCCAGCACTCAAGAGGCAGAGGCAGGAGAATCAGACGTTTCACATCATCCTCGGCCACACATAGACTTGGAGGCCAGCCTGGGCTACGTAACCCCCCCCTCCCAACCAAAACAGAATTAACAATGGCTTTGTACAATATGATAGCACAGAACTGTAATCGAAACATGTGAGAAGCTGAGGCAGGAGGATTGCCCAAGTGTGAGTTCAGCCTGGACTAGAGTGTGAGCCTACTTCAGTCTTCCCTTCAGGAAAATAAAAAAGCACAGTATAAGTCCCCCAACCCCAAAATATGAAATCTGAAGTCTATGAAATTCACACACATTCAGACTTCTGAATGAGAGTGTTCAACTGGCTGAGTCTGGGAATATTCCAAAGTCCCCAGAATCTAAAATTAGAACTCCTACTACTGGTCTCAAGCATTTTGCATGAGGCATACTGAAACCTGTGTTCATCGGGAGGAGGGACCATACATGTGCCCGGGGAGGCAGCCTTCCTTCTAGTTCTCTATTAGTTATGCATTTTGAGACAGTTTTGTGTAGCCCAGGCTGGCCTCAAACTTGCTACACAGTAAAGGATGACCTTGAAGTTCTGATCCTTCTCCTCGAGCTTGTAATACTGAGATTACAGACTATATAGCCTTGTTTTTCTTTAAGACAGGTTCTTGCCACATAGCCCTGGCTAGCCTCCAACTTGCAGCAATCCCTCTGCCTCTACTCCTGGATCCTGGGATTGTTCTTGGCTGTAGCTATATTTCTGTTGGAGGCAATGGAGTGGCACCTATATGCCTCTCAGTAGAGGATGGCTAGAGAAATTACGGCCCATCTGTACTATTGATTCTGAGCAGTGATGTCAGAGACTGAGGCAGGGTCTGACAAGATCAAGATGGCTCAGTGGTTAGAGGTTCCTGCCACCAAGCCTAATGACTCCAAGGGTAAACAGAGAGAGCACTATGGCATGTATGCATTCTTAAGCACACACACGCGCGCGCGCGCACACACACACACACACACACACACACACACACGTAATTTAAATAATTTGATAGCTCTCCACGGTTCCGGTTCGATCTGTAAAGACTCCCAAACTACAATGTTCAGGGGTGGAGGGAGGGGATCAAGTATCAGAAAAATACCTGGGGCATGGAAATGAATGCAAACTGGACATGGGTCATCCACACACACACACCTGGAAACGGGAAAGCCAAGGATAGCTCAGTCCCATGCAGCCACTAGCCAGATGGCACTATTTACATTTAAATGCAAATCAATTAAAGTTACATAATTTGTAATTCGTTCAGCCCCTCACGGGTGGCTAGCGTAGCCAAGCTTCAAGCCTGGCCAGTGGGAGGAGATGGCTGTCATTGTGGAGAAGAGTTTCCAGAAAGAAACGTGTCTTCCGCGAGGTGATCGCCACATTAGCACGTCAGTGATGCAGAGGTTGGAACGTTGCAGATCCAGAACATCATTACATCTGGTACCGTCTTGCCCTCTTTCTCCGCCCTTCCCCCCTTCTTTGAGACAGGGTCTCTGTGTTGTGTGCCCCTGGCTGATCTGAAACTCTCTATGTAGATCAGGCTGGCCTTGAACTCAGAGATCTGCTGCCTCTGTCTCCCGAGTGCTGGAATTTAAGGTGTGCTCCACTGTACTCGGCGATCCCGGGCTAGCTTTAGCCTCCTAAATAACTACCCCTGCCCACTGAGGCCCGCGGCGGCTGCTCCTTGGTCGCCATTTGTCCTCCCACTTAAGTTACCACCAACATACTTGCGAGGTATCTTGGTTCATGTTTCTTATTTCTCTGCTAACTATAAAAACTCTACCAAACCATTACCATGAAAAATGGAGCTTGGGGTGACCTCAATCTGTGTTCTTGGGCCAGGCTATACATATTTGTCTCCAGAATAAATTCTTTCTCACCTTTGAGGTAAGGTGTGTGTGTTTGTACGTATGCGTGCACACTCGAGGGGGGATGTCTCTCTAGTATGTATTCCTGGCTGTTTTGGAATTCTCTATGTAGACCAGGCTGGCCTCAACAAAGATCTATCTTCCTCTGTCTCCCAAGTGCTGATATTAACAGTGTGCACTATTATGCTTGCCTTTTTTGTTGTTGTTTTTTGTTTTGTTTTTTGAGACAGGGTTTCTCTGTGTAGCCCTGGCTGTCCTGGAACTCACTCTGTAGACCAGGCTGGCCTTGAACTCCTACAACTCCTACAGAGATCCACCTGCTTCCGCCTTCCGAGTGCTGGGATCGAAGATGTGTGCCACCATGCCTGGCTCAGCTTTTCTTTTTTAATTATTACATTTTCCCCCACACAACTCTTTCCAGATTCTCCTTACCGTCTTACTCACCCAACTTCATGCTCTTTCTTCAAACACACACACACACACACACACACACACACATACACACGCGCGCGCGCGCGCGCGCGTGAGCGCAATTGAAAATCAAAAGAAACAAAAAATACAATATATATCAAAATAAAACAAAAAAATACACACACACAATTGAAAATCAAAAGAAACAAAAAAGAATACAATATATATCAAAATAAAACAAAAAATACACACACAATTGAAAATCAAAAGAAACAAAAAAGAATACAATATATATCAAAATAAAACAAAAAATACACACACAATTGAAAATCAAAAGAAACAAAAAAGAATACAATATATATCAAAATAAAACAAAAAAATACACACATACACACACACACACACCGCTGCCACCAACACCAACAACATGGAGTTCATTTTGTGTTGGCCAGCTACTCCTGGGCGTGGCACCTGTCCCGGGGTGTACTTGACATACCCAGTGACTCTCCATCGGACAGAACTGATTTTCCCTTTTCCAGTGGGCATCCATTGCAAACAGCTTCTCGGGAGGAGGTGGGAAGATTCTAAGAGCTGGAGATGATGAACAGACACCTCCCAGGGACACAGCAAGACTGACGTACATGTGACTTCACGGAGACTGTGGCTGCAGGCACAGGGCCTGCACAGGCTCGTCATGGGCTGCACCGACACTGGGGACAGACTTGAGGTTTCACTCCAACCAGAGTTGTGTTTTGCATTGGCCCTGCTAAAGCAGAATGTACTGTCAGGGGACACAGAGCTATCAGAAAGCAAGAAAGCTAAAGTGAGCTGGGCGTGCCCATAATCCCAGCTCCACCGAGGTTTTGGCAGGAAGATTGCGGCAAGCTCAAGGCTGCCTTGGGCTACACGGAACCAGGCCAGCCAGGACTACAGAGCAAGGTTTCATCTCAAAAGTAAAAAGAACGCCTGATCTTCCTGCCTCTATCTCCCAAGCGACCAGATTTACAGAGATGTGCTGCCACACCCAGCCGAGCAAGCCAACTCTATCTCAGCCCTTATACTTTATTTTTTTAATTTTGAGAAGCTAAGTTTTCCAGGTAGTCCTTGATTTATGATTCTCCTACCTAACACCTCCTGAGTGCTAGGATCACAGTCATGCTCCACCAAGCTCCTTATGCGGTGCTAGAACCAAGTCTGGAACTTTCAGCATGATAGGTAAGCAAGCCGATTTTTTTTTTTTTTTTTTTGTGGCTGGAGAGACAGCCGTGGGTGCTGGGACCCGAACTCTTATATTTTTGGTTGTGAGCCTAACCTTTAATGGCTGAGCCATCTCTCCAGTCCAGAGAAGCCAATTCTTGATAAAGGGAAGCCAAAACCCCCTGGCTAGAGAGAGGAAGCCTGGGTTCCTGCAGGCTGCACCCGGAAGTGACTTCAGCCTCCGGGCCTCCCCACTTCTGTACTTTTGGCTCAGAGGCTCAACGGCCCAGGGGCCCTGCCATCCCCGGGGATTGAATGTTCCTGTGAATCAATTCATGCGTCCGGAAACCCACAGAGCTTCCTCCAATCTGTGAAATTCTTCAAGGACTAGGATCGAGAAGCTTCTATAGCGAGCCAGCAGAGACGCCATGCCTAGCATGTGGCCCAAGCCAAAGCAACCCAGAAGGAAGTTAGACTCAGACATTTTGGGCTAACCTCTGGTGTTTAATGGGTACTCACCATACCCTGGAGACCCTTTGCTCAGATGCCCCCTTTGAGTCCCCATCAGAGGTCAGAACAGTTATAACTGCTACAGGTGAAATCTCGAAGTTACCAACAGGCTCCATTAAACCCTGGGTCTTAACTGCTCTGCTTGACCATGAAAAGATGGTGCACGGAGCAGACGAAATCAAGGCTCTGCTGATCGCTGTCTGTGATCACGAGGGGTTTGACAGTGACTGTGTGGGCCCCTTGCTTCTGCCTCTAGTAGCCTTCCAGCAAATGTGAGAGGATTTCAATCAGACAGCGTCCTGGCCCATCCATGTATCTCCCCCCTTTCCCCCACCAAGTCTTATGAAGCAAATCCCTCCCTCTGCCTTCACACTGCTGTCTGCCTTGGGGTCCTGTGTCAGTACCCCATATCTACCCTGTACACCCTCTGCCCCCACCCCCTCTTGGAGAGTGACTCCTGCCAGTGCGTGGATGGGAGAAGTGGGAGAGGAAGGGAGGCTTCCAGAGGAAATATTTCACACACACATACACAGTAAGTATGATTCCTTTAGTGACCTAAAGGAAACCAGTGCGTGGTGTTTCCAAGATAAAAAAGCCCAGTGGTAAACCTCAGAGGATTGAGTGGCAAGCCCTGGTAGGTTCCTGCAGACCCAAGCAGGATGTTTGGGTTTTCTCTTGAGGGCAATGGAGAGGTATAGGAGAGTTTGGAGCAAAAGAGGGGCACATTTGAATGCAGTTTCCTGACATCTTATTTTCTTATTTTGCTATAATAAACATCAGTTCAATTGCCACGGCTTGTCCAGCCTGCTCGCGCGTGCTCTCTCTCTTATTTTTTTCTTTTTCTTTTTCTTTTCTTTCTTTTTTTCTCGAGACAGGGTTTCTCTGTGTAGCCCTGGTTGTCCTGGAACTCATTCTGTAGACCAGGCTGCCCTCGAACTCAGAAATCCACCTGCCTCTGCCTCCCAAGTGCTGGGATTAAAGGCGTGCGCCACCACTGCCCGGCTCTCTCTCTCTCTCTCTCTCTGCGTTCTCTCTCTCTAGTTCTTTCTTTGAGTTTTATTTCACTTTTTGGAGACAGGTTTGTTTGTTTGTTTGTTTGTTTGTTTGTTTGTTTTTTAATAGCCTTGTATGTCCCGGAACTCGATTTGTAGACCAGGCTGGCCCTGAACTCATAGAAATCTGCCTCATGAGTGTTGGGATTAAAGGCATGTGCTACTGCTACCCAGCTATCCTGCCTTCTTACACAACCTAGGACTGCCTGCCGAGGCTGGTACTACCTGCACCCAGCTGTACCCTCCCACATCCACCATAAATCAAGAAAACGCCCACGGGCCAAACTGAAGGACTTGTTCCCACACCCAGGGCTCCCTCTTCCCAGGTAACCTTCCTTTGTGTCAAGCTGATGATGACTGGTCAGCATGACTGGCAAGCTCCTTCGGGAGGTTTTTGCAGGTGAGCTCATCCTGTTTGTCTAGGGGAGACCTTCAAGCCTGCCTCCTCATCAGCTCATTCTATATGCATATTCAATACGGATAATGGGGACAGGCGACTCACTGGAAGATGCAACTGTGAAAACTAGAGGTGAGGCACATGCGTGCATGCTGACACCAGCCTCTTCTTTAGACATACCATGGAAATGACCAGAAGGAACCACAGTAAGCAAAGAGAGTGGGAAGGGAGGTGACTCACATCAGCCAGAGGGACCACAGAGCCCTTTCCGAGTATGTCGTATATATTAAGAGTGAGAAGGAATCAGGCCAGTCTCATCTAGCACCTTAGGGGCAAAGAACAGCACATGCAAATGTCCGGGGGATGGACAGTTGACCAGCAGCCAGGCCAGTGGAGCTGTAGCAATCTGAGCTGTGTGGGAGGAGAGGAGGGGTGGAGAGGTCCCGAGGAGACATTGGAATGTTTCGGTTTACATTTGTTTCTTTCATGGCACCTGCCACAGGGCTGCCTGTGAGTAGACACCAGAAAACAACTTGGAATTGGTTCTTGTCTTCTGCTAAGTGGGCCCCAGGGATCAAACTCAGGGCACCAGACTCAGAGTCAAGAGCCTGTCTTTACCTGCGGAGTCATCTCAATGACTCTAGGTGTAGTTTCTTTCTTTTTTTTTTTTTTTAAAAGACAGCAAGCAATCAGGGCTGGAGGGATGGCTGCACAGTTAAGAGTACTTGATGCTCTTGCCAAGGCCCAGAGTTCGATTCCCAGCACCCACATGGTGGGTCCTGACCATCCAAATTCCCAGGTACTCTAGTAGTACACATTCATACACATAAAATAAATCTAAAATAACAACAACAGAACGGCAAATATCTCAGGTATCCGGAATCACCTGGGACTCTGCTATGTCACAAGGATGCCTTTGAACTTCTGACTCTCCTGCCCTCTGTCCAGGTAACTAGTGTCATGTGTGCCAACATGCCCGATTTATGCTGTGTTGAGGATCTGGGGCTCGAACTCAAGAGATTTGTACACACTAGGCAAGTACTCTACCAGCTGAGCCACACCCCCAGTCCCAGCGTGTGTATTTTATTCTAAATAAAGCAGAAGAGAAGTCGCCACAGTGGGGGTGGGGGTGGGGCAGCACACACCTGTAATCCTAGAAATCGGGGTGGGAGGCTGAGGCTGTGCCTGTCTTCTAAGACGAGCAACAGCCATCTTGGAGAGTCCAGCTGTGTCTGCTTACAAAGGATTGTCCCACCTGGGCTGGTTGGTGTTTATGTCCACTCATGGAAGGTTGGGGAGGGTCATGACAGCCACACTTGAAGTTCCCAGCCACTCCCTGCCACCTGCTGTCTGCCACTCTGGCCTAATTGCATGTGGCCTCTCTGAGGAGCCGGAGTACATAGCCACAGAGGACAAGATCTATGTGGCTGCAGAGACACTCTCATCACCACTGGATAAAGGCTTCTTAGGTGTGGCCTACTGTGGGGGGAGCAACCACATCCCTGTAAGCACTACTCACGTTCTTTAAAGAAGTCCAGCCGGGCGGTGGTGGCGCATGCCTTTAATCCCAACACTTGGGAGGCAGAGGCAGGCGGATTTCTGAGTTCGAGGCCAGCCTGGTCTACAGAGTGAGTTCCAGGACAGCCAGGGCTACACAGAGAAACCCTGTCTTGAAAAACCAAAAAAAAAAAAAAAAAAAAAAAAAGGAAGCCCAATAATCGCATGGGTCGCAGAGTAAACTTGGTGGAATTGTGCCTCTGTTTGTTGCTAGGACCTTAGGAGCTGAGGTAGATGTTGCCTTTCTCCCCAGGGACGGGATTTTACCGACAAGCCTAGAAGTAAGACCTGACTGGGTTAATTACACTCCCTAATTCTAACACCGCAGAGGCAAAGAGAGCCTTGGGGCTCACCAACCAATCAGGGAGCGCCAAATCCCAGCGATAGCAGTGAGAGACCCTGCCTCAAAAAATAACGTTGGCCTGCAGAAGTGGTGCAACTTCAATCCCAGCACTGGGGAGGCAGGTAAGAGCATATCTGAGTTTGAGGCCAGCCTGGACTGCAGAGTGAGTTCGAGACTACATAGAGAAACCTTGTGTTGAAAAACAACAACAACAACAACAACCAAAACAAAATCAAGGGTGACAGCTCCTGGAGAATAGCATTTGCACATCTGCGCTTGACCCTCCACACAGAGAGAAATGTGACGTGCACGTGACTGCAAGGGTCGTTGAGTAGGGCTGAGGGAGTATGTGTGATGAACTTGCTGCTGTGTCTGGCACAATAAGTATTAGTTCAATAAATAGTAGATGGTGTTGTTGCTGTTGTACTGTCCTTTTATTTTATTTTATTTTATTTTCATGTTCACTGGTGTTTTGCCTGCACACATGTCTGTGTGTCTGTGCGAGACTGTTGGATCATCTAGAACTGGAGTCACAGACAGCTGGGAGCTGCCGTGTCGGTGTGGGATTAGAACCCAGGTCCTCTGGAAGAGCAGCCAGTGCTGTTAGCCACTGAGCCACCTCTCCAGCCCCTGTTGTGCTGTTCTTTGCCAGTTTCCTTCTTTCTCGTCTTCCGGTGCTGGGAAGAACGTTAGCACATGCTAAGTACCTGTTTGACCACAGCCATTCTGGCCCTTGACCCTGTTGTTTCATAAATAAATGTAGGGCTGGATCTCCGCTGGAGAAGCAGAGCTATTTTGTTAAAACAGCTTTCTGCTGTGTAGTGGTGCAGGGGCTCAGGGCATCCTGACACTCAGGAAGCTGAGGCTGAAATGTTATGGTGAATTCAAGGTCAGCCTGAGCTACATGGTGCATTTCAAGATAGTCTTACAAGAGAGTAGGGACCTGACTGTCTCACATCTAAACAAGTGAGTTGGAGAGATGCCTCAGTAGGTAAGTGTACTTGCCCTTCTTACAGAGGGCCTGGGCTCAGTTCCTAGGGCCTGCATGGTAGATCACAACCATCGGTAACTCTAGTCTCAGGGGATCTGTCTCCCTCTTCTGGCCTCCACAGGAACTGCACACAGGTAGTGCACATATATGCAGGCGAAACATTTATACACATAAAATAAAAATAAAGAAATATTTGTTAAAATGCAAACAACTGCCCAGAGGGTGAAGGGGGTAAGTTCCTGATGTCAGTAAGCCACAGCCAGAAAGACTAAGGCTAGAAGTTGCTTCCAAGAGATGAGTTAAAAGCTACCCTAACAGATGTAGAATTCAGAGCCAGGAACGTGGTGCGGGGCTGTGATCCCAGCACTTGGGAGGTAGACTGGAGGGTCAGAAATTCAAGGTCAGGGCTGGTGAGATGGCTCAGTGAGTAAAGGAGCTTGCCCCCAAGCCTGCGGGCCCGTGTTTGATCTCCTGAGAAGGAGAGAACCTGCTCCCACAAGTTGTCCTCTGGCTCCCACACACATTACCATAGCACATACCCCTCCCCATGCACAAATAAAAATATAATAATAATAAAAAGCCAAGGCCAGTCTTAGCTATGTAGCAAATTTGTGGCCAGCCTGGGCTACATGAGACCCTAACTACATCAAAATAATGACTAAAATAATATGAAATAACATAGAAGCAGCTTTGTAACAGGTCAGAGTGTAGGTTGCCAGAGTTCTGAGGCTCACATTGCAAGTCCATACCTATAACCACCTATAGCCCAAAGCGTGATTCTGGGGGAGTCCAGAAATTGTAGAGATGAGCTGAGGACAGTGCTTATATACCCGCTGAACTGTGGAGAACACTGTCGCTCCATCTTCCTAAAGATGGCTGGCTGTGTGGTGGGGGAACAGAAGGAGTGGCTGTGTGAACAGGGCTCGCTGCTGCACACGGCACTGCGAACTCGAGAAGCCGCCCCCTTCGTCCAGGGGGTCTGAATGTGGTTGGAGTGTGTTCAACTCAAAGCTCTGTTCCTGGTACAACTGGTGAATAATAAAATGGACTCTTTCTCTAAGGTTGTTTCTCAGGAGGTTGTGGAAGGTGCGGCTTCCTGTCTCTTGATGTGGGTAGCAAGAGGGGGAGGGGGGAGGCAGAACTGAGTTGACCAGAGAGCTGTGGGTCAGCAGGAGGCAGAATTCAGAATCTGTCTACGCTGGGGGGAGAAAAATGAGGAAGCCGAGCCAGGTGTGGTGGCTCAAACCTGTAATCCTAGCACTTGATAGGCAGAGGCAGGAGGATTGCCGTGAGCTGGAGGCCAGCTTGGACTAGTGTGGATCCTGTCAGACAGATAGACAGGGGAAGGAGGAAAAAATAAGGAAGGGGGGGAAAGAGGGAAGGGGGAGGGAGGAAGGGGAAGGGGGAGGGAGAGAGAGGGGGGGAGGGGCCAGACTTTTTTCGGAGAAGGACGAAGGATGATGGAGTGATCCCTGGATGAGCAGACAGTACAAACCCCTCTCCTTCATGGAAGCCAGGCTCTGACTCCATCGTCCAAGAAGGAACAACCCAAAGGCATCTTTTTTTTTTTTTTTTTTTTTTTTTTTTGTGTCCAAAACAGGGTTTCTCTGTGTAGGCCTGGCTGTCCTGGAACTCACTCTGTAGACCAGGCTGGCCTTGAACTCAGAAATCTGCCTGCCTCTGCCTCCCAAGTGCTGGGATTAAAGGCATGCGCCACCACTTCCTGGCCCCAAAAGGCATCTTTAGGTCTCAGGCTGTACTTCCCCTCCCAGGCCTAGAATGCCAGAAGGGCTATGGGTGCTGGGTCTTCAGCTGGCAGTGTTGTGGCTCCCTAGGCTGCTCCCTTAAAGCCAATCAGAGCATACCTCAGTGTGGCCCCTGCTGTGCCCAAAGGTATGGTGGCCTCTACCTGGAGTTTAAACAACACCCTGGAATGGAAACTACTGTAGGACCAAAGCCCCCATTTGAGTAGTATCCAGCAGAGAGGCTGGGGTGGGCTCTCTGAGTCCCCAGTCAACCTGCGGTAGCTGGCCACCATAGTGTTGTAGCCTGGGACTCAGGCCCAGGACTGTGGCTCCTGAGAGCTGTGGTGAGCAAGGCCAGGGGTTGGGCTGCTAGGCTTCAGGTGTCAAACTGTTGCCCAGCAAGACTACAGAGGAGGAACTGGCCCTGTGGTTCAGATAGCAGAGGCCCGTGGCAGAACACTTTCCGGCCATAAGTTCTGAGGCTCAATAGGGACTTTTCTCCCTTTCCGAATTTGAGGGGCTAGCCTGTGCTCATCACCCTGTGGCACATGGCATGTTTGACTTTCCCAGGCTCCCACCTGGCTGCTGCTGAATCATACCCAGAGTCTCACCTATGCCCACCTGACATGGCGTGACATTTTGATGAGAGATTTTGGACTTAAGACTCATGGTTAAGACCTTTGAGGTTACTCAGTTGGCACGAGTGGACAGATCTGGAGGAAATTCTTGTTTCCACAGTGGAGGTGGAGGGTGTTCCCCCTCCATCCTCTGAGGTTTCACTGGAACCAACTGGCAAACGACACAGTTCTCATTTGTGCGGGGCCAAGCCTCCTTAGCTAGCAGGGCAGTGCAGGCTTAGATGGCTTCTGGAGCCACAGGGAAGGAAGATCAGAGTCTGGAACAGGCAGGCTGGAATGGGAGGTCCTGGGGCAGCACTGATCCACTGTTGGAGTGGCGGGCAAAGCACAAGGTGACCCACACTGTTTGTATGGACAATCTGTCCAGTGATCTCCCAGTGCCCTCAGAAGAGCTAAAGAAGACACTGCCCATCGGGTGTGTGTGCTTCCTGGTAAAGCTGTCCAGGAAGTAAGATTTTCTCCTCTTCTTCCCTTCCTCCACATCCTCTTCCTTTTCCTCCTCTTCCTTTTTCATTTCTCATGACAGGGTTTCTCTGTGTAGCCCTGGCTGTCCTGGAACTCAATCTGTAGACCAGACTGACCTGGAACTTACAGAGATCCACCTGCCTCTGCCTCCTGAGTGCTGGGATTAAAGGTGCCCGCCACCACCATTCAACTCCAGTAAGATCTTAATTATTGCCTTTGTCCTGGAACTGGAGCTTTGAACTCTGGTCCAAATCCTCTCCTGTCCTTGAGAGAGAAAGATGGAGGGAGGGGCAGGACCCGGAAGGAGCAGGGGGAAGCTGAGGTTGCTCCTTCAGTTCAAGCTCAGCGTATTTAGGAATTTGGTTTGTTGTGTTCTGAGCTCCCCCCTCCCCCTCCCCCTATCTTATTATCCTAGTAATGAGATTGGGTAGAGGATCTTGGAAAGTGACAGGAGATGAGGAGGGAGTCCATATAAAGGAGATTGGTATCCTATAAGAGGTTTCTTTCGAGGCTAGCCTGGTCTACAGAGTGAGTTCCAGGACAGCCAGGGCTACACAGAGAAACCCTGTCTCAACCCCCCCCCCAAAAAAAAGAAAGAAAGAGGTTTCTGAGAAGAGAGTTGCCCTCTCCTACCACTGGAGACACAGCCAGATGACACCTATGCATCAGAAAATGATCCTTGATAGACCCTGAATTCTGCCAGCACCTTGAGCTAGGACTACCAGTCTTCAGAGCTGTGAAAAACAAAGTACGCTGGGCAGTGGTGGCACATGCCTTTAATCCCAGCACTTGGGAGGCAGAGACAGTCGGATTTCTGAGTTCGAGGCCAGCCTGGTCTACAGAGTGAGTTCCAGGACAGCCAGGGCTACACAGAGAAACCCTGTCTCAAAAAACAAAACAAAACAAAACAAAAAAAAAAAAAGCAAGTCCATTGTTTCTAGTTTATAACCTGCCTAGTCTGTGGTATTTTGTTATAGCCTGGACTGGGGCAGCAGGGCATGGATGGGGAGTAGAGAAGATGTGGTCAGAGGGAGAGGGCAAGGAGGAAACTTAAAGTGCAGAGCCAAGAAAGTGCCAGGGACAGGGACAGAAGACACTGCACGGCCAGTGAGAGCGCTCAGCCAGAAAGCATGCCTGTCACCCATGCCTGGTGACCTGAGGCCCATCCCCAGTAAAGCAGGAAGGAGATGAACAACCGACTGCACAAAAATCGCTCTCTCTCCTCTACACACCCGTCATTGTACACACACATATCAGGAGCATGTGGGCATGGACACACACACACACACACCAGGAGCACACAGCATGGCTACACACACACACACCAGGAGCACACAGCATGGCCACACACACACACACACACACACACACACACCAAGAGCACACAGCATGGCCACACACACACACACACACACACACACACATATCAGGTGCACACAGCATGGCCACACACACATACAAACACACACACACACCCAGGAGCACACAGCATGGCTACACACACACACACACACACACACACACACACCAGGAGCACACAGCATGGCCACACACACACACACACACACACATATCAGGTGCACACAGCATGGCCACACACACACACACACACACACACACACACACATATCAGGTGCACACAGCATGGCCATACACACACACACACACACACACACACACACACACACACACACCAGGAACATACCAATTTATATAAAAAGAGCTTATTATTAAAATGGAAAACGGAATTTAAAGAATGAAAGAGGAAGCTGATATTCCCTGGCAGACACACTACATCTTTCCAGAGACAGTAGAGACAAGTGAGTGCTCAGTGAGGGAAATGTTGACGGAAATGTCCTGAAAGATACTTGTTGGAGCCAGGGATGCAGCTCAGCCAGGACAGCGGCTGCCTCATAGGTGTGAAGCCCTGAATTTGGTTGCCAGGACCTTATAAACCTGGCCATGGTGTGGTGGTACCTGCCTAAAGTCCTGGTGAGCTAGTAGCAGGAAGGTTGTTCTCAGCTATATAGTGAGTTGTGGGCTAGCCTAGGCTACATGAAACTATTTCGAAATAATAGAAATACAAAATAAAACAACAAAAATAATGCGGAACAGTATTCTATATTAGTCTTGTGTGTCAGGCTGAGACAGAGAATTGGCCTATTTGCTTTTTTATAGGCATGAAAATGCTAGAAAAATACACAAGAAATTAACAATAGTGGGAAAGCTGTGTGGGGGTGGGGGGAGTGAGGGACACCTGGTGCTGGGACTGACTCCACAGAAAATAAGAGTGGGTGGAACAGGTTGGTGGAATGGGTACAATAAGCCCAGAATCTTATGGATCAGCAGGTGAAGGCAGGAAGATCAGGAGTTCAAGGCTAGCCTGGACTGTAGAAGACTTTGCTAATTAAAACAAAAGCAAAAGCCAGGCCTGGTGATGCACACCTGTGATAGGGCAGAGGCAGGAGGATCTCTGAGTTCAAGGCTCAAATGGCTACAGGGTGGTCTAGGATAGCCAGGGCTACACAGAGAAACCCCGTCTCCAAAAAAAAGAAAAAAGAAAGAAAGAAAGAAAGAAAGAAAGAAAGAAAGAAAGAAAGAAAGAAAGAAAGGAGGAGAAAAGAAAGAAAAAAGGGGAAAAAAAAGATAAAAATTGAAATACAAGGTTTTTAATGAGTTTTTTGAGAATTTTATACATTTGCTCAGTGTATTATGACCACAGTCACACGCCTAACCACCCTCCCGCCTTTCACTCCCCACTTCCTGGTTTTTGTTTCTTTGAGATAGCCTCACTGCACAGCTTAAGAGGTTAGCTTGAAACACTGTTACCCAGGCTGGTCTGGAACCCTGACTCTCCTACCTCAAGCCTCCAGTGAAGTGGAAACTTAAGGGTTCTTTAAGAAGTTGGTTAGATGGTGTGTTGCTGGGGCAAACACATAAAGGAACATTTCGTTAAAATAGACACAGATGTAAATGGCTAAGGCAGACTCAAAAACGGTTCACTAAAACAGACTCAAAAGAGAAGACATTCTACTAAAACAAACACATTAAAAGATACGTGATAAAAAGACTCTTTACTAAGGACACGTACATATTGGTCTGCCTTAGATTACATAGTTGAGCTATATTTGTCGGGACGCCATTGGAAAAAAACACCCAAAAACTTCTAGTGAGGAACTACCGTCTTGCTGCTTCCAAGAACTCGGGCTGATTAGATACTGATTAGATACACGGGCTAAGACAAGCCCCATGCTAAAACAAGATCTGTGCTGAGACAAAACCCATGCTAAGGCAAGACCCATAGAAGACGCATGATGGTTAGAGGGTATAAATAGGACTCCACAGAGCGACAGAGACAGAGCTTGGCTTACTTGGACAACTGCCTGTGAAACACTTATAGGTCTCGAGTCTTGGCTGATCTTCGCTTCCCTGAGAGACGCGCAGCTGAGAACTTCTCCTGGTGTTCTTGCTGGTCCCTCCTGCTTGAGGCCTGGCTGTTTCTGCTAGGTCGGGTCATAGCTGTTACTAACACGACTCTACCAACCTAGACTACTAGTATATCCATAAAATGGATGGAGCTACTGCTGCCTGCTAAACTGTGAACTGACTTCCAGACAACACAGACAGGAGTTGCTCCAAAGAACGTTTCTAAACAGGTCCACTTCCCCCATAGCCTTTCCTTTCCACTACCTCTGGTAGGTGGTAGGTTACAAAAAAGGTTAAAACATTAAAAACCATCATTTAAAATAAGATTTAAAAAAATTAAAGTTACACTCCAGTGCTGGACCCCAGGCAGGAGCCAACACATCCACACGCCCTGGCTGGTTTTCCTTGAAAGTTCCCATCCATGCCGAAAACTGTTCACTCTGCTAGCCAGACTTCTGCCGCCCTCACTCACTGCCCCTCATCTGACCACTTTCCTGTAACTCCCACGAGTGTGCTGGATGCATATGTCCCTGAGCAACTCTGCCTCAGCCCTGCCTTGGGTCACCCTAGTTTTTGGGGCCCCAGCCTAAGAAGTCGGGAGACACTCCTCCACCCCTCCCAGGCCTGAGCTGAGCAATCAAGACTGGGTTCTGGGACTCCCCAGTGAAGTTCCTAGAAAGGAAGCCACCAAGCCAGTTGAAGACTCTTCAGCAGCTAGGCTCAGTGTTGCCAATTTGGCATCCAAATATCTTTAGCACCTTCAATAAGCATTCACTGCCTACCCATGTCTGACCTAACATCCTTGTGACTGCCATGTGAAACTTTTGGGAATGAACTAACGTAACAGACCAATATCTGTCATTGAGTCAGAAGCTAAAAATGTCATGAGATTGTATCTGAGGCTGACAGTAGAGATTTCTGCATACAGCCTGTAGCCTGTCTGCCTTGATTTAGGACTTTTCCCTCAATTTCTAAAACTCGATAGAACTGTTTTTTGGAAACTGTCTCACTTCGAAGCTCAAGAGGTTGGCTTGAGACACTATGCTGGATGGATCATGGCATTTAAAGGGATCCAACATCCATGCTCCCTGGCCACTGTCACTCACCCTTCTTTGAGGTGAGAACTGTATTTTTGTGTTGACAGGGATGTTAAGACGCCGGATTTCCTAAGTGTAGCAGTTTACGCCTTTGTTCCCATCCCAGCACTGAGACTGAGGCAGAGAGGCAGGGGCAGAGAGGCAGAGAGGCAGAGGCAGGGGCAGAGAGGCAGAGAGGCAGAGGCAGAGGCAGAGGCAGAGGCAGAGGCAGAGGCAGAGGCAGAGGCAGAGGCAGAGGCAGAGGCAGAGAGGCAGAGGCAGAGGCAGAGGCAGAGGCAGAGGCAGAGGCAGAGGCAGAGGCAGAGGCAGAGGCAGAGGCAGAG
>CM052701.1:11392652-11593922 GCA_028551405.1 Uromys caudimaculatus
ATTTATCTCCAGCATTTGGATTCTTATCAGGATGGTATTCTTTGGCTAACTTTCGGTATGCCTTTTTCAGCTCGTTCTCGCTGGCGCCGGGAGGGACGCCCAGGATGTCGTACAGCTTCGTGTTGGCCACGTTCGCCATGGCGGTCTGCCGGGCAGCACTCGCAAGCAGGCGACGGAGCGGAAGGAGCGCGACCCGGACCACGAGCGGCGGCGGCGGTGGCGCAGGCCGAGGAGACCCAGTTTATTTTTTTATTTATTTTTATTTTCTTTTGAGATGGGGTTTCATGTAGTCCCTCCTGATACTTAATTCAATACATAGCTGAGGATAGCCTTGAACTTCTGATCCTTTTTCAACTGTCTCCCCAGTGCTGGGATTACAGTGTGCAGCACTATCACCTACTCTGAGTTTTTATTTATAGGCTTAGACTTTATGACCTCAGAGAGTAAATCCTATCTGTATGGTACTCTGAGGTGCTTGTAATTACCCTCCCTAGGAGTTTCTGTTAGCTTTTAAGTGTTTGAAGTGCCCTGCCAAGAAAAGGCTCTACCAGTAGGCTACATTTCAGCCCTATGCAGAAGAATTTGCTCAGGGATTCATTCAGTTGGTGAAAGCCACCTCACTAACATTAGCCAAAATGGGATTTAATAATGGGACACAGAACCACCAGGACAATAGGCAGGGGGTCATGGCCACACTACCGTTGCCTCTGCTACCGCCATGGCTGAGGCCCTGTCACCCAACACCCTCCAAACTGTGGACAAGAGAGAAGACAGCCTATCTGGTGCCTCTCCCATCTAACAGGAGTGGCTAGTTAACTGATACACAGGAAGAGCACTCCGAAGATCTCACTGGCAGGACCTCACTTAATGACAGCGTGTACTCAGATGCTGAGGCAGGGCTGCTGAGTTCATGGCCCACTGAAGCTACATAGTGAGTTCCAAGAAAGCAGGAGCGACAGAGTGAGACCCTGTGTCAGAAACCCAGAATAACAAAAGATTTCATTCACATCCTAGTTGCAGGGGAGTCGGGCATACCATAGGAGGGAAGCTTTTGAGTCTCTTTTAGTGGAGAAGTGGGTGGTGCTCAGGAATATCTACTCAGGAACTCCTGGGCCAGGGAATAAAGGCACCTGCTGCCAAGCCTGACGACTTGGATTCCCAGGTCCTACATAGAGAAAAACAATCCTGCACGGTCTCTGGCCTACACACACACACACACACACACACACACACACACACACACACACACACAGAGAGAGAGAGAGAGAGAGAGAGAGAGAGAGAGAGAGAGAGAGAGAGAAAGAGAATAATAAAGTGCTACAAAATAAATAGAATCTAGCACCCTAATTCTGAGACACTGCCTGGTGGAAAAATATTTGAACTGGGTCTTAAGTGGTGTCTTAGTCAGGGTTTCTATTTCTGCACAAACATCATGACCAAGAAGCTAGTTGGGGAGGAAAGGGTTTATTCAGCTTACACTTCCATGCTGCTGTTCATCACAAAAGGAAGTCAGGACTGGAACTCAAGCAGGGCAGAAGCAGGAGCTGATGCAGAGGCCATGGAGGAATGCTGCTTACTGGCTTGCTTCTCCTGGCTTTCTCAGCCTGCTTTCTTATAGAGCCCAAGACTACCAGCCCACAGATGGTACCACTCACAAGAGGCCCTCCCCCCTTGATCACTAATTGAGAAAATGCCTTACCACTGGCTCTCATGGAGGCATTTTCTCAACTGAAACTCCTTTCTCTGTGATAACTCCAGCTTGTGTCAAGTGGACACACAAAACCAGCCAGTACAAGAGGACAAGGGGAAGGAGAGTGTAGTGTTTCCAGCACCATGAGAGGAATATTAAGAAGGTGAAGGGGCTGGAGAGATGACTCAGTGGTTAAGAGCGCCGACTGCTCTTCCGAAAGTCATGAGTTCAAATCCCAGCAACCACATGATGGCTCACAACCATCCATAATGAGATCTAATGCCAAATTAAAAAAAAAAAAAAAGAAGAAGGTGAAGGCCTGGACCCCAGGCGTCTGCTGTTACCCTCAGTTCCTTCCACCTAAGCAACAGTGCCTCTCTTTAGAGATACCCTTCCTATTTTTCAGCCATGTGCTTCCTGTGACATCGACAGGGCCCTCTGGCCTGGGCTTCTGGTGAGTTCTGGCCCTTAGCAGGCTCTGCTCCATTAGTCAGTGAGAGCTCAGGAAGGGGTGTGTGACATTTCCCAGAAACAGCTCTGCCTTTGGGCCTGGGGGGGGAGACAGCTCAGCAGTTAAGAGCTTCCCTTCTAGAGGACTCAGCTTCAGTTCCCAGAATCCCCATGGCGGGTGACTCACAGTCACCTGAAACTCCAGTTCTCAGGGATTCAACACCATCTCCTGACTTCCATGGACACTGTACACATGTGATGCATAGACGTACATGCAGGCAAAACATCCATACACATCAAATACATAAAAACAATGAAATATTTGAAAAGTTACATTCATTTTAATTGTGTGTGTGCACATGTCAAGATCTGAGGACAACTTGCAGGAGTCAGTTCTCTCCGTCTACCAAGTGGGACCTGTGTTTGGTGATATGAGACCTTACTAGCTGAGCCATGTCTCTGGCCCAAGGATCAGAAGTTCAAGGTCACCCTCTAATACAAAGAGGTTTCTGTCTAGCATGGGCTACAGGAGACCATCAAGTGCTCCCCCTACACCCTAAACAAGAGGGGTTTTTTTTTTTTTTTTTGGTTTGGGTTTTTTCGAGACAGGGTTTCTCTGTGTAGCCCTGGCTGTCCTGGAACTCACTCTGTAGACCAGGCTGGCCTCAAACTCAGAAATCCACCTGCCTCTGCCTCCCAAGTGCTGGGATTAAACCAAGGGCTGGGATTAAAGGTGTGTGCCACCACGGCCCAGCCTGAGGTTTGGCTTTTTTTTTCTTTTTTGATTTGTGTATGCAAGCATGTGTGTGTGTGTATGTGCATGTGTGTGGGTATGTACATGTATGTGTGCATGTTTGTGCACGTGTGTGCCAATATGTATGTATGAGTGTGTGTATGTGCATGTGTACGTGTGCTTCTGTGTGTACATGTATGAGTGTGCCTTTGTGTGCCCGTGTGTGTGTGTGTGTGTGTGTGTGTGTGTGTGTGTGCTGAGCACACTAAGCTAGCTGGCCTGTAAGCTTCTGGGGAAGCTTACATAGTTGCACCCACATTACAGACACTTGGGCTGTGCATCCAGTTTTTATGTGAGTTCTGGGTGTTCAAACACAGGCCTGTACTGAGGCCCTCTTACCCATGTGTTAACCTTTCTAAGCTTGTTGAATTTTGAAACAGGCTGCCCGGCAGTGGTGGCGCACGCCTTTAATCCCAGCACTCGGGAGGCAGAGGCAAGTGGATTTCTGAGTTCGAGGCCAGCCTGGTCTACAGAGTGAGTTCCAGGACAGCCAGGGCTACACAGAGAAACCCTGTCTCAAAAAAACAAAAACAAAAACCAAACCAAACAACAAAAAAAAGAATTTTGAAACAGGGTCTTATTACTTGTAGCCCTGGCTGGTCTTGAACTTGCGGCAGTCCCCTTGCCTTTGGAGTGCCTGTAACTCCAATCCCACAAGGATCAGACTTCCCCTTCTGTCCTCGGCAGGCACCTGCACTCATATGCTCATATCTTGCAGCATACACATCGTTAAAATTAGGTGAATCTTTTTTTGAAAAGGTTTGAGTAGGGCTGGAGAGATGGCTCAGTGGTTAAGAGCACTGACTGCTCTTCCGAAGGTCCTGAGTTCAAATCCCAGCAACCACATGGTGGCTCACAACCATCCGTAATGAGATCTGATGCTCTCTTCTGGGGTGTCTGAAGACAGCTACAGTGTACTTACATATATAATAAATAAATAAATCTTAAAAAAAAAAGAAAGAAAAGAAAAGGTTTGAGTAAGCAAGCTTTGATGCAGCACAATAGTGATCAGTTAGGATAGGTCAGGCTGTACTGATGTAAACAGCAGCCCTGGATGGCCTCACTCTCTGAAGGGCTGGCATTACAGGCTGGCGTCACCCTGAGGAGTCACCAGCTCTCAAAGCTGCTGCCTCCGGTGCTACCCTTCCTTGCACTCAGTTTCGTTTCTGTTGAAAGGGAGTGATTGACCACAGTAACCACCCAGTGGACTACACTCAGTTTACACAGGCTGGAGAAACACTCAGCGGCTCCAGGATCAGGGCGACCTTTACAAAGGCGTGTTTTTTTCTGCCTCTGGGAGTTGGAATTGAGGCTGTCCTGCCCAGAGATGCTATCTCACTCCTACACGTTTATGCATCGGGTAATGGCCCCCTCAGGGCAGGCATGTGGAACCTTCAGGAGAGTTTGAAGAAAGAGCAGGGTGCCTTGTTACTTGTGATTCTTCTTTGAGACAGCGTCTCACTTAGCCCAGGCTGTCTGTGGATTTGCTATGTTAAGAACAGGAATGATTCAGATTGCTTCAGTGCTTATTACAGGCTGGACACTTTACAGAGACTCTGTCCTCGGTCCTCACCGTGGAACCCCAGAGAGGAGGGACAGGGAACCTCTGCTTTACAGAGACCATTTCTTAAGTCTTGTGTTTACAAAGGTCAGCTTTACTGAGTATAGGTCAGAGGACAGGACAAGGACACCGCAAGAAGCAACTGGTCAAGATGGAAGAGGACGAAAGGGAGAAGCAGGACTAGATAGGTGTCTTTAGGGTCCTGCTGAGCCCCTGGCCATGCCTCTTTCCTTACCGGGACCAGATGCTTCATCCTGAAAAGATCCATCTCATCCCCTTCTGAACCTACCTTGACTTTCTATGCCTTTTTATTTAATTTTTTAAAATAATATTTATTTTATTTATCTTGTATATATTGGTGTGCAAATGTGGAGGTCAGCCGAATGAATGTGTCGCCTTGACTTGTTCCCTCTTGAATTTTGAATGACTGTGTTGCCTTGACTGGTTCCCTCTTGAATTTTGTAGGATGCCTTCCCTCTGAGGAATCCTGCCCCGAGCGCTCACTTACTTCCCTGTGGAGCCTGCTCTGGGACTTTAGGAACTCGCGATCTCTGTTTCCTCTGGTGTTAGCAGGTCCTCTACATACCTCTGCTGTTCTTTTGGGTCCTGGGCACTGAGCACTGTGCATGGACACAGCAGAAAATGAAACAAAATCCCTATCCTTGTGGAGCACTGGTCTGGGAAACCAAAAGGAACACATAAAACCAAAGCATGGCTGTAGAGATGATGGAAAAGTCAGGGCTCGGAAGCACACATGACTGTGCACAATGAGAAATGGGGTTAGTGGTCAAGCCTGGGTGGCAGGCCACTTTCGATTTCAGCCCTTACTTCACAACTTAGATGACTTGCTTCTCTTTCCAGAAACTTCTGATTTTCATCTGTGCAATAGGGCCAAAGTGGGGGGGGGGGCACTACCTCAGGACTTAAGAGAGGCTGTTACTAGCTAAAAAGCCCTACCTCTCAGTGTCTTCACATTGACAGTTGCCATCATTCTTCTGTCCTGTAGGGTGTGACCTTGTTTGGATCTCTTCTTCCTTCCTGGGGTTTTATCCATGTTGGCCTCGGATTCATTGAAGGCAGATCAAGCCCCTTCTTCCTTCGGGCTTTTGCATTTGTTGTTCCCCTTAGTGGGGCTTCTCTTTCTCCAGCTTGCACTTTCTTACTCTTTTGTGTTCATGCCACCCAGGAAGGGAGGCTTCTGCCCCCCCCCCCCCCGCAGAATGTATCCAAAACATTTTCATATCTAATTATTTTCATATCTCTTATCATCATCTGCTATTATTGATTTTTTTCTTATCCACATGAATGCAGGTTCCCAGAGGAATCTTTGCTCGGTGGAGCATCCCCAGCCCCAGGACCCGTAACTGCCACTTTATCATAAATGGTGACTGGAATGAATGGATGAATGAGGGCGAACACGAGTGCCCCGCCTCTGCATCCTTGGTTTCCTGCAGCGGCGGGCTACCTGGCTATTCGGACACTGTCCTCCAGCCCTTGACCCCCGCGTGGGGTACTCGCACAGGAACCAACTCGTACTAGCGAGACGCTTCCTGCCAGCATGGGCGGCGGCCGCTCGAGGATCTTGCGGCTAGAGTGCACGCGCGTGAACCCCGCCCCGCCCCGCCCCCCATATCCAGGCCCCGCCCCATAGATGCGCTCCCCAGACTATAGGCCCTGCCCATTCCCACCCCCTTGCCTCAGGCCATGCCCTTCTCTCCGCCCCGTCAGGCCTCAGGCCCAGTCTCCCGCAAAAAGCTTGTTATGCTCGCGATCCCGCCCTTATCCCCCTCCCCATCAGGCTTCAGGTCGGGTCCCCGTCCTACGGTCCTCAGGCTCCCGGCGGCACCCTTACCATCAGGCCCCGCCCTCGTCCCGCCCCCACTTTAGGCCCCGCCCTTATTCGGTCCCCATCAGGCCTGCCTCAGGTCTGGTACCCCCATCAACTCCTCAAGCTGCGGCCCTTGCCCTCGCCCCACCCTCAGCATCAGACCCCGCCTCTCACCCCGCCCTCCTAACAGGCCCCGCCCCCGCCGCCTCGCCCCCGCCACTGCGCTCCTCTGGTCGCCCGCCCCCTCCCGCCTCATGTGGCCCGGCCCGCGGCGGCCGGCGGCTGAAAGCGGCGAGGCGGCGGCGCGCGAAGCCCGGAAGGCGACGGCCGAGGCCCAGGCGGCGGACCGGAGCGGTGGGAGCGGGGCCCGGGTCGGCCCTCGAGCGGCCGCCGGCTCAGCATGCGCGCCCGCCGGGGGCTGCTGCGGCTGCCGCGCCGCTCGCTGCTCGCCGCGCTCTTCTTCTTCTCGCTGTCGTCCTCGCTGCTCTACTTCGTCTATGTGGCGCCCGGCATAGGTAGGAAGGCGACCCCGCGGCCACCCCACGCCCCTTCCCGCCGCGGCCCGCGCCGCCGCCCCGGCCGACCCCGCGCTCCGTGACTCGCCGTTTCCTGCCGCGACACCCCGCAGCCCGCCCGCACGCGCGGCCTCCTCCCTGACGCAGCCGCCCGCGCCCCCCGCGGCCGCGCGTTGACTGCCCAGACCCGGCGGGGCTGCGGGCTGCGCGCCCCTTTCCCCTCCCCCCGCTCCTCTCCGGAGCCCGCTGCTTGCCCGCGGCTTCTCATAGCGGACCGGACCTGCTCTGGGGACCGATGGGAAGTTTGAGTTGGCCCTGGAGGTGGTGCTGTGACAGGGGCCTTGGAGAAGCGGTGCCAGGTGGAAGGGAGGGGGCGCTCAGAGAAGAAACGGAATGGGTAGTAGTTCTCCAAGGCCCGCCTTTTAGAGGGGGAGACCGCCTGGAGAGAAAACGAGCCCTTCCAGGAACAGACTGGACGATGATGAGAAGGCAAAGGCAGCGTGAGGGTTAAAAGCAGAGGACACTGAGGTCAGGTGTCCTGTATGACCTTGGGCCCTCAGCTTCTCTCCTCTGTAAAATGGGGGCACGAATCCCAGCCTTTAAAGGACGGAGGGCCATAAATGCCCTTTAAGCTTTTATCGCTATAGCGGACGCCCAAAGTCTTCGAAATAGATACAAAAATAAATAAATATCTGCTGTTACAGGTAGTTTGGGGGACAGGGGGAAGAGGTTTAAGGAATGCGACTTGCCTGCCTTAGTGTGGTCTTGGAGTGCTAGAGAAAACTTCAGCCCGTGGTGAAAAATGAGAAGATGCTGTTGGGGGGTGGGGCCGAGGGCGAGAATTCTGGATGGCTGGGATGGGTGCCGCTGAGGGGAAGTGCCTTTGAGATCGTAGTAGTAAATGCTGCTGTTCCCTGTTGACCTGGCAACTCTGAACTGGCCGAGAAATTTCCAGAGAGAGAGAGAGAGAGAGAGAGAGAGAGAGAGAGAGAGAGAGAGAGAGAGAGAGAGAGAGAGGTTCTCCCCTGATTATTTTTTTAAAGCTGGTTTCACTTCAAGGTTTAAAGTTGGTATTTCATGCTGTCAGCCTGACCTGGGAAGATGGAAAAGCTAACTTGAGATTGTCCTGACTTGGTGAGTGACATCCCACTAGGGAGGTAGAATTATTGTGGTTTGTTAGACTTGCTAAGTAGAAGGGCAGGAATTCTGGCAGAACAAGAATAGATAACTAATTAGTAGAATTAATTGAGAAGAGGGCTCATTAGCGAATAGGATATTAGATTCTTATAAAATGGGTGTGAAGTGATGGGTTTAAACTTACAGGCATCTTCCAGCCAGACTCTCTATTTTTTGTCCTTTTGTGAAAGTGACAGGTGTTTCTGGTCTGGGTCTGTGTATCTCCTCTATCTCCATGGTGATCAACCTTTTTTGATGAGAGAGAATAGAAGCTAGACTCTCCAACAGAAATGAAACTTCCTTCAGATTTCTCAGTGGTAGATTGTAGGTCAGTGGAGCTCCTCCTCGTGCTGCCACCACACTTAGAGTCCCAAACCCTGTGTAACTGCAAGACTCAACTCTTCTGGGATTTCATTTGTGACTTTAGAAGTGTTTGCCAAATGGACCAGAAGCGCTGGGATGTGGCTGGGTGGTAGAGTGGTACCTAGCATTGTGCAAGGTTCTCGGTTTGATCCTAGCACTGCAAACAAGAAAAGGGGGGTGGAGGGGAGTGATAAAGAGGAAACCTCTCGTGGTTCATGTCCCTGCACTTACATTTAGCTATTTGGCTGTTTCGTTTATCCTGCCTTTTTAAAAGGTATGTATTCTATGTGTATGGATATTGTGCATGCATGTATGTCTGTCGTGCATGCGTGCCACATGGCTCCTCTGGAACTGGAATTACACAGTTAGGAGCCACCCTGTTGGTGATAGGAACCGAACCCGGTTCTTCCCCAAGAGCAGCAAGTATTTTTCTTTGCTGAGCCAACTCACCAACCTCTTCCATGCCTTTCTTGTTAACGAATTTAGTTTCTTAAATGTCTAGCTTTCTGTGCTGTGGTAAATCTTCCCCAAAGGTTGAGGCAGTCTAGAGAATGTAAGGGCTTATGTTCCTTAGGATATAAAAACCTTATTTGAGATGGTTATAAAAGTGAGCTTAAACTGTACCTCATGGTACACACCTCTAATCCCAGCACTTGGGAGGCAGAAGCAAGAGGATCTCAGTGAGTTCGAGGCCAGCTTGGTCTACATAGTGAGTTCCAGGACAGCTAAGGCTACACAGACCCTATCTCAAAAACTTAAACAAGATTAGAAAATTGGAGAGATGGCTCATCAGTTAAGAGCACTGGTTGTTCCAGAGGACCAGAGTTCAATTCCCAGCACATACATGGCAGCTTACAACCACCTGTAACTTTGATTCTAGGAGACCCATCACCCTCTTCTGGCCTCTGCACTAGGTATGCACTTGCATGGTGCACAGACAAGCATGTAGGCAAAACACTCATACATGTTAAATTTTAATTTTAATGGTTTTTGAGACAGGATCTCTATGTAGAATACGCTAGTTCCAGAACTAGTAGCAACAAAAAGTAATTTCATGTTTGGGGGTCACCACAGCATGGGGAACTGTATTGAAAGGTTGCTGCATTGGGAAGGTTGAACCACTGCACTAGAGGATCTCAGGCCCTCTTCTGGTCTTGTTAGGTACCTTCACATGTGTGGCACATGCATGCACACAGAGACAGACATCTGCTCATTAAATTTGTTTTGTTTTGTTTTGTTTTTTAAAAAGCTCACAGCTGTATTTCAGCATTAGCGTTCTCATCAAGCATGTGTGAGGCCCTGGCTGCAATTCCTATTGGGGGCGGGGCTGAGAATTGGAAAAGAGGAGGAAGGGGAGAAGTCACTCTGAGCTACCTTCTCCGTGAAGCCTTTCTCCCCAGCCTGAGGAATGTTTGTTTCTTTTTTTTTGTTTTGTTTTTTTGTTTTTCGAGACTGGGTTGTTTCTCTGTGTAGCCCTGGCTGTCCTGGAACTCACTCTGTAGACCAGGCTGGCCTCGAACTCAGAAATCCACCTGCCTCTGCCTCCCAAGTGCTGGGATTAAAGGCGTGCGCCACCCCTGCCCGGCGGAATGTTTGTTTCTTATCACTTACCTGCGGTATGGACGTGCCCTCTTTTCTGGAGAAAAACTTTGATCTTGTTTATGACCCTCTGACTAGAGGAATTTCAGACCTCAGAGTGCTTCCAGCCTGACCAGGTCTCTTAAAGGAGAATGGGTGTGATAATAGACGCAGGCATAAAGTGCTGGTGGGGAACATCTTAATAATTTTATGGCCCTTGATTAGGCAAGATGTGCAGAGGCTGCTGACCTCTGCCGAGTCTACTACAGCCTCTCCGAGAGCGGTGCTGCCTGTGGTTAAGGCTGGCAGTGAGCTCTCTGCTGAACGTTTACTATCTGGGGTTCTGCTTTTGCTGTTTTGACTGATTTTTTTCTCTGCTTCTTTCACCGCTGAAGAAAGGAAGTAGGGAATGGTTTTCCTGGTTGGTGCACTTAGTCCCAAGGAAGGGCTGATTTGTGGCAAGTGTTTGAAAGAAAGAACCAGTTGTTCAGATCCCTCCTGATTCGACCAGATAACTTTAAGGAAGTCATTTGGGTGTGTTTGAGTGTGTCTGTGTGCGAGTTTGAGTGTTTGAGTACACGTGTGTATTTGTGTGCATGAGTATGTGTGTGTGTGATTATGTGTGTTTGAGTAGTACACGTATGTGTGTGTGTGCGCATGAATATATGTGTGATTTATTTGTGTGTGTGTGTGTGTGTGTGTGTGTGTGTGTGTGTGTGTGAATTGAGTGCCTGTTGAGTTGGCTCAGTGAGTAAAGCTCATGACCTGAGTTTGATCCAGTGTGGTGGAAGGAGCTCTGACTTTTACAGTCTCTCTGGGGTATAGAACAAATAAATAAGTAAATGTAATTGGGGGTGTGTGTGTCAAGGGCTGGAGAGATGGCTCAGTGGTCAAGACCCCTGGCTTCTCTTCCAGAGGTCCTGAGTTCAATTCCCAGCAACCACATGGTGGCTCACAACCATCTGTAATGGGATCCGATGCCCTCCTCTGGCATGCAGGTATACATGCAGATAGAGCACTCATATATATAAAATCAACAAATCTTTACAATAGGGAAATCGAGACACACTCTGTAGCCTAGACAGGTTTTGAACTTTGAATTGTTCTGCCGCCAATGCTCCTTGAGTCTGTGGGAGAGGCCAGTGTGTTAAAAGATAATTATACCTCAGTCAGGCTAATGAATGATTTAGTAAATGGGGTGCTGATGGTTTGTTGACATTCTAAAGAAGTACTGGACTGAAGATTATAGAGAAAGTACATATGTTACATAATCAAATAGATGGTTTTCTAATAAACACTGGAAATGTTCAGATTCTCTTACATCTGTTATGGCAGGAGAAGCCTTTTGTTGTTTCTGCCTTAAAAATGCCTTCTGAATGTCTCCATATTCTTAACATATAAATTTTCTGGAGAAAATACAATTTGGGGAATCTAATTGCTTTAGGAAATTGAACACCTCCTGCTAAGACACTTTCTTTCCCTCTCAGTGTTCCTTTTCCATCACAGGTTCACAGATGTTGTTCTGTTGAGACATGGTCTCACGTAGCCCAGGCTAGCCTCAAACCCTCCATGTGGTCAAGGATGAACTGAACAGAATTCTGATCATTCTTCCTTCACCTCTTTGAATAATGCCCTTCCTCCCTTCCGAGGAGGAGCCTATACAGAGGCCAGGCTGGCTTGCAGAAGGAGGGCTCCGACTGTGTTTGCTGTCCTCTCTGGAGAGTTCTTGCTGTCAAGGAGAGCTCTTAGGTTTGGAGTTGAGCTGGTCTTTGGCAATGAGAACAGGTGGATCTGCTCCTCCCCCCAGACTGGTCAGGTCAATAGAGCTGAGATCATGACCGCCAGGAAGGAGAGGCTCTTTTGCCTTGTCTTCTAGAGTTCTTTGAGAGAGTGACAATTGAAAGCCAAAATGGCCAAGACACTACTGGCTCACCAAGACACCACCAACTCACTAAGACATTACTGACTCACCTAGTCCCCTTGCTTGGGCTCTTGTGACCTTAAAGGGGAGGGACACACAGCCATTCAAATGGATAGCTGCTGTGGTCTGTCGAGAAAATCAGTAGAGGTAAAGCTGGGTAGATAAGGGCTAATCAGAAGCCAGCAGGGTGGGTGTGAGCCGAAAGGAGGCCTCCAGTCATCCCATCAAGAGCTATCAGAGAAGTCAAAGTCATTCCCCAGGTCCCAGGACCCACCTTTGATCTTACTTAGTTGTTTTTTTTTTTTTTTTTTTTAAGATCACTGAGACAAAAGGGAATTAAGAAAATGGTTCAGCAAATTGCCATTTGGGTGTCTGTCCTGTTCTAGATGCCGTCAGTTCTGACTATAGCTTTCATGTCAAAGATGGCGTATCAGCCAGACTGAGCCATTCACTTGCCCAGAGTTAAGAATTGTTATGGCTCAAGGACACATGTGGCATAGAGATGACTTTAAGGTTAATTGGAAGAAACAGAAAGGGAAGACAGTGTGTCCTGGAGGGCTAAGTCAGCGTGTCACCAGCAGACCCAGCATAGGGCGGTGGAGAGGCTTCAGTCATTTAGTCAGCAGGTCCTTTCGTGGCATCCTTCTTGTGCACTTTCAGCTGTGGGATAGCCTGGAAGTGAGAAGGGCAGAGCATTTCTACCCCTGTGGTTCCTCCTAAGGCAAGGTTTTGTGCTTCTGTTCTGATGGGGGATGAATACATGCAAGAGGATTTTAAGATCTTGAGGATGACCAGACAGCCTAGTTGAAGGCTAAATTATACTGTCAGTCATTGGTTGTGGGTGGGGGTTGCAGTGCTAGAACACTAGGAGGTGGAGGGCCCTGGAGCAGGAGAGAAGGGACTCCTGTGAGTAAGAGCAGTAGAAGACCAGTGTGGTTGCATCCCTTTGCCCTGCTCTGTGTTGCTGGGGAGAGAGTCCGAGAACTCCTGTTTTTAAAGCCTTGTTGTCCTGCAGCAATTTTTGTAAAACTTCTGCTACGAGCTTGAGCAAGGTTCTGCATCCAAGACTTGGAATCTACACGAAGTCTGTCTTAGAAAACACTGTGACAGAATCATTCAGTCCTCTGTCATGGGGGGAAGCACTGCAAAGGATGGTTAGGAGTCCCCAGATGGTATCTGTCCTGTCTCATCCTCTGCCCTGGGGTCATCCTTTACATTTTAATATGCAGAGGAGTCTTGCTTTTCCAGCCCCTCATCCAAGGTCTCAGCAGCACGCTGGCCCTTCGCTGGGCCTCCAGTCTGCAGAGTGGAAGTGAAGAGCGTTGCCTTTGGACTCGGGCTTTTATACAGTGCCTTTGTGTAAGGAGGTTCACATGGGATCCTCCCATGAATTCAGTTTCCCCAAGCTTGGGCGGCACCTTAAATTATTCAGAGAGCTATCCCTTCTCGAATTCCCTTCTTTCCCCCTTTCCCTTTATTAGCCTGAGTAAGCCGATGGTTGCCCTGGGGTATTGTTCCTCCTCTGGTGACAGAGACGCTGCCTGTGTGAAAGGAGCCTGAACCTTGTTCCAGGTGCCTTAGTTACCTGCATCGATTAGGAATAGCTGTTTGCGGTAGGGAGTGGCCTCATTGTGGAGATGAGCTGTACTTGTGGTGGTGGAGTAGCCATGGCTGTGAGTGCGGAGTGGTTGAAAAAGCAAGCAGAGAATTGGGTTGTACATTAATCTTTGTATGTTTCTGTTTCGGGACACAATTCTTTGTTATTTTAATAAAAAGTCAAACACATTTTAATAAATATCACTTTTTTTTACCCTCCAGGTGTTCCGAACACTATAATTTATAGGCTTTTAAACCTATTACTTAATTCTGTATCTAGTAAGTGGAAATTTGGAAAGATGAGAAAAGATAAAGTGTATTTTCACCTCTGTGAGGGCTCTGCTGTTGGTTTTTGAGAAACATGTAGATCAAGGCTACTCTTGAATTCAGAGATTCTCTTGCTTCTCCCTTGTGCTTAAACTAAAGGTATTTGTCACCATGCTGAGCCTAGAACATACGCTTCAAAATTTTACTTTGAAGACAGTTTCGAGCCGGGCAGTGGTGGTGCACACCTTTAATCCCAGCACTTGGGAGGCAGAGGCAGGCGGATTTCTGAGTTCGAGGCCAGTCTGGTCTACAGAGTGAGTAACAGGACAGCCAGGGCTACACAGAGAAACCCTGTCTCGAAAAAAAAAAAAAAAAAAGACAGTTTCGTGTAGCTTAAGCTGGCCTCAAGTTTGCTGTGAGGGAGAGTTTGACCAGGATCTCCCAACCTCACGCGGGTATGCATCGCCATGTCTGGCCCAGGGCTTTTGCATGCTAGACAAGCACAGTTCCAATGTCTGTTTTCTAGATGTGCTCTTCTTGTGTTGATCAGGCTGGCCTTGAATTCAAGATCCTCCTGTCTCTGCAGGGATTATAGGTGTAAACTACAGTACCCAGCTTTTTACAGGAACTAGCTTTTCTTAGGCTGTAAGGACAGGGTTAGGATGATTAACTACTCATGAAACACAGGTGACCCCTGAAACTGTGGTTTCTTTACTGTTTGGGTACCTGATATGCTGGTCAAAAACGACTAGTGTCAATAAAGATGACCTGTCTCCTAATAATTCCCACCATAAAACCTATACAAGCCCATTGGACAGGGCAGCTGGACAGGATTCCTCTGTTGGAGCCCTTCCCACTCTTGGGAATTTTTTCTCACATTTCCTTAATAAAACTGCCATTCATTCTGCTCACTTGGTGTTCCTGTTTTCTTATTCTCAGATGTGAAACAACAAACTTGGAAGCTGTACCCTAGCTTCCTGAGGTAAGCCTACCAGGAGACAGACTACATCTCAGGAAAAGAGCCCCATCAAGCTGAGGAATTCTGCTTTTAGTCTTTTAAGCACGAAGCCTAAAGTATTCTTGCTCAATTTAGATTTTGGTCACTGGACCATTTATGATGGTCAGAAAATAAATCTTCTTACATACTACACTGTTGTCATAATTGTGTTAGCTAAACCTTTATTATCATTCAGGAAAATGACAGAATTGTTGGTTTAAGGATGTCTAAGCCAGGGAGTGGTGAGCACGCCTTTAATCCCAGCACTCAGGAGGCAGAGGCAGGGGGATCTCTTGAGTTTGAGGCCAGCCTGGTCTACAGAGTGAGTTCCAGGACAGTCAGGGCTACATAGAACCACGTCTCTAAAATAAAATAAAGTTTAAAAGCCTAACTTGCCTTGCAGTTCTGAGAGTATCTGGTTTTGCACACTGGCTCCACTGTCCTACACCCACAGCGCCTGGATGGAGATGTATTTTAGAGATTTATTATATGTACGTATGTTGTGTGAGCAGGTGTTCAGGGAGGTCAGATCCTCTGGAGCTGGAATTACAGGCATTTGTGAGTCACCCCGTGTGGTGCTCGGAGCCCAACTCCAGTCCTCTCAGAGAGAGGAAGTGCTCTCAGCCACGGAAGCATCCCACCCCACCCCACCCCATGCCCCACTTCATCTCTTCAGTTCCTCCATCAGGATTGCAGTTTTGTGCTTTTCCTTAGAGGAGTTCTATACTCTTTCCTAACTTGACTCACTAAAAGTTTCTGTCTGAGAAAGTCAAACCAGGCAAACTAGAAATGACAGGTTACCTTTCCCCAACCCCCGCCGCCCTATCAAATCTAGGACCCCAGTGGGTAGCCGGTACTCCACTCCTGAGCCACGAGACACAGTCACTGGATACTACACAATTCACAGCGTTCTGCTTGTGTTTGTTTCTTTTTGACCCCAAGGCTGGCCTCCAAGTTTGGGTAGTGGAGGCCGGCATTGAATCCCTGACCCTCCTGCCTATACCCTGAGTGCTGGCAGGGGCCACCACATCTGCCCTCTAGGAATCGGATGTAAAAACATTTACTTTTTAAAATAAACGCCTGGTTTTCTCCATATCCTCAGATTAATGATAGGGACGTTTTCTAGTTTGTAATTTCCCTGAGTCTAGATTGGCAGCAAACACTAGGTCTGCCTCCCTGGTTAAAGAGGGAAGAAGCACCCTGTTAAGTACCCAAGTGGTGTGCATGCCTGTGATTCTCAGGCAGAGCTCCCGAGTGTGAAGCAGTTAGGTCTTAGTGGGTTCTAGGTCAGCCAGGAATGTCACAAGGTACTTAATGGTGGCCTTTTTCTCTGCCCTTCCTCCCAAGTGAATGGTAGGCTTGAATTACCATACCTGTTTTTCTGTAGTGCTGGGGATTGAACCCAGGACTTTGTGCATGGTGGACAAGTACTTTACCAACTGACTACATCCCCATGCTTTTCTGAGGCATGGTCTGGCTGACCTGGACATCTCTCTCTACTCTAAGGTGGCCTGGAGCTCACAGAGACCTACCTGCTTCTGCCTCTCTTCAGCTTGGGTTAAAACTGTTTGCCACCAAGCCCAGCTTCCTTCCTTCCTTCCTTCCTTCCTTCCTTCCTTCCTTCCTTCCTTCCTTCCTTCCTTCCTTCCTTCCTTTCAGAAAAGAATTTCTAGGTGTGGTAGGATATTACAGAGGCAAAAGCATCAGAAGGTCAAGGTCAAGGGCACATAGTGGGTTCAGAGCCAGCCTGAGCTACAAGAACCTATCTTCACAAGAGGCATGTGGTAGGGGTAAAGTGGCCTCTTGCTCTGGTTTTGGCTTATAGTTCCAGGCTAGCACTCAGCAGCTTCTGTGCTGTCTGGCCACTGTAACCCTGTGAGTACTGGTAAACCTTTATGAGACATAGACTTCTATATAGATTTACTGTTACTCTGTGGCTTGTCATTGTCATTTTCCTAATAGAGTGGAGGCACAAAAGATAATTTAGTTTTTTTTTTTTTTAAATTTTATTTATTTATTCATTTATTTATTATATGTGAGTACACTGTAGCTGTCTTCAGACACCCCAGAAGAGGGCATCAGATCTCATTATGGATGGTTGTGAGCCACCATGTGGTTGCTGGGATTTGAACTCATGACCTTCGGAAGAGCAGTCGGAGCTCTTAACCGCTGAGCCATCTCTCCAGCCCCGATAATTTAGTTTTATTTTTAATGCTAGGATTTAAATCTAGAGCCCTACTACCTGTGTATGGTTGCTTATACCTGCTGTTCTCAGCACTCGAGGCTGTGGCAGAGTCGCTTCCAGTTCAAGGCCAGAGTAAAAAACTGGGCTACAGAGTAAGACCCTGTTTCAAAAAGCAACTAAGCAAGTGACCCCCAAAAGCAAGTGACCCCTCCAAAAGCAAGTGGCCCCCAATCTGCCCATTGTTCTGTCAGCGCTTATACTTTTACCTTTTGCCCAAAGGCTGAGATTACTGGTGGGTGGGTGGGTTGGTTTAGGTTTTTTGTTATTTGAGACAGGGTTTCTCTGTATAGCCCTGGCTATAACAAACTCACAGACCTACCTGCCTCTGCCTCCTGAGTGCTGGGATTAAAGGCGTGTGCCACCACTGTCTGGCCTTCATCTAATGTTCTTTTAAAAAAGTGTTCCACCCAGTACTTTAAGTGTTAGAAACATCCTGTGGCCACTTCTGATGAACAGGGCCAAGCCATACTGTCCATGTTTCCTGTTTGCTGATTACTTCCCTCAGTAGGACTGAAATCTAACTCAGCATTTTAACATTTCCTACTACATTTTTACGTGAGAGACAGTACAGTTTCTGGGTTAAACAAATACAGTGAGATTTGGGAAATACAGGTTTATCTGTTTTCTAAACAGTAAGTCCTTTAACCCTGAGTCACCTCTCTAGCACCAAGATTTATTCATTTTTATTTATTTGTATATATATGTATGTCTGATTATGTTTGTAGAGGCAGAACAGGAAGTCAGATCCCTTGGAGCTGGAGTTACCAGCAGTTGTGAGCCACCCTGCACGGATGATGGGAACTGAACTCAGGTCCTCTGGAGAAACGGTGCCAATCCCAAAACAGTGCCAAACAACAGTTTCTATCCACTGAGCCGCCTCCAGCTCCTGAAGTATGGAAATACAGAGGTCACAGCAGCACACCTCTGCAATCCCAGTACTTGGGAGGCAGAGACAGGGGAACTGAGAGTTCAAGGCCTGTCTGGAGCTATGGAGTGAGACCACATCAATCAGTGTGACACTTAGTAGGTGCTCAGAAAGCATTTGTCTTGCATCATGAATCTCTTTCCTTTTTTTTTTTTTGTTGTTGTTTTTTTGGTTTTTTGAGACTGGGTTTCTCTGTGTAGCCCTGGCTGTCCTGGAACTTACTCTGTAGATCAGGCTGGCCTCGAACTCAGAATCCACCTGCCTCTGCCTCCCAAGTGCTGGGATTAAAGGCATGCGCCACCACTGCCCGGCTATGAACCTGTTTCCTTTCCCTCCAGCATGTTTCCAGCACAGACCGCTCAGGATTGGTTTCTCTATACCAGCTTTGTTCTGGCTGCAGGCCTTTCATTCAGTCTGGAGTTCATGGGCCTTGATGCTGTGGGTGACTGTAGCAGCCCTGGCTCCCATACTGCCCAGTGCTCTAGAAGGACTGCTGGCAAGTGAAGGTGGGTCAGTCTGGGGTCCTGAGTCTTCCCTCTTGCTGGAATACGTCAGTGCTTTCTCTTCTAGTGACCTTGGAGGCAGGGGACTCAGGATTCAGACAAGAACATTCTGATCTATTAAAATGCTGACCAACAGAGCAGACGGCTCAGGTATGAGTTGTATGTTGGGAAAGGGACTTTTCATTGGGTTGTGACGCTTGCCAGCAGATTGATGTAAGCCGTTGTCAGACATAGAACATTCTGGGGTGAATCATGTTTGATAAGGTTTTAACACATTGTTATTCTTGTTCTGTTGCAACAGTATTTTTTAAACTACTAAGTCAACTTTTAAGAGTGGTAAAAGGAAATGACACTAATTTATTCATAATCACTCTGTCGCCTTGTTAATTTCTGTTTTCTTCTATGAACACAGGTACTTGAGAGAAGGCGGCAAGTGTGACAGGGCTGGGTTTCTATAGAATACTACAATCTGTCTGTCTGTCTGTCAGGTCCCCCCTACCCCCCCCAGCCAAGGCTTGAGCTCCAGATTCACTAGCCTCTGCCCTCCAGCCTCTTTGCTGCAATCTTTCTTTTCTGGGATGGCTGTTTCTCTGTTGTAATTATAAACACGGTCTGATCGTTTCTGATAAGGGACGTGGAAACCATAAAGCATGTTGTCTTTACTGCCACGTAAAAGTCGTGATCCTTTGGTGTCAGATCTGCTTCATTTCATTCCTACTATTGAAGAAGTTAAGGAGAATTTCAGATTCCACTGAGTGGTGTGCTGCTCTGGAGTTAGTTTAATGTGGAAATGTAACAGTCTATCTGCCTCCAACTCCCAGCAGCTGGGACTACAGGTGTGCGCCATCATAACTAGTGCTGCTTGAGATGGGCGTTCTGCTTTGGTCACCCGGCCTTGTAATTCCCCAAGACACTCAGTTCTTGAGCTCACATGCTCCCTCTGCCTCCATCTCCTGACTGTGTTAAGGCATGAACCACTGTGACTGAACATGCCTGAGAGTGTGTCAAGGCATGTGTCACTGTAACTGAACATGCTTGAGAGTGCTGTAGTCCTCCCTGTGTCTCTCAGTGACCTGGATGTTTTGATTATTTCCTGTCGACTATTCACTTTTAGTTACCTTGAAGGTAACAAAGAAACCATTTAGCCCAGCCTTTTCAAAGTCTTATATAGTGTGAGAAGCTGTTTTGTTTGTCCCTAGGTTGCCCTGTGGCCTCTCTGTTGCCCTGTCAGTCTACCTTCCTGATGCCTGCTTGCTGTGAGGCCCTCCATGAGTGGGTGCATCTGTCCCCCAGGGGGTTTGCAGGTGTCTCAGACCTCACAGCCAGGGTGCCCAGAGGCTACAGAGAATTTCCCACCAGGATTTCCCCCTCTGACTTGCATAGGTAGAGCTGTCAGACAGAGCCTCATAGGCCATCCCCGTCCAGTCCCCTCCCCCCACTTTGCGGTCTCTGTCTTTGAGACTGAACCGGATGTTAACCCAGTGCAGGGCTTTAGTCACTGGGTTTGAGCCTTTTGGTTAGAAAGGAGTCTGAACTCTGGAAAAACAAAAGCAGATGGGATGCTGCCATGTGTAGAAGCGCTGGCGCTGGCTTGCTATGCCCTCTAATAAGCCCTGACTGCATTAGGTGCAACCCAGATAGCCCTGTGCTGTCGTCCAAGCCCATTTCCTGTGCAGAGAAAGGGGCTTTGAAGTGAGTGGAGCAGAACTTCCTAACTTGTCTGGAAACGGCTGAAATGAGTCTTTAAGAGTCCTGATGGCTGGAGGGCTAGATAGCGTCTCCAGCTCCACTCTGTCACTGCCTGTGACCAGGTAACCATCCATCCATCCTGTGGTTGGGAGGTATTTTCCAGGGCAAGGATTGGTTGCTTTTGTGTCTTTGTCCTCCTTCAGGAACTTGGCAGGGCATCGTCAGTGTCAGTGGGTGATGGCGGTGATATCAATGGTTGTGGGTAAGGCAGAGGGCTTTTGTATGAATAGAAACAGCACACTGGACACACTGTTATCTAGAATTCAGTCTTGAGTGAACACGTAGAAGAAAAGCTTGGCAGGTGAGAACACTGAAGACTGAAGTAAAACTGTGGGCACAGCTTTAAACAGGCCAGCCACTGTCCAGCTCCTGCAGCAGCTGCGGTGCCCCGAGTTTGTTGTTGGGAGAGCCTGGTTGTACAGAGGTTAGCTGGGCAGGAAGGACATCAGTGTGCCTGAAGAGGGGGTGCTAAAGCCATTCTCAGAGGGGTTATTGTTTCAGGTCACCTAGGGACTGCAGTTTCTCCTCCCCCTCAGTAGCCATTAGTTATTTTGGAATAAAAAACATTATTTTGAGCATAATGGCTCAGAGGTGCTTTCCCACTCCCCATGTGCATAACAAGTAAAAGTAAATGTAATCGAAGATAATTTTTTAAAAAGGCCAATAATCTGCTGTGAAATTTTGGGAACAAAGCAAAGCATGAACTCAGAGATAACACATATTGATAATTTGGTGCTCTTTTTGACTTTTTATTTTGGTATGCAAATTAAAAATTTTTTTTACTTAAAATTTTGTGTATGCAATGTGTGGATGGCATATAATTGGCCCATCTGTTGCCTTCCATCATGTATTAATTTGTGGTGGAAACAGTAAAAATCATCTATATTTTGAGATAGTCCATTAACTGCTGCTGTCTGCCATTGTTACACACATAGTTGTCACACAATGTATGTGTGTAATTTCCCAGAACTGACTGTAATTGTAATTAAGCTTTTGATCCATGTATAATTGTGCTGCTCAAAGCGTCGAAGGTTACTTTCCTCTCTTGGTTTATCAGCCACCCTGTCCAGCTCTCCATTCCATATGAGGAGACCAGAATCCCGTCTCTACAGAACCTCAGAGGTCAACTTTGAGCTTCTCCATGTACGTGATAGCGCGGTAATATCCCTCTTTGTGAGATCGTTTTCAGTGGAATGACTGGCCTCTCCCATCCATAGGTTGTCCCAAGAGTGAACAGCATACATTACCCACGACACGTCATTTGGATCCTTTCCAACCCCCGTGCTGTCTGTTACATAAGAGTCCACAGGCCCAGTCTGCTCATTTATGTTAAATAACGTCACAGCAGAGACAGTGTGCGCCATGGCTCCACATAAGGATTCCACTCAGCCATTAAGAGGAAACTAAATATTCTTCCAGCCTTGCTGAGTATTAGTTTCTGCCGTGTGAACCTTGTCAGACCCACGGTTAGGTTAGCTTTGAGGGCACAGAGGGGGAGCTAAGTGAGGAACTCTGTTCTCACAGACCAAGTCACACGGTTATTTTTCTGATGCACTGCACTGGTGACCAAGGAGCAGACTCATCTCTGTGTGTATCAGAGGGGAGAAAAGCAGCTTTGCCAAGGTCGGTTTTCTGGTTTTCTACAAACTTCAGTCTGTATATTTCCTGTGGATTTTTTTCTTATACTTTGTCTTCTACTTTGATAAATCATCCTTTTTCCCCTTTATAGTCCACTATTAAAGTAAATCTCCTTCTGAGTTTGAATTCTAGATTGTATGTATGCATGGATGTACTTTTGTGGCAGGGTCTCTCTCATATGTCCCAGCCTGGCCTCAGTCTCACTGCAGCCAAGGGTAGTCACCTACTTCATATGTGTGTGCATCCAAGTAAATGTCGTGAGCGCATGGTATCCACAGAGGCCAGCAGAGGGCGTTAGAGCCCTTGGTGCTAAGTTACAGGTGCTTTCGAGCCTTCTGATGTAGGTGATGGGAACTGAACTTGGGTCCTTTATAAGAGCAGCGATTGCTCCTAAGTACTGAGCCATTCCCTCAGCTGGGAGGATGACCTTTTAATCCTGGCCCTCCTGCCTCACCTCCCCTGTGCTGCCACCAAGTCCAGTTTACAGTCCTGTAGATGGAACTCAGGACCTCATAAAAATGCCTCCTAGTGTCACTCTCTTCTGGGAGGAGTAGGGCAAGGTAAGACAGGGTTTCTCTGTGTAGCTCTGGTTGTCCTGGAACACGGTCTGTAGACCAGGCTGGCCTTGAACTGACTTGACGCCTGCTTCTGCCTCCTGAGTGCTGGGACTAAAGGCCTGCACTACCATGCCTGGTCTGTGTCACGGTCTTTTAACATTAATTTTTTTTTTGTTGTTTTGTTTTTTTTTTGTTTTGTTTTTTTTTGTTTTTTCGAGACAGGGTTTCTCTGTGTAGCCCTGGCTGTCCTGGAACTCACTCTGTAGACCAGGCTGGCCTTGAACTCAGAAATCCTCCTGCCTCTGCCTCCCAAGTGCTGGGATGAAAGGCGTGCGCCACCTCCGCCCAGCTTAACATTAACTTTTAATTAGCTTGTGTGTACAGGCACAGACGATCTATGCCACAAGCGCAGAGGTCAGAGGACAATTGCTCCTTTATCACATGAGTTCCAGGGATTGGACTCAGGTCATCAGCCTTGGCAGCAAGGTTCTAACCAGCCAGTTCATCTCACTGGCATCGTTTGTTTGCTACAAAGCCCAGGCTGGTCTAGAACATTCTACTCTCCTATCTTAACTTCTTTTATAGATAAACTAGTTTCTTTTTTATCAACTAATTGTCTAAAGAATTTTGTTACAAGAATGGAAAGCTGACTGACAGCAGCTAAGCTGACACCAGGGTGAGGTGTTGTCAGGTTCCTTCTGTTCTGGTTTGCTGGCACCCTTCTGGTGGCCCTGCCACTGCCAGTAGAGGACTTAAGTGCTCTCTTGGCCAGTCCCCTAGCACTCAGACTGTCCCTGAAGCACTTCAATGGAACCTCCTGTCCCTTTTGTCTCTGTTTCTTCAGACCTGAGATGCTATCAGGGTCTGCAAGGCTCTTTGCTGTCACTAATGGGTTTGGTCCTGTGCCAGGGTATGTAGCACTTTTTTAGTCTTCCTGGTACCTGGAATTGGCTGAAGCCCCAAGGGGCAGAGCAGCTGCAGTGTGTTGTCTCACCCCTGGGATTCTTCATAATTCCATCTCTTTGCCTTGTGTTAGCCTTGGCAGCTCTCCAAAGCCTGTAGGTTTTTTTTTTTTTTTTAATCTGGTTGTTCTTGCTCTCTGAGGAGTCTCTGGTCTGTCACAGGTCCTCAGTCATCACTGAAGCAGAAGCTGTTTTCTGCAAATCTTTACCCAGTGAGAGGACCTGGAGAGAGCCTCCCACAGTGAAGACAGGCTCACAGCACAGTGGGAACTACTTCAGAGTCCTCATGCAGATCGTCGGCACTGTCCTTGTCCTGCAGAAAAGAAGCTGCTGGGTAGTTGTTGTTACACACGCACGCACGCACGCCTCTCTGTGAAGGTGAGAGAACAGCTTTCCGGAGTTTGTTCTCTCCTTCAACCTTGGGCCAGGAGATTGATCTCAGCCTCACAGGTTTGTGAGGCAACCCCCCCACCCCCTTTGAGATAGGGCCTCACTCTGTAGCTCTGGACTGGCCAATTTAAAAGCTGGGGTTAACATAGAGAAGTTAAAGCTTCAACCAAAACAGGGTCCCTGGGTCTCAGCCCTGCTGATAGTCCAGGCAGGAGGGTGTGTCTTGGGAAGTTGGGACATTGGTAGCTCCTTTGACCTTTATGCCCTGAGGAGCAATAGTATTCTTAATATGGCTGAGAAAACCCCATTTATTGCCTCCTGAGAAGCAAAGTCACCTCCATTTAAGACTTGTTGGTAACATGTGAGAAGTTACCAGTCCTAACTTCCTATTACTACCAGAAAAGTAGATTTGAGTTTGGAGTTGTTGACTGACTCTCTGTGGCTAGTGCACCTGCTACCCTCATTGGGGACTACCAGCTGAGAGGAGACTGGCTGCTGCAGACTAAAGTAGTGTGTGTCTGTGACCTGAGAACTTACCAGTCTTTGGAGTCTCATGGTGCTGGGTGCATGCTCTGGGCAGGGACTGGCATTGATCTTTCTGCCTTCTGTCTCCATCTCAGTCTCAAGCATGAACCAGTCACCTGACGCTGGCTCAGTGAATCAGTGCAGAGAGTGTAAATAAATAGCATTGGAATTCAAAAGGGATGACAATAAAGAAGTCAGAACTAGGGCTAAAACTAAGAACTGGAAGACGGAAAGGATTTGATAGGTCTGGGCAGTGTTGAGAGAGGGGCAGGAAGGAAGGGGAGAGTTGAGAATAAACAGTGGACTTCCTAGATGCTCTGATGCTACCTGTATGGTTTCAGGCAGATGCTGCTTTCTCTTATTCCATAGGCATTTTCCAGGTTTCCAAATTCTGCTTTGATGCCAAAGGTGTTGTTAGTAACCCATGGCTCTTGGTGGGTCCTCTGGCCCCATGGAGCCTTGTGGGTGCCAAGTCAGAGAAGATGACATTGGTACCTGGGGATCAGGGATGAGGAGAATTCTCAGCATTATATAGGTTGATCACTTTTCACGAATGTTTTGGCTTGAAGCATGCAGGGTTTTTGTATTTCCAATAGACTAAGGCTTTGCAAACTAAGCCTGGTGGTACACACCTGTAATCCCAGCTCTCAGGTCACAGACACACTCATTTACTCTCTCAAGTCTGCAGCAGGAGGATCCAGAGTCCAAGGTTTTGTTTTGTTTTCTCTTGGCTATATTGGAAGTTCAAGGGCAGCTTGGGCTGTCTCAAAAAGCTTTAAAAAATGATCCACAGCTTCTGATAGCTCTGAGAACTGCATCTAGATGGTGACCTGCGTTTGACTTCTGAGTTGACTGCGGTTATTGTCTGATTTTTCTAGTATGGTGAGAATATGACTTTGCTGAGTTCCCAGTTTGTTCTGTAAAATTACAGATCCTTTCACACTGTCCTTATGAGAGACAAGCAGATCTCTGCCTCCCCATTGCTGGGATGGTAGGTATATACCCCTGGGAAGGAGTTGGGTTTAGGTCTTCATGCTTGTGTAGTAAGAATCAGAGGACAGCTTTCAGGAGTCCATTCTCTTTCAGCCCTGGACCCAGGGATTGAACTCAGCTTCACAGGCTTGTGAGTCAAACTTCCTACCCCTGCTCTAGCTGGACTGGCCTAATGTAAAAGCTGGGGTTAACATAGGAAGTTAAACGCTTCATCCAAAACAGGTTCCCTGGGTCTCAACACTGTTGGTATTCCAGGCAGGAGGGTGTCTGTAGCCATGGTTGGCTTCACACTTGTGGCAGTCTTCCTACGGTAGCCAGTAGAATGCTGAGATTACAGGTGTGAGCCATCATGTCTTGTGTTTGGCTTTTGTTGTGATTTTTGTTGTTTTGTTTTGAGACAGAGTCGTCCTCTGTATCCCTGGCTGGCCTGGATCTCTCTATGTAGACTGTATGAGTACTGCTCATACTAACCCAAGGGACTATTGCTTTTTTCATTGTGTAGGTGGGGAGATTGTCAGTGAGCTTAAATGACTTGCCAGATTGCCCCATTAGCTTGAAGCAAAGCCAGTGTTTAGGTCCAGATGTCCTTCTTATGGAGGCCAGACTCACTCTATGGCCATATTGATGCCTTTGGAGTACTGTTGCTTACCACAGTGGACACTCAAATGTTGATGAGTAAAAGGTGCCAAGAAATCAGTATAGGGGCTGCTGATGTATCCAGTTGAACAAGTGTGGCTAAGATCCTTGGCACTGCATAGACTTGGCATGGTGGTAAATTCTTGTAATCCCAGCACAAGGGAGGAAGAGACAGGGAAACAGAAATTAATTCTCACCTATATTTCAAGTTTAAGGCCAGTCTAGCCTGGGCTACATGAGACCCTACCTAATAAATAATAACAATAATAATAATAACAATAATAAGAACAACAATAATAGTAATAATAGGATACAAAAGCAATACCTCAGAGGCTAGATCCAGGTCCTCTGAAGAGCAGTTAGTGCTCCTAACTTCTGAGCCTTTCAGCCCCAAGGTTTATTTAGTTCACAGGTTTGTTCGTTTGTGTTTGTGATAGTGCTTGGGTTTGAACTCAAGGCATCCTAGGTGCTGCCTCTCAGCCTGCCTGAGTGCTCTGCCACATCTTCTCAGTCTCCTGTTTTCCTGCCTGCTGGCAGTGGCATTGTGACCATGTGCCATGGAAAACATGACTCTGGGGCTCAGGACTCCAGTCTAGTTCACTGCAGAAAGCTCAAACAGGAACGGGACACTTGTTTGTTCAGCCAGCATTCAGCTTGCCTAAGACCTGGCATGTTGGAGAAGCAGGGCAGGTGAAGGTTACTGTTCAGTTTCACATCAGGGCTAGCAGTTTCACAAAAGTTCTGTTTCTTTTTTTAAAGTGTGGAAAAGAAAGTTAAAGGCAAGAAGTCATTTTAAAAATGAAACTGGGTCAAGCCACACCTTTAATTCCAGCACTAGGAAAGCAGAAGCAGGCAGATCTCTTGAGTTTGAGGCTAGCCTGGTCTACATAGTTGCAAGACAGCTTAGACTGCATAGTGAGACCCTGTCTGCATATGTGCCCGCACGTACACACACACACACACACACACACACACGCACACACGCACGCACTCAGAGCAAATGGAGCTGGGCCTAGGCCACTGTCCAAGAGACCAGTCTGGTCAGTTCCCATAATCCATTCAGTCATCCCAGTATTTCTGAGGCAGCTGGGGGTGGGGGTGGGGAGGTGGAGAAGCCAAGAAAGACTAGGTGATGAGGTGTTGTCTCTGCCTTTAACCTTGGTCTTTGCATAGTAAGCGTGGAACCAGATTAGAGTCTGTCCCGGGGATTGGAAGGGCTCTGTTTGGGCTTCCAGAACTCTTTTGCTACCATTGTCACAGCATCAACAGTGCTCACAGTGAGGTAGACAGACAGGTAGGTGGTCAAGGCTCTCCAAGTCTTAGCAGCCCCTATAATAATTGCTCTTGTCCTGTTTCCATAAAATAGAAATTATTGAAAAGCCGCTTTTATCAAAGTTAGATAAAGCTGAAGTCTTAATTTTCTTCTTTGCTAAGATGTGTGCAGGAGGGAAGTCTGGGAAGCCCTGGGCTCAGTGATGCTGGATGTCACTGTGCGTGGGCTGACAGTCTTCTTAAAGTTCTTGGTTTGCTAGGCTTGTCCTTTAGGGAGCTCCCACAGCAGAGGGACCTCTTAAGCCATGGCTACTGCTTGTCTAATGGCCACTACAGGACTGCTCCTATGCTCTTGGGACAACAGAAGGGGGGGAGCTTTTACTTTTTCTGCTCATCTGTGACATTCCAGCTCTGCTTTGATCCCAGGGCTCATCTTGTTTGCTTCCTTGCTTGCCCTGTGCCAGCCCTGGGGTAGTCATCACTAAGCTGGCCTCTAGCTCTTCTTTTTCATGGTGCTGGAATTGAACCCAGGGCTTTATACGCAAGCTCTGACTTTTGTCTTTGTTAGTTTTTTGTCCCTGGTCTGTAACTCATGGGTGTGCTTGGAAGGGTGAAATGGGATGACAAGACTGTCTAGAGCTGGGCATTCATCCTGTCTTGGGGCAGAGTCAGCAGTCCTCAGCTGATAGCCTGACTTCATCTCTGCTTGTGCTGCTGCTCCCAGCGTCAGTTACTGGGCCAAAACACAGACACATTCTCATCCCCACAGGGAATATTGGTGTCTTGCTGGGAACATCATTTTCTTGAGTAGTGTTTGTTTTAACTGCAAATTAGCAAGATGCTTCTAGAAAGCTTGCTTAGAGGGGTGTCTGGGGTAGGATGTTGTAGTTGGAACACACAACATTCTGTTGTTTTTGTTGAAACAGGGTCCTACTGTGTAGTCCAGGCAGGTCTTTAGCGTGCATCAGCTCCTGCGTCAGCCCTTGAGTGTTAGGATTATAGGTGTGAAAACACTGGCACACCTGTTTGTGTTGTAGTCCCAAAGGGCTTGGCATTTGCCCTCAGTAGACAGCCGTTCTGTGGGCGGGCTTCAGAAGTGTGCAGTGTATGTATTGGACTGGGCATGAGTGAGAGTGTAGTAGACAGGCTCGAGGCTCTGGAAGGGTCTGTGCGTGTTTGAATTCAGGAATGACTTGGAATACCCTCAAGACAGCCTAAAAAAGAGGGGTTACCCAACCTTCAGTGATCTTCCAGGTGGCAGAATGGAGCTCACAGCTGTAAACTCCTGACACTGAACTAAGACGCTCAGGTGGCCCTGCTGATTCTGAAAGTTGGTTCAGCTGACCTCCTGCCTGCCTCCTTCTTTATTCTGTATTTTGCATGCATGTATGTCTGTATACCATGTGGGCCTGTAGTACCCAAAGACCAGAAGAGGATGTTGGATCCCCTGGAACTGAAGTTATAGATGGTTAAGAACCTTGTGGGTGCTGGCAACCAAACCTCAGACCTTTGGAAGAGCAGCCAGTGCTCTAAACTGCTGAATCATCTCTCCAGATCTAGCTTTGGCTGGCTTTAAAGATGAGTCAAGAGGGAAAGACAAGGCAAGAAGAGAAACTAAACATCAAGTAACTCTGTGTGTGTGTGTGTGTGTGTGTGTGTGTGTGTGTGTGTGTGTGTGTGTGTGTGTGTGCGCGCGCGCGCGCTCTGGAATATGCATGGAAGTCAGCTTTAGGTTCCTTAGTTGCCATCCATTTTATTTTTTGAGACAGGGCCTCTGGCTGGCCCAGAGGTTCCCGAGTAGACTAAGTTGGCTGTTGAGGGAGCTGCGTCTCTGCCTCCCTGGCTCTGGGTTGTGGCTGCACACCAGTACCCAGCTTCTTAATGTGAGGCTTGGGCACTGAAGGCCAAGCTCTCAGGCTTCCCTAGCTCCTTAGCCTCTTGTCTATGATTTTAATTTCTGGGCAGTTCTTTTACATTACTTTATTTATGTATGCAAGAGGCTCAGCTTTTAGCTACCTCCCTTCTCCACCCTATTCCACCCTCCCAACCCCTAACACTAGGTAGGAGAGAAAGAAGGCTGGAGGGGGAATGGGGTGTCGAGACCCTTAGACTACTTCCTGCTGCTTGGGGGCAAGTTCCTTGGGGCAAGCTTGGTCTTTGGCATTAGGATCCATGTCTTGTCATCTCTTTGTGCATGACTTGACCACTGCATCCAACAGCAGGAGGAGCAGCCACAGCCCTCTCTGGGCTCTAACATTTATATAACCTTTCAAGAGTCTTCAGAATTCCAAACATCGTACACTTGCAGAAACTATCTGCAGCTGACAAAATCACACCCCTGCTAGAGCACGAGACAAATCACAGTCAGCTGCTGTGGACAGTCTGAAGTAGCCTCATATTCCCACACCTGAGATTAAAACAAAACGTTCCCATAGCCAGCATATGCCATGGTGTGCCTGTGGAGATCAGAGGACAACTTGTAGGAATTGATTCCCTCCTACTGTATGGGTTCTGGGGATCAAACGCAGATTATTAGGCCTGATGGCAAGTTCCTTTACCTGCGAGGTCATCATGCCATCCTCATTGGTGTCTTGATACAGGGTTTCATGTAGCCCAGGCTGACCATCGTGCCAGCCTCATTGGTGTCTTGATACAGGGTTTCATGTAGCCCAGGCTGACCATCGTGCCAGCCTCATTGGTGTCTTGATACAGGGTTTCATGTAGCCCAGGCTGACCATCGTGCCAGCCTCATTGGTGTCTTGATACAGGGTTTCATGTAGCCCAAGCTGGCCTTGATGCTGCCCTTGAATCCCTAAGCTTCCCGCCTCTGCCTGCCGTGGGGTGGGATTTCCAGGATGGACCACCAGACTCAGTGTAGCATGTTGAGTTTTCATCTTCAGACAGGAAAAGAAACTGAACAAAGCAAGACAGGTTTGCTGGGTTAGCCCCGCATGCCCAGCTCCTGGTGCTCTGGTCTTTTGGCACAGCACAGACCGGAGCTGCAAATCTAGAATCCCAAGAGGCTTTGAGCACCCAGATGTGCTGTTGTCAGGCGAGCTGGGAAATGCTAATTGGCCTCTGAGTGAGCGGGGCTGCTGCTGATCTCCATTCCTTGGTAAATGCACTCCCCCTGGCAGTCTTGTTAATATTTAAAAATAAAGTGCCAAATCTATTACAGCCACTGTAATTTAATTTTTGCTGCGTTTCTGAGCGATATGGAAGCCAGCATGGTGTCAATGTGGGCATCAGCTGCCAGCCTGTTCGTTCACTCATTCGCTTACTTGTTTGCTTCCTTTCTTATTTGTAGTTGCTCTATGAGAATGACCTTGATGAGAGTAGCGGGAAAACTGACTTGGGAATGAGTCGTTTGTGCTCAGGGATGCCCTTAAAGGTGACATTGGCTGTCCCTCCTCCCCATCCCTCTCTGCTTCCACAGTGAATACTTTGTTGTAGTGACATGTTGCTTTCTGAAAGACCAGGATGCAGCAGGGTGTTGTCTGAGGTCATGACCCTTACAGAGCTTCTTATAGAGTGTTGTGACAGGGGTGTGGCACCTGGGTGTGTGGACAGGGTCCCACGGGCTGGCCTCAAAGGTCTTGCTGCAAAGCCAATGATGATCTTGAGCTCTCAGTCCTCCTGCCTCCACTTGTGAACTCTGAACTTGCAGGCGTGCACCACGCTGCCTGAAGGCTTCATGGACTCTCTTCTAAGTCATGCCAAACATGAAGACATGGACCTAAGATTTATTTTACCTTAATCATGCATATGTTTGTGCATGTCATGTGTGTGGGTGTGCCCCTGGAGGCCAGGGGTGTTAGAATCTCTGGAGCTGGAGTTACAGGCATTTGAGAGCCATCCAAAGTGAGCTGGAGACTGAGCCCGGGTTCTTCTGTAAGAGTAATGCTCTGAACCCCTGAGCCGTCTCTCCAGCCCAATAAATGGCATGATAGATCCTACAGACCAAATAATGGCTTGGGGGACACGAGATAGTCACTGGATGCCTTCTTACAACTGGGGCCTCTGTGTGTGTGTGTGTGTGTGTGTCTGTGTGTGTGTGTGTGTGTGTGTGTGTGTGTGTGTATCCGTGAATCATGATCCTTGATTCGTTTACAGGATTCTTAGTTTTAGTATGTTTTGACTTAGATTTATTTGGCAGTTTATATATATCTAAAATCAAACTTCTTCTGCAGCTGTGTTTTGAGACAGGGTCTCACTATGTGGACCTTGCTGTCCTGGAACTCACAGAGATCCACTTGGCTCTGTCTCCAAAGTGCTGGGATTAAAAGCAAGCACCAACTGCATCTATCAACTCTCAGCTCTGTCAGGCAGGCATTCTGTCAGATCACAGGAGAGGCGTGCTACCCATCTTGGGTGGCCTCTGTCTTCTCTGTGCTCTGCATTGCTGTCTGGGGCTGCAGGCAGACGTTAGCTGCAGCCTCTTGTCTAGCCTGGAGGGAAGCCTCCACCTTCAGACTGCTCTGGAAAGCCTTGTGTGTATGCCTCAGACTGGGCAGTTTCTAGTGCTTTCTCTGGATCTTGGCTATTCTGATGAAAACTTGGCTCTGATCTCAAATATTTGGCAAGTCGAGTGTTAATATAAACTGGAATGATGCCTTCTTAGAAACTGAAATCTCAAAGAATGGATAACCCCATTAATCTGTTAGGATCTTCCAGGCTAACAGTAATAGGGTTATAGTATCATCCTCACTAGACACAAAGAGGGATGGATGGCGTTCTGAAAGAGGGTCAGCGCAGAAGCTGAGTCGGAGAGGATGTTTGGAGCCTTAATGGGAAGCTGATGCAGGAAGATAAAAGTTTAAGGCCAGCCTGGGTTGTAGGGGGTGTGTATCACCTAAGAGAAATAATACATTTGACTTGGTCTGTATGCCAGAGAGCAAAAAATTGGTGAAGTTTGACACAGAAGCCTGTATTATGCAACAGCTTTTCATAGGCTTAGGAAAATGTTGTATTGCAACAAAGAAAGAGAAAAAATAATTAAAAAATAAAAACAAGAACAAAAAACAACTCTCTTAATAGCCAGGAGGGGGGGACACATTCCTTTAATTCCCACAATTGGGACAAAGTCAGGGAGAGCTCTGTGAGTTTGAGGCTAGCCTGGTCTAAATAGTTCCAGGCAATCCAGGTCTCTGTAGTGAGATCCTGCCCAAGAAAGGAAAGGAAAGATGGAAGGAAGGAAGGAAGGAAGGATGGAAGGATGGATGGATGGATGGATGGATGGATGGATGGATGGATGGATGGATGGGTTTCCTTGTCTCTCCTTTGCTTTCTGTTCTTGCCACTGCATCTGTCAGAGGTCAGTGCCCTGTGCAGCACTGACCACAGCTGCAGAGCATCTTTGACTCTGAACCCCCTCTACCCTTCTTGTTTGTGTAGAAGTTGCTTTTTAATTTTAAATGACAGTTGTCATTTTGTTTGTGTGTTCATGTATCTGTGAATGTGTGACCACCATGGCATATACATGGAGGTCATGTGGGTCCCAGAGACCCAACTCGGGCGACAGGCTGGCAGCAGACAGCCTCACACACGAAGCCCCGTGCAGCTGTTGAAGCTGTTGATGGTGAGTGTGCTGTGCTGCCGTGTCACCTCAGCCCAGACCTCTCTGTGCCTGCTCTCAGTTTCCCTTAGGAGGAAGTTTTGTTTTGTTTTGTTTTGAGACAGGGTCTCACACAGTCCAGGCTAGCCTCAAACTTGGTGTGTAGCCTTGACTTTCTGGTACATCCTCAGTGCCAAGGTTATAGATGTGCTCTGGCACCGCACAAAGCCAGAATACTCCTGTCTGCCATCTGTGTGGTATAGGTACAGTTCTAGAGGGGTGCTGCAACCTTTGTCAGTACTGAGTTGTGGTTTTTATAGACAGTTCTGGTTCTGGGAAGCTCTTCTGGCTTCAAGACAAGGAGAGCTAAGACTTAGGCATCTCTTGTTGACTTTTGTAAAGCTGAGGCTATTCAGGTACGGCAGTGACCGGTGCCCATGGCAGCACATGCGGTATGTGGCGGGCACAGCGTACTCAAGGACAAGATGCCTCTTGATGAAGCAGGCAGGGTCGTGGTAGGCATGTCAGCTGGAGAGATCAGAATAGGAGTGGGCAGTTCCAGCCGTGGGATGGAAAGTGGGGACAGGCAGCAGCAGAAACCTGACATCCCAGGACAGACCAAGGCTGTAGCTGGAGAGAGAGGCTAGGCAGAGAAATCAAACACACAGAGCCTTGTAGCTCTGCTCTACAAGGTAGCTGCTCCTCCCACAGTGTCTTTTCCTGTTTATTTCCAGGGCACAGTGAGTGCTGGTCAACACGTGTGGTGCTAACATATCTGAGGGCTGTGTGCACTTTCTTCTGGCCTAGAGATCCCTTTGGGCATGTAGTGTGAGACCTATCTGTGGGACATGTGCCTGGTGGGACTTGTGAGGGTTGGCCAGTATCATGCTATTCAGAATTAAACATTCTTAGTTGCAGTTAGAATTTATATTCCTCCTATATAACTATGCAGAGAACTTGTTCTCATAAACGACGTCGGTAAGGGCGGGAGCTGGGGCTTACCTGCCTGTCCTGAGCTGCCCAGTGAGCTTTGCTTAGATGTACTCACTTCTAACCCAGTGCTGTTTAATAAGAGACTGGCACGTTTGTAGCATTGTTTGCAAGACACTGCATGGCTGTTGATTTTACCACTTTATTTTTTAATATTTGGAAATAAGTTGACTGGAAACAACCTGTGACAGACCGAGTGGCTTTTGTGTCTGGGATCGGAAGGCCTTACCTGAAGTGAAGTTCTTTGTTTGCCCTTTGTTCTGTGATTCCACTTCCAGTGTCCTAAGACACTTTGTGTTGTTCCAGAGTGTTTGAAGGATGTGGTAATGCGCATGCAAATGCTGCAGCCAAAAGCCTCCTTACATTTTAGAGGAAAGAAATGTAGCTTTTCATTTTCCTTTCCAAAAACCAATCTTTTTCTTGGTTTGTTTATTTACCTGTTTTTGATATGGGGTCTCACTATACAGCCTGCCTCCTGATAGCTGGGATTAAAGGTGTGAATTACCAGGACTGGCTTTAAAACAAACAAAAATGAAACAAACCAGGGTCCCATGTAGCCCAGGTTAGCCTCAAATACTTATAAAGATGAGGATGACCTTGAGTTCCAGTCCTCTTGACTCTGGTCGCTGCTGAGGTTACAGGCATGAGCCACTACACTTACTTTTTATAGCTTTTTAAAAATAATTTATTTGTGGGGACTGGAGAGATAGCTCAGCAGTTAAGAGCACTGACTCCTCTTTCAGAGAATCTGAGTTCAATTCCCAGCAACCACATGGTGGTTCACAACCATCTGTAATAGGATCCGATGCCCTCTTCTGGTGTGTCTGAAGACAGCTACAGTGTTCTCTTATACATAAAATAAATAAGTAATTTTTTTAGCCGGGCAGTGGTGGCGCACGCCTTTCATCCCAGCACTTGGGAGGCAGAGGCAGGCGGATTTCTGAGTTCGAGGCCAGCCTGGTCTACAGAGTGAGTTCCAGGACAGCCAGGGCTACACAGAGAAACCCTGTCTCGAAAAACCAAAAAAAAAAAATAATAATAATTTTTTTAAAAAAAAAAGATTTATCTGTAAGTGTCTATGTGTATTTGAGAATTTCTCCCTCACCCCCAGACAGGGTCTCACTATGTAGCCCTGGCTGTCCTGGAACTCATTGTGTAGACCAGGCTGTCCTCAGATTCGCAGAGATCCACCTGATTCTACCTCCCAAGTGTTGGCATTAAAGGCGTGTGCCACTCTGCCCAGCTAAGTGTCTGTATGAGTGCATGTGTGCTCCCATGTATGCCTGTGTCCGATGGCACCAAGCATCTTTTTCTGTCACTTTTCCCCTATGCCTTTGAAGCAGTTTCTTTTCCAGGGACCTAGGGTTTGAGTTTCCTCAGCTAGACTCAAAGCCAGCAAGCCCAGGGACACCCCCCCTCCCCCCGCGCCCCAGGGACCCCCGTCTGCACACCTCGGAGCAGGACTGGGATCATTACATGGGTGTTGGGATCTGAATTCTGCATCTCACGCTTGTTCAGTAAGCACTAACTTCTGAGCCACCTCTCTAGCGTTATAGCCTTATTTTTTTTTTTTTTAAAGAAACTTTGTGTTTGTCATAACCTGTCTCTCTATGCTATCTCGGTGCATGCAGTGAGTAGGTTTGAAATGTTGAAGTCAGTGGCTCTCACTCTAGCACCACAGTTTAAAACTTTGTAAATCTCTGAAGGCGCTCGGAATGCCCCCTCATGTTGTGTTGGTGCCCAGCACTGAAGAATCCTGGAATCCGTTGGGCATGTGACCCTGACAGTAAAAAGATCATATCAGAGAACAACACGAGGATGGTTTGGGGAACCTGGGAGACCTGGACTCCTGAGACAGAGCCCTGTTGTGAGATCTGGCTTTGCAAGGTCCGATGACATAGGCAGACCTCTCCTGCTTCTGTGACTCAAAGACAACAGCCTGCAAGTCAGTGACCTCAGAGGTCACACACACAGGCATTAGGAAACACACTAGTGCAGCAGGAAGCAGGAAGTACACTGAGTCCATAGGAAGCCGAGAAGCAGAATCAATGGGTTCATTCTTCCCTGAGAACCCAAGTGAGAGCCGGGACTCTGTAATCTCTGGTGGCGAGGATGGGATTCAGTTCTTCAGAAACAGCAGATGTCAGTCACAGAAGTGAGTGCACTTTGAAGGTATTCCAGCACACTGGTGTCATATTACTGTCTTTGGACACGTGCGCTTTGGCCCTCTGTCACCCATGTGCCTTCCAGAGTGTAGGTCTTGGAGATCAAACAAGTTGTCAGGTTTTTTACCATTTACCCATCACACAGCCCAAGACTGAGCCTTATTGCTGTGTAGACTGAGGCCCATCTTCCTGCTTCTTCAGGGATGGCCAGAAACTCACTCTGTAGAGCAGGCTGGCCTCTTCCTACCTCAGCCTTTGAAGGGCAGCTTTGCAGGAAGGAGCGAGTCCCCAGGGTTGGCTTTGGATGGAACCTTGGTGTTAGATGGGGGTGGGGATTTATTTGTTTTGAGTATTTATCAATTGGCCCACTCGAAGTCTAGTTCTGGACACTTTCTTCAAGGTCATGCCTTTCAGAGTGGTGCTCACACCCTGAGTGTGGCACAGACAGCTAGCTCCCCACTGTGCTGTGCCTTGCTTCCTAGGCAGACTAACTAGTGAACAGGTCTACAACAAATCCTCTTAGGTGTATTTGCTCCTGATCTTTCTTTTCCTCTTGGGTTTGTTATGTCCCATTATTTTACTGGTAGTTTTTGTGAGGGATTTTTTTTCTGTGTGCACAAGAGAAAACTGCAGGTCGATTAGAACCCAGGAGGAAAGAGGAGATGCCAGCTCTGTGCCTGGAAATGCTCTGAGTAAGGCACAGCTTCGTGGAAAAGTTTATTTTTCTTATCTGTGTCATGGTTATAAGACATTCCTCAGTGTAGGCATGGGGCCGGGTAATAATTATAGTGTCATCCGTCAGCAAGGCTGGTTTGTGCTAAGTGTCACTTTAGCAGCCCACACAGTACAGTGGCATTCCTGAGCTGGGGCCTGCTCTGTGTTGTCTCAACCTCGCCCAACCCCCATGCTTTCTCCCGCCTCCACAAGAGAAGGCTAAAGTCTGTGGGGGGCATTTGCTGACTCCACTGAGCACCTCACAGTTGGAAATCAAGCTAAAATTGGCTTTTAACTGCTGTCCAGCCAGTGTTGATTAGGACCGTGGTGGTGGAAAGTGCTACTTGTCAACGTGAAGCTCACTGTAATATCCCAGAGCACCAGAGCATCGGAGTTTGTACCAATGAGATGCTGGCTTCACTAACCACATAGCCAATGCTCTGGAAGTAACTTGAAACAAAACGTGTTCATTCATACGGAAAAAGGGTCAAGATGGCATCTTCTCATAAGGCAAAGTTCTGAGTGGGGTTTAGACTGGAGAGCACGTGTCGGCTTGGCCATCAGCCGTGTGACTGAGTGTCGTACTGGCTTTGCAGGGATGCCCATACGCTTCTGTATATAGTTCATTTCGGTGACTTGTGCATGTAACAGAAGGATGGGACACTTGTTGGGTCCTATACAATCTGTCACTGCTGGTCACTTTGTGTGTGACAGAAGGGCACTTAGCAACTTCTCTAATAAGATTAAGGGGATTTTGCCTCCAGCAAGCTTAGTAAGAATTAATAACATGCTGTGGCTGCACTTTACCAATATTTAGCCAATCTCTATGACTCTAGCCAAGGCATCGTACATACCCCAAACAGATTTTCCTACAGCTGATTCTGTAGAGAATTTGTTGATGTGGCTGGTGACATGTCAGGGCGAGTGGCAGGAGCCTTGAGCTGTCTGCTGCAGAGCCTTCTGCTGGGCTCAGTTGGCAGGTTTTGGGTAGCAGAGAGCAGCTTGCTTTCTGCACTTGGACTCTGTTGGCATGGGCACCAGGGTTGCCATTGTGAACAGCTGGGTCTGTTCTTAGCACAGCCAAGGTGGAGGCTAAGACACCATAGAAGGAACACACGTGGAAGTGGGGTTGTCTGGAGTGGCTGGGGAAAGTTGAGTAAAAAATAGTGGTGAACGTCACCGGGGAACATTTTGGACCTAGTCCAAAGTGGAATTTTCTCTGCAGATGGCAACGTCTTACAGATTGTCTGTGTTCTTAGAAACCATTCTGGATGGTGTTTGTTAGATGGTGCTGATCCCAGGCAGGCTGGGTCTGGGTCTGTGACTGTTCTCTTTGTTTGGCAATATTTGCCTTCTTGTTTATTTTTTTCAGGGTTTGGCATGGTTCTTGTGGTTAAACATAAAAGCTGTAGTGAGTGTGTGTATACAGGAATTTCTTAGTCTAGTGACAAGACTCATTCAGGAGACAGTATTTACAAACTATTAATATAACATGTTGCAAAATAATTTAAATTTTTAATTACATTTATTACTTATGAGGGATGGAAGTTCTCAAGAGTCAAGCCTCCTACAACCTGAATCCCAGGCATCAAACTCAGGTGGCCAAGATTGACCAAAGCACCTTTATCCAGTGAGTCATCCTGACCCAAAGCCAGGCCCAAAAGGGGACCCTGAACTGCAGAAGAGTCCAGAGTCAGCCGAGCACTAAGAAGCACACACACACATTCCCTTTTCTCTCCTAGCTGCTCACACTCTGACCTCCTCTAGGTGATGGGCTCCAAGCAGGGGTTGTAAGCAGAGCGAAACCTTTCTGCCCTAGCTGGTTTTGTTTTGTTTTTTATCAGGGTGGCTTTATCATAACAGCAGAAAGACAGCTGGGACCAAAAGGGAAGGCTGGCATTGGCTTCCTCGAGAACTCCGTGCTGACTGAGTTTGAAGGTTCCTGAGGTTTATATGTCAGAGAGGGGACCACTGTGGATCAGTTGTAGTGCCGGTGAGGTGGGTGTGTACGGCTAAGTCTAGAAAGCTCCGTCTAGTTTTGTGCCGGACACTGATGGTCTAGTCTGGCTCGTTCTAACAACCATTTCATTTAAGCTGCAGGGCTCCATTGTGATAGCAAAGGAGCAGGGTGTTCATGTCAGAGAAAAATAAAAAAGGAAAAACAAAGCAATTGTAGTTGGAGAGGGTGGCACACACCTAAAATCTCAGTGTTAAGGCTGAGGCTTGGGGGTTGTGAGTTCAAGGCCAGCCTGAACTACACAGCCAGTTTAAGGTCAGCCTGGGTTTTTTGGAAGACCCTGTCTCAAAAGAACCAAAGCAGGGCTGGGGAGATGCCCCCTGGATAAAGTACTCTGTTGCAAGCGTGAGGACCTCAGTTCAGCACCGGCATAGAGGTTGGGTGTGGTTGGGATGGACCTGTAATCCCAGCACTGAGCTGGCAGAGTCAGGGGGATTGATCTCCCAAAGTTTGCTCACTGGCTGGCCAGCCTACACAACTGCTGAGCACCAGGTTCAGTTAGAGACCTTGTCCTTCAAAATACGTGGCACGAGATGGGAGATGAAGACATGATGCTGGCCTCCACAGATGCACTACTTAGCTCCTACAAACCCAGCCCAAACAAAAAGCTCTTAGCAGTAGAGCCAGTGGGCAACAGTGGTTTATTCTACCTCTCATCACTGCTGAGTGTGCTCGGAAGTCACTGCTGTGTAGATGGATTTCTCAACTCCTTGAATCCTTAGGAAGATTAAGAGAGACAAAGGCACAATAAATGTGCACCTTATAGCTCTGTGTCTCCAGGTGTGCCCTTGGGCTAGCCACACTGGTGTCATCTGGGAGCTTGATACAACTTTTAGGTCCAGCCCTAACTGCCCTAAGTCAAGTGCCTGGGGGCAGATGCAAGAATCTGGCTTTCTGAGCCCTCTTTGGGAATGGCTGCACCAGGTGAGCCTGCCTCTCTGTGGCAGAGCCTTTGCAGCACATGGGGGCGGGAGGATTATCTGCAGTGCCCAGGTTCTCTGCACCTTCCCTAGACATGTGTCTAGGGCCAGAGAGAGACCTTGTTGGTAAACAAGTGCCTTCACAGAGCCTGTAGCTCCATCCAGAGCGACCATGAGGCCCTGTGCCTGTACCCCAGCCCCAGGCAGTGGAGACCTGAGGTCTTTAGTACTCCCTAGTCAGCCAGTCTTGCCTAATTGATGAGCTTCAGGCCAAAGAGAAGCCCTATTTGAAAGGAAACAGATGATGTTCCTGAGGCTATCCCTGAAGGTTCATCCTCTTGTAGCTTCCACAGACCTGTGCATACAGCACGCCAGCCCCCCACACCCCCATAAAAGAAGAGCTTGTTTTTAAGATGCTTTCCAACAGCTGGTGTAACAGTCTGTTGGAAATGAAAGAAAACTGCGTTACGTGAACATAGAAAAATGCCACAGAAGCAAGAGAGAGGTCTCATAGGCTGCTTAAGTCCTGTGTTTAATGGATGAGCTGTGGCATGTCCTCCTGCCTTGACACTGCACTGTAAGGTGAGAGAAAGTGAGATGTTGGTCTCGTGCACAAGCTTCTTAAAGATTCTGACGTTCTCTAGCCACTGGAGCACAAGCCCTGTATCAGTTGTTCTTGGAGGGTAGTGGTGAGTGTGTGTATCTTCCAGCACAGAGTCCTATTGCATTCTGTGGCCTCAGCGCTGAAGCTGTTCTCAGTGTGGACCAGTCTTGTGCTGAGTGCCTGGGGTCTCCACACTGAGCTGCTTTGTCCCATGCCATCCCCACTGCCAGTGTTGCATCAGACTCTGGCTGAGTGGAGTGAATTGGCATCCCTTCCGTTCTTACCGCCTGTTATGTGTGGGGCACAGTGATAATAACAATGTATGTCAATTGGATACAGCTTGTTAAGCCAGAATTGGCAGCCCCAAGGCTGGGTGTGCTGAGCACAGGGGAGTGCCAAGACAGTAAACCCTGTAGGGAAGCAGCCTGAGGCCACATTGGAGGCCAGCCAAGGGTTAAAGATTCCACCTCAAATGCTTGTGGGACTGAGTCATGTGGAGTGGCTGGCCAGGAGAGAGGATTATTACTTCTGGGGTGTGGCTGCCTCTTGTAAACCTAAATGAGCAGCCACACTAGCTCACCTGGTGATGTGACTGGCCCGTTTACCACAGTACATCTTAGCTTACTCAGCCTGTGTGCGCCTTACTGCCTTGGTTGTTGGTGGGTGGGCAGGACCTCTTACTCCATCATTCTACACAGACTTTGGTGCTAGGGTGGGAGTGGGGGTGGGGCTGAGGGGTGGGCAACAGTGGCCTGTAGCTTCATTCTGAGTGACCCAGGTTTAAAGCGGATGTGTGGTGAGAGCAAGCAGAGACCTTTGAAAGTGTTTTCATTGGTCTATAATGGTTGTTCTGATTGTCACTGTACTTGAAGGCACTCTCAATGTTTGCAAATCAGGTGGGACATAATTGCAGTTTATGCTTTTCTGCACCTATCTGGGGTTGACTGAAATTCCCCTGAGCCCTACTGGCTACTCAAGAATTATGACTATCCTGAATCCTGGGTGTAGAACAGGGATGAGACCGCGGAATGCTTTAGAGCTGAGAGAGGTGTCTTAGTCAGGGTTTCTATTCCTGCACAAACACCATGACCAAGAAGCAAGTTGGGGAGGAAAGGGTTTATTGAGCTTACACTTCCATGCTGCTGTTCATCACCAAAGGAAGTCAGGACTAGAACTCAAGCAGGTCAGGAAGCAGGAGCTGATGCAGAGGCCATGGAGGGATGTCACTTACTGGCTTCCTTCTCCTGGCTTGCTCAGCCTGCTTTCTTTTCTTTTCTTTCTTTCTTTCTTTCTTTCTTTCTTTCTTTCTTTCTTTCTTTCTTTCTTTCTTTCTTTCTTTCTTTTTTTTTTTTTGAACTTAAAAAAAAACTTTATTAATGAGAAAAATGTTGGTAGGTAAACTATAGATAAGAGAAAAAGTTGCCATTTAGTCCCACCACCCAGAGAAAATGTAAACTTCAAGGTAGTGATTTTTCTATTTACTTTAAATACAATTGTAACCATAGTATATATCAAATTCTGAAGTATCTCCAATCCTAACTTTATATCCCTGTCTGCAGTAGTCTAGATAGACCTAGTAGGGGGAATTCCATGTAAAAAAAATTCTAAAGTACATAAAAGAACACAGTAAGAGGGACGGTCAACAGCGGTAACACTGACACTTTATTGAGCACTTACTGGTTCAGACATACTTGGTCTGTTACATACACAGTACTCACAATAGGCTCAGGGACTCACAACAGACATTCATGTTTGTAAATTCTGAATGAAGTTAAGTAGAAATTCTTTCTATCTGACCAAAAAAACCCTTCAACATTAAAGACTTTCCATTTAATGTAATTAATCCTAAATTGATAGCTGTTTTGTAATACACACACACACACACACACAGATATATGACTAGTTTTAAAGCTCTTCTCTTTTTAATGTTTAAGGATAACATTTTGTTTCACTGTTTCTGTAGAATCTGTTAGGAGCTGCTTCAAAATAGAACTCTATTTAACCCCCATTCTGAATAAAGGTTTCCCTTAATGTTTGAAATGGAGGTAATGGGTATATGACATACAAACACAAAGGAACACTTGGTTAAAACATGTAACAATACCTGACTCCCACAGACATTGACTATTTAGTATTTATTACACTGGTATAGTCTGTCAAATGCTTTCAGTGTTAAATGCCTCCTCAGTACTTCAGCCTGCTTTCTTATAGAGCCCAAGACTACCAGCCCACAGATGGTACCACCCACAAGGGCCCTCCCCCCTTGATCACTAATTGAGAAAATGCCCTATGACTGGATCTCATGGAGGCATTTTCTCAACTGAAACTCCTATCTCTGTGATAACTTCAGCTTGTGTCAAGTTGACACACAAAACCAGCCAGTACAAGAGGCTTTAAAAGTTCAAAAGGAGAGAAAGCCCCAGCGGTGTGTGATAGACGCTTTTGCCCATGCTTGTCACTCACCTCTCTTCCACCCACTTTCCCACAGTGAACACCTACCTCTTCATGGTGCAGGCTCAGGGCATCCTGCTCCGGGACAATGTGAGGACCATCGGTGCCCAGGTGTATGAGCAGGTGGTCCGCAGCGCCTATGCCAAGAGGAACAGCAGCCTGAACGACTCAGGTAAGCAAGAGAAGAGGGCCCTCAGGACTGTGCTCCCAAGAGAGGCAGGGAGGGCTCAGGAATTATCTCCACAAGAATGTGTTGAAAGACAGACTAAGCCAGAGGTCACCCCAACTCTGTTCAGGGTGTGTGAGGTGACTAGAAGACGGGATTTTCTTTCCTTTTTTTGTTGTGTTTGATTTCTTTTTCAAAACAGGGTTCCTCTGTATAGCACTGGTTTTCCTGGAGTTTGCTCTGTAGACAAGGCTGGCCTTAAACTCAGAGATCTGCCTGCCTCTGCCCCCTGAGTGCTAGGATTTTTATTCTGAACTCAATGTTATCTTTTAAAATACGGCTTTTTGTTCATTTTGTTTTTGAGACAATGTCCCCCTGTGTAGACAGACTGGCTTCAAACTCACAGAAATCCACCTGCCTCTGCTTCCCAATTAAAGGTGTTCACCACTACACCCCGCTCTTGTGGGGGTGTTTGGGGGACCTGCTCCCTGCAAAAGGTTTAATAATAGAGATGCAGACATTTGTACAGTATAAGGCCATTGGCCTTTTGCTGGGGCAGACTCAGCAGCAGCAGCAGCAGCAGCAGCAGCCGCAGCCATTTTGCTCTGTCTCTTTACCTTCCTCCTCCTTTCCTGCCCCTTCGTCTGTGCCCTCTGTCCTGGTCCATCTGTCCCACCCTTCCTCCCTGCCTCTTTCCCAGCCCAGCCACCGGCTCTTTTTTCTCCAGAAAGCCACATTCTAGTCTAAACCAGTCAGCAGGACAGTGCCCGAGCCATCTCTTTGGGTTGCCCTTTGGCCTTGAGGGTTGTGTGACCTTCAGCAGCTGGCTTTTTTTTTTTTTTTAAAGAATTATTTATTTTATATATGTGAATACACTGTAGCTGTCTTCAGACACACCAGAAGAGGGCATCAAATCCCATTACAGATGGTTGTGAGCCACCATGTGGTTGCTGGGAATTGAACTCAGGACCTCTGGAAGAGCAGTCAGTGCTCCTAACCGCTGAGCCATCTCTCCAGCCCCCAGCGGGTTGCTTTTTAACATGGTAACTCAGAGAATCATCTTTGGGCTGGTGAGGAAGGACAGGACTTTACACAGAGAGCTGGTGGTGGGTCACAGAGAGGACAAGACCAAGCATTCGACAACACTTAGCTCTGCCAGGACTTAGCCCAGCAGTTAACAATTGAAATACAGGGCCACACCTTCACACAGTGTGGGGGGAGGTCATCCTAGTGCTCAGCCTCAGTTTTGAGGGGCTGGGGCTGGGGTATGCGAATGCCATGGAGTGGGTATGGAAGTTGATTCTCTCCTTCCTCTAAGTGGGTCCCAGGGATCGAACTCAGATCACCAGGCTTGGTGGCAAGCACCTGTACCTTCTTAACCACCTCGCTGCCCTCAGCTTCTTTCCTTCGTCAAGGTTTATCTACTATCTATTTATTTATTTAGGGAGCTCACATGTGTGTAGGTGCCCACAAAGGCCAGAAAAAGAGTGTTAGACCCCTTTAAACTAAAGTTACAGGTGGGTGGGAACTGAACCCGGGAGAGCGTCAAGCACACTTAACTGCTGAACCATCTCTCCAGCTTCACTTATTTTTAAAGAGAAATAATATAGCTCTCAATCATCTAAAATAATACCAGTTGTTGAAGTACTAATCTGAAATGCTTGTCTCTGTGCACAAAGCCCCAAGTCCACCCCCAGCACCAGGGCAGAAGTGCCCCTCTCCTGTTGAGTGTAGAGATTGGTATGCAAAGGTATGATCCATGGGCTGGATGAGCAGGAGAGCTGGTGCTGTGAACGTCCCCAGCTGCTCTTGTGGTACTCACATTCAGTCCCCACCACCAACATGGCAATTTACCACCACCTGTAACTACAGTTTTCTGGTGACTTCTGTGGACATCAGGCACATACTCAGGCAAAACACCCATACACATTTAAAAAAAAGTGTACTTCTGCCATGTAAAAAAAAATCTCCAAACAAAGGAAAGCGCTCTGTTTCTTACCCCAGCTCCCAGGTCAGGCCCAGGGCTCAAGTTGCTCTTCCCTGAGTTTTGTCCCTGGATAAATGGCCATTAGGTTATTAGAAGCCTCTCAGTATTCTTTAAGAAAAAAGCAAAAACAATAAAAACCAGCCTGCGTTGAACATTCTCCAGTCCAGTCACAGAATGAACGAGAGCCAGCTTTAGTGTTTGTAGCATTGTGTGCGTCTAAAGGCTTGGGACAGGAGGCCATCCTTGGACAACAGCGGGGTGCAAAAGAGGTGCGTGCAGCAGCTCTGCTCTGGAGGGCGTCTGCTGCTGCTTGGTGCTTTTGCTGAGCCTTGTGGGAGGAAGATGCCAGGGCCTTTTCCCATGTGGCAGTAACAGTCCCCTGGAAAAGAGTCCTCTGTTGACACACTCTTAAATCCCGCTGAGGTGATGGAGACAGTATGTGTGTGCATGGCGCGTGCGTGTGTGTGTGTATATGTGTGTGTGTGTGTGTGGTGTGTGTGTGTGTGTGTGTGTACGGCGCGGGCGTGTGTGTGCGCGCAAAACCTTAAGGATAAGAAGACCACATAGGGAAATTAGGTTGGGGAGTCCGGGTGAAGGGCTGAGAGTGCTACAACAGGGGAGCCTCCCTGTCCAGAGTGTTCCCAGAGTCCCTCAGAGCTCAGGAATGGCCAATGTCCCAAACTTTTAGGAATCAGAATAAAGGAGAGCTAGGGCTCAGGAGTTCAAGGTCTTCTTTGGTCACATAGTGAGTTGAGGACCAGCCTGGAATACAAGATCTAGGAAAGCCAAAACTGGCTAAGCAGCCTGATACCCAGAGCCTTGCCCCCAGCCTGAGGAGGAACTGGAGGTCTGAGTACCTGACACATGTAAAGCAGTTACCTCCATGAGGGCATGTGCTATTTTATGCTCTGTGCCTGGGTGCTTAATTCAGGACTGTGGTGATGGCCAAGGACAAGATCCAGTGGAAGACCTGAAGAGGACCTGAGCCACAGTACCCTGCCAGGACACACTGCCATGTGACCTCGTGTCCACACCCCGCCAGGCTCTGGACTTCCCATTGTAACAAGGAGAAGCAGACCAGTGAGCATTCCAGAACCAGAGAACATCGAGTTTCCAGGCTTGAAAGACCCACTGAACGGCCATAGGGTTGGAAGTAGATTCCCAGCATAGCAAAACCGTTGGCTGTTTCTGAACAGGGAGCAAGCTCTCTGCTTTCAGAGAGAAGCGACTGTTTGAATGGCCCACCATCAGACAGCTGTCGTGAGGTCGCCCACAGTGTGTAGCTCAATCACCATGAACCACGTGGAACAGAAGCTGCTGTCACATACTGTAGGTTTCAAAGTCATATTTCTTCCCTCCACTTTTTTCCAGACAGGGTTTCTCTGTATAGCCCTGGCTGTCGTGGAACTTGCTTTGTAGACCAGGCTAGACTTGAACTCAGAGATCCTCTTGCCTCCCAAGTACTGAGATTAAAGGCATGTGCCACCACCACCAGGTTCCTCCACCTCTTTTTTTTTAAGGTTTATTTTGTATATTTGAGTGGTTTTGTTTGCATGTGTGTCTGTGTGCCGTGTTCATGTTGGTATCAGAATGAACAAAAGAAGTAAAAAGGAAAGGAGAGGACATAACTGCTCCTAGGTGTGGTGGAGGAGAAAGTCTATTATAGATGTGTGGGAGAGCAGAGCCAGAGGTGGGGACATCTGGGAGAGTCAGAGTGGTTCCCCCAAGCCAGCACCGCCGGCCACAGGCCTCACTCAGCAAGGCAAGTTCGTGGCACTTCAGACCAACACTGAACACTAAAGTCCAGTGCCAGCAAGAGACAGGGAGAATCCGTAGAGGGGCTGACCAGAAGCAAGTCTGCAGCTCTGGTGTGCTTCACTGGGCAGGCACCAAGGCTGCTGCCCGGGGGTTGGAAGTGCTGAGTCCCACCCACTGTAAATTGAGCACCAGAAGCCCTTGGTGCCAACTGAAGCAGGACGGAAGCCATTCTGGCGTCCCCTCGGCTTCCTTCCTCCGGATGGCGTCGTAGTTTTAGCTCCAGTGCTGAACCACCTGCTGCCACCAGCTACAGAGCACTTCTGAGGGGCTGGAGGAACCAGCACACCAGTGCCCATCCGAACTGCCTTTCTCTTTCCTCCCTAGATTATCCTCTGGACTTGAACCACAGTGAAGCCTTTCCCCCAACCACGACATTTCTTCCTGAAGATTTCACCTACTTTGCCAACCACCCTTGCCCGGAGAGGCTCCCTTCCATGAGTAAGTGCTCCAGCTTGCCTCCTCTGCTCTGGGCAGGTTTCTGTTACCCCGGAAGGGAGAGAGTGACCAGCTGGCCTCCCTGCCTCTTTGGATAGTGAAATGGCTCCCTGTCCTGGGAGTCAGGGCTGTGGGAATTCCTTATGACCCAGCCCCTCTTGGCTAAACCTGCTGCTGCCCCATATGCTTGGTGGTGCTGTGTTCGATCCTGTGTAATGACCCTCGTAAGATGTCCTGAGGAGAGATCTGGGTGTTGGCTGTGTCACATTAGCATCCCTGGTTCTAAGAGGTTTGATGGAGGAGCCCTCTCTCCCCACCGTCCTCTGTTGCTCTTGTTTTCACTTGCTCCCTCCCACCCCGCTTACGCCTGGATACTTGCTGCAAGTTCTTTTCTTTTTCCTTAGTATTTTAATTAGATTTTCATTATTTTATGTGTACAAGTGTTCTGCCTTCACATGTCTGTGCACCACGTGTGCTGGTACTTGAGGTGGTAAGCCTGCCTCCACATGGGTGCTGGGAACTGAACTTGGGTCCTTTGCAACAAGTGTTCTTAACCACTGAACCAGCTCTCCAACTCTAGAAGTTATTTTCTTAGCAAAATACTGGTTTTAAAAAAATTAGGGCTGGAGAGATGGCCCAGTGGTTAGGAGCACTGACTGCTCTTCCAGAGGTCGTGGGTTCAATTCCCAGCAACCACATGGTGGCTCACAACCATCTGTAATGGGATCCAGTGTCCTCTTCTGGTGTGGCTGAAGACAGCAACAATGTGCTTCCATAAAACAAATAAATAAATCTTTAAAAAAAACTTAAAGCCATGCATGGTAGCCATGTTTTTAATCCTAGTGATAGTACTTCTAGCTGTCTTGGAATTCACTGTGTAGACAACTGGCCTGGAACTCACAAAAAATCCTCCTGCCTCTGCTTCCCAAGTCCTGGGATTAAAGCCTCTGTACCTGGCTTCCTTAGTACCTACTGATTGTCATGGTGTCAATTTTTGGGCTTTGTCAAAGATGAATGCTCTGAGTGTGGCCATCTCTAGTCAGAGGAGGTGAGGCAGGCAGCCTGCTGTGCTTCTGATGGAGTTGACAGCCAAATGCACTGCTCTTCTGTTCCTCCTCTGCTGAATTCCGCAGCCACTTAAGAGGCTTTCCAAAGGGCCAGCAGTTTCTTGAAGTGAAATAGGAGCTCCCTGCAGCAGGAGGGGTCTGGAGAAAGAGCTGTCTCACCTCAGCATCAAAGTCTTCGTTTCTTCTCCACCTTGGCAGAAGCTTGTCTCCAAGGTGTCCCTTCAGTATGCTTCCTTGCCAGATGGTAGTGCCACACTGAAGGGCAGAGAGATGCAAAGGCTGCTGGGAAACGCTAATTGTTTCTCCTCCTTCTCTACTCAGAGGGCCCGATAGACATAAACATGAGTGAGGTCAGAATGGACGATATTCATGAGCTCTTCGCCAGAGACCCAGCCGTCAAGCTTGGAGGGCACTGGAAGCCTGCAGACTGTGTGCCTCGGTGGAAGGTGGGCTACAAGTCAGACCAGGTGTTGGAAACCCATCTGGGAGGATGTCAGGGAGCTTGCACCCTGCCTCTCATTCTCAAGAAATGCTTTCCCCTAAGCACTGCTGTAGCCATAGAGATTGACAACACCCTGGTGGTGTTGTCTAGGGGCACTGAACCCCTCTGTTCCCAGGCAGGATTATTTGCAGGAGGGAGGGCCAGTTGGTCAGCTGCCACATTTGTGGACTGTATCTGCAGAGCAGAGCTTCCTGCCTGGTCTCCCAGCTTACTAGAGGATACGTGGACTGCAGTGCAGGTCTCCAGCTAGACACTTAAGCCTCTGCAGGATAACTGTATCTGGAAAGAGACAGCAGCTTACAGTCATTCTTTGAGCAAGTGTTGAATAAAGCGCTTGTGTGTTGCTGGCCCTGTGGAAGGAAGGGTCATGATAGCCAGGGGCAAGCTTAGTGCATGCGGTGCAGCAGGCGTCCACAGATGCAGTGTGGGACGAGCCGTGTGCAGCATTGGAGAGCTTTGATCACTTGGTGATTGCAGGCCTCTGGAGAGACTTTTTGTGCTGGGTCACCATGGGTATATACACCTCCTAGAGCTGCAGTCTAGACAGGATCCAGGTAGTTCCATGGTGGCCTTGCCTGCACAGGTCGGTGTTAGAGGATGCCAAGGGCAAGGGGAGCCTCTCAGCATTCCCCAAGGTTGCACATCCAGGGGTACACAGCTTCGTAGCAATGCAGAGACCTTGCTGGGGAGCTGGAATCAGCAGCTGACTGATGACTCCCTTCCCTGGGACCCACCGCAGGTGGCCATCCTCATCCCGTTCCGGAACCGCCACGAGCACCTCCCGGTCCTCCTGCGGCACCTGCTCCCCATGCTTCAGCGCCAGCGCCTGCAGTTTGCCTTCTATGTGATCGAGCAAGTGAGTGGTCCCTAGTTCCTGTCTGTCTGCTGAGCCTGACATCTAGAGTGGTGCAGGTGACTCTTCAGAGTAAAGAGCGGGAGGAGGAGCTGGGCCCTCCCACGTCAGTGTTAATCAGACCCGCCCACAGGCCGGTCTTGGGGAGAGGTTTTCTCAGCTAAGAGTCCTCTTCAGCTTTCCTCTGCTGTGTCAAGTCGTCAAGAACCAACCAGCACATTCCTTGTGCCTCTCCTGAGTATGTGTTCTGATATTGACTGGCATAAGTGAAAGTTTACTAGTGTAAACCAGTCTCTACCTGCCACAGACTCCTCAGACATTTGTCCCTGAGTGTTGTAGAGGGAGCTTCAGAATCTACAGGCTGAGATGAGCAGAAGGGCCCGCCCTCTTGGACTCCATGTTTCTGAAGTAGGTGGCCAGCATGTGAGGGACAGTGAAGGCAGTGTGAGCAGTGTAGGCTGGAGACTTGATGGTGACTGGCCTGTCCCCTGCATACCCTGTGGCCGTGGTCTTCAGCTGCAGCACATGCTGCTGCAGTGCCTTCTGAAGAAACGGACTCCCTGATGGCCGTGGGCTGAGCAGTGCTGCCCAGACTCTGGGCCCACAGGTCTTTCCATGTGACTCCTAGGCGCCCTTTTGGTGTGCAGAGAAGGCAGTGAGGTCTTTGCTTAAGGAACGCGTTGTTCTTTCAGGTTGGCACGCAGCCCTTTAACCGAGCCATGCTGTTCAACGTTGGTTTTCAAGAAGCCATGAAGGACTTGGATTGGGACTGTCTGATCTTCCACGACGTTGACCACATACCTGAGAGCGACCGAAACTACTACGGCTGTGGACAGATGCCCAGGCACTTTGCAACCAAACTGGACAAGTATATGTACCTGTGAGTGCCTCCTCCCCAAGGCCAGTCTAAGCTGTGCCAGCTGATGAGAGGCTTGCACAGTGTGGGCCTGGGGACAGCTCAGCAGTGAGCAGGTGTGGGCCACTTGTCACCAATTTGTGGAAAGTGGGCTGTATTGTGACTGGAGGTGTGAAGTGGTGTGATGTAGAAAGTAGGTTAGTATTGTGACTGGGGTGTGAAGTGGAAAGTGGGTTCTATTGTGACTGGAGTGTGAAGCAGTCAGGTAGTGACAGCCCATGGTGGGGGTGGAGTAACTGAACACTGATTGTGGCCTTGGTTGGACATTGGGTGAGTTCCTGCTGGCACTCGCTGTACAGTGAGGTTGTTGCTGCAAATCAGTTAGCAGTGTGGGCTGGTGCTCAGTCCTCTTGCCCGGCTGGGTAAGCCTCTAAGTTCCATCCTCAGTGTTGCAGGAAAACAAAGACAAGTTCCCGAGGAAGTTCAGCTGAGATCTCTAACATGGCCGCTGTCCTTTCAGGCTTCCCTACACAGAGTTTTTTGGTGGAGTGAGCGGCCTGACTGTAGAACAGTTTCGGAAAATCAATGGCTTTCCTAATGCCTTCTGGGGCTGGGGCGGAGAAGATGATGACCTGTGGAACAGGTATACACCCCAGCACCACCCACTGAACCACCCCCCACCCTGGCACCACCCACTGCACCACCCCTGAACCACCCCACCCCCACACCATCCAGTCTCACAGGCCAGGAGCCACACGTGTCACTTAGCACCCTTGCAGCCACATTGGCAAGCTCCCAGAATGTCATTTCCGCATGCAGTCAGTGTACGGGTGAGGTATTTCCCGCCCCTGTACCTGTGCACGCTCGTGCCCAGCTTTTGCCCCTTGTGAGCAGCCAGCACCGCACAGCCTTCCCGGACTGAGCTCTAGGGGCAGCTGCCTTGTTTTCTTCCATGATGGAAATGAATATTGGAAGTCAGATGAGTATTGGAGTTTGTTTTAAGAATTATACACCAGCAGGGCAGTGGTGGCGCACGCCTTTCATCCCAGCACTTGGGAGGCAGAGGCAGGCGGATTTCTGAGTTAGAGGCCAGCCTGGTCTACAGAGTGAGTTCCAGGACAGCCAGGGCTACACAGAGAAACCCTGTCTCAAAAAAACAAAAAACAAACAAACAAAAAAAAGAATTATACACCTATAACATTAAACAACAAAAAACCCCTCCAACTCAAACTAAAGCATAATTTCTACATCCCACTAGGGCAACTGTTTTCATTTTCCCCTTGACATGTAAGAGTAAACTTAAAATAACAACTTAACCCCATTTTTATACTAATGAACATGGGGCCTGGAGAACGACTCAGCAGTCAGGAGCACATACTATTCCCCAGAACACCTACGTTTGGTTCCCGGCTTGGAGGATCCAGGCCCCTCTGTAGGCACCTGTACTCACACACACCCATGTGCCACACACAGGCATATAAACATACACAGAATTAAAATTTTAAAGATTAATTTGAGGTCACAGAGATGGCTTAGTGGCTTAGAACATTTGCTGCTCTTGCCAAGGACTTGGGTTCAGTTCCCAGCACCCAATGACGGCTCACGACTGTCTGTAATAATTCCAGTTCCAAGGGATCCTATGCCACCTTCTGCCCTCCAAGGGTACCAGGCACACAGAAAGAGCGTGTACATGTATACAGACAAAAATAATCATAAAGTTTTCTCAGACCTATAATTTCAGCTCCTAGGAGGCTGTGGAGAGTAATTCTTCGAATTCAAAGCCAGCCTAGGCTACCTAGTAAGACTCTTGCTCCATAGAACAGGGGAGAGCAGTATGCTTACTGTAAAATTCATATGAGAATAAAAATACATGTCCCCAGTCTTTACACCCCAAGACAGCATCATTACCATTTCAGTTGGTCTTTAAAACAATGGTAAGTGAGTCACACCAGATGTCTTTGTCAGTTTCTCAGATCTGTAGTGGCAGTGCCTCAGTCTCAGGGTGAGTGTCCCTGCTGGGGTCTTGTGTGGAATACCATCTGACAGTTGCATGCCTTCCTGATGGCGTGGTTAGTGTGCTCATGCATGCGGGTGGTGACTAAGCAGAGTCTCACTTGCGCTGGTCCTTGGAAAAAACCCTAGAGGTGAAGTTAGCTAGAATGCAGTGTGCTAAGGCTCTTGGGCCGTGTTCTGGTCCGTTTCCCATGTCCCCTCTGGCTCTCTGCTAAGCGGCCATGTTGGTGGAATCTTCCTCCCCAAGCTGAGGGTGACTGCCTGGTGCCCTGCTCACAGGTGTGCCCCTGCAGTGTTGGGACCTTTCAGTGAACCTGGAATTCATTGATTCAGCCAGGCTAGCTAACACTGAACTCCAGGGTTAGAGCTGGGGTTAGAGACACAGCACTGGGCCAGCATTTACATGGCTTCTTGGAAATCCAAACTTAAGTCCTCGGTTTTGCAAGCTTGGCACTTTATCACCCGAGCTGTCTTCCCAGCCCCTCAGACAGAAATGCTAGTAGATCTGCTGAGCAGTCCATGGGAGGTACCATCCTGTGTTCACAAGTGCAAGCATTTCTCCTGATAATCAAATATTTAGTGTGACTACACAGTCAAAAAACACATCGTGACACGTACTGGGGTGTGGTTCAGGGACTGAACATTTTCTTAGCATGCACTAGGCCTGATTTCTCCCTCTCTTCCTTCCTCCCTCTCTCCCTCTCCTCCTCCCTCTCACTCTCTTAAAAACAGAGAGAAAGCCAGGAGATAGCTCAGTGTTAAAGTACCTTTGATCTCTGAAACCATGTTTGTGGTGTTTTTAAAGGCACTGAGAGTGGTGGCTATATCAGTTGCTTTTCTGTTGCCGTGACTAAGCACACTAGTGTGTTGCTAGCACACTAAGACCAAGGTGACTTAGGAGTGAATGTATCCAGGCTTCGGGTTGCAGAGGATCAGAGTCCATCATGGCAGAGAGGCAGCAGCATGTAGCTGGAACAGGGTTCCAAGAGAACACTTCTTCAACCTCAAGCATGAAGTGGGGAGAACAAACTGGAAAAGCCGGCCCAGTGACCGGCTTCCTCCTGCAAGGCCACGTCCTTTGAGCCTTCCCAGACAGCGCTGCCAGCTGGGGGCCAAGTGTTCAAATATTGAGGCCTAGGAAGTATATTTGTCACGATACCACCCCATAGGCACATTCCTATAATCCCAGCCCTTGGGAGGCAGAGGCAGGAGGATCTCTGTGAGTTCTAGGTCAGGCAAATCTATGTAGGGAGTCAGAGCTACACAGAGAGACCCTGTCTCAAAAAAGTTGTTGGTCTTAGTAGCACACACCTGTAATCCCAGCAATGGGAAATGGAGACCTCAGATCCCCTTGGCTGCACCCGTGTGATGAGTGCTAGCCCAGCGAGGGACCTTGCTCCAAAAAGAAGTCACATCCTGCCTGAAGAATGATGTGCAAGGTTATCTTCTGACCTTCACAAGCACATACATGTGCAGTCCTGCATGCGCGCGCACACACACACACACACACACACACACACACACACACACACACACACGAAATGTTACCTGTTATGTAACCATCAGATCAGTTAGCTGCGTGAGGAGGTGCTTGGTGCTTGGACATTGTTTCTGGAGAGGTTGTGAGGTATCTTAAAGTTTACTAGTCTCTGCGGCTCAGTGGCTCACTAGTGTTCCTTTGGTTTTGAGCAGGGTACAAAATGCAGGCTATTCTGTGAGCCGGCCAGAAGGGGACACAGGAAAATACAAGTCCATTCCTCACCACCATCGGGGAGAGGTCCAGTTTCTTGGCAGGTTGGTACCGTTTGTTGAGCCACTTTCTTCCCTCAGCTTTCTCAGCCAGCCCTGCTCTGTAGAATTGGGGTTCCCTTCTGCTAACCCGGCGCTCTGACGGTATACAAGGAGTGGTGGGGCTCTAAGCCTGACTACTTTTTGCCCCTCCTCTGTCATCTCCAGAGCTTCTCAGTTCTGACCTGGGATTAGTCCCTGGAGCCTTCATTTCCTTGGGCCTAAAGAGGCCTCAGATGAGATGCTGCTGTAAGGCTGGCCCAGGCAGCTGCCCTGGACTTGTGAAGCTGGACTGTCAGCTCTGAGCCCTCTCTGTCCTTGGCTTCCCAGGTACGCTCTGCTGAGGAAGTCAAAGGAGCGGCAAGGACTGGACGGTCTCAACAACCTGAACTACTCTGCTGCCATCACGTACGACGCCTTGTATAAAAACATAACTGTCAACTTGACACCCGAGCTGGCTCAGGTGACTGAGTACTGAGATGCGTAGGGAAGCCGTACTCACCCACCCACCGCTCCCTAGGATGGGCTGTGATGCGCCATCCTGGGTCAACACAGGAGGACAGAAAGAGAGGAGCACAGGACCATAGGGTTCTAGAAAACTGTCACAGAGCACACGCACAAAGGCCTTCGCTGTAGGGCCCAACAGGGACAGGAGACTTGAGGACACCTGTCATCAGCACTGGCTTCTATTCTACAAGACAGATGTCTGCCCTGCTGCTCTCTTCCGTCCCACCCCAGGTCCTGTCTCAGCTGCAACCTCTAGAATTGCAGGGCCAGGCTAGGTGCCCCTTGATAGATGGATGGCCAAGCCCAGAGGCCGCCCATGGCGGCCACCCCTGGCCTGAAGCAGATGGACCTCAATGCCAGTCTCTGCATCTTTGCAGTTCTCCTTGGTTTTCATTTGGGTTAGTTTAGGGTTTTTTTGTTTTTTGGTTTTTTTTTTTTTTTTTTAAGAAAATTTTTCTGCTTTGGGTAGGGAACTGAGGGTAGAGGGAAGGGCTTGGGGTGAAAGACACATAACAGTCACTTCTTGAAGAAGTGCAGTTGTAAATAAGCCATGTAAAATGCCTTTTTAAAGTTTAATTTTATAGCTGGCTCCACTTCAAAGTGAGGGCTTCATCTATTAGATCACCTTGGGTGGCAAACACAACTCAGTTCCCACGCAGTTGAGTGTCATCTCCCAAGTCCCTGTCATCTAGGAAGGAAGTGGGTGCAGGGCAGAACAAAGAACCTCTGGTGACTACAGCCCTTCCTCTCTGCCTGCCCCTCCTTTCCTGCCTCTCTGCTCCTCTGCCCTCCCCTCCCCCATAGGGTCTTCCTCCTGGAGACTCAGCAGCTAAGCTGGAACTGCTGTTAGGGGCACAGTGCTCTCCTCTCTGGACCCCGCTGAGCCGGCTGGGGGGGTGGGGGGGCAGAGGCCCAGGGCGTGGGCTTATCACTCCAGTGTGGAAGGCAGGGGCTGGAGAGCAGGAGATTTGAGGCCAGTGTAAGCTATGTTGCAGGTTCCAAGTCAGCCTGTGCTGTGTAACTCTGGCTCTCTACAACATCTCACACACAGGGGGGCTGTTGGGTGACTGTTCCCTTTTGTCTTTGGGACTTGGCCACAGTTTCTCTGGACTCTGCCTGCATGACCAGCTGGCTTCAGTGATTTCTCCTCCGTTTCCCTTTTTAGTTTCTAGGAAGCTGCTGTGCTGTGCTAAGAAGCCATTGGTTGGGAGGGGCTGAGCCAGGGAGCAGGTGGCCCTGGGGTGCGTGTCAGCCAGGGCCCAGAGGTACTCTCAGCAGAGCTTTGACAGGCAGCCCAGCAGTCTCCCCTGCTTCCGGACAGCAGGTCCTAAGGTGCACTCAGAAGGGCACCTCCTTCCTGAGCCGAGCTCTTTCCTGTGTCTGTCTCTGCTGCAGCCCTCTGTCCCTAATGCAGGGATCTGTGTGGTGAGGAGCGCTCTCTTCTGGCCTCAGGCTCTTTGCCTTCAGCACCCTTGATTTTCATGGTTTACATGGGTGGGGGTGGGGTGTAGATATATGGGGGTGGGGTTTTGCATCACAGTTGGTTCTGCGGACAGATGATCTCCACAGACTGTGGGAGTGATTGGCCAGGCCTTGTTTTTTTCTTGTTTGTTGTTCTTTTCGTAGAGTAGAGTGGTATCTAGGGAGCAGATGGCATTGCGGAGTGCTTCCCGCTCTATGAGAGAGCAGGTGCCTGCCCTTGAGAGCGGGAGCCACGTCATCTGTTTGCACTGGGCAAGGAGCTGCACGGCTGCGTTGACTTGCCTTTGTCTTACGGTACACAGAGCAATAAAGATTGGGTTCCACCCCAGTCTCTACCCTCTGCCTCCCTTTGTTAGTTTTACAGTGCTGGCAATGAAACCCATGGCTGCCATGCTAGGCAAGTGCTCTGCCACTGAGTCACAGGCCCAGCCCTCTCTCCCCTCAGTCTTCTCTTTCCACACGGAAGGCCAGGAGTGCTTTCGCTGTGGTAGAGCCATGGTGTCCTTTGGAGGGACTTCCAGGAAGGGACAGTGGTGCACGCAGCATGTGTCCTGACAGGGTACCATTTTGAGCCAAAGGCTGATACTTGATTGAAGAAGGAAAATGCAGATTTAGGAACAAAGAAAAAAGGTCTTTTTACTGCTCAAGTAGGGTCGCTTATGTTCTATTGCAATCATGTCAAATTTGTTTTATGTGGGCTCTTAGTGGGCACTGTTGGTCATTAGCCACCCAGTCACATACTGAGTGGGAAATGTCACCATCAGAGCCATACCACTGGGCCACACATTAAGTCATTGCTTGAAGAAAATGACTGTGAGAATCGAGTGTGACCTTGGTGTACTTTGGCAGCTGAGATGATTCAGTGCTACAGACGAGTGACCCTTAAGCCGACCTGCCCTTGACTGCCTGCCTTGTGTGTGCAAGGCCCTCTCCACACAGGGTTTCTTGGGGGGGGGGGGGGAATATTTGCAAAACTTTAATTTTGCTGAAACGGGGACTGCAGTCATCGCTTCCCTTCCTCAGAGGACAGCAGCAGAGCCACAGCACATACACTGACTGTACCCACCACCACCGAGGCACTGACACAGCTAGCTTAGCCCATCATTACTGTCTGTTTTGAGCTTGCTCTTTGTTTTAAAAGGTGCCAGGGGTACATTTTTGCACTGAAACTTAAAGATGTTTTAAAAACACTTTTCACAGAAACAGTCCTTGTCATCACATTGTTCATTCATGTGTTTGTACATTTTTGTATGTTAATTTATGAATGATTTTTTCAGTAAAAAATACATATTCAATAACCAAACCTTGGTGGTTGTCTCTGTCTAGCTGCCTTTCAGGGGAGTTCCCCCTCTGTAGAACTCCACACACACGGGACACCATGAAATGAAGATTTGGTTCCAGGACATTCTCCGTGGGCAGTGCTGGGTTGCTTTCTACCAGATTCTGCTCACATTATAATCACAAACTTACGAATTGTAGGTTTGACATTCCCAGTATGTGTGAATTTTGACTTGTTTTCCAGTCTCCTGTAGCCCAGGCTGGCCACAAACTTGTTCTGTGTATGTACTTGAAGATGATCTTGAACTTCTGGTAGAAATGCGCCACAAAGCTCAGTTTGTGTGGTGCTGGATTAGCCTCCAGGACTTCATGCATGCTAGCCAGCTCTCCACCAACCAAGCCCCAGCCCGGTCTGTCTATCAGTCCATCGTCCATCTGTCCTCTCCCCCTTCCTTCCATGGGTACAAATGTTTTGCCTGAATGTCTGTGTCCAACCTGTGTTCTTGGGGCCCACAGAGGCCAGAAGAGAGCTCTTGCTCATCTGGAACTAGAGCTATAAATGATCATGAGCCACCATATTGGTGGTGGGAATTGAATCCAGATTCTTGGCAAGAGTAGTTCGTGCTCTTACCACTGAGCTATCTCTCTACCCACCCCATCCCCTGATCTCCCCACTCTTTACAATAGAGAACACAGCCCTGCATCTAGGCACTGCAAAAAAGAAAAAGACCTCAAAGCATAGATGCCAGGAAGCCACTCTCAGTCCACAGAATGTTCTGGCAAGGCTGCTGGCTGGTCCTTACTTGGTCAAGATGGAAGCCATGAGGTGGAACTGGAGGACTGGGAGAGGGAAGCTGCATGTTCATGGCAACAGAAAGCAGGCCGAGCTCAGCAGGACCTGTGAGACGGGAGGAGGCTGGGCACACACTAAGGATGGAGTCAGGGAGGTTGATTTCACAGTTTCTAGGGATGTCACCCACTGGAGGCAAGGGTGAGGAGCAAAGATGTCAGGGTGGTAAGGGGTGATGGAGAAAAGGGACCAGGGTGGGACCCCAGGTCTGGAGGATGGGGGCGTCCTTGGGAGCTGCCACCTTCCCCACTCGTGTGACACTATTTTCTGTATTGTGTTTAAGGGGCTGGAGACCACCAAGCAAAGGCAGCAGGTGGGCAGTTGTCTGGTCTGGTGAGGGCATCAGGGAAAGCCATCCAGGCGTGGTGGATCAGTTCCTGGAGGGAGTGAGGGTGCAGGAATAGAGCGTTTGGGCAACAGTGCTGAGAACAAGACTCACAGGGTGGGGGTTACAGAGGACAAGAGGCTTGGATCTGGGTGGGGTCTCTAGGGCTGACAGCAGGAAGCATGGAGCTGTGCTGCACCCCTGAAGAGGTGTGGCTGTGGGGCACACAGGACAGGGAAAGTCGGGCATTTCAGTAATCATTGAATACAGTCCGAAAGTGACATGGGATGAAGGATGGAAAATGGAGATGGGTGGTAGGCGGAAAAGCAAGGAAGGTAGCAAGCAGGAAGACCCAGGGGTGCTGGACCTGAGGAGCTAGCTGAGCACAGCAGGGGCGGTCTCCAGGCCAGTGGGAGGGAGTCATCCTCCTGGCAGGTGTGATGGTCTGTGGCAGTCTGACAGGCTCCATTCCCACTACACCCAACAGAATGACCTTCACCTGGGAATGTCCCCCAGTTGAAAAAAAGTGGCCCGAGGCACCCTGTTTGTGCAGAGCGTGCTGTGACGGTGTCTCCATCCCCCCTTTCTCCGTAGAGGTGCGCCATCTCGATGGTTCACTTAACCTTCACCTGAGTCTCCTGTGGGACTGAGGGTGGGGCCGTGGCTGGGCTTCATTATGGGTGTTCTGCAGCCTCTGCCACTAAGTACCAACCTGAGAGTCACTGCACTTGAGATGACTCAGGAGGCAACTGCTTTAGAGAACTGGAAGCTGAGGAGGCTCGCTTGAGAAAGTGCGCTGCAGAGCATCCGCTGGGGAAAGTCCGAAACCGGCCGGGCCTTACCCAGCTGCTCTTCGTCTGGGCTCTTAAAAGCTTTTCCAGGCACAGCCTACAAGTAATTTATTCTAAAAGCAATAAGTGAGTTATGTTTATGTTGGAGGGGGGGAATACCCCACTAGTAGTTTGCCTACATATTTGCATGTGTCAGGAATAAATTTATGATTTGTAAAACGCCCTGTTATTGGTCCATTGCCTGATGATTCGTTCTACAGCTGCTTTCTGAGGGCCAACTGTCACCTCCTCTGAGAGGCCGGTGTGACCACCCAGGCCAAGGCACCACTCCCCCTCTCTCTGCTCACACAGTTAGGGACAAACCACTGAGATGCCTACTGACGTATCAAAGCATTCTCTGGCCACCAGGTTCTCAGCATCCCTCAGTCCCTACCTGATAGTGAGTCCTCCTGGCTGGCACACCCAAAACTTCTCCAGCCAGGGACTGGGCTTCTCTTACCCTCAGCTTCTCTGATTCCTATAAAGCCTAGACATTTTGGTTACTTGACCCTTTTTGCCCTTTGGCCTCTTGGGATCCTGGCTCTCCCCTCCCCCTGATCACATTGTGTGGTTTGGTCACGTTCACTGTGGACTCTGAGATGTCTCTGCCTCTGGCTATGAGCTCCCTTTTATTTACATGAAACCTCCACCTTACCTAGGAGCAGTCGGGTCCTTTTACTTCTCCCCGTTCACACACAAAGAACATTTGTATTGCGTGTGTCACAGTGAAGGTGGAGCCTTTGTGCCAGTCAGTACTCATCCTGAGGTGTGTGTGGTGGTGGCACAACACTCAGGAGGCAGAGGCTGGAGGATCTCTATGAGGTCACAGCCAGCCTGGTCTATATTTCCAGTCCTAGGCCAGTTGGGGCTACATAGTGAGACTATCTAAAAACGAACAAACAAAAGCTCATCCTGTCTTTGTGCCAGTGTCCCCCAATGCTGGTTGGGTTTTTTTGTTTTGTTTTGTTTTTTGTCTGTTTTCTGGCTTACTGATCTGTGTTCTCCCATCTGTGGTGACTCCTGGGGGAAAGGTCATTGGTTTTCACTGCTGTCTAGGACAGGGTCTGACAGGAGATGAAGCTGTCTGACAGCTACTGAAGGTGTGGTACATGAATGAGTGAATGTTCCTACTAGCTTCTCTCAGTTTATTGTTGTGCAGAGACATCATGACCATGACAACCCCTAAGAAAGCTATATATATATATTACACACACACACACACACACACACACACACACACACACACACACAGTAGCTGTCTTCAGTCACACCAGAAGAAGGCCTTGGATTCTATTACAGCTGTTTGTAGCCACCACGTGGTTGCTGGGAATTGAACTTAGGACCTCTGGAATAACAGTCAGTGCTCTTTACTGCTGAGCCATCTCTCCAGCCTCCTAAGAAAGCATTTAATTGGCTTGCTTACAGTTTTAGAGGTTGTTAGAACATTTCACTGAGCTGTACTGCAGTGTCTAAGGGTCAGGGTTTGAGGAGCCAGCAGTCCCAGGGCCTGGCTTATAGAGGTGACGTCATGAAGCTAGGCCTTTGGTTCTTTGCTTGCTCTAACTTTAATGACTCCCAAGCCACCTTAGGTAAACATACAGCCTTAGAAAGCCTGGGAGTTTGGGGGTGGCCTCTAGATAAACCTGTGTTCCTTTGGCCAGATGTCTTAAGGCTCCCTTTCTATAGAGACTGTTCACTAAGCAGGCCCTACGGCCAGGAAAGGGGTTCTCAGAGGCTGAGGAGCGCAGTGGTGGCTTAGGGGGGAGGGGCACAGCCACAGATTTACCGAGTTTTCAGACCAATTGCACTTTAATGCCCTCACACACTTAGGACTGAGTCATCATGAGGATTCCCATCAGCTGTCAACTTGACAGGCTCGGGATCACCATGGAAACGGGTTTGTAAGCAAGCTTCTAGATTGGGTTAGTTGAGGAGGGAATACCCTCCCTGCACCGGAGCTGCACTGGCTCATAGGCTGGGGTCCTGGACAGAATAAAAGGAAAAAGCAAGCTGAGCTCCAGCCAGCATTCCTTTATCTCTTCCTGGCTGGGCGCAGCGGAACCAGCCACCTCAAAGCCCCGGCTGCCATGCCCTCCTTGCCCTGACAGACTGCACCCCACACCGGGCAAAACCAAATCCTTCCTTAAGCTGATTTTATCAGGTACTTTGTCCAAGTCATGAGGCCTTAAATGTCCTTTAAAATGTTTATTTAAAAGCATTTAGGCTGGGGCGGTGGCGGCACCTTTAATTGCAGCACTTGGGAGGCGAAGGCAGGCGGATCTTTGAGTTCCAGGCCAGCCTGGTCTACAGAGTGAGTTCTAGGACAGACATAGGAAACCCTATCTCCAAAACCAAACCAAACAAACCAAAATGAGAGGGGGGAGGGGAGGGAGAGAGGACAGAGAGGGAGAGGGAGAGGGAGAGGTTCAGACCATCCTCAGCTACATAGCAAATTCAAGGTCAGTCTGGGCCACAGAGACCCTGTCTCAAAAATTAAAATGAACAAAGAAGCATAGAGGGAGGGGGAGGGGGCTGGACGGGGTGAAACCCCACGGTCGAGCCTTTGCTGCGCATGCGTAAGGTTCCATCCGCCGCCGCACGGAAGAAGGGAAGGAGGGGGAAAGGATGAGAAGCGAATTCTCCTCAAACCTGGTTAAGACAGAAAACAGGAAGGGCTGGCCTGGGGAATGGAAGGAGACATAATCCCAGGCGCTTCTCGTGCAGCACCCACTGTGAGTAAGAGCTGCAGGGAGCAGACAGACTGAGAAGTGGCTTCGAGTGCCGGGTGGGGTGATAGTGTGAGCAGGGCCACGGAGCACCATGGGAGGTTTGAAGCGGGCATTGGCATGCGCGGAGTTCCCAGTATGCGCAGGCTCATGTCCCAGGCACTTGGGAGATTGAGCAGGAAGACCGGTGGTTCAAGGCTTGACTATGTCACTGAATGAATGAGTTCAAAAGACTTCTGGAGGTTTAGCTCAGAAGTCACGAGTTTGCCAGGCGAGTGTGAGGCGCTAGGTTCAAGCCACATGCAATAAATAAAATAAACCGAGGTCTGGAAGAAATAGTAAGGACAATGGGCATGAAGGGACAGACGTGGGACAGACGTGGGACAGAGCGGCAGAGAAGAAGGGAAGGAGGGAGAGGGAGGCAGCGCTAAGGGGTAGGGGGCTCTTGCAGGGCCACATGGGCCATGGCAAGAAGCTGGACCCCACTGCAGGTCTTGTCTGGGGAGACCAGGAGCGGTGGAGAGAGATGAATGACAAGTCATGCATTAGAGCAGCCCAGAGCGTCAGTGGGGCCGTGGGAAAGGAACCGCACCCTGGGCAGCCTGTAGCCCTGCCCAGGGGGGAGGTGATGGGTGACAGAGACTTCTGGGAGTGAAGGGGAGCCCGAGTTGACCCCCCGCTGCTCCGTGGGCATTTCTTCAGGAGATCCCCTGGAGCTGTCAGCACCAGAAGCTGCCGTCTGCCTGAGAGTGTGGCCCTGTCTGAGACTGGGCCTCTCCACAGGGACAGTCGCCTTGTCATGAGATCTCCAGAGGCCATACCCTTCTGCATGTTACAGCTCAGAAGGGCCACTCAGTGCCCTTGGCCAGTGCACTCTCTCTGTTTTGGTCTTTTGCTCTTCATATTTGCCAGGGGGTGCTGCATGTCAGCCCTGCTGTGTCACCTGGTATACCGAGGGGCTAATGGGTAGCAGAGCACATATGACACTGGGCTTTGGTTACTCAGTGTCCCCGACACAGCTCAGGGCTCACAGAGACCTCCAACTGCAGCAGGGCTGGGACAAAGGCCTGAGTCTCCCACAGACCGATGCCTGGTGTGGCCCTAAGGGTCATCAGAGCGCCCTTCTGCAGACACACACCCCTGGTCACAGGGGGCTTCTGACTTCCCTGTCACCTCAGCACCCCTACCTGAGCAGTGACGATGAAAAGGGTGACTCAATGGTCATTTTGTCATTCAGTGACCACGTTCAGTGGCCAGCAGGTCCCTGACCTGCATTCCTGCCCTTCATACCTTGGCTCAGTCAGAATTTCTCACACACTCATCCACCCACGCTCAGGATTCCCTCTCTGTGCTCGAGTGTGAGCGCGCGCGCGCGCGCGCACACACACACACACACACACACACACACACACACACACACACACGTCAGTCATCACTGACGTGGCTGAGCAGGGGTCAAAGCTGAGTCAGAGGAAGATAACTGAGTCATGCTCTGTCCTGCTGGGAGGTAGGACCTGACCCCTGACCTTCCGTGAGTTGGCTCTCTCCTTCCATCCTGTGTTCTCACACACTGAATTCAGGTCATCCGTCTTGGTATCTTCACCCAATGCTTACACTGGTTCATTTTTATGTCAACTTGACACAAGCTAGAGTCACTTTCGGGGGAGGAACCTTAACTGAGAAAATGCCTCCATCTTATGGGCCTTTTCTTTTCTTTCTTTCTTTTTTCTTCGTTTCTTTCTTTGTTTGTTTCTTTCTATTTGTTTGTTTGTTTTCCTTTCATTTTGTTTCTTTGAGACAGAGTTTCTCTGTGTAGCCCTGGCTGTCCTGGAACTCACTCTGTAGACCAGGCTGGCCCTAAACTCACAGAGATCCACCTGCCTCTGCCTCCTGTGGTGCTGAAAATAAAGGCGTGAGCCACCGTACCTGCCCACATTTTCTTGATTACTGATTGATGTGGGAGGGGCCAGCCCGTTGTGGGCAGGTGGTCCCCAGTTGTCTCAGTAAGCTGACTGTCCCTTGAGAACAAGCTGCTGTGCTCCACAGCCTCGGTCTCAGTTTCTGCCTCCAGCTTCCGGTTTGAGCTCCTGCCCCACCCTCCCGTGAGGGCGGACTGTTGAGATAGGGAAATGAACCCCTCCCTCCCAGCTGCTTTTGGTCACAGGGTTTGAGATAGGATAAAAACCAAGCTGAGACGCCCCTGCGGCCAGCTCACTGTCCACGGCTCCTTTCCTAATACTTCTGTGTGAACTGCTTGCTTATCTTCTGGGGGTGCAGCAAGCCCCCAGCTTGGGAACAGTTCAGAAAGTTCTGAATGTCCTCCCAAGGAGTTTGCTGTTTATTCTATAGGCCAGTGGCGTCAGAGAAGATTCTTTTTTTGAAGTGGTCAGTTGTAGTGCTCACTGTAATGGTCAGCCATGGTGGTCAGTGTGGTAGTCATTCATAACAGTCACTGGTGGTCAACTGTAGTGGTCCCTGCATTGGTCCCTGATGTGACTAGTTGCAGTGTTTACTAACAGCTAACAGCAGTAAACACTATAGCTCACCACCACAGTGACCCCTGCAGTGACCACCGTGACTGGGCATCACAGTGGCCACTACAACTGGTCACCATAGCAACCGCTTCAGCCGACGGCTACAGCTGACTATTATATCAGACCACAGTAGTGACCATATGCTCACCACCACAGTGACCACTAAAGCTGACGTTACAACTGACCCCCACATGTCCACTATGGCTGATCACCACAGTGATCCCGACAGCTGACCTCCAAAGCGGCTGCTACAACTGACCACAATGCTAACAACTACAGTGGACCGCCACGATGACCTTCACAGCTGAAAATTTAAATGACCGTTAGAGCTGACTATAATAGTGACCGCTACAGATAGCCATTACAATAAACACTCTACCTGCCCACCAGAGTGGCCATGACAACTGACCACATCAACTATTATGGTTGACCATAACAGTAACCACCACAGCTGACCACCACAGCTGAGTAATAATAACATTATACCTGCCGACAACTGACCATAACGAGTGACCATTACACTGAGCACCTATGGCTGACCCTCACGGTGACCCCGACAACTGACCTTCATGGTGTCTGCTGTTGCTGACTATTACCACTGATCATGGTAGTGACTGCTGACCACCACAGTGACCACAATAGCAGGCCCTCAGAGCTGACGATCACAGCAAATACCACATCTGACTTCGCAGATGACCACTCCCAGGCCAGGGACCCTTTCCTCCCAGGAAGGACTGGTCCATTCTCACGTCCTGTTAAGGGAGACCACTGAGTTCAGGGGACACATGGCATGGCTCAAGCCATTCAGCCAGCGTGATGTGGCCCTCACAGCTGCATCGATTTCTTTGGTGTACAGGTGACCAGATCCCTGACTGTCCTTCCCCCTCTGGGGAAACTTGATGCTCTGAGATTCTCCACCTTTTCTCTTTCCCAGCAGCCATCCTGCCTCAGGGGACTGCTGCCAGCTGGTGGTGTGTAGTGTCCCAGCATCATATGTCACTGCTACCCCCAACTCTTCCAGATGCTTGTCATGTCAAACTGCTCTGCCGACTGACTACTCAAGGCTTGCGACCAACAGCTGTGTGTGGCCTGAGTGGGCTAGGCTCCCCAAAGCAGGCCAACTAGGTGGGACTCTTACTTTTGCCATTCCCTCTACCAGGAAAAACTTGTCCTCGGTTTCCCTCAGAACCTTTGAGCAGCCAGAGGCAGGATGGTAAAAAGAATTTCCACACAGGTGAGTCATGCTAAGAAAACCATCAGGTGCTGGGGAGAACTCATCTGAGGACAGAGATCCGACCTCACAGGAAAGTTTCTAATGAAGCATCCAGAGGAGAGATCCTGAGGCAGGTCCTGCGCCAGCACATATGAGGGCCTACAAAGAGGCTGGAGCATCTGCCTCAGAGCTAGGGAAGGGCTAAGGAAATGGGAAGAAGCTCCTACAGGCAGTGCAGCGATCCCAGAGTGTGCCCAGTGTAGGGTAGGACATGGGCAAAATGGAAGCTGGCACAGCTTTGACTCTTGGTGCCACGCCTTGCTGGATGGCTGCTGCAGGCTTGCTTTGTCTGGCTGAGACTTGTGCTGTTGGTGGATCCTCTCTGCATGTGATCTCTCAACACTATTAGGATACAGTTATGTTGGGCTCTGTGTGAGAAAAGAGATATGCCACAGGCCTGAATTAGCAGACCATGAATTCTCTAACATCCCGCCAGGAATGGCGGCACCTCCCATGAACCCTCAAACACCGACAGTTGCCCAGGGCTGAGGCCAGTCTTGCATTTGGGGCTTGCGCCACCTGGTGGCCACAGAAGACATTGCAGCAGCCTGGAGAGCACTGGAGCGCAATTGATTCGTGGGGATGTTAGAGCAGGTTTGGCCTTTTCACATGGGTTCTGGGGTTACTCTCAATCTGTCAGACTAGCATGGGCAAGCCCCTTATCTGCTAAGCCATTTCACCAACCCAGCCTTGCTTTTGATACAAAGCCTCTCACCTGGACCCGAAGCTCAGGCTAGGTGAGCCCAGATGGCCAGCGTGGGATTCCAGGTGCACACCACCAAGTGTGGCACACAGGTGCCAGGAATGGCACTCGGGGCTCTGTGCTTCTGTGCTGATGTCTCCCCAGCCCCCTCTCTTCTGAGACTGGTGCACTTGTCACAGATGCACTTTAGCACCCTAGGGTGCCTCCAATTCTCTATGTAGCTGAGGCTGGCTTCATAGAGGCACTTGACCTTCCTGCCTCTGTCTCCTGAGTGCTGGGATCACTGGTGTGTGCTGTGCCTCACCCTGGATCACCAAGAGCCACACAGTCCTTTGCTTCTGCCCCTCACCCAGCTCCTTTTGGTGAACAGCTCCCTGGGGACGCTGCTGTTCCTGATATCACCTCTGTCTCCTCAGATAGCACACAGAACAGTGGCTGCCGCACGGTAGGAGCCCTGCAAAGGTTTATTCTGTTCATGGGATGTTCAATGTGCAGTCTCAGGGCAGTGATGTGAGGGCACAGATTCCTCCCTTACACTATGGATCTAGTCCCACTCCCACCGCCTGCAGGCTAAACGGCTATCTCCCTGGGCCTTACTGTAATCAGCATAGTCCCCCTTAGGACTGGGGCGAGAGAGAGAGAGAGTGTGTGTGTGTGTGTGTGTGTGTGTGTGTATGTGTTAGTGTTAAAAATTCCCATCTTGGATGGAGAGATGGCTCAGCGGTTAAGAGCACTAACTGCTCTTCCAGAGGTCGTGAGTTCAAATCCCGGCAACCACATGGTGGCTCACAAGCATCTGTAATAGGATCTGATGCCCTCTTCTGGTGTGTCTGAAGATAGCTACAGTGTACTCATCATACATATTAAATAAATAAATTCTTTAAAAACTAATATTCCACAACAAGAAAATCCAAAAGAAATGGATTAAAATTTCAATATATATGGCCTACCAAAATTTTAATTATAAACTATAGCTGATAATGTTACGAGAAGTTTTAACACTGCTCTCTCAATAAGTGTCTTGAACAAATGAAAATTTGTAAGGATTTAGAAGACTTCAGCCACACAATACATAACCTTGAGAGACATATATAGAAGCTTGTATGTAGAAATTAGAAAAGAAAAAAAAATCCCCTCTCATGTTCTGAGAATCGTAAGTATATAGTAGCCCATGTGTACTCCAGGTAAGCCCAGGATCAGCACATAGTGGGTTCGCAGCAAGTGTGTGTGATTGACCAGGTTCTAGGACAATGGTTCTGACTACTCTCAGGACAAACAGTAGGTGCTTAATAAAGGCAGTTTCTCTCTCTCTTTTTTTTTTTTTTTTTTTTTGAGACAGGGTTTCTCTGTGTAGCCCTGGCTGTCCTCGAACTCCCTCTGTAGACCAGGCTGGCCTTGAACTCGGAAATCCACCTGCCTCTGCCTCCTGAGTGCTGGGATTAAAGGGGTGCGCCACCCCTGCCCGGCTTAGATAGCTTTCCCCTGCAGGGATTAGAAGTAGAGAAGGAGGAGGCTGAGCATGGTAGCTAAAGTAAGAAACTGCCTCCGGGCAGTGGTGGCGCACGCCTTTAATCCCAGCACTCGGGAGGCAGAGACAGGAGGATTTCCGAGTTCGAGGCCAGCCTGGTCTACAGAGTGAGTTCCAGGACAGCCAGGACTACACAGAGAAACCCTGTCTCGAAAAACCAAAAACCAAAACAAAACAAAAAAGAAAGCTATCTATGTTCAGCCTGGTCGCTCCTCCCATGAACACAGTAGGTGCTCATTAAATGCTGGTATTGAGGGCGGTCTACAAAGCGCTCAGAGGGGCTCAGACCCAGACTGTCATTCTGCATGATGGCCAGCAGGGGGAGCCTGGAGCCTGGGATTCCTCGTTGGCTGCAGGGCACCACAATCCAGAATGAGTATCAGCCTACCGGTGGTGCCCAAGTACTCTCCTTACTCTACCCTAGGACCATGTGACCTGGGTGGGTGAGCTCTATTGGACCTCTTTCCTGCACTCATTCCTTCCCACAAATATTGCTCCCTGAAGCCTTCACCGTGTGCTAAGATGACCCACGGCCATCCCTGCTAATCAAAGGTGATGGGCACGGCTGGACAAGGCTGTTCACTAGCCAGAGGTGGAACCTTCCCACCGCTGCATGGCGGGGATGTGGAGGAAGGTCCCATGCCTCGGGACGAGAGTGTGACTGTCTTAAACTTTTGTGTTGAATCCTGCAGGGAAGGTGCAGGTGAGTGTGCCTGCCCCACAAAGGAAGTGAGGTGCCATCTGTGACCCAAAGAGGGCGCTGTAGAGCTTTATCATGGGCTGAGATGGCCATCTTCATGGCAGTTATGAAAATGGCCGCCCTGAGAGTTGAGGAACGTCCCTGCAGGCTCCAGCTCCGAACCTGTCTCCTGCCAGAGCCCTGCCAGAGGCTGGTCCGGAGAGAGCCCAGAGTGCCACCCAGTGAGAAGCTGTGCCCTATACAGGTTCTAAGCAGCTGCAGTGAGTCCAGATAAGGCAACACCTAGTGGCTGACTTCCTGGCTAGAGTGACCCAGAAACTCCCCTGCCTCCGCTGGCTACAGGTTAAATCCTTGGCTTGTCTGAGGCCTCCAGACCTGGTGTCCACCAGAACCTTGCGCAGGCTCAGGGTGTGGTGGGGAATGGGATAGAGTCCTGCTGTTCTCTCTTCCCCTATGCTCCAGACAGACTTTTTTTTTTTTTTTTTTTTTTTTGAGACAGGGTCTTTCTACATAGCCTTGGCTGTTCTGGAACTCACTCGGTAGACCAGGCTGGCCTCCAATTCAGAGATCTGCCTGCCTCTGCCTCTGAGTGCTGGGATTAAAAGGTGTGCCAGGCCCAGACCCAGATAGAGATTTCTTGAGGCAGGATATGCAGCAGGTGCTCAGTCAGGCCTCCAGAGCCTTCATGTCTGTTAGGAGGCTCCATTTCTTTTCTTTATTTGTGTCTCTTTTGTATAGCCAAGCTTCCCTGTACCGCCAACTCTTTCCTGGGCAGGGCTTGGAAATCCATTTCACGTGGGCAATAATTTTAGGGACAAGGAAAGGCTGAAATTACAAGCCTTTCTGCCACCCACTCCCACCGGGACAACGCACTGGGCCAACTGGGGAATTTCCTGAAGCTGTGGGATGCTTTCTGTGCCAGGATGAAGTGTCCTGCACTGAGTGTGTTCCGGACATGGACACACGGGTCCTAAACGGTGGCTGTGGCCTCAAAGGGTGATTGATGACTGACACAATCAACTCCCCTCCAACTGGACTCAGAATCGTCCTGAAGAAGCCCCAGGTCAGCTGTTCCTGAGAGAGCACCCCAGAATTGTGGCTTAGCATCATTAGAAATCGGCGAGGAAGGACAATGTGGGGGTTTTTGTTTGTTTTATTTTTCAAAACAGGGTCTGGGATTAAAGAAAGATTTTTTAACAGTATTCCTCACACAGAGGAGTCATCCCTCCCAGAGCAAGCAAGCTGCCGCTCCAGCCTGTCTCGCCTCCTGTACCCACTTGATGAATTTTTGGGGGTGGGATACAGAGAGGGGATTTTTGGGTCCTTGTGCTCACCCAGAGGCTGAGTGAACAGCCAGGCTGCACACGAGAACACTTGCTAGGACACTCTCTGCCCGAATGCCTTGGGACTCTGGGACACCATCCAAGGCTCTGTGTGAGTGGATAGAAGGGAAATTTCCGGGAGCTCGTCCACCACTGTCTTTTTGACGGGGGTGGGGGGTGGGGGGTGTTTTGTGGTTCTGGGGTTGGAGCTCGGGCTTGTGTATGAGCATTACCGTGGGCTACATGTCCAGCCCCTTGGAACTTTTAATTAGGAACAATTAGGGCTGGCCACATGGTTCAGCTAGTAAAGGCAATTGTCACAAGGCTGAGGACACGAGTCTCATCCCTAGGACCCGTGTGGTAGAAAGCGGGAATCAAGTCTTTGCAGGTTCATTTTGATCTCCACAAGTGTGCTGTGGCCTGCAGGAGTACATGTTTATATACACACCATATAAATAAATAAAATATAACACCATATAAATAAATAAAATATAAGATTCTTTTAAATAGCACCACACATGTTGGCTGATCAGGAAGTGTTTAAAAAAAAAAAAAAAAAAAGGATTTTTTTTTTTTTTTTTTTTTTTTTTTGGTTTTTCAAGACAGGGTTTCTCTGTGTAGCCCTGGCTGTCCTGGAACTCACTCTGTAGACCAGGCTGGCCTCGGACTCAGAAATCCACCTGCCTCTGCCTCCCAAGTACTGGGATTAAAGGTGTGCGCCACCACTGCCCGGCTTTTTTTTAAGTTTTAAGAAAAGTTTAGCTGGGGACTGGAGAGATGGCTCAGTGGACAAGAGCATTGACTGCTCTTCCAGAAGTCCTGAATTCAATTCCCAGCAACCACGTGGTGGCTCACAACCATCTGTAATGTGATCTGCTGTGTCTGAAGACAGTGACAGTGTACTCACATGTATGAAATAAATTTTAAAAAAAGAAGAACTTTAGTTGGGTGTGGTGGTATACTCCTTTAATTTCAATAATCCCAGAACTGGGGGTAGGGAGCAGAGAACATGGATCTCTGTGAGTTTGAGGCCAGCCTGGTCTACATAGTCAATACCAGTGCAGCCAGGGCTCTGTAGTGAGAGCCTGTCTCAAAGAAAGAAAGAAAGAAAGAAAGAAAGAAAGAAAGAAAGAAAGAAAGAAAGAAAGAAAGAAAGAAAGAAAGAAAGAAAGAAAGAAAGAAAGATGGATGTATGTAATCTTGTAAAGAAGGCTCAGTTGTTAAGAGCACTGGCTGCTCTTTCAGAGGGCCTGGGTTCGATTCCAAGCACCCACACAGTGGCTCACAGCTGTCCTTGACACCAGAAGGTCCTCTTCTTCTGGTCTCCATGGGCACCAGGCACACACATGGTGCAGAGGAGATATGTGCTGACCAAGCACTTATTCATATAAAATAAAATTTCACTATTTTGAGAAAGGAAAGTCTAAAGGTTCCCGCTCCTGCCCTCTATGTTTTAGTACATTTCTCTCCACACCCAACTTTCCCGGGCTTTGCCTCAGGGCTCTCTGGATGCCCATCAGACCTGGGCTCTTCTCTCTGCCTTCAGCCCTTGCCCCCCACACACACTCTGTCTCTGTGCCTTTCCTGTCCCAGGGGCTCCCAGGTCCCACCTGCATTAAGAATTTAAAGAAAGAAGCATCTGTTTAAACAGGAGACACAACCTGTCACATCAGAAAACATGAGGGCTGGGCAGGTGGCGCTGTGGTGTGGGTGCTCACCTGATGGTGGATCAGGACCGGAAGCAGGGTGAGGCTCCACCAAGCAGGTGCCAGCCAGGCTACAACTTTCCCGAGTTCCATAGTGTACTGGCTGATTTTGTCTGTCAACTTGACCCAAGCTAGAGTCGTCAGAGAGGAAGGAGCCTCAGTAGAGGAAATGTCTCCATGAGATCCAGCTGTAAGGCATTTTCTCACTAGTGATCAATGGGGGGGGGCAGCCCATTGTGAGTGGGGCCCCCTTGTCTTAGTCAGGGTTTCTATTCCTGCACAAACATCATGACCAAGAAGCAAGTTGGGGAGGAAAGGGTTTATTCGGCTTACACTTCCACACTGCTATTCATCACCAAAGGAAGTCAGGACTGGAACTCAAGCAGGTCAGGAAGCAGGAGCTGATGCAGAGGCCATGGAGGGATGTTACTTATTGGCTTGCTTGCTTCTCCTGGCTTGCTCAGCTGGCTTTCTTATAGAGCCTAAGACTACCAGCCCACAGATGGTACCACTCACAAGGGGCCCTCCTCCCTTGATCACTAATTGAGAAAATGACTCATGGAGGCATTTCTTCAAGGGAGGCTCCTTTCTCTGTGATAACTCCAGCTTGTGTCAAGTTGACACACAAAACCAGCCAGTACACCCCTCTAGGCTGGTGGTCCTGGGTTCTGTAAGAAAACAGGCTGAGCAAACCATGGGGAGCATGCCGGTAAGCAGCACCCCTCCGTGGCCTTTACATCAGCTCCTGCCTCTAGATTCCTGCCTTGAGTTCCTGCCCTCACATCCTTTATTGATGAAGTAGAAGCTGAATAAACTTCTTCCTCCCCAGCTTGCTTGTTGGTCATGGTGTTTTGTTGCACTAGTAACCCTAAGACACATACCATCCCAGGACTATGTCACCAGCCAGGGACCAAGTGTTCAATACGTGGGCACAGGGTGGGCATTATGCTGTCAAATCACAGCACCACCCTCATCTGGGTCACAGAAACCATCTGTCTTGAGTGGCCTCTCCTGCTTGGACAGGGTGTGAGTCTAGATGGACTGTTCTGAGCAAGGGGCCTGTTCTAAGCCCATTGTGCTCAGAGAGAGGCAAGCAGAGAGGTTTCGGCCAAAGTGGGCTCCATGCTAGGGACTGGTCCCAAGTGACATGCAGGCTCAGGGCCTCAAGGCAGCCAGCGCTGTGGGGTGCTGTGAGGGGAGGCTGATTCCAGTTGTGTGGAGGCATGGCAGCCACGCAGGAGCTGTGGAGAGGAGGGGGCTGGTGGGAACAGGCTAGGTGACCTGGGGACCCTGTACTTGGCAGATGGAGTTGAGGTTTGCATAGAGTTGGGGTCCCAAGGCCTCCTTCAGACTCTAGACATTTCTGTAAGGCCAAGGTGGCCATGAAGGGAACAGAACCCCAGGCCTTAGGTCAGAGAGAAGCACCAAGGATACAAGGTGAGAAGGCTGGTAGGAACAAGGCCTCATGAGGACAGGGGGAGGGGCAACACAGGTGCCCTAGGCGCCCCTCCCCCTCCATCCCGACTTGCCTCAGAGCAGGCTAAGGGCGGACCTGATTGGACCTTCAGACCCATCTGTGTGGCTGGGAGGGGAATGAGGGCAGAGCTAAGGAGGCTGGGAGACTGGGACATACTGCAGGACCTGGAGAGATGGAGGGAGCAAGGAAGGCTCAGCGGTAGAGTGCTTCTCGCCCCTCCACTGAAACAAGAAAAAATCCAAATGACAGTTTTCAGCTAAGAGGGAAGCAGAGCCTCATGTGTGAGCCTCTCCCTTGTCAGGAAGGCGTGTGTGTACACATTCACACACGTGTGTATGTATGTGTGGTGTGTGTATGTATGTGTGTACTGTCTGTTTCTGTGTTCTGCATGTGTCTGTGTGCATGTGTATTATGGTATGTGTGTGTACTGTGTGAGTCTGTGTTCTATTTGTGTCTATGCACGTGTCTCTGTGTGTATGTGTATGTGTGCTTTTTGTGTGTGTATGTGTGCTTTGTGTGTGTGTGTATATACTGCATATGTATACTGTGTGTATCTGTTCTGTGTGTGTCTTTGTGTGTGTATATGTGTGTGGTGTGTGCTGTATCTGTTTTCTGTGTGCATGTGTATGTATGGTGTGTGCTGTGTGTATCTCTGTTATATGTGTGTGCATGTGTATATGTGCACATGTGTGCGTCCTGTGTATGTGTACTGTGTCTGTGTGGTGTGTGCTGTATCTGTGTTGTGTATGTGTGTATGTGTGTATGTGCATGTGTATGCATGTGTGTATGTGTGTATGCATGTGTGTATGTGTGCATGTGTGCATGTGTGCATGTGTGTGCATGTGTATGCATGTGTGTATGCATGTATGCATGTGTGCATGTGTGTATGCGTGTGTGCATGTGTGTATGCGTGTGTGCATGTGTGCATGTGTATGCATGTGTGTATGCATGTATGCATGTGTGCATGTGTGTATGCGTGTGTGCATGTGTGTATGCGTGTGTGCATGTGTGCATGTGTATGCATGTGTGTATGCATGTGTGGAGGTTAGAGGGCAGCTCACAGGAATTGGTTTTCTTCTTCTACCCTGTGAGAGCCAGGAGTTGGACTCAAGTCACCAGGCTTGGCCATAAGCTCCTTTACTTTTGTGCCGTGTAGATGGCCCTGTTTCCTCATACGTTACTTTGTTTTCTCCTTCATCCTTGGTACCCAGACCCAGGCTCTATCTGTGTGCTACAGTGGTCTCAAGTATTTGGTCACTCCTGTTCCTGACCTCTGGAGGCCAGAGCCTGGCCTGAGGCTCGAGAACCCTTTCGCTCTTTCCTTGCTGAGGCGTCATGCTCATTTCCTTCAAGCCAGAACATTTTTCAGCTGTGAGGAAACCTGGCCGGAGCCAGTCTTCTGTGATGCTGGCCAAGGCTGGGAAGACACGCAGAGTAGGCGGGAACAGCCTCACATTGGCTGCCTGCCATAACTAACCTTGTGCTGCCTGGGGCTGGTCCGAGGGCTACCCACCGCCCTGCCTGGGCTGCACAAAGCCCCCCCCCCCCCATCCAAGGCTGCTCACCCTTCCGGCCTGCTCCCTGAGGCTCCCAGGCCTCCAAGATGTGTAATGAGTGACGGAGTGCCGCTGTTTCTTCACTGTCTGATAAGAAGATGCCTGGTCTGTCTGAGTCATTTTCCTGCCTCTCCCTTCGACAGCCACCGCATTCTTCTCTGTCACCCATGAGCTCAGCCACAAAGCCACCCACTGTGCCAGGCACCAAGCAGAGCCGACATGCCTGCATGAAGACGGCACGTGCACACATATCCTCATATGTGTGGTCACAGAATGACACCTTGTACTCCTAGGATGTCTCCGTGGGCCCGTGACCGTGGCTGGTTATGGGAGAGAGGGCAGCAGTTACAGGTAGAATTTAGGTGGCTAAGCAGCCGGCCGAGGTTCCAGTGTCATCACAGGGTGCAGACAGGAGATTCAGGGGTCAGAGCAAGAAGGATGCAACCCAGGACGGGATAGACACACACCGGCTTGAAAGACTGCAGAGGAAACGGCCAGTTAAGGTGCAGCAGCAAAGGGCAGGGAGAGACAGAGGCCTCCAGACGGGGCTCTGCCCTTCCCTTACCGTCGTTTTAGTCTCCGGAGACCCAAGTCGCTTTTCTGATCTCCAGAGTTGTAAGAAAATAACTCCCTGTTACTGTCTGCTCTCAGGTCTGTGATGATTGGTTAGTGCAAGCAATGAGGGTGGTTTGAATAAAAATGGCCTTCCCAGGGCCACAGGGATTGGCACTATTGGGGGTGTGGCCTTGTTAGAGTAGGCGTGGTTTTGTTGTAGGAAGTGTGTCACTGGGGGGGCAGGCTTTGGGGTTTCAGATGGTCAAGCCAAGCCAGTGTCTCACTGTCTCTCTTTTTTCCTATTGCCTACTGATCCAGATGTAGAACTCTCAGCTACTTCTCCGGTACACACATGCTGTGTGTGTGTGTGTGTGTGTGTGTGTGTGTGTGTGTGTGTGTGTGTGTGTGTGTAAGCCAGGGGTTGGTACTTTTTGAGATGGAATCTCATTCCTGAGCCTAGAGCTTGCTGTCTTGACTAGACTGGCCGGCCAGTAAGCCCCAGGGACCCCCTGTCTCTCTCTGCCTTTAAATTCTGAGATGACAGGAACATGCTACCATACCTGGCTTTTCCGTGGTCCTGGGATTTGAACTCAGGTCCTCATGCTTAGATGGCACATGCTTACCAACTGTGCCATTTCCATGAGCCCATGGTTCAGGACTTTGATAGCCTAGTCCCCACCTCCCCCAGCTCTGCTCAAGCCTGCCAAAGTGGTTCCAGGTCACCGTGGCATGAAAAGAGCTAGCCTTCCTTACCGCCACTTCTTGCCCACTAGGGTGGTTCCTTCTTGGAGACATTCTCTTGATCTCAGTGTAACAGGGTCCCAGACCTTAGTAGACCCTGAAACCTTAGCACAACTGACTCCATGATGGAAGTGCCGTTCAGTCTGCAAAGCTCAGCAGGTGGACAAAACTAGAGCCAAGGCCTGGTTTATCGAAGTGCATAGTTATGGGAAAGTCTCTAAATGTACTAACCTTGCTTTTTGGCATCGGTAGCTCTGCTTCCAGCTAGTTAATTGAAGTGTGTCAACCCAGAACTTGGATTTTGTTCTTAAAAGCTTACCCTGAGAAAGGCTCAGGGCTACACTGGGATTCCAAACACCAGCCTGCTAATAAAGACGTTCTATTGGCTCCAACCCAGTCCATTCAGTCTTCTCTGGCGACTACCCCACAACACTCAGTATCTGATAAGGCTTGGTGGGCCAGAGAGAGGTGGCAGCGCCCTGGTCAGGACAGCGTGGCCCTTAGCACCAGCTGTCAGGCCTGGAGGGTGATGCTGAGCTGCCTTCCTGAGGGTCAGAGGATAGCCAAGTCTGGACTGCTGTCTGTGGTCCAAGAAGAAAAGGTCACTGTGTTTCCTCCCTTCCTGTGCTTCATGGCCTGGGGCTGGTGGCTCACCATCTCTGGGCCTGAGTGACTAGGTTAATGGAGGGGCCTCAGTCAAACAGCTGGTGGACACATCCCACTCACAGACGCGTGTACATGTTTTAAGTTAGTTGTCCACACTTAACACTTGAGAAAACTCCCGAAAATTCAAGATTCCTGGTCCCTCCCTTTACCCCCAAGCAATTGGGAGATCTGGGCTTGCGGGTAACCAGGCTGAGGGAGTGAGCCACTGCCAAGTCCCCACCCAGCTTCTGTGGTCACTGCTGGCTCTTGCCTGGACTCTCAGAGTCTGAGTGTTCAGCCCTGGGCTCTGAGGTTCCTGCCATTCTTCCTTTTTTATTTCCTGGAACTGCAAGCCGCGTGATGGACACGCACAACCATGGTGAGCACCTGACTGTCACTCAGAGGACAATACTCAGGAACTAGTTTTCTTTCTACTATATGGGTCCTGGGGATTGAACTCAGGTCACCAGGTCCCACCCACCAAGCCACCATGTTTGAGTCTGGTTTCTTTTTTCTTCCCTTCTTTCTCTGCCTCTTTCATCTTATTACTATTATTTTGTTTTTGTTGTTGAGAGAGTTTCACGTAGCCCTGGCTGGCCTTGAACTCACAGAGATCTGCTTGCCTCTGCTGAGGCCACACTTGGCACATCCTTTCCTGTTTTTGAAATAGGGTTTTAACTGTTATCCAGGCTGGCTTTGAACTCAAAATAATCCTCCTGTATCAGCTTTCCAAATACTGGGATTACAGGTGTATACCACAGCGCCCTACTCCCTTGAATGTTAAGTACCTGGGACCAGGTGACAAGTCTGACTGGTCACTTCACAAATGACAAGCGGCTGCTCAGAGAGGTTGTGTGGTGGTCGGGGCCACTCAGTCAGGGTTAGAATCTGCATCTGAGCCAAGCTGCCTTGGCTCTTTGGCACTGACTTCTTAAGTATTGGCTCTGGCCAGTCCACAGCCACTAAACAGACAGACAAGACTATCTTGATGGCTTCTGGAGCTGTGACCCTTAGGGAGTATGTGTAAAACCAGGCTGGCTGAAGATGGGCAGATAAGACAAGGTGAGGGGGGCTGGAGCCAGGGGAGCCTCCAGGTCAAAGCTAGAACTTATTGGCCCTCCTATGTCACTTTGTTGATGGTTGTGACTGTTTTCCATGGCAGCAGAAGGTTCTGGCTGAATTCAGGACCAGCAAGAGGTCCTCTGTCATGTGGTAAGTTCAGATACCTGGGGAGTATGGGAGAAGGGGTGGAGGCCAACTGTGCTGGAGCCCAGCCCTGGGGAGCCATGGGCTTTAAGCCAGGACCCAGCAGACAGAACTGCACTGGCTGGAGCCTCCCAGAGAAAAGCTGTATCCACAGCCACTTGCAAGCAACCCAGCCCAGCTGGGCCTCAGCTCTGCCGCATCTCAGGGCCAGCCTCACCTCAGCCTCACCCAAGTTCCAGGCCTATCCCAGCCCAGCCTCACCCCATTTAATTGGGCTTGCTTACAGTTTCAGAGGTTTAGTACATCATGAGGGAAGCATGGCAGCATGTGGGCAGACATGGTGCTGGAGGACCTGAGAGCTCTACATCTTGGTCCACAGGCAGCAGAAGGAGACTTTGTGGAGGCTGGAGAGTGCTCAGCGGTTAAGAGCACTGACTGCTCTTCCAGAGGTCCTGAGTTCAATTCCCAGCAACCACATGGTGGCTCTCAACCATCTGTAATGGGATCTGATGCCCTCTTCTGGTGTGTCTGAAGACAGCTACAGTATATTCATCATATAAAGAAAATAAATTAAAAAAAAAAAAAAAAAAAAGGCGACTTTGTGCCACACTGGGCATAGCCTGAGCATATAAGAGACCTCAAAGCCCGCACCCACAATGGCACACTTCCTCCAACAAGGCCACACCTCCTAATAGTGTCACTTCCTGTGGGCCAAGCATCCATAGACATGAGTCTATTTAAGCTACCACAATAGGGGAGTGGATAGATTATAGATAGATGGATGGGAAACGGATGGACAGATGGATGGACAGATGGATGGATGGACAGATGGATGGATGGAAGGATGAGTGGATAGATGGATGGATGGGTGAATGGATGGTGGTTTGGATAGGTATGGCCCCCATAGACTCATGTATGTGAATGCTTAGCTCATAGGCAGTGAAACTATTAAGAGGTGTGCCTTGTTGGAGGAAGTGTGTCACTGTGGAGGCTGGCTTTGAGGTCTCAGATACTCAAGCTAGGCCTAGTGTTATATTCACTTCTGCTGTCTGTGGATCGAGATGTAGAGCTCTCAGCTCCTCCAGCACCAAGTCTGCCTGAAGGCTGCCATGCTTCCCACCATGATGATAATGGACTGAACCTCGGAAACTGTAAGCCAGCCCCAATCAAATGCTTGCCTTTATAGTAGTTGCCAAGGTCATGGACAACCCTGAGCCGGGCGGTGGTGGCGCACGCCTTTAATCCCAGCACTCGGGAGGCAGAGGCAGGCAGATTTCTGAGTTCGAGGCCAGCCTGGTCTACAGAGTGAGTTCCAGGACAGCCAGGGCTACACAGAGAAACCCTGTCTCGAAAAAAAAGGAAAAGAACAACCCTGACTGAGAGAGGATGGAGAGATGGATAGATGGAGGATGAGTTGGTTACTGACGGGTGGGTTGTAGAGGAGAAATGGAGGGTGCGTGGCCAGGGCCTAATTCTGAGAAACTGACCTGGAGAAAACTGACCAGGTCACCACCCTAATCTCAGAGTTATCCATGTCAGCCTTGCTTTCCCCCTCTCTGAATCCTCAGGCTCAAGGGTCCCAAGAAAGGAGTCTCCTCAGAGGACTGGTGCCCAGGTAGAGTGTCATGGACCATCCCAGTCGGGTGTGGGGGTCCTTGGGACCAGGGTCCTCAAAGGCTAGGTGGGTAAGGACTCGATGGTGACAAACAGAAAACAAACCCAGGGGCAGTTTGAATCTGAATGTATTTTGCAGCTCTCAAGCAAAGGTTTTTATGCCTAAAGAAACAAGAATTACAACTCTGAGAAGATGTGTTTAGTGAAGCAAGTAGAATAGATAGGATCATAGTCATTTGGCACAATAAAATATAAAATCATCTAAGTGTTGTAACTTCTGAAAAAGTGTGTTTAGTGACGCGATCACGGATAACATCGTTGCTATTTGGCACAATGAAGATCACCCAAGGCTAGCGGCAAAGTTTCAAGAGCAAGTTAATAATCTTTTGAGGTCAGTTATTGTTTAACATCTAGTACCTGAGTTTTTGTTAAGTCTTCAAAACGGAAATTTAAACTATTTTAATTGTTTTTATTTAGGGCTTTCTTTTTTTTTTTTTTTTTTTTTTCTTTCGAGACAGGGTTTCTCTGTGTACCCCTGGCTGTCCTGGAACTCACTCTGTAGACCAGGCTGGCCTCGAACTCAAAATCCACCTGCCTCTGCCTCCCAAGTGCTGGGATTAAAGGCGTGCGTCGCCACTGCCCGGCCTATTTAAGGGTTTCTTAAACAATATATCAAAGCCTACTTCTGTTGACACACGTGTAGCCATACAAAATTTTATTGTTGAGAAAGTTTTTCTCTATCCATACTATCTTGTAAATGATTTATATAGTGAAGTGCTGGCTCTCCCAGAGATAAGGTCATGGCTAGTGACCCCATTTCAAGGGATGGTTTCTTACCTGTTATTTTTGTTTAAGATCTTAGCCTAGGATTTCAGGAACATCTCATAAATAAGAAAAAGAATAAAAGAAGATAAAACAGATAAATTGCCATGAGAACTATGGCTCAATATTTTGTTTTGGCCAAGAGTTCCACAACTGGTTCTGGGAGGCCTCCTTCTTTTGAGGTTTTTGCTTCAGTCTGTGGAACTTGTCACACAGATTCTACTGAGGTTGGTGTGGCAGTAGAGAGAGAGGCTAGCCCACTGGGACACAGTGACCTGTGGACAGACTGCAATGGCGCCTCATCTCCTCACAGACTGGTCAGATCTGCCTCTACTGTCTCCTTGCTGTGGCCTAGATGGGGACTTTACTACATCGCTCCTCTGTCTCCTTGTTTGCCAAAGGGTAAGCAGCCTCCATCACATAGAGGGTGTGGATGATGCAGTGAACCCAGATGTTCCCCCAGGGCCTCGGAGGCTGTGGTATCAGTAAGCACTAATGATTCCTGGTGTGGTCACCGCTCTGCCTCTTCCTATAAATGAGCTCACTGGATTCTTTTTTTTTTTTTTTTCTTTTAATATTTATTTATCTATTATTATATGTGAGTACACTGTAGCTGTCTTCAGACACACCAGAAGAGGGCATCAGATCCCCATTACAGATGGTTGTGAGCCACCATGTGGTTGCTGGGAATTGAACTCAGGACCTTTGAAAGAGCAGTCAGTGCTCTTAACCCCTGAGCCATCTCTCCAGCCCCTCACTGGATTCTTATCTCTGAAGGACACATACTTTTCTGGGTGGCTCGTTGCTGGCAGGACCAACCACAGGCTCTGTTGCACTTGGGTGTCAGGGGAGGCCATGGAAGGCCACTGCCTTTACTTTGCAGAAGGTTTGGGGTAGGAGAGGTTAAAGTGACAGATGGGGGAGCTTCAGCATGGAGCTAGCTTGCCCGAGCCTCTCCAGCATCCGCCCAGTCCTCTGTAAGAAAGGGCGAGGCAGCCATGGGGTGTACACCTGTCACTCCAGCAGCTGGGAGGCTCCTGCAGGGGACTGTGGATCCTAAGCCAGCCTGGGGTACTTAGTGAGGCCTTGAATCATCCTCAGGTTTGAGTCTCCATCAGTAGCAGTATCTGGCGGATAACATCACGGCGCAGGGGATTTATTTATAGAGTTTTCCCACTATTTATAGTGTGAGGATGCTGGGTTTCTGTTTTTAGTGACTCGACTGACATTCCTCTGTGTGTGCGTGTGTGTGTGTGCGTGTGTGTGTGTGTGTGTGTGTGTGTGTGTGTATGTGTAGGGGTGTGTGCTCCTTAGTGACTCCACTGACATTCCTGTGTGTTTGTGTGTGTGGGTTGCGTGTGCAGCTGCATTTGTGTGTACATAGAGAGAGGCTGGAGGTTGATGCCTAATGCTTTTCTCAATCACTGTCTACCTTATCTTTATGAGATAGAACCGGTCACTGAGCCAGGGGCTTGCAGTTTTAGCTCCCCCTCCTCCGTACACTGTGGTTATAGATGTGTGCTGCCACAGCCAGCTTTTGCACGAGCTCTGGGATCTGAACTTGGGTCTCCATGATCACAGGTGAGCACTTTGCCCACCGACCCTCTTGTTCTTCCTTCCTTCATTTATTTATTTATTTATTTATTTATTTATTTATTTATTTATTTATTTATTTATTTGAGACATCGTGTCTTAGGGTTCTATTGCTGTGAAGAGACACCATTACCGCAGTGACTCATACAAGAAAACATTTCATCGGGGCTGGCTTACAGTTTCAGAGGTTCAGTCCTTGGTGGGGAACATGGCAGCGTCCAGGCAGGGATGGCGCTGGGGGAGGAGCTGAGAGTTCTACATCTTGATCCATGGGCACAGGAGACTGTGAGCCACACTGGGCTTTACTTGAGCACCTGAGACCTCAAAGCCCGCCTCCACAGTGACACATACTTCTTCCAACAAGGCCACATCTTCTCCAAGAAGGACTCATCTTCTAATAGTGCCACCTTCTATTCAAACACTTCAGTCTATGACCATGCCTGTTCAAACCACCACACAGGGTTTCTCCATGTATCCTTGGCCATCTTGGAACTCATTCTGTAGACGAGGTTGGCCTCTAACTCAGAGGTCCACTTGCCTCTCCCTCCCAAGTGCTGTGGTTAAAGGTCTGTGCCACAGTTGTCTGGCCCTTTTATGTTCTTGATAGACCCTGTTTCCTACAGGAAGTATACATTGCCTTCCTGTAGCAGTCCACCGAGATCTGCAGGGGTCACCAGAGCCTAGAGGTCAGAGGTGACAGGAAATGGCAGCCAGAGGGCACTTTCTCTGCGTCCACCACTCAGGGGCAGTACTCCTCATAGCAGCTGTCACTCAGCTTGCTGACTCTGCCTCAGGTAGGCCCTTACACCGACCACCTGTATCATCTGTATAAATGAAGTATTTTTGGGTCTTGGAGAACAGTCTTCTCTGGACAGGTTTTTTGAATCAACTGTGTGTCTCCTCCACCCCCACTCCCCTTCTTTTTTTTTGTTTTTTGTTTTTTGGTTTTTCGAGACAGGGTTTCTCTGTGTAGCTCTGGCTGTCCTGGAACTCACTCTGTAGACCAGGCTGGCCTCGAACTCAGAAATCCGCCTGCCTCTGCCTCCCAAGTGCTGGGATTAAAGGCGTGCGCCACCACTGCTCAGCCCCACTCCCCTTCTTACAAAGAAAAAAAAAAAAAAAAACAACCAAAACCAAGAGAAAGAAACATATCATTTTATTCCCAAATATCTTTAAGGAAACCAAAACATATTTCAGATTCCATTGCTCCCCCGGGAACTGACCGCACTGGCAGTGGGGTAGCTCTGGGTGGCACGGACGCCAAAGAAGGGAACACACTGTTTTTTCGAGTCAGAAACACTTTCTACTGACCTCTGACCTTTGGCCTTTCCCCTCCCCCTGAATTCTGAATTCTGTCTCCCTGTCTCTAAGCCTCTAGGTGCCCACACAGGCAGGAAGGAGAGTCGCCTGTAAATATTTAGCTACTCCAGAAGATGCCATCTTGGTAGTGCCTGCCTCCCTCAGGGACCCATTCTCTAAGTGGCACCAGTGGAAGCAATTGGTGCTGCCCTTACGGACGGTCTGATGGTGTTGTGCTGAGTTTGACCCCTCCTGAAATCTTTGTCACGCAAAGCCACCCTCAGTGGGTCCCTGTATCCTCTCACCAGCTCACCTGTATTGAGAGCTGCCTCTTGGGACCAGACATTGTCCCCCAATACCCCCCAGCCCTCCCACACAGACAAGGGGTCTGCCACCATAGAGACTTCGTCATAGCCGAGGTTACATCTGAGACCCTGGCTCCTTACAGATCTGTTCCTGAGTGGACAGGAGCTAGGGGTCTCTGGGCCCCCAGCTGCTCCCCTAAATGTGGTAATGATGTGCCTTCATAGCAGTAAAACCTTAAGACACCCTGTCTCAAAAGACAAAAGGGGGGTGCACTAGGAGGATGGGTCAGTGGGTAAAAGTGCTGGCCACGTGAGCATGGGGACCCAAGTTCTGATCCCAGAACCTGTGTAAAAGCTGCGTGTGGCCCCACACATCTGTAACCACAGTGGGGGTTGGGGGGAGGCCTAGCTAAAACTGCAAGCCCTGAGCAATGGCTGACTTCACCCGGGCCTGTGTGGGGACACGGTCAGCTGTCTCCATTGAGGAGACAGACCCTGAGCATTATCCAGCCTCCCATTCTGTACTGAATTGGGGGGGGCATGCTGGGGGCTGTGACAGGGCAGATGCAGGCGGTCACAGGCCTGACCATGGTGGCTGACGTGGACATGGGAGGTAGTTCTGCCACCTCTGAGCATGCAAGGCACATCTTCCACAGACTCTGCAGCCAGCCCCAGGCCTTGCCCCTGGGTTCTGCAGCTTCTATGTCACTGGCCTCTCTGCCTCTGGCTTGTTCTTCCTGACTCAGCCACCATACTCAGAGGGTCTGGGACCTAAGTGACACATGAAACATTTCTTAAAGCAGGATTATGGGGCAAATACTAAGATTGTCTCCATTTTAAAGGAGGAGAAAACAAGACTCAGAGAGGTATAGAAACTGACCTAAAGTCACACAGCGAGAAAGCAGCAAAAGCTCGGCAGTGGTGGCTCATGCCTTTAATCCCAGCACTTGGTAGTCAGAGGCAGGCGGATTTATGAGTTCAAGGCCTGGCTGGTCTACAGAGTGAGTTCCAGGACAGCCAGGGCTACACAGAGAAACCCGGTCTTGAAAAACCAAAAAAGAAAGAAAGAAAGAAGGAAAGAAAGAAGGAAGGAAGGAAAGAAGGAAGGAAGGAAGGAAGGAAGGAAGGAAGGAAGGAAGGAAGGAAGGAAGGAAGGAAGAAAAAAAGAAAGCAGCAGAGCTGAGACTTGAAGCCAGGCTTGTCGGGGACCAAGTTTTTTTAAAACTGGGATGTCAACAGTATCTCCGAATTGACAAAAACAGTGGGTGCTTCGGAGTCCCTGTGGGCGGAGCAGTGCAAATGGCAGGTCCCAGAAACATGTACCAATCATCTCTGACAATCCTGCTGCAGTGCCTGATGCTGCTGGTGTGGGGTCATACTTGGAAACAAACTCTGGGGCCTCCATTGCTCTGAAGCCCCTCCTCCCCCAAATGACCCAGATATGGAGAGGGCCTGGTTTCTGTTGACGCTGGGCATTTGCACTTGCTGTGCTCCCTGTATGTGAGGCCCTTGGGCCTCCTCTACTTTGCTGGAGGTTCCTGCAGACACCAGGCTGGGAGCTAGCATCCCAGGATACAGCTTTGGATGGCAGACTCACGGTACAAGCATGTTTGCCTGGTCTCGGGGCCTCTGTTTCTCTTCCTTTTTGAGGCCTGGTGGGGCCAGAGCAAACTATGCAAACCAGGTTGATTTGGACTCACAGTGATCTTCCTGGTTCTGCCTCCCAAGTGCTGGGATTAAAGGCGTGCACCACCATGCCTTGCTTCCCCATTCTGCTTTTATTAATTTATTTTGCATCTTATTTATTTTTGTTGGTGTGCCTGTGCGCCTGCATGTAGAGCTCAGAGGTGCATGTACCCGTCGGAGGATGCTGTGAGGGCGTCAGTTCTCTCCTTCCATCACGTGAGTCCCAGGATGGAACGCGGACCATCCTGCTGGCTCCACAGGCATAGCTCAGCCTTGGCCATGTATGTGGGTTCTTCAATCTGATCCCCGAGGATTTGACTAGACATAGGCTCCAGAAGCAGGGCGGGCCACTGTAGCCAGCCTGTGTCAGTCTGAGTCAGGTGCCTGGGGCATCCCCCTTGAAAGCCGGTCAGCACGTTGGCTTTAGTTCAGCCTTGCCCTAGGTCAGTGGTTGCATCCCTGGCAGGCACTGAAGGCTAATCACCCTGCTGAGAAGTTCCAGCCCAGTGAGCGCCTTAGCCACTCAAGCTTCACCATCCTCCTCACATACCTTATCTCTATCCAGCCTCCAGCTGGGAAGTGTTATGACTCACTTATGTAGTGATGCTATGAGCCATCACCATACCCTGACCAGGGCTTCACCCTTCCAGAGAGAGGAGAGAAGGTCCCCATCCCCTTCCTGGAGGAGACAGAAACAGGCCCAAAGAAGAATAGAACTTGTTGTAGAGGCTCTGAGTTCCTATTGTGTGCAGGTCTTACAGCAGGGAATTCCTACTATGTGCAGGTCCCACAGCAAGGAGTTCCTACTATGTGCAGGCTCCAAAGTAGAGAGCTCCTATTGTGTGCAGGCCTCACATCAGGGAGTTCCTACTGTGTGCAGGTCTCATAGCAGGGGGCAGGTAAACAGCCAGGACCCAAGAAAGACTTATCCCCAAGGGATTTCAGTCCTCTGGACTCACCTCAGGTCTAAGGGCTGGGGAGATGACTCTGGGTAAAACACGTACAGGAAAAGCATGAAGGTCGAAGTCCAACTCCAAGCCGGGCATGGTGGTTTTGAGGGTACCTGAGGCCTGCCAGCCAGCCAGCCTTGCCCGTTGGCTGGGCTCCAGGCTGAGGAGACACCCTCTTCAAAAATAAGCAAGTAAGCACGTAAATAAATCAAAGGTGTGCGACACCCGGGGACCAGTGCCAGAGGGTGTCCTCTGTCCTCAACACGCATGTGCACCCCCATACACATAGGTGGCCACTGAGTGCTGTCACAGATACTGTCCCCATTCCACGGCCCTTGTGTGATTCTTCATCTGCAGTCACTGCAGCTCTCCAATGGACAAAGAAAAGGCACTTCATGGAGGCCCAGGCTGCGAGAGGCCACAAGTGCTCACCTTCCGTTCCAACCACTAAAGTCATTTAAGGCCTACCTCAGTGGTAGCACATGTGCAAATAAACTTACTGAGAATGAGGTCACAGGCGTGGGGAAAACAGTGGCAGAGGCCATCTCGGGGCGAGTGAGTCTGCAGGGAGCTACGGAGATAAATATAGACAATGTCTTTGGAGCCCTGGAGCCCAGCATTCCTGAAGCTAAGATTTGACCCACAAGCTCTCGGGCATGTGCTGACAAACGAGCCACCATTTTGTTAACCGATGAGGTGGAGTGCTTGGCCTTTCCAGAGTGACGTGTGTTGGGGAAGGAGTGTAGCCACCTCTGTCTCTTGTGTCACCACCAGCAACGGAAGCACAGGGAAAAGATAGCTTTTCAGTCAGTCCCCTGAGCTACAGCAATCTTGGGCATGATTGTGAGGTTCTGGGGCACCCTGTGACTGGCTCAGTGGCCGGGGCGTCTTCTCAACGGCCCCTCCTCACCTTCATCTTCCTCTCGGAGGCTCCTTTTCCCTGTCACTCAGGTGGAGCCAGGCAGACATCATCTGGGAGTCTGGGAGTCTTGATGAGGAAGGAGGCCCGCCAACAGTGGCTTGACTCCCCAACACCCCACTGAAGCTGATCCTGGAGGAGGAAACACAGCCAGACTCCACGATTCCTTGTAGTTGAGGGTTTGTGGCCACGGGCCCAGCTGGGCAGAGAGAGCTCTAGCAATGTCTTTTGGGAAACTTCCTCTGGACTAAGCTGCTGTCTAACTATCTACACCTTCCTTCCTCTGGGCCCAGAGAGGTTAGGTCACTTACCTGAGGCTGCACAGTTACTGCCAGAGCTGAGATTTAAACCTAGATCCTCGGGCTCCAACTGGTTCCTGTGTTAGTTTCTGTAGGTGATCTTTGGTAGTAGGACTGAACTTGGGGACTCTGCTACCCAAGGCCCCCAGCAAAACTGTGTAAATAGGGCCTTCATGTCTGTACTCAGAAAGGAACAACCCAGGGCTTGTGAAGGAGCAAGGCTTGGGCAGCCTCCAGGTCCAGGCGTATTTAGTTTGGTTAGCACTGCGTGTACGTGTTGGAAAAAATGCAATTTGGAAAACAGGCATCGCCCCTGGCCGCAGTTTCTTTTTAAAACTACAGGGCTGGGCTGAGGGTTTGAAGGGAGACAGTTCAGCGATGGTCATGGCAACAGGAGAGGCCCCAGCTGGGGTGAGGCCAGTCTGAGGCAGTTTCCTGTGCCCTGTCCTGAGGCCTCGTCTGGGCAGACCTAGTCACTGGGTCCTACAGGGAGGATGAGGTATCCTGTCCCGCCAGCCATTGTCTAAGAAGGAAAGGGTGACTGGGCTTCTGCTCACACCACAGACCCCATATGTCAGCTCTGTAGTCACCTCACCTGTGCCTCTCTGGGCTCCACTTTCCTCATCTAGGAAATGGGCAAGCACCCTCCAGACCCCCTTCCTTGTTTGGTGTCCATCAGAGTTAATGGGCAGGGTGTGTGTGTGTGTGCGTGTGCGTGTGTGTGTGTGTGTGTGTGTGTGATATAATACAAGATCAGCCAATCAGACTCTCTTGGGAGATTTAGCCATCCATGTGAGCCAATGACAAGAATGTTGAGGGGGGCAGAAGTGGTATTGGGGATTGGGGTTGTCTATCTCTGTTCCTCCCTGGCCTGGAGTGGCTGCTCCTGTCTCTTCTAAGTCCTCTGTCAGCTTTTCCTTCCAATGAGCCAATGCAGGTTTCCGCCCGCGTGCTCTCCCACCACCAGGGTGACATCTCCACTTTAAAGCTGGTGTGAGTCGAATGGCCTGGGCTGTGTAGACCGTGCTGAGGTCAGGGTCACCCAGCGCTGGGCCAGGATGGCGGAACTTAGACCAGAAGCAGAACTGCCTCACACCGAGACCTTGATTCCTGTTTCTGGGCCTCAGTTTACTCAGCTGGAAGGTGGAGTGCCTGCTGGGATCAGGATTAGTGACAGAGGTTGTGGGGCTCTTTCCAAGATTATGAAGAAACCCCACCCCAGTCCCCACACCCCCATCCCACCCCAGCCCCCAGCCCCCCTTCTGTCAGGTTGGCTGCTGTTGTGTTATTGTTTTGTTTTTTTGTGAAACAGGGTCTGACACTGCCCAGCCCTGCCTCAAGCTTGCTGTCTTAGTCAGGGTTTCTATTCCTGCACAAACATCATGACCAAGATGCAAGTTGGGGAGGAAAGGGCTTATGTGGCTTACATTTCCACAGCACCGTTCCTCAGTAAAGGAGACAGGACAGGAACTCAAAACAGGGCAGGGACCTGGAGGAGGCAGGAGCTGGTGAAGAGGCATGGAGGGATGCTTCTTACGGGCTTGCTTCCCCTGGCTTGCTCAGCCTGCTTTCTTATAGAACCCAGGCCCACCCGCCCAGGGTCGGCCCCACTCAGTGAGCTGGACTCTCCTCTATCAATTATCAATTGAGAAAAGACCTTACAGCTGGATCTCATGGGGGTATTCCCTCAACGGAGGCTCCTTCCTCTCTGATGACTCTAGCTTGTGTCAAACTGACACACAAAATCAGCCAGTACAATAATGTAATTCAATCCGATTTAATGTATTTATTGAGATAAGGTCTTGCTGGCCTCAAGTAAGCAGCAACCTGCCTGCCTCTGCCTCGTAAAAGCTGTGATCAAAGGCATGGCCACCAGCCCTGGCCCTCTACTTTCCACTCAGCTAGTCCCCCACACCAAGGGCCAATATTCCCTAAGTCTCCCCACCTTGTAAAACTTTTGCTTACACAGAGGCCCTGCTGTGTTCCCAGATCAGCCAACACTCCCCCTTTGCCGCTTTCTCCTTTGTTCAGATTCTATTATTACCAACTGTGAAGGAATGTGAGGTCCAACCCCAGCCAACAGAAAGAGACACAGTTGCCACCCACGTTAGAATAAAAACCAAGTGACCAGCCTGCCCAGCCTGCCTGCTAGCCTGATTTGTGTCATGGAGCAGTACGCTTTTTGCAAAAAAAGAAATTGTCTTGCCGGGTGTCTTAGTTAGGATTTTATTGCTGTGAAGAGATACCATGACCGTAACTCTTATGAAGAAAAACATCTAAGTGGAGCTGGCTTATAGGGTTTTTTGTTTGTTTTTTGGTTTTTTTTTTTTTTTTCGAGACAGGGTTTCTCTGTGTAGCCCTGGCTGTCCTGGAACTCACTCTGTAGACCAGGCTGGCCTCGATCTCAGAAATCCACCTGCCTCTGCCTCCCAAGTGCTGGGATCAAAGGCGTGCGCCACCACTGCCCGGCTTGCTCTTTCTATCATTTATTTTTCAATAATTCTTTTTTTTTTTTGGTTTTTCGAGACAGGTTTTCTCTGTGTAGCTCTGGCTGTCCTGGAACTCACTCTGTAGACCAGGCTGGCCTCGAACTCACAAATCCGCCTGTCTCTGCCTCCCAAGTGCTGGGATTAAAGGCGTGCGCCACCACTGCCTGGTCTGGCTTACAGTTTTAAAGGCTTAGTCCTTTGTCTTCATGGCAGGAAGCATGGCAGCATACAGGCAGACATGGTGCTGGAGAAGGAGCTGAGAGTTCTATATCTGTATTAACAGGCAGCAGGAAGAGAGGATGACACTGGGCCTGACTTGAGCATCTGAGACCTCAAAGCCCACCCCCAGTGACACACTTCCTTCCACAAGGCCACACCCACTCCAAGGCCACACCTCTTAATAGTGCCACTCCCTGTGAGCCTATGGGGGCAATTTCTATTCAAATGACTACTCAGTTTTGGTCCTGCATATCTTTGTGGATCTCAGAGAAATGTGTTTCTAATAGAAATATGAAGCATGCATCTTGTATTAATTATTTTAGACAATGTCTCAGCTTGCCCCAACACTGCTCACAGAATAACACATCTTCTCCCCAGTGGCTTTCGATGTTAGTGGTTCCACCTGTGCTCACCTGCATCTACCCCCCCAACATGCATGTAATTAAAAATAAAATACAGTTTTAGTGAGAGCAAATACAATCAGCCACACTTTTACTGCATATTAATTTCCAAATGGATTTGGGTTTATTCCTCAACTATTTCCCCCCCAATAATCTATTGATACATCAGTGCCAAAAAAAAAAAAAAAAGCTTAAATTATCAACAATAATACCTGATAAATTTTTTCTGGGTATTTTTGCTCATGTAATTTTTCATTATTACTTTTAAAATTGGAGTTGAAAGGCTGTTGGTACTTCTCTTTGTGTGCACTGACCTTCTGAATCATCCTGGGGGGACAGCTCAAGCAGCTCACAGAGACAGTCTCCTCCTCCGGGGCTTTGTCCTCAGCTTGGGGGAGGGGCTGTGAGAATCAGGTAAGATTCCGAGGCAGGGAGCCTCAGGGGGCCTCCCTCCAGGATGGAAAACTTCAATCCATCTCAGCTATGCAGCTCCCTGCCTGGAGGAGAGTTGATGTCCACGGACCCCTTTCATTTTATTCTTTCTTTCCTCCTTCCCTTCCTCCCCCTCTTTCTTTTTTTAAGACAGGGTCTCACTTGTAGCCCAGGCTGGCCTCAAACTCAACAGAGATCCTCCTGCCCCTGCCTCCTGTGTGCTGGGATTAAAGGCGTGCGCCACCACACCTGCCTAGATGCCTTCCTAATTCCCCTTCCACTCTATGGAGATCAAATCTCTCACTGAGTCAGGCTGTTCACTGAGCCCCTGGGATCCATCTGTTTCTGCCTCCGGTGGGGTAAGGATGGGGAAGTTCCTGGAATACACCACCTGCCACACCTGGCTTTTTTTCAGGGAAGCCAGGAATTGAACTCAGATCCTCCTGTGTGCACCGCAGACCCTTTATGCACTAGCTGTCTTCCAGTCCCTGATCTGAATATGTCGCAGTTGGACACGTTTGTTCCTGGTATCGTCTCTTGTTTATTTGAAGATATACAAGGCTAAGCACGTTAGCTTTGTACCAGGCCACTTCCCTCAACTATCGAAGACTTCTAGATGTAGAGCACCTCTGTGTTGCTCAGTTTACCTTTTCCTGCTCAGTTTTTATGTCTCTATTTTAAAAAAGTTCTATTTTCATGTGCATGCGTGTGTATGTGTGTGTGTGCTTGCGATGTGTATTCGTGGTATGCATGTGTATGCGTGTGTGTACATGTGTGCTTATGTGTGAACATGCGTGTACATGCATGTGTGTGTATGTGTGTGCTTGCATGTGTGTTTGTGGTATGCATGTGTGTGTTTCCTGTGTATGTATGTGTGCATGCCTGTGTGGTGTGCATGTGTGTGTCTATGTGTGTGTGTGCTCACGTGTGTGGTATGCATGTATGTATGGTATGTGCATGTGTGTTCGTAGTGTGTGTGTTGCCTGTGTATGTGTGTGTGTATGCCTGTGTGGTGTGTGTGCGTGTACGGAGGCCTAGAGTTTGCTTCATCAGTCATCTACCTACTTTCACTGAGGCAGGGTCTCTCAATCAAACCCAGAGCTGAGGTGCTGGTCCTGTTGGAACAGGATAACCAATCACCAGCACTTCCTTTGGCTCTAATTACCTCATGAAAGCCTTAGACACAAATACAGTCACACTGGAGTTTACAATTTCAGTATGACTCTGGAATTGTAATAATAGTAATAATTACAATTAATCATAATAATAGTATGTTTTTGTTTTCTGTTTTTAAAGAGCTAGGTTTTTGTTTTAAAGATTTAGTTATTTCATGTATGTGAGTACACTGTAGCTGTCTTCAGACACACCAGAAGAAGACATCTGATCCCATTACAGATGATTATAAGCCACCATGTGGTTGCTGGGATTTGAACTCAGGACCTCTGGAAGAGCAGTTAGTGCTCTTTACCACTGAGCCATCTCTCCAGCCCAAGAGTTAGGTTTTTTTTTTTTTTTGGTTTTTTCGAGACAGGGTTTCTCTGTGTAGCCCTGGCTGTCGTGGAACTCACTCTGTAGACCAGGATGACCTCAAACTCAGAAATCTGCCTGCCTCTGCCTCCCGAGCGCTAGGATTAAAGGCATGCACCACCACTGCCCCGCAAGAGTTAGGTTTTTTATGTGTATGGGTGTTTTGCCGGCATGTATGTCTGTACCACATGGGTGCCTGGTGCCTGCAGAAGTCAGTAGGACATCAGATCTCTACAACTGGAGTTACAGCTGGCCATGTGTTGCCATGTGGATTCTGGGAACTGAGCCTGGGTCCTCTGTAAATGCTCTTAGCCACTGAGCCATCTCTGCAGCCCAGAACTATCTTTTTGCATTTATTTATTTAGGACGTGGTGAGTGCTAATTTCCATGTATCTCCATGCTTTCGTGCCCTGTCAAAGGAGAGCTCTGTGGAGTTGGTTCTTTCTGGCCACCATGTGAACTTGGGGATTGAACTCAGGTCATCTCCAGCCCTGTGTGTCTCCTGGAGCCCAAGCTGGCCTCCAACTCCCAAGTGCTGTGACATGGAGTTGGTCTCCATGCCTGATTCTCTTTTCATTTGTTTTGTTATAGACTGAGTCTCGATGTGTAGCTCAGGCTAGCCTTTGTGGTGCAGCCCTGAGTGCTGGGATTGCAGCTGTGCTCACTGTGTGTCTCTGCATAGTTTGCTCTTTTCTGTTGTTTTGCAGTCTTTGAGGACTCCAGCTGAGCATCGCTGCCTCATCTCACAGTCTCTGGACTTCGCTTTTTTCCAGCCTTGCTCTCTTATCTCAGTTCTTCACCCCACCACCTCCCCCCTACCCTCCCACCCACCTCATCCCCCGTTCCCAGGACTATTCTCATCACTGTATTTCCTGTAGGGCCAATTATGCTTCTTCCAAGTTTGCTTTTTGTTTGTTTGTCTGAGCCAAGGTCTCACTCTATAGTCCAGGCTAGCCTAGCACTCACAGCAATCCTCCTGCATCAACCTCCTACGTGCTGGCTTTGCAGCATGAGCCACCACACGAGGCTCCAGTTTGCCTTAATTCCTCTCCTGTCCTCCCACCCCGATCTTTCCTGTGTGTGCCCTCACTGCCTGCCACCTCAGAGGCCGATGAGCAAGGCAGGAATTGAGTCCTTGAGCTGGGCTTTATTCAAAGAGCCTGCACTCTGAGAAGGCAGCAGGTTAACGCCCTAAAAGCCGCCTGTCTCATCTTCAGCCAGCTGGCTTTACAAGGGAAGGAAGGACAGAGGAGGTCAGGCTTGCCTCTCCGGTCACGTGACCAGCCACGTGGCTGAGACTTGGGATGTCTGTGCTCCTCTCCTGATCATCCCTTATACTCTGTCCCCCTCTCTGGATGTCTGGGCTCAGACACTTTTTTTCTTTTAAAGAGATAGCTCTGTGTGTGTGTGTGTGTGTGTGTGTGTGTGTGTGTGTGTGTGTGTGTGTGTGTGTGTGCCTGTGTGCCTGTGTATATGTATGTGCCCCTCATGTGTGCAGGTACAGGCAGAAGCCAGAAAATGGCATCGGATGCCCTGGAACTAGAGTTACAGGCAGTTGTGAGCCACCCTATGTGGATGCTGGGAAGGGAACCTGGGTCCTCCGCAGGAGTAGCAAGGGCTCTTAACCTCTGAGCCATCTCCTCAGACGGTCAGGCACTCGCTGTTGCTGTTTTTTGAGACAGGGTTTCTCTGTATAGCCCTGGCTGTCCTGGAACTCACTCTGTAGACCAGGCTGACCTCAAACTCATAGAGATCTGCCTGCCTCTGCCTCCCAAGTGCTGGGATTAAAGACGTGCACCATTCCTGCCTGGCTCCCTCAGGCACTTCTTAAATCCTGAGTCTAGTTATTTCCTGCCACATCAGCCCCTCCAGGGTCACCAGGACAGTGAACACATGCTGAGCGTCTGGTGACGTGCTTGCTCCAGGTCCTTTTCTCAGTACAGAGTCTGTCTCTAAGAAGCAGGATGAACAAGAACCCCACCCATCCCTCCTGTCCTGACCGGCTCCTGCTCATTTGACCTTTTGATTATCAAGTTCCTCCTGAACTCCTAAACTTCTGCTTTATCAAGTTCCTTCACAGACACAATTGTCATTTGTTTTTAAAGGTTTTAAGACCTTTAAGAAATCTTTTTTACAGCTAGGCACGGTGGGCCTAGCACTGGGGAGACTGAGGCAGGAGGATTCTCCCCACTTCTCTAAGTTTAAGGCCAACTTAGAATACATAGCATTATCCTGTCTCAAAACAACAACACGCCCCCCACATTTCACACCAATGTCATTTGGAAACTGTTGTGTTTTGTTTGTTTGAGACAGGGTTTTCCTATGTAACACAGGCTGGCCTTAAACTCACAATCCTCCTGCCTCCTCAGCCTCCCCAGGTCTGGGACAATAGGCACCCACCACTATTCCTAACCCCCCTCCATTTGTAGCAGTAGGAAATGCAACTTCCTGGTAAGCGTTTTATTTTGTTTTAAGATAGGTCTTACTATGTAGACCAGACTGGCCTCAGATTCACAGAGATCAAGTTGCCTCTGCCTCTCAAGTGCTGGGATTGAAGGTGTGTTGTCTGTCCCTGGCAAAGGGGGTGTGTCGCCAGGCAACCACATCCCTGTATCCTTACCAACCATCTTCTTCTGTCGCTCTAGCAACTCTGGACACAGGCAGAACAGTCATGATTGGTTCTCATTTTCCACAGAGGAAGGCAGGTGCCCAGGCTGGGGAGTGGGAGGCCTGCCTGCACCGTGGCAGGAGAATGAGCCAGCCCCGGGGTGTGTGGGACAAAGTGATGGTGTTGCGGGCCTGTTTTCTCCGCCCTCCCTGCCAGGTTGGCTCTTGGGCAGGAATGCGGGAGTTAAGGAGGTTGAGGGCTGGCTACATCACTTTTTCCACTGCGGACTGCCAAAGTGGCCGCCTAGGAGCCATGTGGCTGCCCGGACCCCAGTCCTGGGGCACTCAAAGGTGGAGGACAACCTGTGAGAGAGAGGTGGTGCTTGGTGAATGCCATCTCCTGCCCTGCCCCTGCTGAGGCCCAGGTGGACTTAGACTAGCAGGCTGTGCTTGTCTGGACTGCCCTCCTCCCACCCACCCCCCACCCCCCACCCCCCACCCCCAAGCTATTCTGTCTACATTCTTTACCTAATCCTGGTTCTCTCTTGGGAGGCCTTGGCAGCTGAGAACTCTCAGACCTAGGTTTTGGGGAAAAGTCATTGCTTGCTTCCTTTGGCTTTTGGACCTAAACACACTTCGTCTGCTGAACACAAACTTGAAGGGAAGAGGCTCTTTCTTCCTCCTCTAAGATTCTCAACAGAGAGGCTGGCGGGTGCTGGAGACTAAGTCCTCTAAAATTCTCAATAGAGAGGCTGGCGGATGCTGGAGACTAAGTCCTCTAAATTTCCCAACAGAGAGGCTGGTGGGTGCTGGAGACTAAGTCCCTGGTCCCAACAGAGAGGCTAGCAGGGTGTTGGAGACTAAGTCCCTGGTGAGGATACTTATGAATTATTATACTTTGCCCTTTCTATTTTATTTGTTATTTGTGTGTGTGTGTGTGTGTCTGTCTGTCTGTCATGTGAGTGTGAGTGCCCCACATGGCCACATAGAGGACAGAAGAGGACTTTTGGAAGTCAGTTTTCTCCTTCTACGGTGAGATCCAGGAGTTGAAGTTAGGTGTCAGGCTGGTGCACCACCTGCCTTGACCCACTGAGCCAGCTCACCGGCGTTCATCAGCTTGACTAAATCCTGGGGTCACAGTCACCTTAGTCCTGACCTCTGTGACTGAGCTAGAATGACTCGTGATGCTTCTTACAGTGGTGAGGAAAAGCCAGACAGGTGGAGGAGCTCACACTCCATGAGCCAAAACCAGGCATACACCCCACCGCACCTCAGTGTCAGACAAACCAGCACTTTGCAGCAAAGATGAAGTCACCTTTGTCCCCATCGTTTCTGTGCAAGCCACTTGGTCTCGCTGTCACTAAGTGTCCATAACTGGGGTCCTGTAGGTCACAGTTGGCCACTGTGGGTCTATCTGCCATTCTCTTTGGTCTCACAGTACCTTGTGGTTGGTTCTTTGTTTTTTGTTTTGTTTTTTTTTGTTTGTTTGTTTTGTTTTTCGAGACAGGGTTTCTCTGTGTAGCCCTGGCTGTCCTGGAACTCACTCTGTAGACCAGGCTGGCCTCGAACTCAGAAATCCACCTGTCTCTGCCTCCCAAGTGCTGGGATTAAAGGCGTGCGCCACCACTGACCGGCCTTGTGGTTGGTTCTTTTACAGACAGCTACAGATTGTTCCAGAACACAAGCCCTTGGCACAGCTAGACTCCGGGGATCAAACTAGGAGACAGAAATATGTTGTCGGCTATCCTGTGTTTTGAAATAATTTGAGCCGCTATTTCTGGCTTCTCTTAAGTCAGGAGACCTGGGCATAAGGGCCTGTCTCTCTACCCGGCTGTAGGCTGGAACTGAGAGGCTGGGTTGTTTGGGATGGGACACCACCATCCAGTTTTCCCTGGTCCCCACCCTGCCCACTACCTCCCCTGGCATGCAGACTTGCACCAGTCATTAGCAGACACTCTGCAGAGGGTGGGGGTGGGGCATGTCCCTATTGTCATTTCATCCTTTAGCACCTGTGAATGGAGGCTGTCTCCTTTACACTGAGGAGATGAGGGAGGACACCGGTGCAGCTCTCAGGGGCTTCTCAGGGCTCCCTTTTTGGGGCCTAATGTGCAGAGACCATGGCTCCCCTTTGCACTGGGCGTTAGTCCTTGTGTCCTGGTGCTCAGCGAGGGAGGGAGGCAGAATCCTCTGGCTTCTTGGAACTCCAGCTGGCCACAGTCCTCCTCCCCCACTGCGTCCCTCCCTCTCTCTCCATTCTCCCTTTCTCCCAGCCTCCTCTGGCTTCCTCTCAAGTGCATTCCGTTCTAGTTTGGAGGTGAAATGTACCCTGGCTTATGCATTGAAAGTGTGGTCCTCATGTGGTATTCAGAGGTGGGCTTTGGGAAGATGGCTGGATCAAGGGGGGAGACCCATCATCCATGGGTAGACTCATAAGTCGGTGGATGGACCTCTCAGCAGTGATGGGACCTAGAAGCAGGGGTGGAGCATGGTGATCCCTAGCCTCTCACCCCTCTGCTTCTTGGGTGCTATGAGCAGACCCTTCAGTCACCAGCCCCCACCACAACCTTCTGCCTCATCACAGGCCCACTGTCACCAGAGCTGACACCTTTGCAGCCATGAGGCCTCAGGGGTCCTCCATCTTGTGGGTTAGCATCTCGGGCGTTTTAGCTGCAGCAACAGAAAGCTACAAGTACACTCGCTGTCTTAGTGCACGGCACCCCTCTTCCCGTTCTAACTGACGGGGGATCTGGTTGAACACCTGTTCCCATAGCTGGTGTTTTTACCCACAGAGAGTGGAAGAGGAGACATCCAGGCCGCAAATAGCACAAGCCAAGGATGGAGGTCGGAGGCAAGTGAGCTCGTACAGAGAGGATATCACAATCCAATCCATCTGCCAGGCTACCACAGCACAGGCTTGGGCAAGTTACTGACCTCTGAGTTTTGAGTTCACCTTCTGAAGACTGGGGATAATGACAGCACCCACTTTCCAGGGTTAAAGGTTAAAGGTGAGAGTTAAATGGGCTATGAGAAAGGTCCGGATGTCCTAAGCAACCAGTTGAAGCCAGGGTAACTCTGATGGGCCAGTTTTCAGCTTTGAAGAGAGCAGTGCGTGGTGTTTTCCCTTCTGGATAGTTCGTAGTCTTTAGGCCACAGATATGAAGCAGATGGAATCCAGGGAGGAGACAGCAGAGCAGATGGGGAGCAAGGGACTGTGTTCCCAGGCAGAGCGTTTTGACGGGTTGTGTCCTGACGCTTCCCTTGTGACAGAGCAGCCTCAGGAAGGAGAGACTCACCCAGCTGTTGGCCTGCTGTGGACAGGGAACATCTGGAGGCACAGACTTTTCCAGGGAAGTGCTGGGGCTTGTTACCAACTGAGAGCCTGCAGGACACAGGGCTTCAGACCCCACACTGGGGTTGGCAAGATTTATTTGTTAAATTATTATATTTTATCTAATCTATTTATTGCAGGCATGTGTTTGTGTGTGTGTGCCGTGGTACAAGGTGGAGCCCCATCAGGGAACATGGGAGCTAGTTGTGTCTTTATGAGTTCTAACAACTGAACTTGGGCCTTCAGGCTTGGTGGTAACTGCCTTTTGCCACTGAGCAGCCCCACCTGCCCTGCCCCATGCCAAGGTTAGAACTTTACCGGCATCTCCCTCTGTCCCCAGTCCTAGCTATGCACCTTTAGGCAGTTGAGGCTCAGGGCAGGTGAGGGGCTAGCTTGGGGTCATTGGACCTTATTCTCCACCCTAGTTACCCTGGTCACACTGGACACCCTGGTCACCCTGATCACTCTGGCATGACAGGCCTGAGGTCACCTTCTGGGGAGGTCTCACTCCTCCTGTCTGAAGCAACAGCAGCTGTCAGGCCCTTAGCAGATTCCATAAAACCCTTAGCAGGGGCGGGGCGGGGGTGGGGTGGGGTGAGGGATGTGGTTGTGAAAGGTGTGGGGAGTGAAGGGTGGTGGGGGGAGGGAGGGAGAAGGGGTGATGGGTGTGGTGGTAGGGGTGGGAATTTTGAGAAGCAGGGAGAGTTTGTTTTTCTGAGTGTTTTTTTTTTTTTTTTTTTTTTTTTTTGGTTTTTCGAGACAGGGTTTCTCTGTGTAGCCCTGGCTGTCCTGGAACTCACTCTGTAGACCAGGCTGGCCTCGAACTTAGAAATCCACCTGCCTCTACCTCCCGAGTGCTGGGATTAAAGGCGTGTGCCACCACTGCCCGGCTTTTCTGAGTGTTTTAAGATTTTATTTTATTTTACTTTGTGTGTCAGAGTGTTTTACCTGCATACATGTGTGTGCACCAAATACATACCTGGTGCCCATGGAGGCTAAAAGAGGGCGTTGGATCCCCTGGGACTAGAGTTATAGGTGATGGCAGCCATGGGTGTCAGGAATGGAGCCCCAGTCCCCTGCAAGGACAACAAAGGCTTTTAACTAGTCAGCTCTGAGACAGTATCTTAAGTAGTCCAGGCTAGCCTCACACTCACCATGTAGCCGAGGATGACCTCAGAATCCTGTCTTCTGAAGTGGTGGGATTACCGGCATGTGCCACCATGCACACCTGTAAGCTCTTCCAAATTGCCACAACTGGAGCCTGATATATCCCTTAGCCTGTGATGTACCACTGTCCTGCTGTGTCAAAAAATGAGGCAACTGGCAGGCCAGTCGGTGGCTCTGAGCTTTCCTGAGTGAGCACTTTGCAGGAGCATCCCAAGGGCCATTCACAGCCTCTTGGGGACTGTTGGCTTCAGCAGCCGACACACAGCGTGCACAAACAAGAGGGCTGGAAACTTCTTTGTCTCTTGCAGTTCTGAGTCTCCTGAGTTCACTTGAGATCCACGTGGCTGTCTTGAAGGCCGACACGAGGCAGGCAGGCGAGTGAGTCCCTCAAGTGACAGCAGCGTTTGGGAAACAGGGGCCCAAAGAAGCAGCCACAGGGAAAGGCACCAGGAAGTATTCAGTGACAATGTTAGACTGGCATCAGGCTGATGGTTGCTTTTAAATGTCACTTGGATGCAATCTAGAATCTTCAAGAAGAGTCTTAAATTAGAGGATGTGTAGACCAGGCTGACCTGTGGTCATGCCTTGGGCGCTTGCCTTGATGGTCTTAACTAATGGGACAAGAGCCACCTTGAAAGTGGGAGGGGCAGTTGCCTAAGGCAGGGTCTTGCACTGTAAGAGAAAGTTGAACAGTGAGCATGCATGTGTTCCTCTCTCTCTCTCTCTCTCTCTCTCTCTCTCTCTCTCTCTCTCTCTCTCTTTGCTCTTGACTGTGGGTGTGGTCTGAGGAGCAACTTCCAGCTCCTGCCTGTGATGGAGCTATGAGCTGAGAGAGACCCTCTCTCTCCACTGACTTGGTCAGGGTGATTTTTTTTTTTTCTTTTGTTTTGTTTTGAGACAGAGTCTCCCCGTGTAGACCAGCTGTCCTGGAACTTACTATGTAGACCAGGCTAGGCTCGAACTCACAGAGATCTGCGTGAGCCACCCCTCCCGCCTCTCCATGTTTGTTCTTTTAAACAGCAGGAACAGCAGCAGGAACAAGCTAGGACAGTGGGTGCTTCTCTGAGGAGGGAACCGTCCTGCAGAGACTCGGGGACACAGCATAGGACTGAGCTGTGCAAACCTCTCAAGGGAGAAGGTTCTGGAGCTAGCGAGTAGCAAGCAAAGACCCTGGGGTCAGTGTGAGATTATAACAGTGCAACCTGTAAAGTTACCTGGTTTCTCCATGCTGTGAATGGATACAGGAAAGCTGGGCGAAGTCCCACACACACCAAGGACCAACCTGACAGTCTCACTGCTCAATCTATGCATCTTCTGGCCTTTGTCTCATGGGTTTCTATAGATTATAAGCTTGCCATGGGTATGATGGAAAGGAATTCTTAAGTCATCTCACGGTTCCTGATTTCTGTGGGAACATAGAGAAACTGAGGCAGCTCTGGTAACATTTTGCTTCATTTTCACCGGAGGAAAGTGGCTGAGCGCTAGGGTTTAGGTGCAAGGGGCTAACAGCTTCCTGAGGGTGTCTCTCGGGAGGCCGTGGGTACTGCACAGACGGGTGCTGCATGGGTCATAGAGGATGAGACCTTAGACTCCGTCCTGTCTTATTTTGGAAGCGTGCTAGTCGGCGTTATGATCTGGAATGTCCCTGGTGAATGCCGGGGGTCAGGACCTGGTTTTGTTTTGTCTTGGCATTGGTTTGTAAAGATGTTTTGAAAGAAGTCAGGGTCCTTGGAGACGCTTGTCACTGAGGCCTGGGCTGAGGCGTTGCTTGGCTATGTGACAAGGGAGCTCAGGTCAGGTTTTGTTTGAAAGAGGTCTCGCTTGGTCTGCAGGAACATCTGTGGGCTGGTCTGGCACTGCTGAGTGTGCCAGCCTGGCCTGGGGTTTATTGAACTGAGCCCTGGGTTCATCTGAGTTTGCGCTTCCACACTGCCCTATTGTGGCATCCGTCCAGATTGTGAGTTATTTAGTTAATTTTAATTTTTGTTTTGTTTAATTTTGGTTTTCTAGACAGAATTTCTGTTTTTTGTTTTTATTTTTGTTGTTTTGTTTTGTTTTTAGAGAGTCTTACTATGTAGCCTTGGATGTCCTAGAGCTCTCTATGTAGACCAGGCTGGCCTCAAACTCAGAGATTTGTCTGCCTCTTGTTGTTGGCTTTTTTTTTGGGGGGGGGGTTGTTGTTATTTTTAATTAGCGTTCATCAGATCCTATTACAGATGGTTGTAAGCCACCACCATGTGGATGCTGGGAATTGAACTCAGGGCCTCTGGAAGAGCAGTCAGTGCTCTTAACCACTGAGCCATCTCTCCAGCCCCTCACCCCCCCTTTTAAAAAAATATTTATTTTTCATATGAGTTCACTGTAGCTGTCTTCAGACACACCAGAAGAGGGCATCGTATCCCATTACAGATGGTTATGAGCCACCATGTGGTTGCTGGGAATTGAACTCAGGACCTCTGGAAGAACAGCGAGTGCTCTAACCACTGAGCTATCTCTCCAACCCCATTTGTCTGCCTCTTTCTCTCGAGTGGTAGGTACTATCACACCCGGCTTGGATTCTGTTTAGATCTTTATTTGCCCATTTGAAGAGAAGAAATGGTTTGGGCCCTTACCGTAACCTTAACTGTATCAGTTAAGTGTGGTGATGTTGCTTAGATCTGGGGTAACACTGTTGCTGGATAAAGATCTAGAAAGCCAACATTCCCTGCCAAGCTGCCTATTTGCATCTAAATTTGAACACCGTTTTAAAACCATTTACTCATATTGGGGGGACTCACATGCCACTGAGCACATGAAGAGGTCAGAGGACAGCCTGTGGGAGTCAGTTCTCTGCCCCAATCACGCGGGTTCCAGGGATCGAACCACAGATGTTAGACTTGGCAGCAAGCACTTTTACCAGCTGAGCCACGCCACCACACCGCAGGAGAAAAGTTTTAAGAATGTTTGTATTGGTATAAGGCTATTGATAACAAAAATTTTCTAAACTAGATTCTAAAAAAGAAATTAAATTTACACCTATTTTCTTACTGAGTAGCCAAAGGACACACTCAAAAAGAGGCTATAAAACATTTTATGCTAATTAAAATGTGTTATGTGAAACACGGTGGGAGGGGTCCAAGTGTAACTGCCCGGCCGACATTTTCTTGATCTATGGAGGCTGCTACACGTGAGCTGCCTCGATGTATAAATATCTTGATGCATAACTGTGGAATGAGATCAAATCCATCTAAAAGATATCAACGTTGTTATTATGTTATTGCTGTGGGCTTATTTTCGGGTTTGTAATTGTTAAATAGATTTTAGGAAGGAAGGACTATCCATAAGATGACTGATGCTCGGGCTGGCAAAATGGCTCAACAGATTAAGGCACTTGTCCTCAAACATGAGGACCTGAGTTCAATTCCAGGGACCCCCATGGTTGAACGAGGGAACCAACTTCTACAAGTTGTCCTCTGAGCTCCATATGCATGCTGTAATTTAAAATAAAAAGATCGCTGGTCAGAAGATATAGCTGCTTTGCAGATGGCCCAAGTAGGGCTCCTAGTACCCACCCACATGGGACGCCTCACAACTCCCTGTAACTCTAGCTCTAGAGTATCTGGCACCCTCTTCTGGCCTCTGTGGGCACTGCACTCACATGCAAAGACATAAATTCACGAATAAAAAAAGACCATAGCTGTCTATGTTTGTTAAAGATTCTTTTTATTAAATATTTTTATTTTTGTGTGTATGTGTACATGCACTTGTGTGTAAGTGTAAGCCAAGAGATGGCTTAGTGTTTGAGAGTGTGTGCTGCTCTTGCAGAGAGGTTGGGTTCCAGGACCTACTTCAGGTGGCTCACATATGCCTGTAACACCCCCAGGGGATCTCGCACCCTCATCTGGCCATCTTGGGTACTGCACTCATGTGCAAAATCCACACACTTTCTCACACACATTATATGACATGTGGAGGCCAACTTCAACTTTAGCCTCTTTTTTTTTTAAACTTTTTTTTTTTTTTTAAGATTTATTTAGTTTCTTTATATATGTGACTACACTGTCACTCTCTTCAGACACACCAGAAGAAGGCATCAGATCCCATTACAGATGGTTGTGAGCCACCATGTGGTTGCTGGGAATTGAACTCAGGACCTCTGGAAGAGCAGCCAGTGCTCTTAACTGCTAAGTCATCTCTCCAGCTCCAACCTTAGTCTCTGATGTGCATCTAAACACAATACACAGACATACAGATACACATATACATACAGACACACACACTTACACCAAAAAGATTCATAGACAAAATAAAAAACCAAAACCAAATAAACCCTTAGACCTTTCCTGTGTCAGATTGTCTGGAGTAAGATGTGATTTCACACATGTGTTAATTAGCCAAGTAATATCTTTGAAGCTGCCAAGAGCCACTTACTAAGTTTAGTTATGAAGTGAAATTCAAAAGTTTTGTTATTGTTATTGATACGTAACACCAGAAGTCACTGGTGTTTTTATTTGTATTTTGTGGACCGTCAGTGTATGTGGGAGGTGTTCATGCTGGTGCACATGTGCCATCGCTGTCATGTGGAGGTCAAAGGGCGACTGCAGCTGTTGCTTCTGTCCTTCACCAAGAAGGTTCTGGGGATTGGATTCACGTCAGCAGACTCAGCCACAAGTGCCTTTAACAGCTGAGCCAACTTAACTGCCCCAAATATCAGAAGAGACCTAATTCTGCTGGGCATGGTGGCACATGCTTTTAATCCCAGCACTCAGGAGGCAGAGACTTTTGAATCGCTGAGTTTGAGGCCAGCCTGGTCTACAGAGCGAGTTCTAGGACAGCCATGGCTACATGGAGAAACCTTGTCTCAAAACAATAATTTTTCTTATTCCAGCCAAATTTTTGAAAGTGAAAAAAGTGATTTAAAGAGAAATATTTCACAAATATGGTGAAATGGCTAAGGCTAACCATTGACCAGACAGAGCAAAGAGTGACCTGGGAGTTGAGTCTACCAGCAGTTGTCTTAACAGCATTAGTTGAAGTGGAAGACATGCCCACTGTGAGTGGCACCATTCCCTAGGTGAGGTCCTGGACTCTATAAGTGGATATGAGTGGCAAGGGGGAACTGAGTGGCAGCATGTGCTCATCACTTTCTTCTTCTTCTTCTTCTTCTTCTTCTTCTTCTTCTTCTTCTTCTTCTTCTTCTTCTTCTTCTTCTTCTCCTTCTTCTTTTTTCTTTTTCAAGACAGGGTTTCTCTGTATAGCCCGAACTCAGAAATCCACCTGCCTCTGCCTCCCAAGTGCTGGGATTAAAGGCATGCGCCACCACTGCCCGGCTGCTCATCACTTTCAATTGCCTGATTGAGGATGAGATGTGGTGAGTTTCAAGCTCTTGCTGTCTTAATCACCATGATAGGCTGCACTCTTGATCTATAAGTCAGAACAAACCCTTCCTCCCTTAAGCTGCCTTTGTTGGGAGTCACTAAGCAGCAATGTATTCAGAAACAGCACTAAGACAAGGGAGGAAACTAAAAACCAAAAGATACAGGGCGAGAGGCCAAATCAGCCTGGACCATAGACATACCAGCACAGAGCAGGCTGGCTCATGCCAGCTCCGCCCAGCATCACTGTGGCTGGGAGCTCAGGCAGAAGCAAGATCCCTTCCTGCTCAGGCTGCCTGCTTCCTCTCAGCTCCTGACAGGGGCACAGCTCAGAAATGTCCACATGGGTCCAATAGGTGGCATGGTATCTCACAGTCATCCAGACTGAGGAATAGACAAAGTGGTGGCATCTGCCAGCTTGACTTGTGAGCATATAACAGACCTCATGCTGACAGCCCAGGTGACAGGGCCAACCTGGGGCACCAGTCACCCTCCTGGAAAGTAGGGAAGGAAGGACAGACAAACTCCCACAGCTGAATCTACACACTTCTTTACCCTCTGGCTTTGTCTCATGGGTGTGCAATGTAAGAAAGAATAGATCGTAGCCTGCTTTGGCCAATGCACAAGTCCAGTCTCCTTTGTCAGTCTCTTTTTCCTGATTTATTCAGAAATACAGAGAAACCAAAGCATTGCTTTGGACCCGAGTTCAGGTAATCAGCTTGCCCCTTCAGGCAGCGTGACCAGAGCAGAGGACAGGGTTTACTGTAAGGTTTCAGCTCAGCAAATGTGCTTGTTCCAAGGGACCATGTAGGAATGTGGCTGTGTTCTGAGTGACAAGGAGCCATGGTAGGCTCTGGGCAGGTACAGGGAAGGTTCTGGTTGTGTGTGTGTGTGTGTGTGTGTGTGTGTGTGTGTGTGTGAGAGAGAGAGAGAGAGAGAGAGAGAGAGAGAGAGAGAGAGAGAGAGAGAGAGACTGGGTTCTATGGAGCTCAGACTGTTTCCAACTTACTGTGTAGCCAAAGCTGGCCTTGAACTCCTCCTCATACCCCTGCCTCCACCTTCCAAGTGCTGGGATTACAGTCTCAGCTCTGGTACTGTGGGGAGGCGTGACTACAGAAATGAGCTCAGTGGGTGGGAGGAGGAATTCCCTCACAGAGTCGGGGAGGGGGAGGGGACACGGGGTTTCCAAAGAAAAGGGGAATCATCGGAAATGTAAATAAATAAAAAAAAAACAACAACAAAAAAACAAAAACAGTTTGTCCTACTTACTAAAGAATTTCATTTTTACCTTTAGATTGGTTTTTGACAGTATATAGATCTGTCATTTGTGACTTTACAATCAATTGTAAATAAAATGGTTATTTTTTTATATTTAAAAAAAAAAAAAAAAAAAAAGAAATGAGCTCAGAAGCCAGAGGGCCAGTTGGGGTAACAACTTGGGGGATGGGAGGAGCAAATGGGGACATACAGGGGGAACAAGTGTCAGGACTGGGGTGAGGGGTCCAGTTCCACCTTTTCCTAACACCTGGGAGAAAGTCCACAATCTCCCTTTCTTGGCAGACACATCGGCTGCCCTCAGATAAGTACAGCCCTGACCATTGGTCTTGGAAAGAAACTCTCCTCTAGGCTAAGCCCTCCCAGGTGTTAAGTGGTTGTGTGTGTGTGTGTGTGTGTGTGTGTGTGTGTGTGTGTGTGTGTGTGTAGCAGGGATGGGGCTTGACTCCCTATAGTGATATGACCACAGACAGGATCCCAAGTCTTTGCTGCGATCCCCACCACAGTGAGGTCTGTGGGCTTGGGGCAGGCTTGAGTGGCTTAGTTCCCGGTGAGGGGACAGGGCCGGCGTGGGGGATGGGCTGGGAACCGTAGTTTGCAGGAATGTGGCGGGAAGGCTCCCCTGGTCCGCTCTGGTCCAGTCTCCTCCTCTCTGCCCCCTCCCATCACCACCAGGGGCCCGCCTCCCCCAATCCCCTCTCCTCCCCTCTGCGGCCCGGCCACCCCTCCCTTCCCGCTCCTCCCTCTCCATCCCACGTTTTCCAGCCGGACCCCTGGAGTGGGGGCCTTTGGGGCTGGCTGGGCTGAGAATCCCGCGGTCTGGTGTTGGTGTTGGTGACCTGTTACCACCCTGCATCCGCTTACCCTCGAGCCATGTCCTGGGCCGCTCTGCTCGGCCTCCTGGCCGTGCTATTACTGTTGCTGCTGTTGCTGAGCCGCCGGCGCGCGCGGTGAGTATCCCCGGGACCCGCCAGGTTGCAGAAAGGAGGCCAGGTGAAACTGAGGGTCGGCGGCGTGGGACCCGGACAGAGTTGGTACTACCCACTCTGCAGCCTGCGCGGTGTCCCACGCCCTAGACTCCTAGACTGACTGTGGCTGGATCCCGGGTGGGAACGCTGAGGCTGGGGACTGGCTGGGATGCCCGGCCAAGGTCACACTGATCGAGAGATTCCCACTCCTGGATGACGGTCCAATATGGGATCCAGGACCTACCTGCCAGCGGAGAACCTGGGTAGAGTCGAACCAGATCCTTGGTCCTTAAAAAGTGAAGTGCGTTGTGACAACTCTGCCATTGAGGAGAAAAACCAAACACTTCTCTTTATCCCAGTGAGTTTGCCTGGCAGTAGGTCTTTGTGTAAGGTATTTAAAAATTAATTTGAATCGCACAGAACCAGAATATATTTGACTACAACCAAGCACCCTGGCTTCCCTTCTCCCTTCCTCAGGCCTTTCCTGTTGCTCAGTTTGGGCAGAACTTTCCAGATTCAAACAAAAAACAAAACAAAAAAAAAAACAACCCCCCCCCAAAAAACCCCCAAAAACAAAAACCAACAAGAACAACAACAACAAAAAAACAAAACCAGAAAAACAAAACCAAACCAGTCTCCCCCAAACCCCAGACACATACACACTATTTCAGACTAGTTTGAGAGTTTCTGAGAAGTGGCAAATGTTAAGGACTTTCCTCCCGCTGCTGCTCATTTAAAAGCCAGCCCTGGTCTGTGGCTAGTAGCTGAATTTCAGACTCTGGAAGTCCATCTGTCTTCTCAGTTAGCTTCCAGGGCCTGGATTTGTCTGAGCCCACATCCCCAGATGTTTCAAGAGTTGCTTCTCCACCACTGATTCCAGCTCGGGTAATCCAGGGCAGCTCAGTTGCATGTTTACGTTAGAGCGCCCGAAAAGCCCAGAAACACTGAGAACTTGAGCTGTTAAACAATGTGTGATTGAGTTTACCAGCGGTCAGCTCACCCCAGGCTCGCTTCCTGGTGAAAGTAAAAACCATGTATTTGCTTATCGGCTCCAAAAGGAGGAAACTAAAATTCAAAAGCCATTCTTATTAGGAATAGCTGGGTGTCTTTAGCTGTGGGCTCTCTCTGCACTGGGTCTGTGTTTTCGGCTTCCAGCGTTTCCTTTCTCACGCCAGATGTTAGAGGTGACATTTGTTCGCGCTTCTGTGCAGGGACTCCTAGGTTTCTATAACCCTTCTGCTCAGGTTTTCGCCCGTGGGCTTTCTGGTTGTTGTGAGAGAGTTCTTTTTAAAGCACGTTATATGGATTTATTTTAGTGTGTGTGGATGTGTGTGCACCATGGCACACAGGTGGAGGTCAGAGGGTGACTTACAGGCATCAGTTCTCACCTCACTAGGGTTGCCGGCAGACACCTTTACCCACTGAGCCATCTTGCCAGCCCACTTGTGCAGCTTTTTGTGTTCCACAGATGATGCTTTGCTTTGCCTGCTGATGTCTGTGGCCTGTGCTATGCCCTGGAGCAGGTACAACAGCTAGGAAGAGGGTGGACCCTGTGAGACAGGACGTCTGAGCTCTGGCCATTCTCCCAGCCGGGAAGGTCCCTGCCTGTGGGGCAAGTTAGTGTCCTCTGTCCCAGTTCTCAGTGTCTAAAGCGATAAGATGATGATGACGATGACAACGACGATGACGATGACAATGATGACAAAGATGGCGGACATAGAATGGCAGGGGAGAATGAATATTCCCCAGCAGTGCTGTTTGGGCTGATTCTTGTTGGCTGACAATCTGAGAGCTCCTTTATCTTGGGATGAAACTGTTTTTTATACCTCTGGGTGTTAGAAAAGATTCTACTTACTGTTGCACAAAGAAACACAGGGACAAAGCACAAAAAAAAAAAATTCCCTAGGCAGGTAATTTATTTTCAGAAAAGGCTGCACCGTGACCCAAGCCCGGCTAGCAACAGCTTAACTAGCACCTGACTATCTATCTTGCCCCTAACCTCCTGTACTTTTCCAAGACATAGCCCCGGCCTGCTGTAAATTCACATGAGCCTCCCAGGTCTGGCCACGTCAATGATATTTGACTAATTCTCGGAGCATGGCTGGGAAATCTCTACGTCCCCTCTAAAAACCAGTAAAAATGTCATATAAAACAATACGTCAGACTTTCAAAAACTCCTCCGAGGTGGACTGCTATTATTCCTTAGTTTGATATAAAAGCACCTTGACCTCCCTGGCAACAGAGTCGGTGTTGGCATCGCCTCTGGAACTGCCATTTCCATGACCAAATTAGGTGAAAAACCAAAACCAGAAAAGGATTTGGACGTGGGACTGAATGCCTGTGGTGTAGGAACTTTTAGGGGTGCAGTGGTCCTCTGAGACCTCAGTGGTACCAGAAGTTTTAGGGGCACTGCCATCTCGGTTCGTGCCATGTGGTTGGTCCATGGCCCTCATCAACTTGATGATGTCACTTGTCAAGATGGCAACCAAGTCACACTGTCGTCTCCATCCCGATAGACCACAGGGCAAGAGGGCAACAAACCTCATGGTTACGTTTTGATTGCTGTGAGCTCAGTTCTATGATGAAATGGGCCCGTCCCTGACAGGGCACGCATCAAGGGACCCGTGCTTTTCACTGTCAGGCTGTGTGGACTGTCAGGCTCAGGGGGGACTGTCAAGCTCAGGTCTAGACTAGCAAACTGAAGAACAGGAAGGAATTCCTTGGTCCTGACCCAAGGCAGGGAGTCTCCGTGTCTCACCACAGATTCTAAGTGAGAGTCAAACAATGCCACCTGGATGTTGTTTTGAAGTCCCCTGGGATCCTATGAACAGGCTGTTGCTGAGCTGGGTGTGGGATGTGGGGGTCCAGGAAAGGAATGGAAAGATCTGGGAGGTGCTCGTACCTGTAGGGGGCGCTATTTATCTGGAAGCCCATGGAGAGACTGGGCAGAAAGCGTGACCTTGGTGTCACTGGAGCATGGCGCGGCCTGAGACTGTTTTGTGACCTTCTTTGGTCTGGCAGGGATTTTCCCCCTGCATGCCTATCTGTGTACCATGTGTGTGCCTATGGTAGAAGAAAGCGTCAGATCACCAGGAACTAGAGTTACAGGTGGTTGTGAGACATCGTATGACTGCTAGGAACTGAGCCTGGGTCCTTTAAAGAGTAACAAATGCTCTTAGCTGCTGAGCCATCTCTCTAGCTGGCACTGGCAGGAACTTAAGCTCCTGAGAAACCAGCTTGTTAAAATAGTTCATCCCGATTTAAGACATTAGTAACTTCTCCAGTGGTGGGTTTCCGTAGTCACAGAAGCAGCTGCCTGGGACCATGTGGTCCAAGACAGTGTTGGGTCCAACCACGTCTCTTCTTCCTTCCGCCAAATCTGATCCAAAGTCTCCCAGGTTCTCTCAGGGAACGGGTTGGAAGGGGACAGAAGCAAGAATCCCACACCCAGAGAAGGGTGACCGGAAGTTAGATTTTGGAGGTCTCTTGAATTGTTCAGTCTGTCCTTTGGTGGGGCAAGGAGGGGCATTTGAACGGGATGGAGGAACCCTCTAGGGGGAATCTATTTCCCTTGTCTTTTTTTTCTTTCTTTCTTTCTCTCTTTCTTTCTTTCTTTCTTTCTTTTTCTTTTTCTGGCCTGATTATTTTACATTCCAAACCTTGAAGCTCATGGCCCCATTCTAAGGAGGTTTCTGCGTCTAAATACAGAGTCTACTCACTGTAATATTTTCCTGGGCCCTTCATTGAACTACTGAGAGAATTTCCGTTCTGGGATTGTTACTGGTTTGAAAGAGTCTCATCTGCCCAAGACACTGTGGGCCACCGCAATAGCCACGGGATACGTCTCCCCCAGGGGAAAGTTCCAAACGCTCCCAGGGCCCTTGAAATACGGGGTGAACGTCAAAGTTGCCGGAAGAGAACAATCTAGATGTCACACAAACGCACCAACAACATGAAAGTAACAAGGCAAAGGAGCTGGTTTGTGTGAAAGTGCACCAGGACCAAACTGGGCCGGCCAGCCTGCCAGGGCGGGAAGGCACCTCAGTGTTTATTCTAATGAAATCGTGACTATATCTTTTCTCCAATGGCCGGGGTCCAGCCTCCCAGGTTTTTTTTTGTCTGTTTGTTTTTGTTTTTCAAGACAGGGTTTCTCTGTGTAGCCCTGGCTGTCCTGGAACTCACTCTGTAGACCAGGCTGGCCTCGAACTCAGAAATCCACCTGCCTCTGCCTCCCAAGTGCTGGGATTAAAGGTGTGTGCCACCACTGCCTGGGTACTAGCTAACTTTTTATAGAACCAAACCCCACCTGGGAGGGTCGTTGAGAAGGCTTGGGCAAGCATGGGTATGGGAACCCCTGGCCACTGCGGGGTGATAGAAGGGCCTACTTGCCTAGGAGTACTCTGGTTACTTCCATTTAAAAAAAAAAAAAAAAAAAAAAGCTGGGCAGTGGTGGCGCACATCTTTAATCCCAGCACTTGGGAGGCAGAGGCAGGTGGATTTCTGAGTTTGAGGCCAGCCTGGTCTACAGAGTGAGTTCCAGGACAGCCAGGGCTATACAGAGAAACTCTGTCTCGAAAAACAAAACAAAACAAAACAAAAATGTATGTATGAGGCTCTTGCCTACATGTATGTCTGTAAACCATATGTGTTCAGGGTCCGGAAGATGACATCAGATCCCCTGGAACTGGAGTTACAGATTACAGATGGCCGGGAGCCATTCAGTGTGGGTGGGGGATGCAACCTGGCTTCTCTGGAAGAGCCACTGGCGCTCTTCACTGCCGAACTCTCTCCCTGGTTGCTTGCCCTCTTTGTGTAGAGGAGTCTCAGGGCAGCCATGCAACCTGCTCAGGTTTCAGCCCTGGCTAAGACTCTGGGCTCCAGGCATTTTCCTTTCCCCAGACGACCAGGTCTTTCCTTTCCTTTGCCTTGTGTTGCTTCACTGATCTGACCACTCAAAAATCCCAGACGAGAGTTCGAGGCTAGCCTGGTCTACAAAGTGAGTTCTAGGACAGCCAGGGCTACACAGAGAAACCCTGTCTCAAAAAACGAAAAAAAAAAAAAAAAAAAAAAAAAAAAAAAGTCCCAGACGATAAGGGCCACAGCTCTGAACCAAGGACGGAAAAGATAGGCGAGCACTGGAAGCCGTGTGCGTGGGTGGGACCCAACGTTTGGGTGGAAATTTGGCCGTATTTCCTCCCTACCCCATTCCTTTCTCCTGACCAAACCTGGGGGTGACTTCTCCACCGTCCCCCATCGGACAGCTGGGGCTCAAAGGGCTACACAGAAAGCATATTCTGTATCCGTTCTTCAACTCCCCGGGTTCTGCTTGTCCTAGCAAAAACTAGACTGTGCCAGTGGGTTGGCCATGTGTCTGCCCTCCAGAGTTTACCAACAAATAGCCTATGGACTAATCTAAGAACCCCTCTCGCCCCATATTTTGTTTAAAATATTGCAGATGTTATGATGTTTTTACTCCTGAATGTTCCAGAACATAAATCAAGAACAGAGAGCCTCAATTCCCTGATCCTGTCCAAGTAGAGAAACAATTCTTATTAACACCCCCCCCCCCCCCAAATCCAGACTCTGATTTCTGTAATGCTGACAAGAATTTTAAAGCCTGGTTTAACATCTGTGACTTTTCTCTGGGGATGTCGTGAAGTTAGGTGAAGTTAGGAATCTCCCGTGTGGGCCCACTCAGTCTAGTCACTTGCAAGTGGTTACCAGCAACATTCTTTTTTGTTTCCCGGGCCTGTTTCCCCATTGGTACTCTGAGATAGCTTGCAGAGGTGTGTGCTCAGTCTCTAGCGGCTTAGCTGAGTGTGTCTTTTCTTTGGACTGGGCTGGCTGTTGCAGGGAGTTTTGAGAGAAGTTTCATGCGTGCAATCTGTGGCTGAGGGATTGAGGAGGGGTCCTCAGTGGCCTCGAGGAAGGCGTGGCCTGGACTGGGTAGGAGGCGTGGCCTGGGCTGGGCAGAAGGCGTGGCCTGGACTGGGCAGGAGGCAGGATTTCTAGGTAGAAGCGGATGTCCGTTGTTTAACAAGCATAAGACAGAGGTCACCAAATGGTCCAGCATCAGTGTTAGCTCTTCCCTGTACCAAGGGAGAAGACGTGGATGGGAGTGGGATGGGGTGGGTGCAGGGCTTCATATATACAAATCCAGTCTTCTAGTTTCTCATGAAAATGAGAAAACACACCATACTTGGTGGTCTATCCTTCTCCAAACCTCACCACAGCCCCTTCCTCCTCTCCCACCCCCCCAGCTGCCACTCCAGCGCGCAGCTGGTCTGTCCAGGACAGGTTCCTCTGCAGTGTTTGCTCAGGCCAATAAATAATTTGACTCCCTGTCTACTTCAAAAGCAAAATCCAGACTTAGAACCTGCATCGAGAAGGCTGTGTCCTGCCATGGCTGCTTTTCTCTAAGGATTTGTTTACATTTATTTATTTATGTTTGTGCGTGCACAGGCGCATGTTTGTGGGTATGTGTGCTTCGGCACATATGCGTCGGTCAGAGGGCAACTCGACGGAGTCGTTCTCGCCTTCTGCCTCTGGGTCCTGGGCGTTGAATGTAGGTTGCCAGGCTTAGTGGCAAGTGTCCTTACCCACCGACCAGCTCACCGGCCCTTTCTAGGGTGTACACATGTTTGTGTGTGTGCTGTGCTCCTGTGGTGTGGAGGAGGCCAGAGGTAGATCCAGGGTTCCGCCCTCAATTGCTTATTTTTTTTTTTTCTTGCTTTTTAATGTTTTATTTTTTTTTCCTCCTTTTTTATTTTTGATACTTTATATACATTTCCAATGTTTCCCCTTTTCTGAGTCTCCTCTTTGTATACCCCCCATCCCCTCCCCAATTGCTTATTTTTTGAGACAGTCTTTCACTGAGTCTGTAGCTCAAAAAGCAGATATGTCTGGTTTTTGTTTGTTTTGTGTTTTGTTTTTTGTAGATGTTGATGATATTAAAACCCCCCTTTTCTTTTTCCATTTTTTCTCTTCTTTCTTCTTTTTTTGAGACAGAGGCTAGCCTTGAGTATGACCTGCCTCACCTCCTGTGTGCGGGGTCCCAGGGGTTTACAACTACACCCAGTTTATTCATGCTAAGGATGAACCTAGGGCTTCACGCAGGCTTGGCGAGCGTTCTACGCACTGAGCCAGGCCACTTGGCTGCCATATGCTTTTTGTAATAGGCAGTGAGGGGGGCGGGGCGGGGCGGGGCGGGGAAACAACATGGATTAGCTTAAGAAGAGCCAGAGTTAGTGGCAAATAGGAATCCCCAGAGGCCTGTGGGTGCACGCTGGAGGAAGACTCCGGTAAGTAAGTTAAAAAGAGAGATTCAGCTCCTAACCAGCAGGGGGGAGAACCAAACCCTCCATTTCCTAGCAAATTCTCCCAGGGCCCTTTCTTGCTGTGCTCTGAATTGAAGTTTGCACAGAAAGGTTGGGCAGCCTACCAATATTGCACAGCTGATTGAGCCAACCTCGAAGCTGGTCATTCCAGACCTCGGACTGCTAAGGCCTTTACTCTTGATCTTCTCAGCAACTCTGGGAGGAAGGCTTTTTTCACTGAGTTTGACTATGTGCACAGTTTATTCATGTGATGTGTATTAAGCACCTACTATGTTCCAGGTGCAGTTTTCAGAGTTTGAGTGAACACTAGGTCCCCTGCTCTCTTGGAATAGATCCACTCAATGAGGACACCATTGTCAAGCCAGGGTTGCCTTAGAGGGCCTGACAGCCTCTACTGACGCCCTCCCCTGGTTCACAAAGGCTGTGGCAGAGCTGACTCTGGGGTCTGTGAGTGAGAATCCCTCGGAGTCTAGAGGCCCCTACCTGGTGGGACACACTAGGAGAGAGAGCAGAGGGACATCTTGGTCTGTGGAAAACAGGATGAAATTTCGTCCAAGCCTCAGCGCCTTCCTCCCCCAACTCCTGCTCTGGCAGGCCCTCAAAAGAGTGAGAGTGTCAATTAGCCTTGGGAGACCGCAGGCTCTGAAATAGAGCCTCCTTAGCCCCTGCTGTCCGCAGGCTGAGTCATCCTGGAATGTGGCCTGCGCCGTTCGGGATTGGCTTGGGGTCCAGTGCAGGGGAGCCGCCAGCCTGCCGCTGGAAGGGCTCCGGCGCCCAGACTCCAGCTTCCTGCCTTTGTCTGCACCTTCTTGGGTTTCTCTGGGGGAAGAAGGGCATAGCCAGAAATAACACCTGATTCACTGTCCCATCACCACTGTAGGGTAAAGCCTGGAGGAGAAGCCTCTCTGTTCCCAAAAATGGCTCAGGGACAGATCCTGCACATTGACAGGCTGCTGTCATCTCTCTGTGACTCTATTTCCACATCTGTAAAGTAGGGGTACAGATGCTCAGTAGGGGTGATCACATGGCCTCTGGATGAAAGCCCAGCACTTCCACAGGGAGCCTCCAGGCAAGGGCTTCAGTCTCTCCATGCCTCAGTTTTCTCCTCTGTAAAATGGACCTTGTGGGAAGAACTGTTCCTCAAGGGAAGGAGCCACCGAGCTCTGGCCTCCGAACACCAGCTGCTACCACCCAGCAAGGCAACAGTGACCGATGGTATGGCTGGTCATTCAAGGGTCTCAGTAAATGGCACTTGGGAGACTTCTGGGTTCTTCTCCCAGCTGCTCCTAGCTGTCAGGTGCTCTCCTAGGCATCCCTTCCAACTTCCTTAGACTGACAGAGTCTATAATGAGCTCTTCCCATTTCACAGGCCAGCAGAGGACAGTTAAGTCACAAGCTAGCAAGAAGTACAGCTACAAAAAACCAAACCAAAACCAAAAAACCCCAAAACCAAGAAGTACAGCTGGGATTTGAAGCCAGGAAGTGTGGCGTCCAAGTTTGGGTGGTAACCCCTGGCCTTCAGGCCTCCCTTGCCCAGCCCGTTGCTCTGGGTCTTGATCCTGGGCTGCTAGGGGCAGATGTACACTGGCTCCTGGGCTGTTCCTTTGCATGCCAGAAGAGCCTTCTAGCCCAGGACTCCAAAGGGAAGGAAGTTTCTGGCAGTCCTCAGAAGTCACCAGCACTGGAGCTATGCTGGCTTTGTAGGTCCTCTCTGGGCCCCAGGGAGGCTGGGCTTGCCTCTAGAAGCAGTCTGGTCAGGGAGTATTGGGGGGAAAGAAACTGGAGGGGAAGGCACTTCCTGTGCACCCTACATCATCTGTGTCTCCTTGAGTCTCCCTCAGCCATGGCCATCTTCTCCCATACACCCCTGGCACATTCTTTATTGAGGCTAGGGACAGCCAGCCGGAGGAGCAGAGGGGGAAGGGTGGGGGAGCCTGAGCTCCCCTGAATTGCTGGATGTAACCAAAGCCTCTAACTCTGGAAGGGAAGGAGCTGATGCCAGGCCTTTCCCCTTGGACAGTCACTGTGCTCTCCCGAACCCGTCCCTCTTGCCTCCCTGTATTACTGTGCTATGTAAAACCGACTCCTGCTTCAACCCTTCTGAGGGGTCCTCACTGTACTTGGCAGAGAAGCCAGGCCCTCCTTGACCTTCAGGCCCTCATGGTCTTCACGGTCATCTCTGTCATCCTCACTTATGTGTCATCTACGCAGTCTCCGTTTGGGCCACACCAGTTGTGGTATTCTTGGAGACATTTGCACTTATGGCTCCCTCTGCCTGCAGGTTCCCGTTCCTCCCTCCAGAGTTGTTTCACCCTTCAGCCCCGCCCACAGGATGCTCCCTTTATCGGTTCATCCATCCGGTCTGCTTCTGTTTTACTCCTTGCTCTGTTCTTTGTCATTAGTGAGATGCACTCCGCATATCCTAAAATTCACCATTTAAAGCTGCAACTCAAGGGTCTTACTCCAGTCTTAAGGTTGAGCAGCCGTCACCACTAATTCCAGAACGTTTTCTCCTGAACAGAAACCCTACGTCCATTGGTAGCTACTCTCTATCCTTGTTCCTCAGGCAACCACTAACCTAAGCCTAGCCCTGAGTATCTCCTGGCTCTTGGGTTTGGCTTCTACTTAGCACCGTGTCTTAAGGTCCAACACTACTTCTTTCTTCAAGGCTGAATACTATTCTGCAGCACAGATACACCACACTGAGTTTATCTCGCCATCAGTCAGTGGACGCAGGGTTGTGTCTGCTCCATGAAACGGTGTGAACCACAGTGCACCTGCTTATGCATGAACGTGTTTCTATTTCTAGGGGCCAAACCGCTTCATCCTGCGGTATGTTTAGCCATTAAGGAGCTGCCAGGCTGGCTTCTAATGCATCTGCATCTGGGTCCATCTTTGTGGACCAGTTCCTTCACATCCTTGCAAACTCTTATTTTTCCTTTAACTTAAAACAAAACATGGTGATTGTGTTTCCCTGGTAACCAATGCTCACGGGTCATTTTGGCATCTTTGGGGAAATATCCTATTCAAATCCTTTGAACATTTGATAGTTGTCTGTTGGTTTTTTGAAAGACTCTTCACCAAAGCCGGTCTCAAACTCATGGTTCTCCTGCCTCAGCCTCCCAAGTACTGATATTCCAGGCCTGGCCAACATGTCTGGCTCATTTTAACATAATATATTATAATATATATTATAGTATAGAATACACACACACACACACACACACACACACACACACACATAAAATGTATCTTCAGAGTTGGGGATCAAATCTACAGCATCATGAATGGTAGGCAGGCACTGTACCACTGAGCCACATACCCAGCCCTTGTTCATTTGAACTGTTTTATTCTGTAGCCCAGGCTAGCTTCAGACTCATGGTCCTTCCTCTTCAGCCTCCCAGGGCTGGGCTCACAAGTGTGCAGGGCCATGTCCTGCTCATTCATTTTTATTTATTTATTTATTTATTTATTTATTTATTTATTTATTTATTTATTTATTTGGTTTTTCGAGACAGGGTTTCTCTGTATAGCCCTGGCTGTCCTGGAACTCACTCTGTAGACCAGGCTGGCCTCAAACTCAGAAATCCGACTGCCTCTGCCTCCCGAGTGCTGGGATTAAAGGCGTGCGCCACAACTGCCCAGCCTGCTCATTCATTTTTAAGTTGGGAATGTTTGTTTTCTGTGGCCAACTTGTGTCTCTTTTGCTTCCTTCCTGATGGGTTTGGGGGCCATCTACCCAGTTCTCTGCTCTGTTTCCAGTGTCCAGGACAGCGTCTGCCGCAGAGTTAATGTCTGGTGAGTGAGTGAATGAGCCACAGTGGCAGGAGAGAGATGACCATTCATTCATTCATTCACTGTCATTCATTCATTCATACATTGGTCACTCACTCATTCATTCACTCATTCATTCATTCATTCATTCATTCACTGTCATTCATTCATTCATACCTTGGCCACTCATTCACTCATTCATTCACTCATTCATTCATTCACTCATTCATTCATTCACTCATTCATTCATCCACTCATTCATTCATTCACTCATTCATTCACTGTCAGTTATTCATTCATACATTGGTCACTCATTCATTCACTCATTCACTCACTCATTCATTCATTCATTCACTGTCAGTCATTCATTCATACCTTGGCCGCTCATTCACTCACCCATTAACGCACACATTCACTCATTCATTATGTAGTAGACAGGGGTCTAGGGCTTTCTGCATTCCTGTGGTTCTGATGACTCTCAGACTAAGACAGGGTCCTCATAGGGGCTTAGGGACCTGCCAGGGGCTTCCTTAGCTCACGGCCCCTCCCGCACGAGGTTGCAGATGAGATGTAACTTCCCATGGAATCTAAGCACAAAGCACTGTGAATCTGTGGTAGTTTAAGTCATTAGCTGGTCCTGAGCTCACAGAGGTTGGGGTCAGGGTGGGCAGAGTCCATGTGGAGCACAGAGACCCCTGTGTCCCTTTCTGCAGCCAGTGGCTGTCCCCTCTGTCCTCAAAGCCAGCCACAGAGCCTGGCCCTTACATCCCTCTCCTGATTTGAATCCCTTTGTGTCCGTAAGGACTGGCTCAGTAAGAAGAAAGCTTGTTGTAAAGGCTGTTCCCAGGGACTGGAGAGATGACTCACCTGTTATGATGCTTGCTGCTCTTACAGAGGAGCTGGTTTGGTTCCTAGCACCCATATTGGGCTGCTCACAACTGTCTGTAACTCCAGTTCCAGGGAATCTGATACACTCTTCAGCCTCTCCAGACCTTGCACATGTACACACACACACACACACACACACACACACACACACACACACACACACCAAGGAGGGATCAAACACAGTGTGGCCACCATGGGTTGTGGGTGGACCTGCCTTTCTTAGGGACCTACATGTACCTTACAGTGTTCTTTCCCCAGGGACAGTACAGACAAAGCTTTGTTGGAAACTGAGGGTCTGTCTTTTTGCCTAGGGCATGGCCTGGCTCTTGCCTTAAAGGGCTTCCAGGCTTGGAGCCATTGAGCAGAGACTGTGATGAAGCCTGTGTCCTACCATCCCGTCCCTGACACTACTCTCTTCCTATGGGCAGGAGAGGGAGCATGAGGTGACCCGAGCTCAGACTGACTTGGAGAACTCTGAGCGCTTCTGCTGGGTGCTGGGAACTCCCTCCTATAGGAAGTCATTTATGCAGTAGACTCTGCCTGGCCCCCAGCCTCCACCCTCACTTGGGTCCATCTTCTACACAGAGGCTAAAGTATCTGTATACCTTCTCCACACCAGTCATCCTCCTCTCAGACCCTCCCAGGACCCCTACCTCACTCAGAGACAAAGCCACAGTCCTGCCCACACGACCATAGGGTCTCACGCACAACCTGGCTCTGGCTACACACACACTTTTACTCTGTTGGCCCATGCCTGCCCACTTCCATACTGTCCTTTGAACCCATTAACACCAACCCCAGGGCCTTTGCTCTTGCTGTTCCCTCTTGTTGGAAAGCTCTTCTCAGAAGCCATCGGTCCCCTTCCACCCCCAGCTGTCAGCCTCCTCTGATTTCCCCATGGCTTCTGCTCTCAGTTCCTTCCCTTGCTTTACCACACGGTGCTAAGTGCTGTGGTCTCTGCAGGCGACCCGGTGAGCCTCCACTGGACCTGGGCAGCATCCCCTGGCTGGGCCATGCCTTGGAATTTGGGAGAGATGCTGCCAGCTTCCTTACCAGGATGAAGGAGAAGCATGGTGACATATTTACCGTGAGTATCTCTAGGAGGGGCAGGGGTGAGTGGCTATCCCTCTGTCTATCCAACTGTGCATACCATGGACCAGTCAGCAGCAGAGCTCTGTGCTCTAAGGGTGTGTAGAACCGCCTTCACAGGCACACCCAGGGGTGGACATCAATGTTTAAGGTGCTTCTCAGTGTAATCAGCTTGTCAATTAAAGATTAAATACACTTCCACGTACCCATTTATCTATCTGTCCTTCTGTATATTCACCCACTATGTCTGTCTTTCTATCATTTGTCTGTCTAGTCTTTTTAAAAAGATTTTTTACTTATCTTTTCTTAAGATTATTTTTTATGCATGGATGCATGTGTGTATCTGTGTGTGCACGTGTGCATTTCTGGCATCTATGCAGGCGCCCGCAGAGGCTGGATGGAAGTGTCAGAGCCTCTGGAGCTGGCGTTGCAGATGGTTGTGAGCTACCATGGGGGTGCTGGGAGCTGAACTCGGCTCCTCTGGAAGAGTAGCCGGTGTTCTTAACTGCTCTCCAGCCTCTCTCTACCTATCAAAGCTCACCCAGCATCCTCTACGCGTCCACCCAGCGCCATTCGGCTTCCGTCTCTAGATTCCATTCCCACTGACTTCCCTCCATTCATCTTTCACATTTACCTCCATCTACCACAGCCCAGCCAGCACTCCCCGTCTACTCATCCAGCACCTGACTCCGCTCTACTCTCTGTATATCTACTTCTGTATTCATCTACCTGTCCACCACCTGTCCACCCAGTCATCTACCCATCTACTCACCCACCCACCCATCCACCTACCCACACATCTGCCCACCCATCCACCCCCTCATCCACCCCCTCATCACTCACTACCTACCTACCCACCCATCTACCCATTTGCCCACCTACCCACCCACAGATATATCTACCCGCCACTCATCCATCCACCCACCCACCCATCCACCCACCCACCCATCCACGTATCCACCCACCCATTCACCCACCCACCATACATCTCCCTACTCACCTACCCACTCTTCCATCACCCATCCATGTCTTCAGCACCGTTCAAACACCCCTTGTTCTTGAATGTTTCCGGCTCTCAGCCCTCCAATGTTCCTGCCTCAGGATGTTGTTTGACCTACTTAGTGTCTTGTCACCCATGTCCCCAACATTCTAACCTGCAGCCATGCATCTAACAGATCCGTGCATATGTCCTTCTGTTCCCCACCTGACACTCGCCACCTCACACCTCCCTTTCCTTCCTTCCTTGCCTTCCCACTTTTCATCTAGCTACCCAGCCATCTTTCCTTCAGTTTATGTCTCCTTCCTCCACCTTTCCCCATGCACCCAACTCACTTACAGCCAGCACTGGCATTTGCCCGTCCCCCACTCACCCATCCCTCATCTACTCCAGCCTCACTCTCACCTACAGTCTGCTGGCTACAGATCACCTACAGATCCTGTGGTACCAGGGATCGAACCCAGGACACCACGCATGCCAGGCAAAGACCACGGCATTTTTCACTTTCGTATTTGGAGACAGGATCTTACTATTATTACCTGGGTTGGCCTTGAACTCACTCTAAGTCAGCCCTCGAACCTGGGATCCCTCTGCCTCAGTCTCTTGAGAAGCTGCGATTGTAGGCTTGGTTACAACCTTTGCTTTTAGAAGGCTTTGGCCAGTCTTAGCTCTGATACGTTTCAGCATGGAGATTTGGGGCATGTTGTCCCGTGTCCCAGCCTACATTTTGCAGCGGTGTATGGGTGAGTGGCAGTCCCTAGCTCAAAGGACAGGAGGGGCATCACAGACTGCTGCTAGCCAGTACCTGTTGTGCCCGTGCTTGCTGACAGATGCCTCAATGTGAAGGGCTGCCATCCACCTACTCCTCCAACAGGTGCTGGTGGGGGGCCGGTACGTCACTGTCCTCCTGGACCCACACTCTTACGACACAGTGGTATGGGAGCTGCGTACACGGCTGGACTTCCACCCCTATGCCATCTTCCTCATGGAGAGGATTTTTGATCTGCAGCTTCCAAATTTCAACCCCAGCGAGGAGAAGGCCAGGATGAAACCGTAAGTGCCAAGATGGGCCTGTGGGCTGGCCCAGGTTGGGGCTTCAACCCCATATCCTGTTGTCCTTGGCCCCTGTCTTAGTCAGGGTTACTATTGCTGTGACGAAATACCATGACCAAAAGCAAGTTGTGTAGGGAAGGGTTCGTTTGGCTCACACTTCCATATTGCTGTTCATCACTGAAGGAAGTCAGGACATGACCTCAAACAGAGCAGAAACCTGGAGGCAGGAGCTGATGCAGAGGCCATGGAAGGGTGCTGCTTACTGGCTTGCTTCCTATGACTTGTTCAGCCTGCTTTCTCATAGAACCCAGGACCACCAGCCCAGCTTATCCACAATGTGCTGGGCCCTCCACCATCAGTCACTAATTAAGAAAAATGCCCTACGGCCAGATCTTATGGGGACATTTTCTTAGTCATGGTTCCCTCCTCTCCGATGACTTAGCCTGTGTCAAGTTGCTATAAAACTCTCCAGCCCAGCCCTGAGGCCACTGTCCAGGAGAGACAGTTAAAAAAAACAATGCAACTAGAATCACTGTCTGGCCCACACCTGCCAGTTCATGTTGTCACACTAGGTTCCACAGGCAGGACCCTGTCCCCTAGACACTCTGGTAACTCACTGCTATGCTTAGATAGAGCCTTACATATCGACAGACCACCTCTGACCCTTGGCTCTGAGCAGCTCTCCCGGCTTTGGCCATCATGAAGGAGGCCCAGCACTCCACTCCTCCTCTCCTTGCCCCATGCACCCCTAGGCTGCGTCTCAGGTCCACGTGGGAACTAGGTCAGCAGCCCAGTCTTTGTACCATGCCTGTGCATCTGGAGTTGTATTACCAGCCCTCTGCTGGATTTTATAGAGGAGGAACTGGCTTCATATTTGTCTAGAAGCCTGTGGGTTCCTTGTCCAAGTTTGTGTACCCAGCAAGGACAGACTGTCCTGGCCAGGGGCTCATAATGTAGGGTAAGGCCAACCAGAGTTTGAGCCTCAGCTGTACCCTTCCCTGACTACGTCACCTTGTCCTGTCACTGTACTCTTTGTGCCCGAGTTTTTCCACTATAAAACTGTCTCAGTGGTAACTGTTATTCCTTTGACATGCATGCAATTTTTCTCTGAGTATATTAAGTGGCAAATATCTATTGTCTGTTGCTGGTCTCAGGACCCTCATGCACAGAGACCTGCAAGCGCTCACGGAAGCCATGTATACCAATCTCCAAACTGTTCTGCTGAGCGACTCCACAGAAGTAGGCAGTGGCTGGCAGGAAACCGGTCTCCTTGAGTTCGCCTACAACTCCCTACTCAGGTGAGCCCACAACCTTGTCATGGCCGAGGGAACTAGGGGTACCCTGTGGGTGGGAACAGTCTGCGAGATGCTCAAAGCAGAATACAGGAAGGAGGTGGTTCAGGCAGAACCCCAAATTCACCTCACACAACTTGAGCTGTAGACCAGATATCGGCTGTAAAAGGGCACTGAGCGTCCGTGTGTCCTCCAGAGCGGGAGTCCCTGTCTTAGTCAGGATTTCTATTCCTGCACAAACATCATGACCAAGAAGCAAGTTGGGGAGGAAAGGGTTTATTCAGCTTACACTTCCACATTGCTGTTTATCACCAAAGGAAGTCAGGACAGGAACTCACACAGGGCAGGAACTTGGAGGTAGGAGCTGATACAGAGGCCATGGAGGGATGCTGCTTACTGGCTTGTTTCTCCTGGCTTGCTCAGCTTGCTTTCTTATAGAACCCAAGACCACCAGCCCAGGGATGGCACCACCCACAAGGGGCCCTCCCCCCTTGATCACTAATTGAGAAAATGCCTCACCGCTGGATCTCATGGAGGCATTTCCTCAAGGGAGGCTCCTTTCTCTGTGATAACTCCAGCTTGTGTCAAGTTGACACAAAACCAGCCAGGACAGTTCCCTAGGTGGGCACCACAGCATCTGTGCTGTGGATTAGACTCTGGCCCTCATAGGCTAGCAGTGAAGATGCTTGGGAGACCAACCAGAGAGCTCGACCTGAGGTTAGACCTCATAACTGTAGTAAAAACAGTGCAGCAAAGTGCAGCTCCTTAAACTGTGCAGTGTCCTCAGTGGTCCCACAGGAAACAGCAGGGGACACAGCAGATGAGTTCCTTATGCCTGAGAAGGCAGAGATCCAGAGATGGGACATCTCGGGGCTCTCAGCCTCAATGCTGAGGTCTAACTGCAGGGTTGCGGGGTGCCTGCTGTGCCAACACTTTGGTGGGGAGACAGCACGTGCAAAGCCCTGGCGTGGGAAGATGCTGGGTGAAGGGGTCAGGGTGGTAGAGCAAAGCGGGGAAAATGGCGGAGGAGAGAACTGGTGGAGATGTCTGCAGAAGCCGGCCTCATGGCCCGGAGGAAGGCTTGGGAATGCAGTGGATGGTGGTGGACCTTTAGGGACTTACAAAGGGGCCCCGATGTGATCTAATTTATGTTTCTATGTAGAGGACATGTGTAGGCGGGATCCAGGCAGGGGGCCCACTAGGACATCTGCGGGTCGGGTCGTAGTGATAGCCTGGACCTAGGAAAGGGCAAGAATACACGGTTGGCAGGACCTACTGAAGGCTTTTAACACGTGAGGGAGGGTCAGGAGACTTTGTATCTCAATGGTCAGTAGCACCATTCAAAAACAACAACAAAAGCCGGGCAGTGGTGGCGCACGCCTTTAATCCCAGCACTTGGGAGGCAGAGACAGGCGGATTTCTGAGTTCGAGGCCAGCCTGGTCTACAGAGTGAGTTCAGGACAGCCAGGGCTATACAGTGAAACCCTGTCTCAAAAAACCAAAAAAAAAAAAAAAAAAAAAGAAAAAAAAGAAAAGAAAAGAAAAAACAACAACAACAAAAAAGACACTTTATTCATAGAAGTTGAGAGAAACGCATGTGCATTTCTGATAAAAAGCAGCTGTTTGTTCGTTGACATGAATGCATACGGGTACACAGGTGACATCAAGTCTGTTTGGACTGGGTGGGTAAGCTCACTTCATGCTCCATGAGGTGGTAATTTACACAACCCACTTGTTAGATGGGAAAACTGAGACCTGGGGACTCACCCAGAGTCCCCGTCAGGGTCGTAGGCAGCTGCTCTCCGCACACCTTTAGTGGGACGCTCCTCCCTTCTTGTTTGGCACAGTTTACACACATAGTAGGGCTGTACTGGTCTGTGTGCTGCTGGTTCCCCTGTTATGTAGGTGAGGACTGGTCTAGAAAGGGATAGCAGAGCCTTGTTCCTGACTGGCAAGTTCTCAGCAGGGCGACACTCAGGTGTCCTGGCTTCTGTCACCCTGCATCCTCCTGTGGACAGAGAAGTCAACAACAAGGAGGTAGGGGCCTTAGGAAGGGGCTGGTAGCCACCAGCATAGGGAGTCCCACGGGGCCTGGGCCTGGCCTGAGTTCCTGCCTCCACCAGCCTTGGTATGCTGGGACATCGCAGTTACCTGAACAAGGAACCTGTGTAAGATTCAGAAGGCGGATATGAGGTGGCGGTCCGTATGGCCCAACTACCTGAACCTTCCAACATGTCCTGTGGTGGCCCTCGCTCAAAGTGGCAGCCTAAGTTCAGCTCTGGCCTCCTTGGCTCCCTAGCCACTCACTTCACCCTGAGCAGAGGACTCCTCTCCAGGGCCCGTGTAGTTGGGTTACATAGTCTCTAGGCCACAACCTCTCCACCTCCCAGGAGCTGTGGCCTTCCACACTGGGCTCCGTTAGCTCCATTTTAGTTTATGGCACCAAGCGCCACCTAGTGGCCATCTGGATCCACGTACGCTGGTAGGGGAGCTGACTTACATTCCTAGGCTATGGCGGTCCCCACATCTGCCCAGAGAGGAGAGGGAAAGAAGGGAACCTTTCAGACTGAGCTTGGCCTCTGAGCCCTAATCGTTTCTAGAGGAAATGGGCTTCTTGTTAGCCCAGAGGAGAGAGCAAGTGTGAGTCTCCTACCTTGAGGGTTTGTTTCCAGAGGCACAGACACTGGGCTGGGCTGCAGAGGGAATTGGGGTGCAGGTGATGGTGGCCTGGATGGCTCTTGGTAGACGGACTGGTGATGGCCTGTCACCAGAGTCCTCAGGAGTGTGTTTTATTTATATATCCATCTTTCCAGTCACCCTACCACCCACCCGCCCCACCCACATCCATCCACACTCGTCCATTCATCCAGACATCAGCCTATCCACCACCTGACTCGACACCCATCCACCATCTATCCACCCATCCATCTGCCCACCCAGCCACTCACTATTGCTCCACTGACTTACTGCCCACCACCACTGACCCAACATTCATTGCGGGACTGCTGCCGCATGCAGGGTGCGTGAGGTGCAGGGTGGGTGCTACACATCTTCTCTCAGTCTCGCCTCCCTCCTTCCTGTTTCTCCTTCAAAACCCTCTCCCAGGAGACCTGTGACTGGGGGAGCTTAGGAAGGTGGGGTGCTGTTCTACTCCATTCTGTTGCTGTGACAAAAGCAACTTGGGAAACAAAGGGCTTAGTCCATCTTACATTTTCATGTCACAGTCCATCCCTGAGGGAAATAGGCAGGGTAGGAACTGAAGACAGGACCTAACTTGTTGCTGTCACCCCAGCGCCGGCTACCTGACCCTGTACGGAGTGGAGGCCTCACCACGCACCCATGAGAGCCAGGCCCAAGACCGTGTCCACTCAGCTGATGTTTTCCGCACCTTCCGCCAGCTGGATCTGCTGCTCCCCAAACTGGCTCGAGGCTCCTTGTCAGTGGGTAAGCACCATGACGTCACAGCAGCAATGGGTGCTTGTTAGCGGCACTTAATAAGTGTGTTACAGTTTTTCTCTTACCTGGCTAGTTCCCGAATAATTGAGATTGGACCATTATATTTATCTAACATGCTTTAAAGGCGCAACTACTGAGCAGTTACCGCTCTGTTTTAATCTTTTATGGTAATCTGGCTACCTCCCTGCCCAAATCCCCAAGATACCCACATGTTACGGTTTTCTCACCCTCTCTCCTGGATCTCTTTCGTGGGCTGAATCCCCGCCCCTGGCTGGCAGGAAGTCCCGCCCTATTCTCTCCCTGTGCAGTCATTGGCTATTAAGCTCTCTTTATTGACATATCAGGGAACAACTGGGGAGATAGGAGATTCTCTGAATAAGGATTGCAACCAGATACAAGGGAGACAGAAATGAGCCTTTGAATCTTCACACAGTGCACAAGAACATTAGGCCTACAGGTGGTGGGTTCTGTGCACAGCACACTGGATGGTCTTTCCCGTAAGAAGCAACAACAGTCAGGCGTGGTAGCGCACGCCTTTAGTCCCAGCACTTGAAAGGCAGAGGCAGGTAGATCTCTGTGAGTTTGAGGCCAGCCTGGTCTACATAGCAAACTCCAGGACAGCCAAGGCTACATAGAGAGATTCTGTCTCAAACAACCAAAAAGGACCTAATTAATTAGTTAATATAAAAGAAGCAGTGAAAATTATCCACGGAAAACAGTCAAGATGGAAGGCTGTGTTTTGGCTCCTGGTTTCAGAGGTTTTGATCCATAGCCACCTGGCTCCATTGCTGTGGGCCTGCGCTGTAGCTGAACATGCTGGGGGCAGGGGCACTCAGTAGGTGCACTCAGCAGAGGAGGCTGCCTACCTCATGGCAGCTGGGAAGTAGAGAAAGCTGGAAGAAGAGTCTGGGGGATAAGATACATCCTTCAAAGGCACATACCTATGATCTGCTGCCTCCAGGCCTTACACACACACACACACACACACACACACCTTTCAGCCGTAAACTCATCTGGCCATTAACCCATCTCTGAGGCGATTTCCTCTCAGTCCAGCTGTCTATCCATAATGGCGCCAGCTGGGAACCAAACCTTCAGTACATGAGCCTGTTGGGGACACATTTCATATCCAGACCGCTGCAGTCCATTTGGATTCAGAGCTCTTGAGGAGACTGAGCCAAGCACACATTTGAGAGGAGCCCTGAGGAGGCCAGGAAGAGTCCTGTGTTCTGGAATCTCCGCTCTGCTTGAGGCTTTGGGCTAGCCAGCCACTTCTCAGTCTCCTGCTTTGGTGGCACAGCACAACAGAGGGAAGGGACATGACAGATTCTGGGCTCTGCTTCTCTGGATCTCTGTGGTCTCACTGTGTCCAATGGGAAGGATGATGACATCATCTTAAAAGGTGGCCTTCAGGCTCAGCCGAGGCCATAGATAGCATCATTGCTTGCTGAGGACTTAACCTCGTTCTGAGTGTCAACCAGGCTAAGGGTGGACACATCTGAGAGACACCTTAGTATCTTTAAATATGTTTTCTCTCTGCTTCATTTTGCTTTTTGAAACAAGGCCTCTCTGTAGACCAGGCTGGTCCTTAAATTTGGGATCCTTCTATCTCAGTCTCCCAAGAGCTAAGATTATAGGTGTTCACTGCCATTGAGTGATTCACACACCTACCCAAAGATCTGCTGCACCCTAGGGCTGTCACCTGTCTTCCCGTTGGTTTGCCAGCCTGCTGGGCAGAGGCTGTAGCTTCTTCTCACAGCATTGTCAGATGCAGTCATCAACCCAGAGGGCAGGAAAGGGTGTCAGCATCCCTCTCAGCTCCCTGTCTCGCATGTCGAGTTATTGTTTGGCTCCTCCAGCCTCTGCAGGCCCTCACTGTGAGCTGTCCAGACAATCAATCATCTTTACAGAGATTGTTCACTGTCTAATGCAGTCCCAGGGGTCTGGGGCTCACACGGGTGAAATCACTTGTCACAGGAACAGCAGGTACGTGGCAGAGTAGGCAACGTGCACACTTAGTCTGATCTCAAAATCCAGTGTGTTAAACATATGTCCCATCCCAGCACCAGTTGCTTCTCCAGAAAGTTTCTTCATGCTCCCTCCTTCCACGGGATGCAGAGGACGCATCCATAAAAGGCTGTTTCCTTGTGTGAGCAGCAGGTGGCAGTGTTGGACAGTTGCTCTCAGGTGGACTTGAGCAGTTCCCAGACCTGGTGGGTGCGGTACGCCCGGAAGACCAACTGGCAAAACCTTACCAAAATATCAAATGTATACCTTTTCCTCCCATGGTCCCTCTTCCAGGAAATGATCCCACAGAAATGGTCACATATGGTGGCAGGTAAGAATAGTCTGTGACCGCAGGGCTAGAACTGACCTGAGCCAGAGTAGGGGCTGATTAAATAGCTAATGTACCGTGTGAGGTGAGAGCATCGTACAAAGGCAGCCCCCACACCTGTGGAGGAGAAGGGGATGAAACCCATGGTGCTGGTGATCAAGGTGGAGGACGTTGGCCGGAACCTTCCTCCTCAATCCAGATGTGGTAGCGATGTGCTTGGAGTTTTGCCTTTGAGACTTGAGATGAGGCTATGAGAAACGGATCCTTACAGCACACCAAGTGAGAAGGCTTAGGTTACCGCCTCCTCCTCCTGCTTTTCTTCCTCCCCTTGATCAATGTATGTATGTATGTATGTATGTATGTATGTATGTATGTATGTATGCTCATATATGTTATGTGTGTATATGTATATATGTATGTATATGTATATATATGTATACCACATATGTGTGTGTGTGTGTGTGTGTGTGTGTGTGTGTGTGTGTGTGTGTGTGTGTGTGTGTCTAGTCAGGATCTCTTGTAGCACAGGTTGGCTTCACACTCACTAGGTAGCCAAGGATGGTTGTAAACTTTCAATCCTCCTGCCTCCACTATGGCTGGGATCACAGGTGTGCACCCACACCTGGTTTTCTTTCTCTTAGCGTTCCCTGTTTATGTGTGAAATTCTCCATCTTTTCAAGTATATTTCAAATATAAAAATGTATTCATGTTGCCAAAAACATACACATGAAAAGAAATTTGACCCTCTAAGGCCTCGAGAGTCCTGTGCAGTAACAAATGGGGGTTTGTATGTTTTATTTGAATACTTTGGGGGGGGCAGAGAGGGTTGAGAGATAATCTTGCTGTGTAGACCAGGATGGCTGGCCTCAAACTGGTGATCCTCTTATCTTTGCCTCCTGAGTGCTGGGATTACAGCTGTGTACCCTCAGTTTACCCACCCAATAGGAGACATTCACAGGAAGAGTTGTCACAGTGTGATCAAGATTCTAATGGACCTGAGGTAACACGGGTCATCTGCACCAGACTACCTCTGAGCTCGGAGGGGCATCCAGGAAGAGACTTGCGTGAAGGTCTCACTCCATGGATAAGGAAGGGACTGAAGCCCAGAGATGGTCAGGCCTCAGTCAGACCCATGCAACACAGGCTTCTGCAGCTCCTGTGTCTGGGTCCCTTCCTCTGTCCTCTGGACACAGCGTTGGGTCAGACCGCCCTTAGGTGCTTTTTAGTTGTTATAAAAAATCGAGGGCTGGAAAAGTGGCTCATCGGGACAGCGTTTGTTGTCAGGGTGTGAGGAACTGATCTGGACCCCCAGCCCCTAGGTGGAAGTTGAGTACAGTGCCTCTAACCCCAGGGATGGGGAGTGGGGTGGGTCCTTTGGGGTTTGCTGAGGGTCAGTGTGGCTAAAAGAGCAAGTTGTAGGTTCAGTAGAGACCCTGACTGGAAAAGTAAGGTGGGAAGCAATAGAGCAGAGGTTCTTTTTTTTTTTTTTTTTTTGGTTTTCGAGACAGGGTTTCTCTGTGTAGCCCTGGCTGTCCTGGAACTCACTCTGTAGACCAGGCTGGCCTCAAACTCAGAAATCCGCCTGCCTCTGCCTCCCGAGTGCTGGGATTAAAGGCGTGCGCCACCACTGCCCGGCTGCAATGAAACAATCTTATGGTTGGGGGTCACCACAGCATGAGGAACCGTACTAAAGGGTTGCAGTGTCAGGGAGGTTGAGAATTGCTGCAACAGAGGAGGATACATGCACACATGCACAAATGCACACATGCACACAGACACACAGGCACACATGCACATGTATATATGCACACAGGCACACATGTACACACACGTGCACAAATGCATACATACTCAAATGCATACATGCACAAATGCACACAGACACACACACACATGTACACATACACACAGGCACACATACACACAGGCACACATGTACACGCAGGCACACATACACAAATGCACACAGAGGTGAGTGCACCAACAGACACATGTGCCCATGTACACACGATACACAATACACAAAACACACATGCAGGCATAATGACTGTACGATGAGAGATTGAAATTGTAAGGCCGGGCCTCAGGGACAGCCAGATATTTCTGTGGCTGTGTGAAGCCTCTGGTCACGGGACACTGGAGACATCTGAACCATTGTTAGGGGTGATGCTGTCACCTCCTTCCTGTGTCCCTTTAAAATTCCAGATGCTGATCTCATATGGGGACTCTCAAAGTCAGCCTGGCTAGGGCCTGGGCTCCCAGGACACTGGGAGCTCTCAAGGACCTGAAACAGTGGGAGAGCCAGGAAAGCTTTGTGTCTCAGATGAGTCCATGGGCTTGCTACTTTAAATCTGAAATTCTACATGACCCAAAATGGTATCAAGAAGTGGAGCCCATTGTCTAAAAATGTTGCCAACCAAGTTCAAAAATAGCAAGTCCAGGCTGGAAGAAGGTTCAGTCAGCAGAGTGCTGGCCACACAGCCAGAGGACCTGAGTTTCAATCCCAGCGCCCACATAAAAGCTGTGGGTGGTGGTGCACCCATAGCTCCAGCCCTAGGCTTACTGTTTTTAAGTCAGTTGGCAGCATTTGCAGACCACTGCAAGCAGTGTTGGTCTGCATAGAACCTCAGTGCCTGGCTTTGTCCCATAGGCAAAGGACCTCTCCGACCCCTGCTCGAGTCTAGGCTGGTGTCCTTGAGGTAAAGCTCACCCTCCAGAGACCCTGAGGTAACTTTGTGGCCTGTGAGGGCTCCACTGTCAAAGTGGAGGCTAGAGTGGAAGGGCTCAATTTCCATCCCCAGCACCAGGAACTATAGACAGACAGACGGACAGACAGATGGATGGACAGACACAAGAGCACCTGGATTATTGGCTTTTTTTTTTTTTTTTTTTTCTCCCTGTTTGGTTTTTTAAGACAGGGTTTTTCTGTGCAGCTCTGGCTGTACTGGAACTCCCTCTGTAGAACAGGCTGGCTTTGAACTCACAAAGATCGGCCTGCCTTTGCCTCCCAAGTGTTGGGATTAAAGGCGTGCGCCACCACACCTGGCCCAGATTATCAGTTTCCTTTGAAAACATGGTGTGTGCCTGGGTGGAACCACTTGCTCTGCCATGTTTGAGGGTGGGTTGGAGCGGCCTGGAGGTCTCCCTTCTCTTCAGGTCTACATAGCCTCCTCTGTGGGATCTTTCTCTGCTGACCTTACCTGTCTGCTCAGGAGGAGTTTGAGTGGAGACCCCAGATCTGTGTTCCCACCAATGGCCAGTGTAGCTCTTACTGGGATGCTGAGCCCCCTTGCCTTTCGTGCAAGGTCTGGCCTTGCTTTGGTCTAGGTCTCAGAGAGGCTGCTGCCTTGAGTGTGGTCCTCCTAAATGGCCCCATGAAGCCTCACACACTCCCCAAATCTCCATGGGTTCTTGCTACGGAGAAGTCCTTCCTTGCAGGAACAGACCCTTGGACCTAGACATGGGTCCTAGACAATTCTTACAGGCTCCATCCCAGGCTTTCCCATCAGTGATACCCAGAATTCTTGTGAAAGGCTGAGGCTGGGTGGCCCTGGCCCAGAGGTGACCATAACCTTTCTCTTCTGTGCTCTGTCCCTGCAGGGGATAAAGACCATGCCTGCAGTGTCAAAAGCCGCCTGTGGAAGCTGCTGTCCCCAGCCAGGCTGGCCTCCAGGGCTGACCGGAGCAGCTGGCTGGAGAGTTATCTGAGACATCTTGAGGAGATGGGGGTGTCAGAGGAGATGCAGGCCCGGGCACTGGTGCTGCAGCTCTGGGCCACCCAGGTAAGCATGGCTGTGTAGGCGTGGAATTCATGCACGTGTGCTTGTGTGACCAGATGAGGATGTGAGCACACAGCCTGCTGGTCACCCCCTCCCTGCACTCTTTCTCTGGTCCAGCAGCTTTGTAAATAGGTGGTCCAAATGATAGGCCTTGCTTGTTTAACGTAAGGAAAAATGGCAGACTGATTTAAAAAAACCAAAAGGGACTCATGTAGCCTAGGCTAGCCTCAAACATGCTATGTAGCCAAGGATAATCTTGAACACATGATCCTTCCTTCATCTGTTGAATGCTGGGCTACAGATATGTGCTAGCATGCCTGCTTTGTGTGGTGCTGGGATGGGTGAGAGCCTGTGCGTGCTGGGAAGGCTTTGCCTCTAGCCTGTAAACTTTATACAAAGCTCAATGGATGCCTGTCCGTGCTGTCTTGGTTCTCCAGCCTCTCCCACCTCAGTTCCTTTCTTTCCCTCACTCCTGCTGTGGTTTTGTCCCATTTGTGACCAAGTTGTGGCCAAGTTGCAAATAACCCAACTCTTCCCCTCTACTTATGTTACAATGTCTCCAGGGAGCAAGATCGTCCTCCTACAGCTTGATGCCAAACTCGGAGGTCTAGCCCAGACTCATGACCACCATCTAGCCTGTGTCTCATAGTCATTCCAGTTGTGCCTCTGTCTAGGTTCCTTTCCTGTTTTTGTGATGAAATATTCCAACCAAAGCAACTTAGAGAGGGTGGATGTGTTTTAACTCACAGTTCAAGGTCACAGTCCATCACTGGGGAAAGTGACAGCGGTGTGGGCTCTAGAATTCAGTCAATGCTCAGGTCCTCTGTCCACTGTGCAGGACCCAGCCTGGGAGTGGAGCCACCCAGGGAGGGGTCCCACCGTGGTTAAGGCAAGATTATTCTCACAGGCATGCAGAGAGGCCAGTCTTCCAGGCGATTCTAGAACTCAAGTTGACAACTGAGAAGAACCATTGTAGCCACTTAAGGCTCATCCTGCTGGGGCCTCTGTGTCAGCACCCACGTGATGCCTAGCCATTGCAGAATGAACCCTGACCTTTCATCTGGTGTTTGTTCCGTTCTCACTGTTTTTCACGACCTTGGCATTTTTATTTTTGTTTTTGTAGAGTGTAGGACTCGTGATTCTGAGAATCACTGAAAAGCTACTTCAAGGACCTGAGGTCCCTCTGGGAATGCTTGTGTTTCAGACAGGCTGGGGCGGGAGCTGAGGTCCAGGAAACACTCAATGACTGGGGAAGTGAAAGTGCAGTGGGAAGCAGGGTTGGGATTGGAGTCGTCCTGGGAGTCACAGCTAGAGGCTTGGGGAGGCCTCTCCCGAAGAGTTGTTTGTGCTGTCTCTGTATGTTGAGAAAGCTAGCCTCAGAGATCTGAGAATCTGTTCTAGGCAGAGGGACAGCAAGAACAAAGGTCTTAGCGTTGGAGCCTGTCGAGGGATTGTGACAACCACAAGGAGTTGAGCGTGGTGAGCCGACGCACAAAAGGAAGAATAAATGATAACTCCTGGGGGTGGGGCTGGAAGAATTCTGAGATTATTTATTTATTGTTTTAGAAACTGTTTATTGTGAAGATGTGTGGTGTGTGTGTGTGTGTGTGTGTGTGTGTGTGTGTGTGTGTGTGTGGCACATGTGTGTATATATGTGTGCTACCTGGTGCCTAGGAGGCTGTAGAGGGCACCAGATCGCCTGGAGCTAGAGTTAACAGTTGATGTGAGCGGTTGCTCACATGTAGGTGTTGGGAATTGAACTCAGGACCTCTGAAGGAGTTGAGTGTTCTTAACCTCTGAGCCATCTCTCCATCTCTCCAGCATTGGTGTCTGAGATCTTAAGGTTCCCTTCTGGACAGGAATAAGTCACCAGTGAGGAGGCTGAGATTGGAGAGTCAGATACACGTGGGGAATTAAGATGGCTGCCAGTGACTTTGGTCAAGGAGCCAGTGCTGACCTGAGGAAAGAAGCAGCTGCTTGTATGCTGTGAATCTGAGGCCTGGTCGCGGCTCTCGCCCTGCCCAGCCCCTTGCTTTCTCTTGGCCCCACTTGGCAGTGACTGTTGCGTATCCTGGCATCCCTGGGTGATTCCTCTCCATCGACTGGCAGCTTATTTTTAGTTGTCCTCAGAGCTATTAACTGTCCTGCAGGCGAAGGCTGGCAGAGCAGGGCAGGTCTTAATCAGCAGTTGGCCCTATGCATGCCTGATAACGTATTTATGGGCTAAGAGGACAGGGTGCTCCAAAGTGTCCTCAGAGCCCCTTGTACAAATGACCTCTGTGTGCAGAGTGGGAAGACGGCCAGGCACTTGAGAAGCAGATCCTGGGAATGGTTTTGGGCAGGGCTAAGAGAGAACAGGTCTTCCCAGCAGAAGGGTCTGAGCAGGGCAGGAGGCTGTATGGTCCAGCAGCTCTGGACACAAGCTGTAGGTCTGTCTGCCTGGGCGTGAAGTGGCTGTCACTTTCTAGCAAGTCAGTCACCGCACACTGCACTACCTCAGTTTACCCACCTATACAATAGGTGTGCAGCGCCTTTCTCAGGGCGTGGTAGGCCAGTGAAAGGAGCTTTGGACCCACACCCAGCAGGTCACAAGGGTTCGTCTGGTGTTTCAACAGAGATCTGTAAAACCAGGCCTATAGTGCACACCTGCCGTCCCAGTACTTGGGAGGCAGAGGCGGGAGGATCAAAAGTTCAAGGTTATCTGCTCTTCCATAGTGAGTTTGAGGCTAGCCTGGGATACATTAGACCTTATCTCCAAAACCTAATCAAATGAAACATTGGCAACAGACGTGCATTCAGTTCCCACGTGTGCATGACCTTATTCTAGAAATTGGGTACAGAGCAGCGTGTGTGTGTGTGTGTGTGTGTGTGTGTGTGTGTGTGTGTGTATGTGTGTGTGTGTGTGTGTGTGTATCTAAGTTCTCATCTACAGAGCACACACAGTTAATGCACAGGTGGGTTTGTGAAGTCACTAGAGAGAGTTGGTACAGAGGCCTCAGTGGGCAGGTGACATCTGAGCAGAAACTTGGAGTGAAGGGTGAGCTGCCATGGGGGTCTCTGGAATGAGAGTTCTGGGCAGAGAGAGTGGGTGCAAAGGTCATGAAGTGGGCTTGACAGTGATGTGCAGAGAGGTAGCAAGTGTCACCGAAGCCTTCGGGACCTTGTGGGCAGGAGAGGGCTTCATTCCAAGTGAGGTGGGTGCCCTTTAAGACTCTGTGGCGCCATAGTGTGGCCTGTTGTGCTTCAGAGGGGAAGCGGAGGCAGGGGAATTGCAGTCTTTAGGTCAGAGAAGGTGGGGTGGAGGGCAAGGGAGAGATGGTGTGTTCTGGGAGTCTCTCATGGTGCAAGGCTGGGCGTCAGGATTGGTCAGCTTCTGGTCTGAGCCTGGGCGGGTGAAAGGGCTGTTGGTAACTGGGAAGGACGTTGGGAGGAGAAATCTGGACAGAAGGTCGGGGGTTTGGTCACATGACATGCAGATGTTCTAGAGCTCAGGGTCAGGATGTAGGTCAGAGACAAACCTGTGGGACCCAATGGGGGACAGAGCGCAGTTAGTGACTGGGGGAGGAGGGGGGAGGAAGCAGGGTCCCAGCCCAAGGACTGTCCAGGTAGAAGGGCAGGAAAGTCAGGGAGCCAGCCACATGGGGCAGAGAGAAGGTGGGAAAACCAGAACAAAAGGGTTTGGGAGGCAGGGCGAGGAGCAGGCAGGGTTGAGGACCCATGGCTGTGATGGCTGTTGCAGAGCAGAGATCATGAGTCATGAGTAAGCTCTCCAAAGTGAGCAGTCCAGTGGGCCAGGCGTCCCATTGCGGACTCTGCAAACACCATCTGGACCCTCTTAAAGCTGGATGAAACTGGAACCCCAGGGCCAGGAGCAGACTGGTGGGGGAAGAAACACAGGCCCCACCATCTATCCTAAAACCTGGGAGGAGGCCCCTCCTGCAGACTGGGATAAGGTCCAGGCGGGGGTGGAGGGGGAGAGATAGATCTCGAGTCTGGGGTGTGTCACGGGCAGGGCTGGGACAGGCTGACTCGGTCTCAGGGAACCACTGCCTGCCCTGGGGACCCTGGTGATAGGGAGTTGATTGGCCCCACCCCTTCAGCACAGATACCTTTCCAAGTCCTTCTCCTGATTTGCTGCTGCCTCTGTCTTCAGCCTGACCCCGAGACAAGTTAGAAAGTCCTCCCTAAGCTACCTAAAGCTAGACCCCACGGGGTCCAGGTTGCACATATGTGCACCGTGCCATGTAGTTGGCAGAAGGGTGCTAAGGCCATGCACTTCTTTTTTTATTTTTTTGGTTTTTCGAGACAGGGTTTCTCTGTGTAGCCCTGGCTGTCCTGGAACTCACTCTGTAGACCAGGCTGGCCTCGAACTCAGAAATCCACCTGCCTCTGCCTCCCAAGTGCTGGGATTAAAGGTATGCATCACCACTGCCCAGCTGGCCATGCACTTCTTTATGGCCAGTTTTCTATTTGATTTCATAGAGCGTGAACAATCCAAACGACATGGCAGCCCACCATGAAAACCATGTAGCACTCTCCAGCAGGAAATCCAGCAGGGCCAGTTTGGTGGCACACACATTTAATGCCAGCCCTTTGGGGGTAGAGACAGGTGAATATATGTGGGTTCGAGGCCAGCCTGGTCTTCATATCAAGTTCTAAGTCAGCCAGGGCTACACAGACAGAACTTGTTTTGAAAAACAAAAGAAAATGGGAGGGAAAAAGCCACAGATTTGAGAGAGAGAAAGAGGTGTATAGGAAGGTTTTCAGGGAGAGGAGGGAAATGATGTAATTTATAAGCTCAAAAAATGAAAGAAATTAAAAAAGACAAAAGGTTAAAAGAAATTCAAGCAGGTTAAAAGGTACATGCATGCAAAGAGGGCACGTGGCTGGGGAAGTGGCTCGGGATGACTCCGTTTGTTAAGTGCTTGCTCTGCACGAGGACCTAAGTAAGAGCCCCAGAACCCACGTTACAAAGAGAAAGCAGAGCCAGGCGCGAAGGCACACATTTGTGATCACAGCATTGGTGTGACGAGACTGCCAGGTCCCTGGGGCTCGCTGGCCAGCAGCCGAGCCTACCTGCCAAGTGCCAGGCCAGTGAGAGACGCTGTCTTACAAAACAAGGTGGGCAGCACCTGAGCAATGGCAGCAGAAGTTACCCCCCAACACACACACACACACAGAGAGAGAGAGAGAGAGAGAGAGAGAGAGAGAGAGAGAGAGAGAGAGAGAGAGAGTCAGTCTGCCACCTCAACCTCCCAGCCCCCAACCGCCTCAGGACCAGTTCCTGTACCTCCTCAAGGTAATCTTGTCCTCTTACACGACGTTCCTCAAGCACACACACAGTGGCAGCCGACAAGTCTCACGTCACACCTCGAGGCCTGCCTGCTCCTGTGTATCTTCTGGACCCAAAGGAACAGACTGGGGTTTTTTTTTTCAACAGCTTCCCACATCCAGTCTCGCTGCTAGGCCATCACCTCCTCTCTGGTTTCTGTCGACAGACACAGCTTGTTTCTGATTTTGGGGTGCTGTATGGGGGCTGCAATTCGAGTCCTCTTCCTGGTGCAGTTGTGTCTGTGAAGACCTTATCGGGAAAGATGTCTACTGATACTGTTTGAGTCCGTGACTACAGCTGCATTTTGGACAGACAAAACCTCCCTGCAGGTTGAGGTCGCTTGGGGTCCTCACCATGTCTGCATCACTGGAAGATGCCGAGGAGCTGGGTGAAGATGTTTAGCCAGGTCTGACCCAGTCTTGGAGCACACAGTGCCATTGATTTTCCTAGCTTATCTTTTGAGACATTTCACATAATTTTTTTTTTTTTTTGCTCAAAACTTAACAGCCTGCATCTGCTCACCTGCTTATTCTTCATGAGAACTGTATCGCAAGAAGCACGTAAGGAAATTCTGTTTTCCAAACAGTGAATAGCTATTGTTATCAGCCAGTTAAACTCGGCAGCCTGTGTTGATAGATATTCTTTGGGCTCACAAGTCTGTGGATCTGGTTGGTCTAGCCAGGCCCAGCTGGGGTAATTTAGCTATACTCTGTGTATCTCTCATTCTGAACCCAAAGGCCCAGTCAAAGGTGGGGGACGCACACAAGGTCTCCGAAGGCCAAGGTTTAGATCTACTATTCACTAATTCATTTCATGCTATTTGCTGGTCAAAGCAAATCCATAGCTGAGCTTGAAAACTCAAGTTCAGGGGATGTACTCTCCCTCTTCTGTGGAAACTTTAGAGGAACACGAAGAGGCATGTGGCCCAAAAGTCACGCCAGGCACTCAGCATTCTTGTCTTGTAGTCTTGTTCCTCTTATCCACTTGTTCTGATGAGTTATGGGGCTCCCCAGATGACCTCAGACCAGGGGCTTCACTCGAGGTCAGGATGCCATGAGAGGCCTTCAAGTAGGTACCAGGCTCAACCAAAGCTCCTAGCAGCTTTTGGCCACAGTCTGGGGGCTGAAGATACCGGTGATACCTGGGTGCTTGGCCAGCATGGGAACCAGGCACGCTGAGCGCTGCACCGAGACTCAGCCTGCGTCCGTTCTCAGAGGAGCCCACTTGGTCATCTTGGTGGAGTAACAGACATCTTGTTGTTGCAGGGGAATATGGGACCCACGGCCTTCTGGCTCCTTCTCTTCCTCCTCAAGAATCCGGAAGCCCTCGATGCTGTCCGTGCAGAGCTGAAACGCATCGTCTGGCAAGCAGAGAAGCCTGTTTCACAGATGACCACACTCCCACAGAAGATTCTAGACAGCATGCCCGTGCTAGGTAGGAGGGTCAAACCTGCTAACCTTGGTAGCGTGGGCCCCCCAGAATCCTCCAAGGGTCCGTCATGATTCATGCCCAGTATCAGATACCCCCAGGTCTCCTGGTCTCACAAGATTTTTGATGTTAAGTGAAAGAGAACCTGAAGTAGGAGCAGTGAAAAAGAGGCTCAATTTGAGTCATACAACTGAAAGTCCTGAAGACTCTAACTTCAGGCTTAGCCCCATTTTCTCCTGGGGGTGCCCCTGGTATCTGGAGGCAGGATGGCTGCCAGCAGCTGGAGGCTGGGCACTCACTCAGCATTCCTATCTGAAGTCCCAGGAATGTGTTCATTGGCTTTTTGTGTTATAAGCCCATCCAGAACCAATCACAGGGCTCAAGAGAGGTAGGCAGATTGGCCAGTGAAAGCTCATACCCACCAAGGGTTTCTCAGGGACCACAGAGTGCAGACACTTTGTCATCTGGCTTTTCTCACCTTGCTGTGTAACTATGTACAAGGTACACACCTTCTGGTCCTTGCTCTGTTAAACAAGAACAGGAGGTATCCTCCAGGAAAGAGGGCAGCCTGCTGACCCTCCCTGCCCTCGCCCTTGCAGACAGTGTGCTAAATGAGACCCTCCGGCTTACGGCCGCCCCCTTCATCACCCGAGAGGTCATGGCAGACCTGGCCTTGCCTATGGCAGACGGGAGGGAATTCTCTCTTCGACGTGGTGACCGCCTTCTCCTCTTTCCCTTCCTGAGTCCCCAGAAGGACCCAGAAATCTACACAGAACCTGAGGTTAGTAGCAGGGCCAGGGCTGGCTTTCCCAGGAACTGTGGAGTGTGGGGAAAATGAAGGGGTCAACCAGCTCTGAGTGGTAACCCGGTGTGCTCTTTGCTCCCTCTGCAGCCTGGCATTTGTCATCTCCACAGTCCTTTAGCCAAGCCTCGTCCAGTCACTTCCCACTGTCCTCAGTAGTGACAAGTCTGGAATCAGATCCCCAGTCCTTTGTCCTGGCACAGGCTTGTGTGGGGTGACATTACACATCAGCTTCTTGTTTCAGGTGTTTAAATACAACCGATTCTTGAACCCAGATGGATCAGAAAAGAAAGATTTTTACAAAGATGGAAAACGGCTGAAGAATTACAATATGCCATGGGGCGCAGGGCACAACCAGTGCCTGGGGAAAAACTATGCCATCAATAGCATCAAACAGTGAGTGAGGGGTGAGGGGTGGGGCCTAGGGGCGGCGGGGCAAGGCATGGGGGAAGCGTGGCACGGGGCCGGTGGGGCATGGGCACAGGGGCCAGCGGGGTATGGGTTCGGTGGGGGCCCAAGGGCGGCGAGGCCCGGGGGCAGTAGGGCAGGGCAGGGGGAACGGCAAGGCATGGCCCAGTAGGGAAGGCGGCCATTAGTGAGGTATGGCTGGGACAGGGTGTGGATGTGGCCCAGGGTGTGGCCAAGGTGCGGTGACACCTGATGCCTCTACTGTTTCTTAGACTGAAGGCCTCCGGCTAACGGTTTAGGGATTAGATTCCAAACTGGCAGAGAGTCAGCTCCTGTCCACAAATCTGTTTATTTGTCTTTTTAAAACACTCTTTTAAAAATCTGAAGAAACCTTGGTGTTTTGTTTTGTTAAAAAAAAAAGAAGAAGAAGCCACATTTATATTTCTCACATAATGATCAGATCTGGCAGCAAGGTTCTTCCTCTGAACCCCATGCTGTGGGAATACCAAACTCTGGCCACTGAGTTCAGCTGGCCACGGCTGGCTGGCTGTAGCTGCTGCAGCAGTTCAGACCCTTGTGGCAGGAGCTGGCTGAACTTTAGGGTGTCCCTTGGCTGTTGTAACTCCTGAGAGGGCTAGGCAGCTCCTACATTCCCTTCCTGCCCGCCCCCCCCAAGTCTGAGGATCACAGACTGCAGCATCTGTCCGTTGTTCTGTCTAGTTCCTATAACATTTTGAGCCTGCCTCCTCAGCTGTGAAATCTGGGTACTGATTACAGCTCCAAAGTGGATCAGAATGGGTCTTCTAAGTGCCTACCCCACTGCCTGACTCATCACAGGCTTGAGAAATGTTAGCCTGTATTTACATCACGGCATTGACACGCAGGCACCCTGCTAGGGGACAGCAAGTCACCTTACCCTTTGATCTTACTTTTCTGGGCAGCGAAGTGGAAATCATGATGGAGTCAGTTCTGCCCTAATGCTCAACAGTCTTTCCTAAAAACCACCTTATCACGCATAATCAGGCAGCGAGCATAAGCAGCACGGTGTCAGACTTCAGAGCAGGGACGTAGAACCCAGCTGTGGGGGAGGCTGAGGCAGGAGGAGGATGAGTTCAAAGCCAGCTGTGGCTACTTAGTGAGCTCTTATCTCAAAATTAAGAATAACAAGATGATCGAGGCTTGCCCTCAATGTAGGGCGCTTGCTGAGCACAAATGAGGCACGAGATTCAATCCTCAGCATCAAAAATCAAATCATACCTCAAGAAATAAAATCATAGGATATAGGCAAGGGGAGCCTGAAGCTCAGTATTGTCATCAGTGACACAGAGATTAGAACCAAGTGGAAGGTGGCCATGCGGTGTCTTAGGGTTTTACTGCTGTGAACAGACACCATGACCAAGGCAACTCTCATAAGGACAACATTTCATTGGGGCTGGCTTTCGGGTTCAGAGGTTCCGTCCAGTATCATCAAGGCGGGAACATGGCAGCACCCAGGCAGGCATGGTGCAGGAGAAGCTGAGAGTTCTACATCTTCATCTGGAGGCTGCTAGCGGAAGACTGACTTCCAGGCAGCTAGGATGAAGATCTTAAGCCCACAACCACAATGACACATCTACTCCAACAGGGCCACGCCCACTCCAACAGGGCCACACCCACCCCAACAAGGCCACACCTCCTTATAGTGCCACTCCCTGGGCCGAGCATATGCAGACCATCACATGCAGTTTTACATGTGCTTAAGGAACACACAAGGGTAGGGAGCTGTCTCAGTGACTAGGAGTGAGTACTACAAGGTTGGGTGGACAGGGCACAGCTGATGTTTAGGTGCACACGTGTGTGCTTCACTGATGCAGGCTCTGCATTCACCCCTGTAGCTGGAGCATGAACCAGCGTGTGAGCAGATGTGAGGTTTGCCTTCTGCTCACATTTGTGCCCTCACACGTCGACCATAGCAGGACAGACTCTCTCGTGCGAATCAGTAACTATGATCGAATTTTATTAGCAGTTCTTGCTTCCATCCATTTAGGAACAGACAAAACAGATGCTGAGTTCATGGCCTCTCAACAAATGAGTGAATTTGTTGTTACCTCTGTCCCTGTGATCTTTCTTCTACGAAGCGCTCAGCCAATGGCAGCGTCAATAGCTCTAACCATTGGGTACACAGGTAGTAAGACTCCTGTCTCAGATAACCCCACCCCTCCAGAGCTAGAAGAGACTCAACCTGTTTTTACTCCTTTGACCCCACAGGAGAACCAAGCCCCCAAGTGGGAACAGACCCTAGCAAGGGTCACTTCCCCTCAAGTCCTGTGGACTGACTTATCCACTCGCCTGCTCCTCTCTCAGTGAAAGGAGAAAGTCTTTGCTGTGTGCTCAGTGTGGCTTTGGGCCCTTGAAATGAGGTGGGGGGCAGTGGTGAGGCCCAGGACAATTAGGATGACCACTGACTCAGGGCAGACCTGTCACTATGTCATCAAGACACTGAGAACATCCTAGATATGACAGCTTACGTGTCTCCAGAAGGTGGTGGTAGGGCACGCTACCTGGCAAAGGTGGCCCTTGGTGACATTTCTGTCACATGGTGATAGTAAGAAGTCTTGAGGAAGTGGTGTAGGTTTTAATCTTACAGACACTCCTGGTAAGAATGGCCCTGGCCAGGGACGACTTAATTCTTAGCTTAGGGAAAGGACTGCATGGAGAGGTAGAAAGAGTCTTGTCGCCATGAATACCGTGATGCATCGGAACTCAGGACTACCCAAGTGTGTCGGGCGTGGGGTTAAAGACACATGGCTGGGGCCCTCCCTCTCTCTGGCTGCTCCAGCATCTGCAGATGATGCTGTAGGCGGGAGAGCTGGAGACTCACACTCTGACTCCTAGGGGCTATGAAATGGCTCCCTCGGACACAGCCACTGAGCTCTGAGCTAGCCTCACCTTAGCTGGGTCTGCCATGGTCAGAGTAGCACAGTCTGCAGCACCCCCTCTCTCTGCAGATTTGTGGTCCTGCTGCTGACTCATTTTGACCTGGAGCTGGGCAGCGAGGACACAGAGGTTCCTGAGTTTGACCTCAGCAGATATGGCTTCGGCCTGATGCAGCCAGAGGAAGATGTGCCCATCCGGTACCGTACCAGACCGTGACCTGTGGAGCAGACACTACACTCACCTGGGGCCTCCTGACTTCCTGTTGTTCCTCTAGAATGCTGTGTCCAGAGGAGGGAACATTGAGGACACTGAGAGCAGAAAAGGCTAATAAAAGCTCTGAATCTCGCCGTGAAGACTTGCTTCCAAATCAGGCTGTGTTCTAGGTTCACTTGTGCCTCCTGTCCTGTGGTACCTGCGGTACACATCATCATGCCCCTGACTCCCAGAGCAGGCACTGTCTCCTTCTTTGGTAGTTGGCGTAGTCCAGGCCTTGGCCAGCTTGGCAGATATGGGTCCTTAGAGGACCTGTGTGGATTCACCAGTGTGTCTGTTACTCTAAGTCCTATCCCCAGATCTTTAAAGAGACATGGCCCCCTTTTCATGTGGATGCCCGGAAAGATGCACCATCCTCTGTTGGCTCACAGACAGTAGGTAGCAGGGTTTTCCTTGTGCTAAGACTGGAGTAGGGGCATGACAGAAAGATCTGGCCCTATGAGATGTATGGAGAGCCAGTCTAGGGGTCTATCCTCTGTATCCCAGCATACAAGCCCCTGCTATGGTGTATACCAGTCTGCAAGATGGCTTTGTTCAGCCTACACATTAAAAAAATCAATATAGGGGACTGGAGAGATGGCTCAGTGGTTAAGAGCATTGACTGCTTTTCCAGAGATACTGAGTTCAATTCCCAGCAACCGCGTGGTGTCTCACAACATCTGCGATGGGATCCGATGCCCTCTTCTGGTGTGTCTGAAGACAGTTACAGTGTACTCATATACATAAAATTTAAAAAAAAAAAAACCCTTTTTTTTTTTTTAAAGGAAATGAACATAGGATGGGCATAGTGGCGCACGCCTTTAGTCCCAGCATTCATGAGACAGAGGCAGGTGGATCTCTCAGTTCTAGGCAAGCCTGGTCTACATAGCGAATTCCACGACAGCCAAGGTTACCCAGAAATATCCAGTTAAACAACATAGTAGATATCATATTATCTGTGGAGAATTCATGTGAATGCTTGGGTCACACCAGGCCCACGATCCCAAGAGTAGCTCTGGCTAGGGGTACCCAGCATCCACCTGCAGAGCACATGGCATTGGCTGAATCAAAATCAACATCTCCAGTACCCTCCCATCCCAAAGGCACTGGAGTCTGGGCCCCTGTTTTGATCTTGGGAGCACTGGTGTGGGAAGGGATAGGAACCAGCCAGCTGCTACCTGACTCTGGGTGGCATAGCCGGGGCATCAAGTCAGTGATGAAAACCCACCTTCGCATCAATTTTAGGAGAAAAGACTGGCTTCAAGGGAACTGTGGCTTGCAAGCCTCCCTTGTGACACTGGCTGTCCTAGAACTCACTATGTAGACAAGGCTGGTCTTGAACTCAGAAATCCACCTGCCTCTGCCTCCACAGTGCTGGGATTAAAGTGTGCATCACTATGCCCCGCTTCCCAAGTATCTTGAAGTGCTGAGATAGGCACAGCAGATACATATTTTTGTTCAGCATCTTAGAGACGATGGAGTGTTATGCCAGCTTTCCAGATGAGAAAGCCAGTTCAGAGAGGTAAAGTGACTTGCCTGGGGTCACACAGCTCTTGCCAATAGAGCTCAGCCTACACACCTCTCCTAGAAGCAGATGTTGGGTGGGCAGTTTGTTCTTCATTCCAAGGGCTTTAGGGGTGGCAGTGGGACACTTCTGTTTGTCACTGGAGAGCTGACAGCCTGGGTGTTCCAGGCTCATCTCTTGGAGCAGGGCTGGGGGCTTTCCTGGCCCTGGGTCTCCAGGCACCCTCAGGATTCCCAGATAGACAGTGTGATTGGCAGGAGTCTGGGTATCCCCAGGGAAACCCATCTTCATGCTTGGGTGACCCCCCACTGCTGCCTTCTTATCTTCACAGGAAATCAGCTGGCAAGCCTCCTGTGGGAGGATGAGCTGTTTCCATGGCAACCCCCAGTTGCCTCCTCTCGGCTGGAAAGGGAGGAAGAAAGTGGCAGAAATAGCTGCTGAAGGTCTCACAGGCTTAGGTCCTGGTTTGCTAAGGGAAACCCCTCAGAGCCCCGTCCTAATTGAATCAGGCTGGGCTGTCCCCATGATGCTCAACTGCTCGGTTCCCCTTAAAGGTGACAGCTCCTCAGAGCCACACACAATACCGTGGTTTAGGGCAGGCAGCTCCAGTGGGGACCTGAGGTGCTGAAGCAGCGCTCGGAGGACGGTGTTCATGCATGCCCTCATTTTAATTCCTTCCATCTCCCATTTCTTTCTTTTATAACAGGCTGGGAATTTAGCTCGGTTGGTAAAGTGGTGGCTAGCACGCACGAAGTCCCGAGTTCATCTCCAGTTCCTCCTAAATTGGGTTATGGCGGTGCACACCTGTAATCCCAGCAAGGTGGAGGCAGGAGGATTAGGGACTCAGAAGTCATACTTGGCTACATAGTGAGTTGAAGTCAGCTTGGGATACACAATACTGTCTGAAGGAAGAGGAAGAGCAGGAAGAACTAACTGGCAGCTTAGAAAGGAGAAATGAATTAGCCACCTGCATGGGCAGGATCTCAGCTTTCTCATTGGTGGACTCACAGTGTGTGAGAGGGCCAAAAGAGGGGTGAAGTGCCCACGGCAGGGGCTGGTAGCCCAGTGTCCAGATAGAGAAGTCAACCCTGAGCACCTATCCTAGACAATAGTTCCAAGGCTTTTGTTGTTATTTTTAACAAATAGCGTCACAGTGTGTTTCATGAGCAGCCTGGTGGTTACACTTTGCCATTTCAACACAGCCCTCAAGTTTCATGTCATACCGTCAGTCGGACGTGCATCCATTAAAGTGGCCTTGCCTAAGAACTGCCTCTGTGTGATTCTAGAGAGGGAACCTCTGGGTCTGGAGGTGAGGTCGCCTGCTGGGAGGTGAACTGGAAGTGCTAGTCCGTCTGGTCTCATCCTGGGAGCTTGTGAGCAGCAAGCAGGAAGGGCTATAGGTAGGGAAGCTGGGTGGGTGGGGCTAAGACGAGAGACGAGAGGGAAGATAAACAAGAGGGAGCAAGGACAGTAGAGGGGAGAGGAGGCAGGAGAGACATCAGGGCCACAGGGCGGGGAAGCTGAGCTCTCACTAAAATGTATTAGGAACAGCTGCTTGATCTCTGGAGCCTCAGTTTCTTTTGCTGACTGCTTTTGTGTGTCTTGGGGTTCCCTGGCTCCTTTGAAGAGAAGGGAGATCATCTTACCTTTAATTGCTCCGTTGGAAGCCTGCCCCTTGCTTGTTCCTGTGCTCCATCATCTTTTGGCCCTACACCCTGGAAGTCAATGACTTTCAAAGTCCTGACCACAAAGAGGCTTCCTCTGTGGGGACCTTCCAGTGGCACCCACACTTCTCTCCAGGGAGAGAACCCAGGAGACCATGCTGGGGTCTCACGGTGCACAGTATGCACAAGGCATTAGAATGTGCAAAGCCCACAAAGTCATTGTTAGGCGGTGGGTGGGAAGGTCCAAGGATGGTGGAGGGGGCGTGTGAGTGGATAGATATAGGTCGGAAGATGGATGAGTGGACGGTACATGAAGAGTTGGGGTGGGTGAGAGGTTACCCCATCGGAGAAGCATATAGATAAATACATCGTGTGGAGGGAGGATGGTGGATGAGTTAGAAGTGGGCGTGTGGGTAGATGGATGGATAGACAAATGGGTGGGTGAATGATAGACGGGTATGTTTGAGGCTAAGTGGTGTGTTGGTAGAAAGATGTGGGCAATAGGATAGGTGGACAGGTGGGGAGATGGGTAGCATTTAGGATCCGTGAATGGACGGAGAGACAGAGGAGAGAGTGGGTAGGTGCTGGGCGGGGCTTAGCGACTGAGACCACGGAGGAGGGGATGCTGAGGTCTGTGGGTAGGTGATAGACAAAGGAGGAGCAGATACACTTTGGGTTGGTCAAAAAACAACCTTCATTCATTTGCAGGGACTTGGGCTAGGAAACGCAGGGCTTGATAAAGACAAGTGGACTCAAGAGCAGGCATCAGAGGTGAGTCTGGTGGTGCAGGTCCAGAATCCCAGCTACTCACACGGCTGAGGCAGGAGGATGGCAAGTTTGGGGCCAGTCTGGGCTATGTAGAGGGACTAGACTCAGAGAATGGGTCACTTAGGGTCATCTAACAGTGTAATGGCTTCATTCACTTGTCTTCAGTGGCTGGTGCAAGGGAAAAAAAGAACCTTCGGTGGGGTCAGACAGACCCCTGGTACGGTGTCTGATATACAGTATGTACTGAACTGATTCCGTCATTGCGGATGTTTCAAGAGTACTTCCCAGAGCCGGGGGGGTGTGCAGCACGGCCCTCACTATCCATTCATCCTCCCAGCAGCCAGGTGGAGCCTGCTCTGCTCTGTGGTGTTGATAATGGAGCAGGATGAAGGGACAACAGAGAGAAGACAAGCCTAGCAGATGGGGCCACCCCTGGGTTCCCAGGGGTCCCATAAAACATGGACTGTGACATGGAATCAAGTCCCCATGTCCCCTGAGTCTCTCTCTGTTCACCCTCATTCTCTACGAAGGAATTCATGCATGAGCTGTACACCTGGGTGTGTGTGTGTGTGTGTGTGTGTGTGTGTGTGTGTGTATGCGCGCACGCGCGCAGGGACAGGAGGTATGGTATTCATTAGCCTTGCTCTACCCAGAATCTCCCAGAAACCTGAGCAGGCCACTTCACGGATATAAATGATGGATGGTATCATGGAATCTGGAGATCAGACTTCAAACAGCTGAGCCTCTTGCCAGCACTGGTCAGAGGGAGCAGCATGGACAGGTCTCGGCTGCTCCCAGCAAGAGGCCGGGCGAGGCCCCAGCAGACATGTTTTAAGAGGGCGGTGGCCAGGAATCAGATGGGCTGATGTTGGAAGCTGGCTGCACCGAGATGCTGTCCCCTCTGTGAATGTCGTGGTTTTGCTTGGCTTTAAATCAGGGGGCTATGCTGTGTCCCTTCTTTATAAATATTCCAAGTTGTAGTTCATTTTCCCTCCTCCCTCCCTCCCTCCCTCTTCCCTCCTTCTCTCTTTTCCTGTTTGTTTCTTAGGTATGTTTGAGACAGAATCTCATATAGCCCAGGATGGTCTTGAACTCACTATCTAAGCAAAAATGACTTTGGACTATTATTATAATTAATTAAATGTGTGTGGTGATTTGCCTGCATGTATGTCTGTGCACTACAGGCATGCTTGGTGCCCAGGGTCAGAAGAGGGCATCAGATCTGGAAATGCAATTACAGTGGATTGTGACTTTGAACTTTTGATCCTCCTGCCTCTGCCTCCTGAGTGCTGGGAATACAAGTTTCTCCCAGCTTCCCTCTCCCTTAAAGATTTATTTTATTTAATTACGCGTATGCATGAGTGTGTGCACGTAAGGTGCCCAAGGGCGGATGGAGGCATCAGATCCCCAGAGCTGGGGCTAACAAGCGGTTGGCTGGAAGCTGTTCGCCAAGGCTGCGGAGACTCGAACTCAGGTCCCCTGTGAGAGTGGCACCTGCTCTCAACCACGGAGCCACCTCTCCAGCCCCTCCTTGCCTGATTCCTGTATATCTAATTTCTTTTCAAGCTAAGAAAGTTTCTGGTCTGTGGAGAGAAGACTGCCACTGGGTAAGCTTTTTTGGGATGTAGGTGACAGACGGACAGCTGGCAGGACAAAAGGAGTTATTTCATAGCTCACACAACTTGAAATCCAGTGGCAGTGGCCTCAGGCATAGTTAGATCCAGGAGTCCTAATGATCAGATACCATTCCACTCTACCTTACCCTGTGATGATGTTATTTCCAGACAGCTTTGGGGAGGATAAGAGGTTTGTTTGTTTGTTTGTTTGTTTGTTTGTTTTAACTACCCTGGTCACCTTACTTTCAACTTGTGTTCATGAAGACAGACGTTTGACATGGCAGTGGTCCTTCTGTAAAAATGGAGCACCATATACCTGGGGACAAAGAGCCTCTATGCTGAGAAGGGGTGGGAGGAGCCCCTCCTAACTCTGCCCCATCCTGAATTTCCACATGGATTAGTTTAAGCCTTCTCAGAACCTGTATTTACTTATTCTGTTATTTGTGTGTGGTATATTTTGGACGTGTTAACACATGCTCACATGTGTGTGCATGTGGATGTCAGAGACCAATGCCCAGTGTCTTCCTCAACCACGCTCTACTCGGGGTCAAACAATGTTTCTCTCTGAACCTGGAGCTTACTGGGCTGGGCCAGCTGGCCAGTGAGCTTCCGGAATCCCCATCTCTTCCCTAGCACTGGGAATACAGGTATGCACGGACAGCCCCTGCTCCTCTTTGTGTGTCCTGGGGTCTGAACTCAGGTCCTCATGCTGGTGCGCGAGCACTTTGCTGACACAGCCGTCTGTCTCCTCACTCACCAGCTAAGCATTCTGGTTACTTAGGTCGAGCTGGCCACACAAGCCCCTCCCTTAGCAACCCCAAGTTGCCTTAGTGACCCACAGTTGAGCAGACAGAGCCATTGGTGGTAAAGGGCGTTTAAAATTCCTCATGGGCTGGAGAGATAGCTCCATGGTTAAGAGCACTGGCTGATCTTCCAGAAGACCTGGGTTCTATTCCCAGCACCCGCATGGCAGCTCACAACTGTCTGTAACTCTAGTTCCAGGGGATCCAATGCTCTCTTCTGGCATGCACATGGTACACAGCCATATGTGCAGGCAAGCCACCCACACACATAAATTTTAATTAAAAATTTCTCAGGCACCCAACATCGAACTCTGTCCTCAACATACATGCTCAGTATATACACACAAATATACACACAAAAAAAACAGAATTTAAAAAAAAAAAAAAATCCCCTCATAACCTAATAAAGCAGACACTCTCTCTGTGGTTACTCATTTTAAGGATGGAAGCAGTTCAGTTCAGAAAGGTTAGACCACTTGTCCAAAGTCATTCTATGCCAGCTGTTCTGTCCTGAGGCCCCTCTCTTCACCACGAGGTCACACTGCCACCCTAAGGAACCTTACAAGGTAGAGTGAACACACAGACACGGGGCTGGATGGAGCCGGCCCCTCTGTCTGCACTTTCAGCTGCACGGGGATCTGGGCACTTCTCCCCTGAGTTTGCAGCTAAGCTCTGGAGATGTTGCATGGTGACCCAATCACACAGGGTCGTTGGCATTGGTCTTGGGCATGCAGAAGAATCTCTGCAGATTCATCACCACCTGTGGCTGGTGAAATGCCCGCCCCCTGATCCAGGGCTCATTCCTTCTGGGTCTCCTGGGACCATCTTGCATTGCTCAGCTCCCCTGGTGCCCTTTCTGATGGAGGGTCACTTAAGGAATCATTCTGTGTACAGTACAATGTTTAGTGACATCTCCTTGCCTTCACCAACTAGACAGCAGGAAGACTTCCCTCTCCCCCAGAGTTGTGACAACAAATCCCTGTGCGGATGTTGTCACATGTCCCCTGGGACAAACACTGAAACATCTGCCTCCTTTGCGGGATGGTGGAGGGGATGTGCTTTCAAGCCAGGTTTCTTCCCAGAGATTGCAGTTTTCAAGGGTTCCCTGGGCAGATGGGAATAAGAGATGACAGCCAGGGTTGTATGACTGTCTCTTCGGGACTCACTGAAAGGGGAGGGCTGAGAAGCTCACATTCAGACAGAAGAGCAGAGAGAGCAGGCCTTGTGAACTCAACATGTAGAACGCCATGCTACTAGGGCCACAAGGGCAGGCAGTGAGCTCGGGGGTGCTGCAGATGGCAAAGGTGGCCTTCAGATCAGGGTGGGAAAGTGGCTTGCCCCAAGGATGGTTTTCAGAAACCCACCTATAACCAGGCCTGGCAGTTGAGGCCTGTCATCCAGCTAATCAGGAGGCTGAGGCAGGAGAATGGTTGTCAGGTTTGGGGGCAAGCATTGCTGTGAGCCATGTCACAGGCCCCTCAAATAATGCTCTGAAAACAAAAGATATCACAAGCAAAAAATTAATACTCAAGTGATTAATAATCAAAACAGAAGGTGTTTACGACATCCAGGGTCAACAAGGTACTTAGCATCTAGATTATACAAGGAATCCCATAAAGCAACAACTACAGTAACAAGCATGACAATAGATACGACCATAACAGTAACCATGGCAATAACCACCAACCATAACAACAGCCTCAGCAACAAACACCAGCTAGAAGAACAGCTGCAACCATAGCAACAGTCACATCAACAACAACCACAATCCTAACAGCAACCACAAAACAACCGCCAACCGTAATAACCACAATCGAAACAACAATCGCAACAACAAACATCAACAATAAATAATCACAACCACAACAATCACAGCAACACTCGCTAATGATAAGAGCAACCACAATTATATCAACAACCATAATCACAACAACCTGTTAACCATAGTAACTACAACAAAAACTGTAACGGCCATCACCAACACAACCAGAATCAGAAACCACAGCAACAACCACCAAACAGCCATCACAACAACCCCGGCAACAACCCCCAACCATAACAGCTACCACCACAATTTCAATAATAGTCGCCAGCACAACAAAAACACTGTTAACAATTACAGTCAACAACCGTAACCATCGTCACCATCATGACCACGACTATCACAGTAGCCACTGCTACAACCATAGCTACACACAACAACAGTCACCACCATAAAAACAACCATAGCAGTAACAGCTCCCACAACAGCCACTGACATCATCACCACAGCAGCTCAAGAGCACGCGCGCGCATGCGCGCGCACACACACACACACACACACACACACACACACACACACACACGAACGCCAATGCCTATGAAGCAAACCTGAGACTCATTAATAGTCAATGAGAGGATATTTCAATACACTGAGCTGTTTTCTGGCACACACTGGAGAGCCAACGTTCCACTCTCTGGATAAAAGCTAATGGAGGCTAAGACTGAGGCTGGAGGACTCTCAGCACTTAGAGGCGGTGCCACCAGAGGCAGTGGAGTCCGGGTGCACTTAGTTAAGAGTGTACACACCCTGGGACACATTGTTCCAAAGCCACAGGAAGCATGTTTACAAAGTCATCCCATCAGGGCTGGGGACAGGGCTCAGTTGATAGAGCACTTGCCTAGCGTGCACTAAGAGCTGGGTTCAGTCTGGGGCTGTGTAGACCAGGTGTGGCAGTGCATGCCTATAATCTCAGCACTGAGGAGGTGAAGGCAGGAGGATCAGAAATCTGGAATCATCTGTGGCTCTGTAGTTGAGTTCAAGGCCAGCCTGGGCTACAAGACCCTGTCTTGGAAAAAAAAAAATCTCTATGCTGGTCTGTGAGTTGATGTGAGGGGCTGCGCTCAGGTGCATTCACTGAGTTCGAGGACCAGCATGAGTGACAGAGAGGAAGGGGCACACTGTGAGGACCAGTGGACTGGTGAACCCACATGGCCACGAGTAGACCTCCTAAAGATAAGAAACAACGTGGGGGCTGGAGAGGTGGGTCACCAGTTAAGAGCACTGGCTGTTCTTCCAGAGGACCTGGGTTCAAGTCCCAACACCCATAAGGTATCTTACACCTGTGTGTAACTCCAGTTCCAGGGCTTCTGACACCCTCACACAGACATACACGCAGGCAAAACACCAATGAACATAAAATTAAATTAAATTAAGAAAAAAACGTCAGCGTCACCGAACAGAGCACATGGGTATGTGGAGGCAAGCACAGTGGTGCAGGCAGCTAATCCAGGTTTGTAATCCCACATCACTCAGAAGGGTAAGCCCCACAGCATGGTGAGTTCAAATCCCGCCTGGGCTATACATTGAGCTATTTTCTCGGGGGGGGGGGCAGCAAAATAAATAACAACAACAGCAAAAAAAAAAAAAAAGTATGAATTGTTTTTCAAGATCACACAGAAAAAAAAACCCATAATATCCGCTTGGTAGATAACAGCCTCTGCCTATGATGTAGGGAGCATGGTCTGAGGGGAAGTGGGGGGGGAGGGCAAGGAATTCAGAATGAGTGGACCTGGGGACAGGGCTGCTGGCAAAGCACTGCCTCATAAGCACAAGCACCTGAGTTCAATCCCCAGAATACACGTTAAAAAACAAAACAAACCAACCAAACAACAACAAAACAAGCGTGGCAGTGAATGTTTATATTCTCAGGGCGTGGGCGGCAGAGGCAGGTGGATCCCTGGGGCTCACTGGCCAGCCAGCCTAGCCTGCTTGGAGAGTTCCCAGTCAATCAGAGAGGCTAGCTCAAAATAAAATAAAATAAATAAATAGATGGATGCCATTTAAGGAACATGGCTAAGGCTGACCTCTGACATCCATATCACACACACACACACACACACACACACACAAACGCGTGTGTGTGTGTGTGTGTGTGTGTGTATGCACATGTGCCCTGTACAAGTTGGGATTTTCTGGAGAAACAGAACTGATGAGATCCCATGTTTTCTATATTAAATATAAAACATTTTATATACCAAATAGATTAAAGAATGCATGTAATCAGCTTACTCTGAAACAGTCTCAACCCTGTGAGACTGGGAATCTGGTAGCTGCCTGGTCCTTGAGGTGCCTCAGTAGTCACCAAGCCAGCACCAAAAAGGTTCCTGGAGACTTGAAGGTCCTTGGAATGGCTGGTTCTGATATCAGTGGAGGAATCACCACCACCACCACCACCACCACCACCACCACCACCACCACCACCACCACCACCACCACCACTACCACCACCACCCCACCATCACCACCACCACCATCAATCAACCCTTTAGCAAAAGGCAAGGCCAGGCCAACAAGGGCAAGTGGTCTCCCTTCTTCCATACCGTTTAATCTGGTCCCCCACTAGTAGATGCTACCCACATTCTAGTTGGTCCTCCTACATCAATTAAAGCAATTAAGACAATTCTTCAGGTGAGGAGGTTCCCTGCTCAGGTGATTTTAATTTGTGGTGAGTTGACACTAACCCTAATCCTCTCTCTCTCACACACAGGCACACATTCGAAGAAAAGCAAATCTTAAATTGTCTTGTTGTTGTTGTTTTTCGAGACAGAGTGTCTCTGTGCAGCCCTGACTGTCCTAGAACTGCCTCTGTGAACCTGGCTGGCTTCAAACTCACAGAGACCTGCCTGCTTCTGCCTCCTGAATGCTTTGTCTTGCATTTTCTATGCTGTTGCTGTGGTGGTCAGGGAGGCAGATGGCCGTCCCTCATTTGTCCTTGGCCTCTAGACTGGACACAACTCTGTGTCGAACTCCTCTTATCTCCCCATATCTGTCCGTCAGTCCTTCTCCCTTCTTACCAGTGGAGTCTGTCCTCCATCCCTGAGAGGCCCTGCTGAGCTCCTGGGTTAAGCTTTCAGCATAGCCACCCCTGTCCCATGAAAATGTAATATTCATTCTGACAGCCATGGCTCTGCAGGAGCCTGTCAAGGAGGAGCTAAGAGCAGAGGTCACAGGGAGAGAAGCCCGGAGGGGACCTGATCAGACTGGATGAGTTTTTACAAACAGTTCTGTGTAACGCAGTGGAGAGGAACCCAAGGTGGAGAGGGAAAGCCTTATCTCGGGCACCATGTCCCATTAGGTCCCCCCCACCCCCAGGGCAAGGCTCTCTGCTGCATCGCCAACTCCGTAATGCCACACAACAGAGCTGTGTGAGAGAACAACCCAGCAGGGCCCAAGGGTGACTGGCAGAGGGAGGCCTTGCCCCTTCTGCATGCAACCCTGCCTACAGTCACTCCTAAGTCTGCCCGCCCCACTGCACAGGGTGAGGCAGACGCAGGGGATCTCTCGGTTGAGCCCGACCCTCAGCAGTCCAGTAGCAGCAGTCCGAGTTAGCACCCATGGGTGAGTGGCTAACCAGGCCAGGCAAGCTCTGGGTCTTCACTGGCCTTTCACCTGCCCTTATCTTTCACCTCAGCAGCTACCGCCCAGCTGCCCACCTCTTTTGCATGTTTGTTTGTCAATAGGTGTAATGTCCATCTTCCTCTAGAATATAGAATTTAATTTTTTTTAGAATCTGGAATGGAATCAAAGCAAGGGCTATTTAAAATTGCCACCTGCCTTCTCCAGCTTTCCCATCCTCCCAGCTTCTAGCCTGTCTGACATAGTCTTCCAATTCTGTTTACAGTCACTCTCCAGGGAGACCCGCGACCCAGAGGCTAGTTGGCTTCGCAACTGTATCTCCTACGCCCGCCCTACGTGCAGCGCCTGCATGCAGTAGGCGCTCAGCCTCGTGGTGGCCCGGACGCAGACAAGCAGCCCGGGTGGGCCCCGCGGCCTGGGCCAGGGCCGGGCACGGAGGGGTTAAGCCGCGCGCGTTTCCGACCCGCAGGTGGCGCCGTCCCGCCTCGGTGCCACTCGCCGCGCTCCGAAGTGCGGGACAGAATCGCGGCGAGCGCGGAGCCGAAGCTCAGCTCGACTTGTTGATCTCGCGCAGGCAGCCGCGGCCACCGCCGAGCCGAGCCGGAGCCCGAGGTGGAGGCGGAGGCGCCGCCGATCGCCCGGGCCGCGCCGTCCCCGCGCCCCGCAGAGCGCCCCGCCCGCGCCCCGCAGCCCCGGCGCCGCCCGCCCGCCCGGCCGGGGTAGGCCTAGCCCGGCCCCGGGACCGCCGCTGCCGCGGGCGGGGGCGCGGGCGGCCGGCGAGATGCGCGCGGCACGGCCCCGGGAGGCGGCCACCCTGGGGGTGAGTGTGGCGGGGGGTGGGGGGGTGGGAGTGGCGCGGGTCCACCCCGGGGCTGGGGGTGGGGCGTGTGCCCCGCGGGCTGTGGGCTCCAGGAACCCCCCGAAATCACCGGTGCGTGGCGGGAGGAGGGCACGCTCCGAAAGGCCAGAAGATTCCGCTGGTTTCCCCGCCTCCCACCTCCCCCACCCCTTCCCTTCCGAGCCCGGGCAAAGGCGCAGAACCCGGAGTTATAAAAAGCCATCGCCGGGAGGAGCGAGGAGGAGGAGCGGGAGGAGGGGGAGGAGGAGAAACAGAGAGGAGGAGGGGCAGGAGGAGAGCACTGAGCAGGCGGATCCCGAGGACTCCGCGCCCCTTCTGCGCTAGGGTGAGGGGGGGGCGCACAAGGAGGCGCAGACCCCGCTGCCTGGGCTCCTTCGACCCTCACCTTGTCTCGGGAGCAACCTCAGGTCCTGGTGCTGTGAGGAATGGGGTCGCCCCAGGACAGGGCAGCCTGGTGGCCTCCGACAGGTGGGCATGTGGTAGCCTCCACAGTCCCCACTCGGCCCAAAATCTTTTAAGATTTAGAAAAAGCAAGCCCAATGCCATCGCTATGCTCCTACCCAAAATCCTGACTCCCATGGGGTGGGAGGAGATGAGAACTCACTAAAAAGAGAAAGAAAGTTCTCCCTGCCTCTCCCCTGCCTCCCCACTGCAGGGCCAGGTTGGGCTCTCCATCCCGAGACCCGCAGAGCAGGGAGTTTCAGCACTCGACGGGACGGACAGCGCCCCGGGCGGCCGAATTGCGCCAGGGCGGGGGTGGGGCTTCCTGGGAGCCTCCTGGGGGCCTCTCCCGCCTGGAGGGCCACCCCTCCCTTGTCCTGGGGTGGGGCTGACTTCAGCACCGCCGGGAGGAACAGCGGCCATCCTCCCCCCCCCCAACTCCCCTGAGCCGCTTAAGCCTTGGGAAGGTCAAGGCCAGTGGGGGACCCTGGGGGAGGGGCCTCGCAGTCCGGGTTCGCTGACCCGTGTCCGCTTTCGCTTTCTGCCTCGCAGCCGTCGGGATGGAGGTGAGACGGTAGCCGTGACGCCCGCCCTCGCGCACCCCTGCACCGCAGCGGCCTGCAGAGCTCCCTGCCCCCCGCCCCCGCGGCAGCGGGCCTTGCCGTCGAGTGACAGCGGCCTGGGGGGCAGGGGGGGCGGGGGCGGCCAGACCAGCGATGCCGGCGGGCATGACGAAGCATGGCTCGCGCTCCACCAGCTCGCTGCCGCCCGAGCCCATGGAGATCGTGCGCAGCAAGGCGTGCTCGCGCCGGGTGCGCCTCAACGTCGGGGGCCTGGCGCACGAGGTGCTGTGGCGCACTCTGGACCGCTTGCCCCGCACGCGGCTGGGCAAGCTCCGGGACTGCAACACGCACGACTCTCTGCTCCAGGTGTGCGACGACTACAGCCTCGAGGACAACGAGTACTTCTTTGACCGCCACCCTGGCGCCTTCACCTCCATTCTCAATTTCTACCGCACGGGCCGGCTGCACATGATGGAGGAGATGTGTGCGCTGAGCTTCAGCCAGGAGCTGGACTACTGGGGCATCGATGAGATCTACCTAGAGTCTTGCTGCCAGGCCCGCTACCACCAAAAGAAGGAGCAGATGAACGAGGAACTCAAACGGGAGGCCGAGACACTGCGGGAACGGGAGGGCGAGGAGTTCGACAACACGTGCTGTGCCGAAAAGAGGAAGAAACTCTGGGACCTGCTGGAGAAGCCCAACTCGTCGGTGGCCGCCAAGGTGAGTCTGGAGTCTGTTCCCCCCATGAAGGCCTTCACAGCGGTTCCTGGCTCCTCACCATGAGTATACCTGTAAAAGGCAGAAACTCCAAGCGAGTTCTCCAAGGACCACTACTCTACACCCTTCCCACGTGATTCAGTGCTGTGTACCCCTACTTTAGTCGAGCTTTGCTGGATAGTCTTGGTGTCTCGCCCTCCAGGCCTAGATCCTTGCTGGAATAGCTAGCCCTGCAGATGTAGCATCTAGCCCTGTATTATAACCCCACTCTGCCCATAAGGAAGGATATAAACGCAGCCTACGGACACGCCTGGCAGAGGCGGGGGCACCCACAGGTATTTTAAGAGACGACAAAAGATAGGGAACAGGCCTGCCCAAAGGCTTGGGATTGTGGGTGAGGGGCCAGGTTGGCTCCTTGTTTATGTTCTTGCTGTGTGGTGCAGTTTGCACTTGGCTGTTGGAGGAAGATGTGAATTTCCAAATCAGAGCAGAAAAACAGGCATGGGGAGAGAGGCAGGGGTGAGCCCGTTCATATAGGCAGGGGGAGAGAGGCAGGGGTGAGCTCGTTCACACAGGGTGGGCTGCTGGGCGAAGGCGGAAGCCTTGGGGACCAGCGGAGGCTTGGGGTGAGGATCAGGGCAGGTGCAATTCCTCTGAGTCAGGCTGGCACCTCGGCGTGTCTGGAGGGTGAGGCCTGCCTCACGTGGCCTGTGTACTGGGTGCCGGGAGTAAATGACAGCGTGGTGTGTTCCGGGCTGCATGGGAGGCTGGGAAGGGGCCCAGAAAAGAGATGTGTGGGAATCCAGAGAGATCAAGTTCGGGAAGAGACAAGATTGTCTCTGAGAGCTGAGCCAGGGAAACGGGACCAGAGGCAAACGACCAAGATTGCCTGTTCAGCCAGCCATAGTTTAGAAGCAAGGCTTGGCTCTTGGCTAGCTTGGCCTCTCAGTGTGGAGTCTTGGTGGCTCAGCTGGTCCATCACTGACTGGTCCCTTCTCTCAAGGGACTTGATGGGGTTATTTCTAGAGAACTGACTTGCTCAAAAAGGCTGCAGCAGACATAGGAAGGGTGTCTAGTAGAACAGTCTAAAGAGCCCACAATCATTTTCTCTTGCCTCTGTGGCTTGGTCTCCTCCTGGAAGACTGAGACCATAATCCTTCCCCAGTTTCCGTGTCCAGAAAGCCTCCCTCTAAGACGAAGGCACTCACCCTTAACCGGCTTAGGATCAACAGACTTATTTTGCTATTTCTAGGCCTGACACAGGTTCCCCCACTGCTCAGCCCATTGAGGCCTAGGTAGGCCCCTCCTTCCTCACCTGCCCTGTCCTTAAGACACTAGATCCAGGGACAGGAAGTGGGGATTTACCCTCCCCGAGAAGAAACAGGTGAAGGACTGTGTTTGGGTTGGTCCCTGGCTGCAGGGCACAGGCGGTTGGCATGCAAGAGGCAGTGTGTGGGAATAAATAGTCTTTCCTCCTCTCGCTCAGCCTAATCGGCTCACCCAGCAGCATCATGACCTCGCTGTGATCCCAGGCTGGGCTGTCAGCTCACATTCTTGCAGTTTCTGCAGCCAGAGCTGAACCAGGAAGGCAGTCGAGCCCACTGGCCCTCAGCATAGAAATGTCCACAGCCACTGAGCCAAATGCCTAACTCATACAAGGCTCAGAGAGGCGAAATAGCTTGCCTAAGGTCACAAAGCACACAACTACAGAAATGTACCTCCCCGCCAGTGAGGTTTTGAAAACCCTGTTCTTTCTGTTGGTGATCGAGGGCCACAGACGCTGCCCTCCCTAGCGCCTTCTCTTGCTACCCACAGTCCCTTTCCCAGCAGCCCAAGGTGCGAGTCAGATCGCACTATTCATCTGTTTGAAAACCACGGAGGTTTCCACCTGTCACTGTGCATCTGAGGTCTAGATTCAGGCCCTCAGAGCGCTTCCGGCTCATCTCTCCTCTTCCCTTCCGGCTCATCTCTCCTCTTCCCTTCTGGCTCGTGTGGTTCCAGTCCCACTGGCTCCCTCACTGTTGCCAAACATATCGGGGTCTGTTCTACTCCAGGACCTTTGCACTTATTTTCCTGCTGCTTACAGTTACCTTCCCCAGAACATTCCATCGACGCCTTCTCTTCTTGTCCCCAGTTCCACTAAGCTATTTCCCCCTGGAGACTTCCTGGACTCCTGTCCCCTCCCTGTAATCCTGTCACGCCCTGTAGTAGTTTTCCTGCATGATCTTTGAACACTACTAGAGATCACATCTGGTCTATGTGTTTCTGTCTTACACCCACAAGGAGGTATCATACACATTGCTGTGTTCCCAGCATGCATTGTGGTGCCTGGTTCAGAGGGCTCCAAATAACTCTATGTAGGGTGGATGGGTGAGTGGATTGCTGGGTGGATGGAGGGATGGAGGTAGATGTGTGTTTGGACAGACGCATGGGTAGATGGAGGCTGTGTGGATGATGGATTGGTGGATGGATGGATGGATTGGTAGACAAGTGAATGGATGGGTAGATGGGTGGGTGGATGGGTGGGTGGATGGGCGGATGATCTTTTGACGGACAGGAGGGTGGATGGGTGGGTGGGTGGGTGGGTGGGTATGTCCGTGGGTTGGTAGATACATGGTAAGTGAATGAGTGGATAGGTGGATGGATGGGTGAGTGGGTGAATAGATGGATAGACTGGTGAATGATGGATGGATAGATGGGTGGGTGGCTGGCTGGCTGGCTGGGTAGACATATCAAGGAAGCAATCAGGTACTGACTTTCTCAGAGTTCAGGAACCTGTCAGCCATTCTTCCTCACAGACTCCCGTGGCTCAGTTCCCTGGACCTCTGCTCTCTTTATCACCTGCACCTGGCCCATCCCATCCCACACTCTCCAAAGCGAAGCCTGTCAGCAGTGAGACTTGCGGTTCCTTGAAAACCACACAGGCCAAGTGCCAAGTATCACTTCTGGGTGCCCGTGAGGATCGGAAACGGCCGAATCTTACATGTCCTGAAGAAAGGACACACCAGGGCTGTGGAACCAGCCACCTATTCACTACTCTCTGGCGGGAGGCTGTTTCTTCACCTCTCCCTTTCCTGCCTCCTGTCTGTAAAATGAAGAGTGGGGGCCACCTTGCAGTGAGGTTGAGTTTGTGGAAGTTTAATTTAGTGCTGAGCACTAGTGAGAGGGTTCTGTTGTTATCAGTGCTAAGTTGTTGTGCCCTTTCTCTGGGTGAGCTGGGGTCCTTTCTCTGGGCTGAGTGGTCAGCAATCACTTTCTTTCTGACAGCACCCTGGGGAGACTGAGTTGATGCTATGAATAATTGATACCTGTTCTGCCGAGAGGAACAAACCAAAGCCCAGGCCCTGGGTTCTCTATCAGAGGAGTGGAAATCAAAACCCATTAGGTTGTTTGGGAGGTGGGGTTAGCCCTGGCAGGGAGGCAGTGCAGGCATGCCAGGGCCTCCTCAGAGAGTCTGCTCTCTGGGAACACTCTCAGGCCTCTCTCGATGTGGTGTGGGGAGAGCTAATTTGTGAGCCCCGAGTCTCCGGGTTAAAGCTCTGAGACCGCTTCCAGATTGCCAGAGTGTTTACTGTTCTGGGCACAGATCAGTGGTCTCTGGAGCTGGTGTGATCTAGACCTTTCTTCTGCAGCCTTTCTGGGCAGTGGGGTGCCCATTAGTGCTTCTGTGGGTCATAAATGACAAAGCAGAAACTGACATTGCAGGGTATGGGGTTTGGGCTGAGTTGATGGCTCAGTGATCTTATCAGGATTCTAGATTTTTTTTAAGTTTTTTTTTTTCCCCTTATTTGTTGCTTTGTGCGTATATGAGAGTTTTATATGGAGGTCATGGGTCACAGGTCAGAGGACAATTTCAGGGGAGTCATTTCTGATCTTCCATCCTTCGGATCAAACTTGGTAGAAAGGGTCCTTACCTGCTAAGCTATCTTGCTGGCCCCAAGTGTTGTTGTTTTAAACTATATGTATTGTGTTACATTTATTTATTATTTATGTATTTTGCGCGTGTCTGTGTGTGCTTGTATGTTTGCACAAAATAGCACAGTTGTGGAAATCAGAGGACAACTTGTGTTTCCTGCTTCTACAACGTGTGTCCTGGGAATTGAACTCAGGTCATCAGACTTGGTGGCAGTCAGTGCTCCAACTGCGCCATCTCGCCAGCCCAGATTCGAGACTCTTTCCATTTCTCTGCTTCTCTAGACTCTAAAAATGACTTGGCACCTGTGCTTGATGCCTCCTGTCAGGAGAGATGACTGGTAGATCCAGCCCTCAAATGTAGATACAACGATGTCTACTCCACAAACAGCGGCGTTTTCTCCTGTGTCCCATTGCGTTCCTCCTTCAAGAGAACCCCAACCCCCACCCAGGAGCACCCTCCCAGGTGTTCTTGATGTTGTTGGCCATCAATCATGTATTCATGCTTTAGTGGCAAGGGAATCTGGGAAAGCAAGTGGCTGATGTTTACAGATGGCTGAAGGTATGTGTTTGATGACCCTTAACATCAGAGGAAACAGGCTCTGGGAGGTGACACACCCTCACCTAACACTAAAAGGATAAGTAACCATGTGCGAAGCAGTGGAAATGGTGGAGCTGAGCATCTCAATTATTGTTCTGTGACAAAACACTGTGACCATGTCTAATTTTAAGTGATAGCATTTAATTTGGGGCTTGCTTACAGTTTTAGAGGGGTTAGTCCATGACCGTCACGGCAGGGAGCATGGCGGCAGGCAGGCAGACCAGCATAGCACTGGAGCGGTAGCTAAGATCTACTGGGCAAACTGGGGCTGGTATGGGCTTTTGAAGCTTTGGAATCCATCACCAGTGGCACACCTTCTCCAAGAGACACACCTCCTAGTCCTTCGCAAACGTTTTCTCCAACTGGAGACTAAGTATTCAAACGTGAGTCTCATTCAAACTACATCAAGGTTTGGATCCAGATTTTTCCCAAGCTTGGATGGGTCAGTCACACCATCTGAGTGAGCATCTGTCCAGTGGGGACGGTGGCCACACCCACCTTCAGGAATATTCTAACGAGTCAAGGGATTTTTGATGAGAATAGAAATTATAAGGGTAAACCCAGGAGTGGTGGCGCGCGCCTTTACTCCCACAACTCAGGAGGCAGAGGCAGGCAGATTTCTGAAGTGTGAGGCCAGTCTGGTCTACAGAGCAAGTCTCAGGACAACCTGGGCTAACACGGAGGAACTCTGTCATAAAAAAATAAGAAAAAAGAAAGAAAGGAAGGAAGAGAGAATTTGTAAGGGTAAAATTTAGGGGATGGGAGACGGACTGACTGGTGAAGTGCTTGCTTTGCAACCATAAGGGCCTGAGTTCAAATCCTAGCAGCATATGAAAAAGCCAGGCATGGCGGCACGTCGCTCTAATTCCAGTACTGGGGAAGTAGAGACATGTCCTCACCCCACCCCCACCCTCCTACACATTTACACACAGAACATAAGGAAGCTAAAATTTATTGTTATATCAAAAGTGGAAGTGGCCTTTAGCTGGAGATAGTGACTAAAATTTTGCTACCACTGGCTGTGGGGCGCAGTGCGTGCGGATTCTTTCTCATTATTTCTGAGGACCGGGAGTCAGTCTCCTGTGTAGGAAATGAGAGTTAGGGGGAGGAGGCCATGCAGGCCCAGGACGTGTCCAAGTGAAGAGTCCAGCCAGTTCCTGGCATGAGGCAGCACTTGGCGAGTGGCCACACCAGTTCCTGGCAGTCCTTCAGAGTCCCCCTTCCTAGCTACATGTCCTATTGTGGTGCTGGATGTGGCTGGATGAGGCTGCAGCTTTCTCTACCTGAGCTAGGACGATCTGTGTGTTACCATCAAATGTGAGGAGCCACCAGGAGTCCAGGGCCCCCTGTGCTCTGTGCCGCCTAGCTGAGCGAGTCAGGGCATCTCTGATGCCTATTTAATTTAGGGAGATCACTTGCCAGAGACTCAGGATCCCAGCTGGAAGGCTGTCCTGGAGCTGGATGCGAGTCCTGCTTTCTCCTGGCAGTGGCCTCTGGACCCTTCCTAGCCTTGCTTCCCACTCTGTAGATGTGATGCTGTAAACGCGCCCCTTGGGGCCATAGGGGGTGAAATATGATCATATGCATGGGAAATCCTGAAGTCATGCTTGGTGGATCCAGGCTCTTACTGGGTAAAGGGGAACCCAGGGGCTGGCCTGAGCTGCTCCTTTGACTTGCCTAGTCACCCCAAGATTGGTACCATTCTCTGGTCCTTGCTGCCTCATCTGTGGTCTGGGATCTCTCTGGTCCCCATCCCAGAAGAGGAGTGACGGGGTAGAATATTGGCAGAGGAGCCCTTAGGAAGGCAGGATGCTTAGGGGTCGGGGATCACTCTCATGTCTCAGCAGCAACTCCAAACCTAGCACGAACCTCTCTCTCATATCCTTGGGAGCACTGTGGCCTGGATGGGTGCCACTTGGCAGAGCTGGGCTGCCCAGGCTCAGCCTGGCTCCTTACCCTCCCTTTGTGTGATTTGGGGCAAAGTATTATGGTTCCTTCAGGTGACAGCCATCCGGAATCCACAGCACTGCCTGTCTCATTGAATTACCCCCAGAGGTCAGTTGTCACCCACATAAGGGGCGGTGACTGAAGGGCTCACGGTCTGACTGTATCTCCTAATCCATCTGTGGAATAAACTCCTTCTGAAACATCATTCTGAGAAAATGCCATGTTTGCTGCAAGCCTGCAGGCTTTTTTTTCTTTCTTTCTGGCCACTGGAGCCCAGGAAAGTCAGGGACCAGGGACTCAGCATCCCAGCCAGAGCCGCCCTCAGCTGCTGCTGGAGGAACAGAGGTATGACATATCACAGCCATCTTGTTCCAGGCTGGCTCTCAGATCCTCTTTAGGATGGGAGGGAGGGGGTATTTGTTTACTATCCACTTTTGGGGGGTGGGAGGCCACTCCCCACATCTGAGCATATGTACTTAAGATTCAACTCTGGAAGAATCAACCGAAGATTGATGAGTGGGAGTCTTACTTGGTGTGTCCTGATTGTGTTATGAGCTAGGAGGGTAGCTTGCATGCAACAGGCCCCCTAGCTGAGGTGGTCTCATCAGCACAGATCCCAGGCTGGCTGCACACGCTCAGCTTTGCCGTTATCTTTTGGGTTAAAACAGAAACAACAGCCAAAGTGGTGACAGTCACTGTCGGTGCAACCCCGTGTAAGGAGGGTGGTGGGCTGGGGCTAGGGCGACATCTCGGCGGGTAAGGTGTAAGCCCAAAGAGCAGAATTCAAATCATTAGAACATACATAAAGCCAGGCGCAGTCCTACATGACCGTAACCCCATTGCTTCAAAGGCAATATAGGAAGACAGGACAGTTACTAGAAGTTGCTGGGTGGCTAGCCTGGTGTATGTAGTGGTAAATAATAAAGAGATCTGACATCAAACAAGAGGGAATGACACCCAAGGTTGTCCTCTGATCACCACACACCCTCACACGTGTGTACCCAGCACAAACACACACAAAGGGGACCCCATAGCCCCATTGATCTGGTCTCCTCTTACAGTTATGGAGACTGAGGCCAGAGAAGTGGCGTGGTGAATGGGAGGCTGGGACAGAGCCTACCCCGGGTGCTCTGACTGAGGAATCTATCTTGGGCAGTGGTAATGATCTTAAGAATTACAGATGCATCCTAGGGATGCAGCCCCAGAAAGTCACTGTCCTCACGGGGAGTGTTAGGAGATAAGAGCCGTGTCTAGTGTCTGCTGCCAGAGTTGGGAGTGGTCTTGGCTCTGTCCCCAAAGGACGCTTGATGGACCAGATGGTACTAGAGACACAAGCACGGCATTAGCTGTGAGAGGAGTCTCTGCTTTCTCCCTAGGTGGGCATTCTCAGTGTGGGTGTCTCTGGTAGACTTAGGGGTCATGAGGTAAGGCTTGAGACAGGAAGGCCAGTTCTGGGTAGGGGGATGGGCAGGAGCCAGAATTGACAGGTGAATGTCCAGTGTGCCAATCCTCATGTTTTTCTGTTGGTGGCATAAGGTTGTCATGTGACTCTCCTACAGGCTGGGGGCTGGGGTGTGTCCTAGGTTCAAGCCTCGCCCTCTGTACTCCCAAGTTGCATGTGCTCCAGAAGCATCTCGCCTTTCTGGGACTGGGTAGTGAGTGTCCCCTGGGGTCACCTAAATTCCAGTGACTGGGGCCTGTGGTGGAAACATGCCCCAGGTGATTTTTTTAAACTTTGGTAAAATCCACCAAGTATAGGGTTTTCCTTCCTCACAGCTTTAAGTGTGGAGATTTGTGTAGATGTGTTCTGTGTTACGCAGCCAGCCTCCGGAATGGTTTAGACAGCACCCACTCCAACCAACCCCCAACCCCTGGGAACTACACGTGGACTTCCTGTCTCTGAATTTGACTCTTGTAGGAAGCCGCACACAGGACTGACACATCACTGTCCTTAGTGCCTGGCTTCTTTTATGTAGTGTAATGTCCTTGGGATTTATCTATACTCTGGCCTGACGTAATTTCTTTCCTTTTAAGACTGAATGCTATTCTTTTGTGTAGATACGTTTTGTCTCTAGCTTCATCTGTTGATGGACACTTGGGTGCCTCTCTTGGCTGCTGGGAATGTGGGAGTAAAAACAACTGAGTTTTCCTCTCAGGTTTTTCCAGTCTATATGCAGAAGTCTCTGTCTGTCTACCTCTGTCTGTCTGTCCCTCTCTCTTTCTTTCTCTCTCTGTGAGTATTTGTGAGTTTGATTATGTGCACATGACTGCACACACGTGGGGGGGGGGGCAGAGGAAAACCTAAACGGTCCTCTTCTCTGTCCCAGGCTATCCAGCCTGTGAGCTTCGGGGAAGCTCCCATCTCTGCCTCCCAGTCACTGGGATGATGAATGTGCCCCAGTGGCAGGCTTTTATGTGGGCTCTAGGGATTGCTTGTGTAGCTTCCCCATGGCAAGCAACCTCTCTCTAGCCTCATGAAGTTTTTAAGAAACTGTTTCTGTAGCGGCTATATCATATAGTGTTCTCACCAGCAAAGGGAAAGGCTTCTAACTCTATTGCACCTCTGCCAGCTTCCCACTTGGGGGGGGGGGGCGCTTTTTGAGACAGGATCTCTCTGTGTAGTCCTGGCTTTCCTAGATCTGGAACTCATATGTAGACCAGGCTGGCGTCCAACTCAGAGATCCTCATGGCCTCTGCCTCCTGAGTGTTGGCATTAAAGATGTACACCACCACAACTGTCCCATAAACAAAAAACTAGTCTCAAGCTAGACATTCTCCTGCCTCAGTCTCCTCAGTGCAGGGATTCCAGGCATGCACTGCTGTACTGTCTGTGCACCAGCTCTTTTGGTTCACAGAGTAGCCATCCAGATAAGTCCACGCCCCACTGTGGCCCTGCATCTCCTAACACGGGACGCTGAGCATCACTTAGACTCTTTGCTCAGGTAAAATTATTTCATCATTTTATTTAATGAATTTTATGTGTGTGTGTGGGGGGGGCGTGACACAGCCCTCAGGTAGCCACCAAAGGACAACTTTCCTGGGTTGGAGCTTTTCTTCCACCACGTGGGTTCCCGGGACCTTACTCGGGTTGGCAGGTTTGGCAGCAAGTGCCTTAGCCCTCTGAGCTGACTCCCCAGCCCCCCTTTTTCAGTTTTACAATCAAATTATTTGACTCTTGTAGTTGAGTTGTCCTTTAGTGTGTATGTGGAGGTCAGAGGGCGACCTTGAGTGACAAGTCGTCTTCCTTGTTTTTTGAGACAGTGTCTCTCACTGGGAGCTGCGGCCTGTGGTATTAGGCTAGGCTGGCTAGCCAGAGAGCAGGGGATCCCTGACCTCACCTCCCAAGCACCACCACATTCTTTTTTCTGACTTCTGATGATTGGACTCAGGTCCTTGCTTATGTAGTGATCTCGTTACCCTCGGAGCCACCTCTCAGCCTTTAGAGTCCTTTATATCTATTCAGGATATCCATTTTTTATCAGATGTGTTGTTTGTGACTGTTTCCCCCCCCCCCCCATCCTGCGGGTGTGTTCTCCCTGCTGACGCAGACTTTGCAGATAGCTCCTTTTAATGTTGATGAAGTCCGGTTGTCTGCTTTTCAGGCAAGGTCTTGTGTAGCCCAGGGTTGGTCTTGAACTCACCCTGCAGCTCAGGATGACCCTGAATTTCTGATCCTCCTGCTTCCACCTCCCAAATGCTGTGCTTAAGACAAACCCAGGGCATGGAGCATTCTGCCAAGGGAGCCACATCGTTAGCCTGCTTTATGTGTTTCTTCTGTTCTTATGCTTGGGTGTGGTCGCTAAGTCGCCTTTGTCAGGTCCAGCCTTCTCAGTCCTGTGGCTCAGGTGGTGGTTTGCTGTGGTGTGACTTTAGGAGCGGGGGACACTCTTTCCTGTGCACATGCTGTTCCCAACCCTGTGTGCTGCCCTACGTGACTCTGGGTGGCAGGAATGGCGGGGGAGGAAAGTGCTTATGCTCATGGGGCCCCACATCCTAAAATCTCTAGAAGTGTCCAGTGTGGCCATCTGGGAGAGGGGCGGGCAGCAATGCTGTGGGCTGATGGGTGTTTCCAGACCCATCTCACGTGGCCCCCTTTTCACCCACAGAAGCTCCACAGAAGAGCGGTCTGTCTTGCCCTGCAGTTGAAGGGGATATAGACGGTGAGGAAGCCATGACAGCAGGAGTGGGGACTCTGGACACTTGTCCCAGAATGTGGTCACTGCTCACCATCCACTGCTGTCTCCGCCCCCCTCTTACCCAGAGCTCCTCACTGCTGTTTTTTTCACCCCAGCCCACAACCTGCCTTCTACTCCTTTGCTCAAAATCCTCCGTGGGGACTGGGGCCATAGCAGTCAATAGAGAGCTGGCCCAGCATGCAGGAAGTTCATCCCCTGGGCTGCAGAGACCAAGCATGGTGGTGCGCACTGATAATCTCAGCTCTCACTCAGAAGCTGGAGGTGGAAGGATCAGAAGTTTAAAGTCATTCTCCACTATCCAGTGAGTTCAAGGCCAGCCTGGGCTGCATGAGACTCTGGGTCAAAACAACAAGTCTGACAGAGCCCCTCTCTCTACACCCTGCACCCTCCTTCCCCACCAGCCCACCACCACCACTCAGTTCCCTTCAAACCTCTTTTTCTCACACCTACCAGGCTCTTTCCCATCTCAGGGTCTTTGCACTAGCTCTTGACTTCACTGGGGTCAATCTGCCTAGAGACAGCCACACGATAACCCCTCACACACACTCTCTGTTGGGGGTGATCTCTGCTCAAATGCCAGTGGTTCAGGCATTCTGGGAGGGGACAGTCTGCATTATATGCTGTCCCCAGGTCTGTTCATGCCCTTCCCCTGGTAGCTTCTTACACACACACACACACACACACACACACACACACACACACACTATCCTGGACTCTGGGTTCCCCCCCTTTCCCACCCCTTGAATGTGGTTAAAGGACAGAGCTTTGTCTAGTTAGCTTAGGGCTGCCTGCTCAGTGCCTGAAGCAGTGGCTGCCACAGAGTAAAACCTCAAGGGCTGTGTGATGAATGAATGAATGAGGCAGTCACAAGGCTAGCTGAGAATTTTACGAATTGGAAAAAAGGGAATTGTTCATGTATGGGGACTGTCACTGTCATTACTGACACATGACTAGGAGTATGACATCAGCCATATCTGCTGCCCTTCACTGAAGAGCCCATCTGGAGCCTCACACGCCCCAGCTCCTCACCTTCAGCCTCACTTCTGTTTGGGAACACACCTGGGCTGTGCGGCAGACCTGTGTGCCATGGTGCATCTCCGTGTGCCAAGTGCCCTGTAGAGAGCGGGCCTCGTCAAGACAAGGGTGCATCCTGCCCATTGGAGGTAGCGATGGAGTGTAAGAGGGCAGAAGCCAAGCACTTGCGAGCAGTGGCTGGATCCTGGATCTGGAGTGTGTGAGATGATGAGGCAGCTCCAGGGAACCATTGCCTCGTGGGCACAGATATCCAGTCTGTCTGTGGGAGTCTTGGTCAGTGTTAGCCTGGGGTGGAGTGCCTCTGTTTCCTCCACTGTACAGTGGAGCTAACTGCAGCTTCGACTTGGAAGGAGGCTGGAAGGGTCATGAGGAGAGGATGTTTGATCCAGAACCATAAACAGGCAGCCCCCGGCTGCTGCTGTGGGGCCTGGTCACGCCCATGCAGTCAGGACTCCTGGAGGTCTTGCTGGATGTGTGTGTATCACTCTCGTGGCTCTGTGCTGGGAGTCAGGGGCCTTGCAGACGGCGAGACAAAGACACTGGCCTCATAGCCCTGGCCTTCCAGAAGGAGGGAGAGGGACAAGAATACAGACATTGACGGGACCATGGCATCCACACGGGGGAACTGGGAGACAGAGGTCCCTGGGGAACGACCACCTCCCTCTAGTGAGGAATGTCACCCCAAGTCATCAGTGTCTTTATATTACATAGGAAATTATCTTTCATAAGAAATAATCCTGCATGGAATAAATCTCCCTTTCCTGTTCTTGTGAGACAAAGTCTCATGTAGCCCAGGTTGGCCTCAAACTAACTATATAATTGAAGATGATTTTAAACTCCTGGTCTTCTAGCCTCCACCTCCCGAGTGCCGTGTGCCAGGCATGGCCATAAGTTGACCCACTGTTCCAGGCACGGTCATAGCCACGCCCACTGTGCCTGGCTTTCACATCAGTCTCGAGTGCTGGGGGATTGTGCAGTAAGGGCAGAGGGAAGTGGCCCTTTGGCCTCATTTACAGAGACAAGGCAACTTCGGACACCTGAGGTGTCTGCACGTCCCCGTTGTCCCACGTTTACCTGGCAATGGGGTTGGTCTCCCCCATAATTGATCACTGTAGCCTGGCAGGTAGGAGCAGGCTTTGAGGAGTTGAAGCTTACCGACAGCTCCATGCCATCTCTTACAGCTAGCAGATGTAAGTGAATCACTTCTACCCATCATGCTCCATAATAGCCACCAGGGCCCAGCCCTGACTCTTTCCCTTGGTCAGGTGGGCCCCGCCCCTCAGAGCTTATGCAGACCTCCTCGTGCACAGAGGGGGCTTTGACTGACAGCAGCACCTAAGAAGAAAGTCCACAGCAGCAGGGAGAGTGGCAAGCCTGCCATCACCAAAGCATGTGGTGAACCCCTGCATCTTCATGAACTCTCTGGCCTGCGCTCACAGTAAATGCCTCTTCGCCCTTGGGGAGGGCAGGGTCTTTAAAATAGTGGCTGCAATTTGACTCAGTCCCCCTTCCCACCCTGGGGACAGTCTCTTCAGCTCCAGAGTTGCCAGTCCTCGGGTTAGGTGGGTGTGCATGTGCTCAGATGTCACCTGTTTGTACAACAACCAATTAGTATATGTTACCATATGCTGAGCACCGTACTGGGTGCTGAGGAAGCAAGTGTGAGGACCCTTTGGTTGCAGGGGACAGAAATGCAGCTCAGAGTATTGCAAGCAAAACTGTATCTGGAAAGTTCTGAGTTAGGTGAGGCTTCAGGTACGGCGGGATCTAGGAGCTTACATACATCATCAGGACTTGGTCTCCTCCATCTCTACAGTCCGTTCTTACCTTGGCTTCTCAGTGGGGAGCACCAACATGGCCTCTGGCATGTCAGTCTTCCTTCCTGTGCACCAACTATGTCAGCGAAATCTCAGAGCTGATTTTCATTGGCCCATGTGGGAGCCAATCATGTCAGAGAGCCAATCATGTTAGAGCCAATCAATCATTAGCTGTGCCGGGTTTCCTGCTGGACTGAGAATGGGAAAAAGGAGTTCCCCAGGGGACACTGGAACACTCTGGCCAAGAGGAAGGGATCTATGTGAGCTGGCAGGAGGACTCCTCCCACCACGGTGCTCATGAGGAGTCAAGCATGAGTGGAGTGAAAAAACAAAGATAATCACACAATGCACTGTAGACATGCTGTGAAGGAAGGACACACAGTAGGCATGTTTCAAAGGAAGAACTCAAAGTGCTTTACTGGGAATCCAGGGTGTAGACAAAGGCCTTCTCCACACAGGTGAACTCCCCTGGGCGGACTGTAATGGTGTCTTTTATTCTCCTGATGTAATTGTCGACCAGAGGCTTACTGCCTCCTCCGTCTCTAACCTCGGCCTCTTCCTGGAAGCTTCTGGCCTCTGTACAATCTAATCTAGGCCTAGAATGTTTCCAGCCTCTGAGACTTGCTGCTGAATAAATTCACCCCTTCCCAGTTCTTTCTGAACTCTGGCTGGTTGGTCAACCAAGCTGTTCTAACTCAAACTCCTCTCCAGGCTGGCTGATTCAAACTGCCTCGTCTTTGCACTGCCCCTTAAGTAGCTTCCCTTTCCTCTCTTCCAGTGAGGAAGCTGGGCAGATCCTATCTCTGATTCGTTCTGTCAAATCTTTCTCTGATTTATCACTTTGTCTGTCACTCAATTAGACAACACTTTCAAATGCGGGTTCTTCCTTCCATAAACTAACTTTACCTTCGTTGTCTGGGATTAAAGGTGAATACTGTACTCTGGGCCTGTCTGTATTCCGGCCTGAGGGATTAAAGGTGTGTGCTAAGGCTGAGCCACACCACAGGTAGAAACAAGCTTTTCCAGTTCACAGTCTTTGGAGTTTACAATGTAATCAAATATCCTACAACAGTGTACAGCCTTTGCCTTGTCCAGGAACTGCTGAGTTATTTGTGCCGTACAATTCGGTCCCTCTTGCTTTCTATTTTATTCTGCATTTTACCCCCTCTGGTCGAGTGAAGCAGGATGCTCTCCCTGCCCTGTCTTCCTCTCCTTGTGTTCTAAAGTGGAGTGGATAGGCTGTCTGGTTTATAAGTAAAATTCGATGGGAACACAGTCGAACTTATTCACTGACCTGTTAGGTACAACTGCCTTCACATGTATGGCCACAAAGCCTAGATTGATGGTGGTGATGATGATGATGGTGGTGGTGATGATGGTGGTGGTGGTGGTGATGGTGATGATGAACCCTAAGATAGAAAAAGCCCACTGACCTGTGTTCGGAGGCTGCCCTAGGGCCTGGTGCAGAGGAGGGAGAAGGTGAACCAGCTGTGTGACCTTGTACAAATCACTTGCCATCGCTGGGCCTCTGGCCCTGTGTCTGGCTGTGCCCACCAGTCCATCCTGATATTCCAGATTTTGGTTCACATATCAGCTCTTCAGAGAGACAGCCTCAGACCTCGAATGACTAGTTTGGATGGAGTGGTCTTGAGGCCTTTCCATGATAAAGGGTTGCTGGTATGTAGTAGAGACCAGCCCCTCCTCTCACGCACAGATAGTCGAGAGGGAGAGCGGAGGAGATGGAGTGTGTTCTTATTCCCCATACGTGGTATGTGAAGTGTCTGACCCGTGCTCACCTTTGCCTTTCTCAGCCTGTTTCCCTAGCGGGGAAATGGTCATGGTGGCCCTCAGTGCTGGGCGTCATGTGTCTTATTCATGATGCTACTCTGTGCTCAGGGTGCAGAAGCAGCAAGGCCTTCATCTCTTCCCTTCCCCAGCCCTCGCCTAGCACCGCCGTGACCTCATGACCTGGTGGTCTGCCTGACTGCCACACAGTGACCATGCAATGACTGACAGGAGTGGGAAGGGAGAGGGTGCCACAGTCCCCCTCATCCTGGGTGCAGATGGCTTCTCTGGCTCCAAAGTCTCTGAAAGCACATACCATGGAAGGTCCCCTGTTCCACCTTCAGCAGTCTGCACTGGTAGCATCCAAAGTGTAAGCATCTGAGCTCTTCTTTGCATCTGAGCGGAGAGCATGCCCATTACCCTCTGGTGTGCCAGAGGAGTGAACATGCCTGGAGACAGAGCAGGCGGGGGTTGGGAGCCTCTAATTCCTGAGGCACCCATTTATGAGCTGCGGACAAGATGAAAATGGGGTACCCTTCTTCAAAATACTGTCAAGAGGGGAGAAAGAACTCTAAACACACCAGACGTGGTAGCTCACACCTTTAACTCCATCCAGCATTACAGAGGCAGAAGCAGGAGAATCTCTGTGAGTTTGAGCCCAGCCTCATCTACAGAGTGAGTTCCAGGACAGTGAATGCTACACAAAGAAACCCTGCTCAAAAACCCAAAAACCAAAACCAAAAAAAAGAAAAAAGAAAGAAAAAGAAAAAAGAACTCTAAATGCAGAGGTGAGCCTTTGGGGGGGTGGGGTTGGTCCTTTGAGGCAGGGTTTCTCTGTGTAGCTCTGGCTGTCCTGGAACTCACTCTGTAACCCAGGCTGGCCTCAAACTCAGTGATCCCCTGGCCTCTGCCTCCTGAGTGCTGGGATTAAAAGTGTGTGCCACCATGGCATGGCCAGCATTTGTTTTAAGACGAGAGGCTTTGTTTATCTTTATTTTGTATGTGTTGGTGTGGTACAGTCACACATAGTATATGTAAGGGCTCACATCACAAATCTGGCTTTAGGTGGGCACTGGGGATTGAACTTGGGTCCTTGGGTTTGAGTAGCAAGCACTTGACTAAGCCATCTCCCCAGCACTGGAGGGGAGCTTTGGAAACACTGGGCCCTGCATGACTGGGCAGTCCCTACGGTGCCTCTAAAGCCAGTGCCATCCATTATGTAGAATGACGTAAGATTGTTTCAACTGTCCTCTCAAGCTCCTTGTCTGGGGATGGGAGGTCTACCAGAGAAAGTGTGGCACCAACCAGAAGCAGCCGGAAGGAAGGGCTGTAGGAGCGGGCCCCAGTGTCAGCCCAGCTTCACCAGAGGTGGGTGGCAGGGACAAGTGGGGGCCACAACAGATCTGAGTACAGGCTACAGCGGTTGGCCACTGCTCTTGAGAGATGGGCCAGATTGGACTCTGGCCAGCAGAGAGTGTCATGTCACATGAGCTGTACCAAGTTCAACATGAAAAGGAAGCTATAGTAAAGAGACTGTGGGCCTATTGCCTAAGTGTCTGAGTGCCACAGACACTTAGGGTCTCATGTAGCCCAGGCTAGCCTCTAACTCTATGTAGCCAAGGATGACTTTGAACTCCTGATCCTCTTGTCTCCACCCCATCCCAAACGCTGGGATCACAGGCATGTGCCATGGTTATTGCTTTATATCGTGCTAAGGTTGGAACCCATGACCTCAAGCAGGCTCCACTAGACAACACTCTCTAAGTCGCAGTACTAGATAGAGCCTTCTGGGCCTCTTGTTATGCTTAAGCCCTCAGCAGTCAGGAAGGGATCTGGGGAATTCCCAAATCAGATGCCAACCTCTCCAACCTCAACCTAAAACAGATTGGTAAACACACCCAAAATGCTTCCTCTGGCCACCCTGTGGCACAGCTGCCTGGCATATGCCAGGTCAACCATCCTTCTTTTTCTTGTGGTACTGGGGGTGGAACCCAGGACCCTGGACATGCTAAGCCTACCTTTGAGCCACGGCCCAGTCCTTTGCTGGGGGGTTAGGAAATATATACATTATCTTGAGCTATGGTGCAGCCTCTTATTGATAGATTCTAGACCAGTTCTCCCTGCTGACCACACCCCCAGTCCTTTCTGGGGTTTAGGCAAGTGCTGTACTGGTGAACCAGGGCCCTAACCCTTCACTTGTGTATTCCAGGCAGACACTATTCGGCTCAGCCACAGCCACAGCCCTAGCTCCACCTTTCTAGCCTTAGCATCGACACAGCCCAGGATGGCAGGGATTTATGAAATGAACAATGGGTCTCGGCTCCCCAGACCAAGTCAGCTCCCACCTGGTAGAAGCAAACGCAGGTCAGGGCAATTCATGGGTAGAGCTTAAACCCATTAGGTGGTGAATGACTTCTGAGTCCTTCACCCCGCCTCTGACCAGATCCGGAAGAGAAGGATGCAGCTGAAGCCAAAGCAGGCAGACCACAGATACTAAGGCTGTCAACTGAACCGGCTCCAAGCTCGGAACCTTCCTCTGTAATGTGGGAGTAATAAAGTTGTCCTCAGACTGCCAAGAGGCCAGGAGATGAAGCCCAGGGCAGCGTGGTAAGCCATTGCTTCCTTCCTCTTCCTCCTCCCCCTCATCTCGAGCATTTGGTCGATCTTCAGCAGCCAGACTTCAGAGGTAGCCGAGGACGACCTTGAACTTCTGATCCTCCTGTCTCCACTTCTCAAGTGCTGGGATTACGGGTGTGAGCCACCACACCTGATTTATGAGGTGCTCAAAATGTATGCGCAGGGCACGATTCAACCTACTGAGCCACATCCCAGCCCCTTGGAGGAGCCCGTCAATCATTCAGTGTTCCGTCTTCACAGAGAAACGCCAGCTCCTTTTCAGGCAGAGGGGCCTGGGTGTTCAGAGAGACTCCAGGCAGATTAAGGTGCTGCGGCTTGACGTTCAGGGTTGGAATCCTGGCTCTCAGACTCACAGCTGTGTGTCCTGTATCGGAATGCGACCATTCAAATTCAAGGTCAGAACCCTCAGATCCATCATTGGACCCAAGGGATATGGCCAGAGCCTCGTTCTGTGTGATAGAAGCTAACAGGCAAGGCCCGATAGCTGATGTTCCAGGCTGGAACTCATGTCCAGAGTTGGAATTCTGAGGCCCAAGGTCAGAACTCTGCAGACACGTGTAGAAAGAACTATGGCTCTCGGCTCAACCCAGTGCGTGCCTGTTTCCGCTCTGCAGGCCATTAAAGCTCTGTCATCTCCTCCTGGCAGCAGTCCTGAAGAAATGGAAACCACAGAAGGTTCCCCAGTGTCCACTTAGCCAGCTGCTTCCTACCATCACCAAGTAGTGGAAGCCTGGTTCTCCTGCCCAACCCACCGGAGTCCCTGGAGTCTGTTGTCTTATGTGTGCAGTGCTGGGACCCTAGTCCTCTCAGAGGACCTCACCATGCTGTCATTCAGAGAAGGGAAAATGGTGTCAAGCAAGGGTGACAGGATGTGCCAAAGGCTTGTGGCTGCCCAGTGTGGGGAGGTGTGACTAGCAGAGGCAGATGGAGAAGTGGAGTCCTTTGCTGGTTGCTGCGGTTAGGGTGAATGCCCCGTGGTGTCAGTTGAGAGAGCTGCCTCCATGGTGGAGTGAGGGGGTCACTGAGTGGTCATCTTTAAAGTCTATTTACAATGTAGAACTGGCAGGGGCTGCTGGAAGGGGCTGGCTGGTGGGAACTGCTGACTGGCTCTCCCCAGGCCTGCCTTTAAGCTCACCACAGCACGCCCTCTGTGCTGTGTGCTCAGCCCTTCCTCTGGGATTCTCCTGGGTTTTTCTCACATATCAGCATGTCTCCTATAGACAGCCTTGGCAGAAATCTCAGTTTCCCCTAAACTGCCCAAACTTTGTCCAGCATGAAATATGTATTTGTCAATGAATGAGTGAATGACCTTTGCCCCTTCAGAGGCGGTCTGGGCTGTCAGATCCCTTGATCATTTCACAGAGCTCACTCTGACCCTCATTATGCATACAAGTGATGACCAGGCCCTAATTCCAGGGCCACTGCCAGAGCCTACAGCTGATGGGTCAGTTCTCATCTGACACAGTGTCCCAGCATGGAGGCGAGCAAAGAGTCTTGTTTCCTGGCTTTCTCAGCAAAAGCTGAGAACTGGCTCCTGTCAGACATTCTGGAGACAGAGCTTGCTGAGGACAAAGGAGGGGGTGTGGGCCAGAGGATTAGTTTGGGCCATTAATGAAATCAGGAGGGGTCCAACATGGGGTTTGCTTCAGTTTTCTATCTCATTTATTTTAACGAAATCAAATGGATGAAAAGGGAATTTGACTTCACAAGTGACTTGCCAGAGGCCACACAGCAGTCATGGCCGGAGTGGCTAGTGGACAGATGAACAGGTACTGGCTGGTCCAGGTAATGGTAATGAAAGCTGGGTCCAGACAGTTGGAGAGGGTAGAGGTGAGAGTTAAATTTCATACTGGAACTGAACCCTTTTCTGGGATTGGGAGACTGACACAGGTCCTCCCAAGACTCTCTAGGGACTGAGGATGCTCTCTGTAACAGCACCCAGTCAAGCCGGGCAGTGGGGGCGCACGCCTTTAATCCCAGCACTTGGGAGGCAGAGACAGGCGGATTTCTGAGTTTGAGGCCAGCCTGATCTACAGAGTGAGTTCCAGGACAGCCAGGGCTATACAGAGAAACCCTGTCTCGAAAAAAAACAAAAAACAAAAAACAAAAAAAAAACCCTGTCTCGAATTTAAAAAAAACAAAAAACCAGCACCCAGTCAGCCTAGGGCAATGCCTTCCGGCAGCCTCAGTGATTTGCCACACCCTGTGCCAGCAGGGCTCACACACACCATCTGCAGTGGTTCCTTAGTCCTGACCCGAATCGGCCTTGCTGTCTGATAAGGTTATCTTGAGACCTCTGTACCAATGGCTCCCCACAAATGGCTCCCTACCTCCAAGCTTCAGATTCAATGAATCTGACAAGGTTTCTCAGAAGTCTCCCTTGTGGGCCATACCAAGTTAGCAAACACTAGTAAGTTGGTCCCCAGGGAAGGGACCACCCTCTCTGGTTCTCATCAAACTTTCCTTCCTACAGGAAATAGCCCCGGGGGAGGGAGGGAGGGTTTGGATGCCTCTCCAACACACAGATGGCCCCTTTATCCCAAAGAGAAGAGGCAGCAGGTTCCTGTGCCTGGCAGGAATGCCGAAGTATGGTTGATGGTATATTCATATTAAGAAAGGTCAAGAATCCAGTAGCTGTTCCATTGTTCTGTCCGTGAGATGGGATGTCTCATTGGCTGCAATCTGGTGCTGGAGTCTCAGAGGAGTCCTAAAGAGCACCGGTCTTCTGTTAGAATCCAGAATAAGGTAGATTTCAATACCACTGAAGCAGCGCCTCAGCAGCAGGATAGATGAACTCGCCAGCGAGGAGCGAGAGCAAGCAGGCAAAGCGCAGACGCTTACTTCTTCCGTGTCCTTTTATGTGGGCTGCCACCAGAAGGTGTTGCCCAGATTTAGAGTAGGTCTTCCCACCTCAGACGATCCAATCAGGAAAGCCCCGCACAGGTATGCAGAAGGTGCTTGAGCTTTAGTCGATTCCAGGTAGAGTCAACTTGACAACCAAGAGTAACATCACAGTGAGGGACATATTGCAGGTCTAGGAGACCTTCCGGTCATCTTTACTCTGGGGTCTTTGAGAGTCTTTGATCAGGGAAAACCCACAGGCCTCTTAGCAGGACTTCTGTCCCTAGGCAGGGGCAGATCCCAAGCCTCAGGCAGCTGGAGTCCTTGTCGCTGGGTCTACCTTCCCTGTGTAGTTTTCCTGACACTTAAAGCACACTCTCAGGCCTCAGGCTCCTTATAAAAGCCCCTATGCACCGGTCCCCAGCCCTCCCTGTAACAGTCTTTTCCAGGGGACACTGGGGCCCAGAGGACCGTCATCTCTTGCACAGGGGTCTGCAAGGAGTTCAGGGCTGAGCTGGGTCTGGTGAATCTTCTACCTCTGAAGCTGGGGCTTTCCCATCTTTGTACAAGACAGGTCTGGTCTATAACATGTCCTAAAAGACTCCCCCCCACTTCTCCACTTCAACCCCTGCTGGGGTTGCCCCCCATTTTAGCATCTAATTCAGGTACAGGGGTTGAATGCTGAGAGCCACGCCATGTGCCTTCTGCTCGTGCTGAACCGGGCTCCTCACAGACGCCAGAGCCCAGCTCCCCAAGCTGTCTGCACTCTGACCCCTTTTCACCACCCCGTTAACAGCTCTGACCAGGAGCTGCCAGCAGCTCCTTAAGGGGCCTCACAGTAAACAGTCAGGTCCATGGGCCAAGAGGCAAAGTCAGGGCTGTTATAAAATCGCTTAAAATGGAACCGTTTATATCCTGAAGGGCTGTCTTTGACCTTTGTTTTCTAGTCTTTGCATTGGTTTGAATTTTGAGACAGACTCTTGTAATTGAGCTCAGGCTGAAACTGGAGATTCTCCTGCTTCTGCCTTACAAATGTCACGGTTCCAGGTGCATAGGTGACACTCATCATTGAGATTATTTTGTGGAAAGTTGGCAGCTGGTTGCCTTTCCTCGGACAGCTATAGTTAGCTGACCTTTGACCCCAGAGTCATGTGCCGATGTTTGGACACAGTTCGTAGAGTGAATGTGCTCACAGCATTTCATGAGTAAACAGACACCAGGACACCACTGAGTATCCACAGTGGGGAAGCTCACAGGCCTGCTCCCCCCTCACCTGTATGTTTTAGTCCTGAATGCTGAATGTGCTGAGGTAGAGACTGCAGACCCACTTCCGTCACCTCCTCACAGACCACCTGCTTCCCTGCGTCTCTTCATTCCACAGCAGCCAGAGCCATCCTGAGAGAACTCAAGTCACACCATGAGGCCCGTCACTCAAAGCCTCCAGTGACTCCAGTCCCTCCCTGTAAAAGCCGGTTGCTCATGGTGCGCGAAGGCCTTGCAGACCGTTCCTCCACATACCCCTTCTGACTTTGTCCTCCTACCGCCTTTGTGGACCTACCCCAGTGCCTTGGCACAGGCTGCTTACGCTATCATTGGCCTGACTGGCTATCTCCCTTCCAGGTGTGTAGTCAAAGATCTCCTTTGTAAACGACCAGTCCTTTGCTGACCATCTGAGGTGATGTAACGGCCTCCACCTCACCCCTTTCCCTGCCTGCGTACTCTCACTAGAACAGTTGTAACCTCTCCCCCAACCCCCACTCGGCACACCAGAATCTATAAGGTGTGAGGCAGGGACTCTTGGCTCTTCTTGTCCCAAGAATCCATAATTGCCACACAGTGTTTAATGTCTGTTCGTGGATGTTCTTCGTGAGGTTCTTGAGGTCCCTGTGTCCCCAGGGGCAGAATCCTGATCTCAGTTCAGTTGCTTCAAAGTGCTGAGCTGGTAGGCTGGGTGTTCACTGTAGAGTGCTGTGCCCAAGTCGGGGTTGTAGTGTGCTCTGGTATCAGGAGATTGTGGCTAGGAGTACTTGTCAGCTGGGGTAGAGGCTACAGACCAGGCCCTTGGGTACCAGAGGTCCTTCATCTGTGTCTGTCCTCCGGTGTCACACCACCTTCTCATGGGATCCTATCACTCCACCCTCTGTGGTCTGGGTCCCCCTTGGTCTAGTCCGGCTTCCTTGACATCTTGTGACTTCATCTGTCTGTTCTTTGGCTGATTCTCAGCAGCCACGTGGCTGAAACCCTCCATATACTTCATGGGCTCTGGAGTCACGCATTAGATAGACATAGTGTGCTGACAACCCGAGTGTGTGAACAATGCTCTCTGAGGTCTTGGGGGCCATTTAGTGGCCTGTGCTGGGGGATGGGTGGCCACCAGCCAGTTCTGTCCATGGCTGCTTCTGAAGTTGCCCCAGGTCCCATTGCTTCTAAGGAACTTGTATGAAGAGTGGGCAACTGGGATGGGGCACCCAGGATGGTTCTCCTGACATCCGTGAACACCTGACTGCTGAGAGCACTGCGCGATTGCTCTTGGCTGATTGGGGATTGTCACATCCCAGCTGTCCCCAAGCACTTATTCTTGGTCACTTAGGGGGTTACCGTGTGCACTAGCTCTCCTGTCTCTGAGTTGGGTACAGGAGAAGTCTGTCCTCTTGTTTCCAGGTAGACTACACTGAGCCTCCAGAGTGCCAAGAACTCTCATGGGGTCAGGTCAAGGTCAAACCAGGTTTCAGTTGAGACCTGATCCCAGCAGAACCCCTACCCTGCTCTGATCTTTTAATGAATCGTGGACAACCCCTGTTCCTAGCTGGCTCTGCCTCAGGCTCCCTGACACAGCCTGAAGGAGGAGGAGCATACCCCTGCCCAAGTGCCAAGATGTCCCCTTTCCAGCATCTCCCTGCTTCGTCTTCAGGGTGGGCTCACTGTCTTCCCTGGCCTGAGAGGTTTGTCCTTTTCTGCTGAGTTGCTGGAGACTCTGGCCAGACAGGCCAAGTGCTTGTTTATGAAGGGCTTTGAAAGGCTGGCCTGGTCTCCTTTCCATCTAGTCTGCCAAGAACGCAGCAGCCCCTGGCTCCAGCAAATGCTCTGGCCAGTTGGGCCTTGTTTCCTTCAGTGGTGGCGTTCCTGAGGTTTGGCTTGGCAGATTTCCAAGTCGACCCTGGACGACTTAATGAGGCTGGGAGGGGCCCTGTGCCAGTTCCACATTAGCTCAGATTTTAGAGTCCCTCAGAGTTCCTGAACCTTCCTGCCTGCTCAAGCTGGGACGCAGAGTAGGTAAGCAGGGAAACAAGAGGTCAGTGGGTGAGACACTGTGGGCCTTCAACAAGCCACACCCCTCTCAGGGCCCCTTGGCTATGAATGGAGGTCCAGGAGCTGAAGACCCTCCCAGCTCCTTGCTGTATCCAGTCTTTGCAAAAGCATCTGTTGACCAGCATGCGTATGTCTGGCACTCTCCTAGGTTCTAGGGACAATAGAAGAGACAAAACCTAGCCTTGTGGGATAAACGTCCCTGGTGGAGTGTCTTAGTTAGGGTTTTACTGCTGTGAACAGACACCATGGCCCAGGCAACTCTTATAAAAAACATTTAGTTGGGGCTGGTTCTCAGGTTCAGAGGTTCAGTCCATTATCATCAAGGTGGCAACATGGCAGCATCCAGGCCGGCATGGAGCAGGAGGAGCTGAGAGTTCTACATCTCCATCTGCAGGCTGCTAGCAGAATCCTGACTTCCAGGCAGCTAGGGTGAGGGTCTTAAAGCCCACACCCACAGCGCCACACCCACAACAACAGGGCCACACCCTCTAATAGTGCCACTCCCTAGCTGAGCCTATACAAACCATCACAAGGGGTAATGGGGAAAGGTGGGTTTTAGAATCAGAAGGCCTAGGTTTTAAACTAACTACCTTTTTGACTTACATTTTATTTTAAATGTGTGTATGTATGCATGCGTGCGTGCGTGGCTCTCTGTGTGGGTGTACGTATGTACATGCATGTGGAGGTCACAGGACACCCATGGATGTCATTCTTCAGGCGCCTTCCCCTTCCTTTGAGACAGGATCTCTTGCTGGCCTGGAGCTCACCAGTCAGGCTAGGTTGACTGGCCCAGCTCCCCTTGTCTCCAGCTCCTCAGCACTGGATTTTGTAAAGCAGCCTTTTCAAATGTAGATTCTGGGGCTCAAACGTGGGTCCTCATGCTTACCAGGTAAGCACTTTACCAACTGAGCCATCTCCTTGGGCCTTGTTCTAAATCTATTCTTAAAATGGTATTCACTTAACAGCTACATACAGTTACGGGGTAGGGTGTGGAATGTTAATCCAATCAGATCAGCACACAACACCACCTCAAGCATTTATCATCTCTTTGTAATGAGAGCATTCTGAATCCTCTGTCTTAGTTTTCTTTCTGTTGCTGTGACAGAATAGTCTGACAAAAAGCCACTTAACGGAGAAAGATTTATTCTAGCTTATAGATGAAGGGTGCAGTCCGTCACAGAAGGGAAATCAAGACTCAGGAGGTTGAGGTAGCTGGTTACATCATATCCACAATTAGAAAGCAGAGTGGTGAATACATGCTGCCCAGCTCCCTTTCTCTACTTATACAACGCAGGATCTGAGCCAGGGAATGGTACCGCCCACAGTGGGCATGTCTTCCCAGTTAACACACTCAACATAATCTCCCGCAGGCCTTCCCGGAGGCCCAGCTCCCAGGTGATTCTAAATTCTGGCAAGTTGGTAATTAGCACTAACTGCCATCTCCTTCCTTCTAGCAGTTCTGAAAGACAGTATGCTATCACTTCTAATGGCCCCACTGCACAGAACACCAAGGCCTATTCTTCCTCGCTGTAACACTATGGCAGTCATCCAACCCCAATAGTCAGTCCCAGGTCCCACTCTTCTATTCTCTGCTTCTGTGAGAATGGCTGTTTCACATTCTACATCTGCGTGGACTGTTCAGTGCTCGCTCTTCTGTGCCTGGCTTAATTCACTTACCATGACGTCTTCCTGGTTCCTCTGTGTTGTGGCAAATAGCAAGACTCCACCTTTTTTTGGTGACTGAGTAATCTTTCACTGTGCATCTACACCACATTTTTTTTTTTAATCCATTCGATCATTGATGGATGCTTGGGCTGACTTTCTAGTTCTGCTCTTGTGAATGGGGCTGTACTAAGCATTGCAGGTACCGGTGTTGTTTGTCCAAGCTGAGCCCATTCCCTTTGGAAACGTGTGAAGCAAGGTTGCTCCATTGTTCAGTAATTCTTATATTTAAGCCAAGAGACCTCAGTACTGTTCTCTGGGGTGACTGTACTAGTTGGCGTTCCCATTGACAGTATGCACATGGTCCCATCTCCAGACACTCTCACCTACACGTCTTAGCCTGTCCTTGCTCACTCAGTGGCCAGTCCTTTTACTAAGCTTCCTCTTTTATCCATAAATGGGGTTATTCTGAGGCATCAATGAGGTAGAGAGCATAAATGGTTTTGGAAGTAGCTACTTCTGACACTTATTAAGCACCTACTATGTTCCCTGGCATAAACATTGTGAACAGCCCTTGTAGTCTGCCCACGAGGAGAACATTCAGCTGTACTGGGGTCAAATCTCAGCCACACCATATCCTAACTGTGTGACCTTGGACAAGCCAATGGATTTCTCTGTGCCTCGGGTTCCTTATCATCCATCAGAACTATTAGCAGCTTTGCTTGTCTGTGGGGTCTCTAAGGGCACAGGGTAGATTAGGGCTTATACAACCCCAGAACAGGCCCTGCTTCATCGTGAGTCTCCCTGAGACACAAAGCAAAGGGATCCGTAGTGCCGCTGTGTCTCATCCCAAGCTTGTTTGACTGTCACACATGTGTGTGCAAGTATGTGGCCCCATATGTTTGCACACACCTGAGCACGTCCCTGCATTGTGAAGAACACACCATATAATTCTATGCACATGAGGCTCAAGGGGGCAAAATTGAGAGCTTGGAACAGGGGGGCCCAAGATGGGAGTCCTCTGCTCCCTAACTAGGGGCAGGGGAGACACAGGCATTATCTGCTTATTAAAAAGCATGTCCAGGACTGGGGAGATGCTCAATCATAAAGTGCTGGCCGGTCATGTGTAAGGACGCCAGGCCTGGCAGCACAACTGTTATCTCAGTGTTAGGGAGGCAGAGCCAGGAGAGGCCCTGGAACTTGCTGGCTAGCCAAAACATATAGCCAAAGAAGAGGAGTTCGGGTGCAGTGAGAAACCCTGTCTCAAAAAAATAAGGCAGGGAGCTATTGAGAAAAATAGCAGACCTCTTGCTTCCGTATACAGGTGCACACATGTGAATGAGTGTATACACACACACACAGGCGTTGCAAAGAACACATAAACATATGTGTTTTATTATGCATGTACCAAACCTCACTCAGACAGTAAGAGTGCATCTGCTAAAGAAAGACTCACACCTGCGTGCCCCGCCAGTGTGCAGGACGGGACCCTCTGTGTGAGTGTTGGAGACTGTCTCTAAGTGGGTATGGGAATGGTTTACACATACACCCTCAGGGGCCTAGGCAGGCTTGCTGATGGGACTGTGTGTGGCCACAGACACTGCCCAGATGTCTGCTGGCATCTGGCACTCTGCTAGTGAGGGTTAACGGCTGCACCCTGTGTGGCCCTGGCCAGCAGTGAGGCTCCAGCAGCGGTAGGCAGGGCCTCTGGTCTCTGTAGACAACTCAAATACTGGTATCAGAAGATAATGGCAGGGGATCAACAGCCAACCGCCTGTGCCAGGAGGGTTGAGGAGGCCTGGGCACCAGGCAATTAGCATCTCTAAAGGGTGTCTCTGCTGAATGGTGGCTAATGGGCAGACAGGGCCCCATTGGGTGCACACAGCAGTTGCAGGGTAGGGAATGACAGCCTTCTCCAGGAGCCAGTGAAAATCAACCCTGCTGTTGGCTCTGGGTTTGTCCCAGAGGTTACACGTTGATTTTTTTTTTTTTAATTATTTTATGTGTGTGAGTGTTTGTCTACATGTGTGCATGCATACCACATGCATTTCTGGTATCCATGAATGCCAGAAGAGGGCACTGGATTCCCTGGGACCTGAGATACAGACGACTGTGAGCCACCATGCGGATATTGGGAATTGACCGGGAGCCTCTGGAAGAGCATCCAGCATTCGTAAGGACTGAGTCAACTCTCCAGCCCGAGCTTACACTTTAAAGAGCTAGTCTGTTGAGGGCGTGAGCAGATTCCTCCTACTTCTGACCTATTTGATTGGCCTTATGAACCAGGGAGGAGGTGGAGGCTCAGGGAGGGCAATCAGGACCAGGATTGAACCATCCAGTGCTATCCACAGACCCAGGCACAAGGCACACATTTCCAGGCATTGTGTGTCTCCCACTGATACCCATTACTCCCAGTGCAACTTTGGTGATTCAGGAACCATCTTCTCTCACCAAGGGTGCACATGTTAGCTGCCCCCATTTCCCTCTGTGTGTGTGTGCTACGTGTGTGCATGTTTTGCATGTGTGTGGACACACATGAGGGTTCATGGGAGGCCCGATTGGGATGTGGGAGCCATCATTCAATACTCTTTCACCGTATTCACTGAGGCAGGATCTCTCCCTCAAGCCCGGAGCCCACGGATGTGGCTAGTCCTGCTAGCCAGCTTGCTCAGGAGATCCCCACCCTGACCTCTACTTTTGGAGACTGGAATTACAGGCCAGGTGCCATTCCATCCAGCTTTTCTGTGGACACAGGTGCCAGGCTTGCAGGGCAGGTACTTTAATTACTGAGCCATCCCCCGATCCCAACTTGCTTTTTAAATTTGCCTGTTGAATTAAGAAAGAACCTTCTGGGGCTGGAGAGATGGCTCAGAGGTTAAGAGCACTGACTGCTCTTCCAGAGGTCCTGAGTTCAATTCCCAGCAACCACATGGTGGCTCACAACCATCTGTAATGAGATCTGAGACCCTCTTCTGGTGTGTCTGAAGAAAGGGAGAGTATACTCGTCATATATATATAATAAACAATAAAATCTTTTTTAAAATAACATAAAAGAAAGAAAGAACCTTCTATTACTAAAGCCAGGACCAGACCTGATATTCATACATTGAACCAGGGCGACCAACCATCCCTGTCTCAAATACCAGGGACTACAGCAGTTCTTGGCTATGACCTTTGAATTTAAAATCTGAGTGATCCTGATCCTCTCTTGCTCTCTGTACTCTGCCTCTGCCCTACCTCTCCCCATCTCCAGCCCTCCCTAGCCTGGCAGCTTCACACAAAGAGAGTGGATGATGAGGTACATCACACATGCCAGGCCTTCGTCTGTCAGGGCCCCCGGGCTCAGTCCCATCCCACTACCCCCTCTTAGGCTCCCCAGCACTGGTCTTGTGCCAACCAGTGTTTGAGCTGCTGCAGCCCTGGCCAGGCTCGAAAAAGGAATTATTTCTGTCTCATGCATAGTTCTTAGCCTGATTCCCAAAATGGGAAGTGGCGGGAGGGCTCCCCACCCCCACAGCACACAGCAGGGAGGGAGGGCTCCCCACCCCCCACATCATGCGGCAAGGAGGGAGGGCTGTTCACCCCCTTACCATGCAGCAGGGAGAGAGGGCTGCCTACCCCCACACCACATAGCTGGGAGGGAGGGCTGCCCACCCCCTTACCGTGCAGCAGGGAGGGAGAACGGTACACCCCCACACCTGCAGCTAGAAGGGAGGGCTCTCCACCCCCATGGCATGAAGCAGAGAAGGGACTCAGCAGAGCTAGGGACAAGAAGGGCTGAGCAAGGGCCCTACCCACCACCTCCCATTTCATGTACTCATGGGCACACACATGCACATGCACCCACATCCTCAGAGCTGGCTGCCCCTCCTTCCTGTGGCCTGTGGAAGGAGGCTGGATGCAGCCAAGGAAGAGGGGGGTGCCTGCTATCAGAGGAGACCTGGTAATGACACAGAAGTCAGGTCAGGTGTGTGGGCACCATTCCCCAGCTAATAGAGGGCAGAGTTACAGAAAGCAACTGACCAACCCGAAATACTGTTCCTTCTCTTCGTCCTCCTCCCCTTCCTTCTCTTCTTCCTCCTCCCCTTCCTTCTCTTCTTCCTCCTCCCCTTCCTTCTCTTCTTCCTCCTCCCCTTCCTCCTCTTCTTCCTCTTTTTCCTCCTCCTTCTCTTCTTCTTCCCCTTCCTCCCCTCCCTTCCCTCCCTTTCCCCCTTTCCTCTTCTTCTTATAAAAAGGTCCTCTGAGGGCTTAAGGGCTGCCATGGCTTTTGAGGGTGCTAAGACCTCCCCAGGTGTCCTGTGGGTACTGGACCATGTGTCCTGATTCCTTGCATCCTCCAGGGTCTGGTTACTGACTCTGTCCAGTCTGTCCCAATGACCAGCTATGTCACAAGCCAGGAAGCAGTGGGGTTAAACTGAAAAATCAGATGGGTGACTGAGTCTGTCTGCCTGGCATTTACATGAAAAAGTAAGGCAGCTATCCCCATGTCTGTCTGTTTGTCTGAAAGACTGTTGGTCTGTTTCCAGGGTATTAGGGAGGTTGTAAATAGGAAGTCATCAAATCTGGCTGCCCCTGTCGAGGATCAGCGGTGGCCAGGGCCAGGGACTGTTCAGCTGGCATCAGGACTTGGTGTGATGAGGTATGGGGCTGATTCTTGACAAGGATCATGGCTCCGTTTGTGACTGTGACTGTGTGACCAAGATCAGGGCCTTGGATCAGGATCCTGGGAATCACTGGGATCAGGGTAGGGGCTTGGCTTGTGCCTCTTTCAGGGCAGGAAGTAAATTCCATGGGGACACCTGAGTTCTGAGAGAAAGCAGGGGATGCCTCCCTGAAGGACCACAGACAGAAAACCAGGTGTGCACTTGGCTGGTTCCCGTTCACCTTGCTCTTCTACCTCTTAGATTCCAGAGCAAACCCAGACACCTCCTGAGCCCAGGGACCAGGAAGATATGCCGAGGGTGAAGGGGACATTTGTTCCGAAGGTGTAGACTTGAATTTGGGATCTGCCACTTTCTAGCTGTGTGACCCTAGGCAGGTTCCCCAAACCCACTGTGTTTCAACTTTCTCATTGACACGTGATATGCTAAGGATAACATCTATAAAGTCATAGGAAGGATTAATTAAAGTTCATATGTGTAAGGTGTTGGCAGTGTGGCTGGCTGGTTGTAAGTGTTCAATGAGTGTCAACCATTCCTACTTTGTCAATGGGCAGAACTCATATGGGGAAAGAGGGGAGACCAAGGTCTGACCTCTGGCCAGTCCCCAGAGCTGCGGGCCTCCTTTCGGGCATAGTCTAGTCATCATAACAATGTGGCGACTTCTCCAACAGCTCTGCCACCCCACAGCTGTCTTCCCTGCTCAGCATGGTGTCCCCAGCACCCAGTGTGGGGTAGGTGCTCAGAAAACAATGAACAGATAGGCTCTCTGCCTTCCCTCAGGATTTTTGAGTCTTTTAGAGTCTGACACTTCCAAAGAACAGACCTCCCCCCAGTGGTCTACTCTACACAGCACCTCAGGGCCTAGCTATGAAGGACACACTCCTTCACCCCACTCCACGGCCCAGCATCCCTCATCATCTCTTTGCCAGTCTTTATAGAGAATCTGCACGGATCTGTTCACGGTTATATCCCATCAGCCTGTGGTAACTGTGGCTGTAACTTGTTTTATCTGGCACTGGTCCTGGCTGCTTACAATAGCATCTGGCTCATGGTAGATCCTAAGTAAGAGGATGCTGAAGGCTCATACTGTTCTGTGTTTTAATTTAATGACTCCCAAGTTGATCCACCTCAGAGATCCAACATCAACCAAAAGCCACATCCTATTTCCCTGCTGAGGTGATGCTGTGCTTCAACTAACTTCAGGAGACACGCCACTGGGGCTGTCCCCAGTTTGATTTTTCTTTCATCCATGAATGTAACCTCTCTAATAAGCATCTCATTTCGATTCTGTAAGGGTTGTTCTCGTTGTGGCTGAGAGGACCACATCTCAGAGAGATTAAAACATTTGCCTGAGGTCACACAACTAACTTCCAAGGCCTTACCAAACTGCCTGCCAGGGCTTCTTGCTGAAGTACCTCCAGAGCCAACTTCACACAAGCTCCCCTGTGATATTGCTGTCATGACCTTGGTTAATGTTACCTCAGAGTGGAGCTCAGGAGAATCATGGTGGACGGAGAATCCCACCCCCTGAAGCTGTGCTAAGGTAGTGGTTCTCAGGAGGGACAAGGGGGGTGATTTTGACTACAGAGAATGATTAAGGTCTGAGATATTTTCAGTTATCTTACCTGATGACTCCCAATGTCCCATATCACCTGGGATGACCCTACGACCAGTCCCCCAGAATGTCCTTGTGACAAAAGCGGGGCTTGTTGGGAGAGGTGCAGACCCTAGTAATAAACTTCCTGGGGTCAAATGCCAGCTTGTCACCTCTCGATCCCGTTTCTTTATCTGTGCAGTAGGGGTTGTCACTCTTGCAGGTGGGCTGTGGGATCATCAGGGCTGTGATTAGAGCCTGTGTTGGGGAGAGGAGGAAACAGACAGGTTGTCCCCACCTCCCTCGACAGCCCAGCCTCCCTCAGGGAGTGTGACCTCAGCATGGAGATGGAACTAGACCCCCAGACTCTGCCAACCTCACTCTGAAAGCAATGGAGGAAATTTCTCTCCAAAGATTGTTTCCATTTTGGGGTCTAAAATGCTGTTCTCAGGGGACCCTGGGACATGAGTTGTGAAGATGCCGAGCAGCTCCAAGCTCTGCATTTGACAAAAGAAGAGGCTGAGCGCCCCACCACCACCAAATGGAGCAGGACCTCCCCCCATCCTCCCTGAACAAACCCGGCCCTCAGAAGCTATCCCATCCACTTCTCTCGGGCTAAACCCCTCTGGTCACATTTACTCATCCCTTTCCAGAGGGTCTAGGACCCCAGTCTGCTGGGCAGCTGAGGTTGCACAGCCTGGAAATCACCCTAGCCCCAGATCAAAGCCCATGCCGTGCTCCCTGCTCAGTGGCTTGAGCATCCCACATCCAAGTTCCTGGGCCTCAGCAGAGTGAATACTTCTGTGTTTGCTATTGAAGGGGTAGAGGCGCTGCGTGGTGACACCTACACATAGCAGGCGCAATGCAAACAGGCCACATGTCTTTGCCGAGTCAGGGAAAGCACCTTAGAACATTTAAGGGCCCCTGCCCTTTGACATAGCGATTCTTCTGGCCACATGCACTCTTAGGCAGACAGGAGATTGCGCCTGGCTAGTCTTTATGGTAGTGTTTGAGATAGCATGAAGTTGGAAACAACTTCCCAGGAGGGACCAGCTGAAGGCTCTATGAAACATCAGCTCAGGCCAGTGACACGGTCATTAAAGTTAAGGCTAGCAAAGTCTGTGTGGTAGCATGCAGCTGTAGCCCAGCACTGTGGAGTAGGAGACAGAAAGATCCCTAGGGCTCACTAGCTGGTTGTCCTAGCTGAATCTGAGCTCCAGGTTCAGGGAGAGACCCTGCCTTAAAGAATAAAGTGGAGAGAGAGAGGAGACCATCTTCCACTGACCTCTGACCTCCACATGCACATTAACCTGCAAGTACACAGGCACACACATGTGCGCACTTGCAGACACACACACAGATGAAGCTGGGGTGGTGGTGTATGCTGATGTGTGACAACCAGTCATTAAGGGAAGATGTAAGATCCTGAAGGGTGAGCGAGGGATGTCCTGCAGTGTCTGTGGGGAAAATACAAATGTGTGCTTGGCCACAGCATATCTCTCAGGAAGATGGGCAGCTGCAAGGGTCAGGAAACCTAGCACCAGGCCTTCCTGGTGCTCTATTCTCAGTATGTGGCCTCCAGCCATCAAGACCACATTTCATAAAGGAAGAAAAGGCAGGGTTGGAGACAAAGGCAAAAGGAAATCACAAATACTCTTTTCCCTGAGCACTTTGACTTTGGGGGCGGAGGGTAGTGGGAAGGAATGCTCTCCACGAGAGACTTCTACCTATAATTCATCAGATAGGACTGAGTCACATGACTGCTCTAGCTGCAAGGGAGTCTGGGAGCCATGAATGTTTTCTAGCCGGGCCCTTTGCCATCTAAATAAAAGTGGGATTCAGTAAGAAAGAATTTGCCTTTCATAGCCTGTGCTTCAAAGTTCTGCTGGCTGAGAACAGTGGCTGTTTCTGGCTTGGGTTGGGGAACAGGAAGGAACCCCCACTTCTAACTCTGTTCCTTTTTATATTTGTTTCAAGCGTGTCTATGCTTTCCCTTTTGAAACATAGCAAGGGCTCGAGAGTGATGGCTCAGTGGTCAAGAACACGGACTGTTCATACAAAGGTCGTGAGTTCAGTTCCCAGCACCTACATGTTGACTCACAACCATTTGTAACTGCAGTTCCAAGGAATCCAATGCCTCTCTGGCCTCTGTAGGCGCTAAATGCACACAGTGCATTTACAGACATGCAGATAGACAGTTGTACATATAAACAATAAATAAATTTCATTAAGAAAGCATCCAAATAATTCAATTTATATAAAAATGCAGCCTTTGTACAGATGGTACAGAATGCAGTAGGCTCCCAATGACGCCGGCTCTCCTTAAGTTGGCATGGGGCCTCTTGCCCTGATTTACACAGAACGCTCCCGGCCACACCTGCATCTCATGACCTGGGCTGGATCTGTATGTCTTCCAGGGGTTTCTACATGCCAGGGAATGGATGAAATGGGCAGGCCATCTTCCCAGCTTCGCTGTTGTTAGGAAGATAGCTTCTCTGTGCCTCATAAGATGAGAATGTCTGTGGGACGAGGGTGGGTGAGCTAGTGCTTTCCAGAAAGCGAGTGGCCTCCCACGCACCCCTGGGCACCAAGCATGGCTGTGCTGTACTGAGATCTGGGGTGTCTCTGCCTCAGTTCTTTCTTTAATCCTGACGGTGCTTTCCTGACTGGTCCCCTGTGTAACTTCCATCTAGAGGAAGAGAACACCAGAATGTCACTGTGGGTAGGTAGAGAGACTGAGACACGGCTCAACTATGGTCAAGACCCTTGACACCCGAGTCAGAAGCAGCAGGGATCATGGATGTGCAGACCCCTGGACACCTTTACAGCTCCATGGCGGGGCTATGGATTCAGGATTGAGCTGTGGATTGAGGGGTTCACAGACCATCTGCTGTCTGGGGAGCCTCAGCTGATATCTGGTTCAAGTTCAGGGCGGAGAAAATCCCTGTCATCCTCAGAACTGTGGGAGACTGGGTGAGAGTGGGAGCAAGTGACTGCACCTCGTACCGCGTTGCCCCATCTGCCCAGAGCCCCCAGGTCTCTCCCTGGGTCTACTTCAGGAGGCCTCTCAGTGGTCTCTGGCTTCCATCTGCCCAGCTCCACCTCCAAGCCACAGAATAGTCAGAGCCAAAACCCTCCGGTGAGCCGGGCAGTGGTGGTGCACGCCTTTAATCCCAGCACTTGGGAGGCAGAGGCAGGTGGATTTCTGAGTTTGAGGCCAGCCTGGTCTACAGAGTGAGTTCCAGGACAGCCAGGGCTACAGAGAAACCCTGTCTCAGAAAAACAAAACAAAAAAAACAAAAACAACAACAAAAACAAAAACAAAAAACAAAACAAAACAAAAAAACCCTCCTGTGACTCCTACTTCACTCAGAATAAAGCCACTGCTCTTAGCAGTCTGCCACCTCCATTACTCCCCTGCCTCGGCTCCTATCATGTTTCATCCCAGCCGCTCTTTGCTGCCACCTTAGGCCCTTTGTACCCCCACCCCCGCCATCCACCCTGTGATCCTGGGCAGCTAAAGATCCCTCTTTTCATTCAGATGTCCCCCTCCAAATCTCACCTCTTCAGAGTGACCTCCCGAGACCCAGGGTCCCTGCCCAGCCTCTAAAGCAGCCATCCCGTTTCCTGTCTGTGTCTGCCTCAGCAGTCACCCTCTGTCCTGGTTTGCCTGTGTTGCTGTGTGAAACACTGACCGAAAGCAACTTGAAAAGGAAAAGGTTTAGTTGGCGTCTGTGTTAGCCTGTCCATGGCGTTATTCGTGTTCAGGTCATGTTTAGGGAGCTGTGCTGATGAGACTTATGAGTCTATCTTCTCTGACATTTCTGGGAGAGACAATCTCACGCAAACTTCCTGTTCCTCCGGCTCTTACAATCCTTCCGCCCCCTCATCTGCTATGATCCCTGAGCCTTGGATGTGGGAACTGTGTGGTAGAAGTATCACTGGGGACTGGGAACCAGCCAGCCTCTGTTCCCTTCATTCTGATTGGTTGTGGTTTTCGGTAATGTTCTCTGTCTATTGCAAAGAGAAGGTTTTGTTTGGTTTAATTTTGATGAGGGGTGAGGACTACACTGATCTCTGTGCACAGGGACAGATATTTAGGGTGTAGTTTGTGACTGTGCTGGTTTAGTAACATGGTAGTTGTAAGTTCTCATCCCAGGTCCACGACATCACTAGTCCTGAGGAGTTGGCTAGGCTTCCAGTACCAGGCATGGTTTCGTTCTTGTTGAATAGGTCTTTAGTTTAATGAAGGAGTTGTTGGTTGCCACCAAGGTGTGTGTGCCACTACTGTCCCTTAGGTTTATAGGACTATGCTGGTCATTGTTGTGGTTCGTTGATGTCACAGCTTGGTAAAACTGTTGATTGTTTGCCTTCTTTGGAAACTTGCTCACTGTGGTTGTTTGTTTTGAGACAGGGTTTCACTATGTAGTTCTGGTTGTCCCAGAACGCACTATGTAGACCAGGCTGGCCTCAAACTCACAAAGACCTGCCTGCCTCTGTCTCCCAAGTGCTGGGATTAAAGGTGTGCACCACTGTGCCCAGCACTGTTCACTATGGTTTTGATTTGCAATATGTCCCTGCAGCTAATTGTGACTATGTCCTGCAAGAGTGGAGTGAACTCTGTGCTGACTGGAAAGCCCATGCAGGCCCAGCGTAACTGAGGCCTTCAAGGCTGGTGAATGTCCTGGATAAGGCCCTCTTTGCTCACTCACAATCAGTGTGAAAGGCAGTAAAAGTCTCTACACCACACCACCCTCAGCCAAACCTGGTGGTTGATTGGAAGCAACTGGCTTTGTGGCCCAGGTTTTAGAAGCATGAGCTTCTGTTCTTGAGCTTGGTGGACATTGGTAGGCAGGGTTGTCTGAGGCCTCCCACAGGGAAGGCAGACCACACCCCTCCCTGCATATCTTGCTCTTTGAATTGAAAGCAAAATAATAAAAATAAAAACCATGGCAAGATGACAAGAAGGCCCAGCAGGTAAAGGCTCCTTCCTGTAAGCCCGGCAGCCTAAGGTCGATCACAGAACTCACGTGGTGGACAGAGAAAACTGACCCTTGCAGGGTGTCCTCTGACCTCCACACATGCAATGGCACATACGTGCCCCCTGCCTCAATAAATAAATATAATGGAAAGGTTTAAACTTCCCATTTGAGTAGAAGCAAAGGCCCTGGGGTAGGAATGCCCAGGGTTGGGGTCAAAGTCCTGGGGTGGCAATGCTCAGGGTCAGGTTATATTCTCTTTTATGTTCTGATCACCCTGTCCTGTCCCAGGAGACACAGTCATGTTGATCCAGGGACTCCTGCCTGGAAACCGGAGCTACCCAGGTGGCTTGCTTCACCCGTATCTTTCCCTGTTATGGCCCCACAGAGTCTCAGCCCTGCCCACTCCCTCATCTTTGGTCAGGGGCAAATGATGTTGCTCCATGCCTCACTTTCCCCTTGAAGATAATGTTAGGACTCACCTCAGAAGGTGACAGTGAGCGTTTAAGAAGACTAAGACACACACACACACACACACACACACACACACACACACACACACACACGGTGCTGACGTCAGCACCCCACGAGTGCCTGCTAAATTTATTGTCTTGTTTATTTTATTTTTACCTTTGGTCTGCTTTTTAAAATTGGGGGGGCAGTGTTATGCCCAGCATAAATTGGGGGTAGGAGTCATTCTTTTTGGCTGAAATTGGAGATAGGGAAGGAGGGAGGGAGGGAGGGAAGGAGGGAGGGAGGGAGGGAGGAAGAGAGAGAGAGAACAGGGAGGGGAGGGGTGCACTAACTCTCACCTTGAGCTGACCCACTCTGGGGAAAGCCTCACATTTTGTTTGAGTCTCTGCTGTCACCTTGAAGCCCTTGACTGGATCCAGGACGCGCCTTATGTTCCCTTCTTATGTTCGGTCAGCTCTGCCAATCATGTCTGCCCTAGCTAACAAGGAGCAGGTGATCCCATTAGTCAGCCATTCTCTTTCAGAGGGAATTCAGAAACACTGTCTTGATCTGTCTGGTTTAATGAAGCTAGTTCTAGAGCACCATGAAGAGCACAATCCTATGGAAGCCCAGGAGAGCCAGGGCGAAGAGGTCTGGGGCCAGGCAGTTCATTTACAGGGGGTGCAAGGCCACCATCTGCCCACAGTCCAGGATCCGGGAGCCTCCTGGAAGGGAAGGGTCTGAGCTCCCTGCTTTGGGTCCCTGAGGTTATTTGCAAGTCCTCAGTGTGTGTGCCCTGGTCGGCACATGTTACAAGAGATGAAGCTTCTTTGTTGTGAATGGCAGGCAAAGCTAATTGCTTAGGATCTCATGGGTGAAGAGGGAAGGGAAAGATGGAAGGGGGGTTGGCCAAAGGGCAGTAGGTGACTGTGGAAGCTCTCTGAACTCTTGTCTTCATAAAAATGATCAGCCCTGCTGCCTGAGGTGTCAGGATAAAATCGTGTGACAGATGACATCATTTTAAAACTAGGAAGTGGGGGACTGGAGAGATGGCTCAGTGGTTAAGAGCACTGACCCAGGTTCAGTTTCCAGTGCCCGGATGGCAGCTCACAACTGTCATACAAGCAGACAAAACACCAATGCGCATAAAATAAAAATAAATAAATTAACAGGAAGTCGTGTGAGACCCGGGTTGCTGTATGCACTGGGCTGAAGTTCGCCTTGGAGGAGGAGGGAGAAAAGGAAGGGAGGAGAGAGAAGCAGATCCCATCAAGACAGTGGGAGGAGCCAGGCATGGTGGTGCCTGCCAACACTGCAGAGGCTGAGGCAGGAGGATGGAGATCCGAGGCCATCCTGGACCACACAGTGAGAGACCTTATCTCAGGTAAACAAGCAAATGAAGAAACAAACCTGGGACTGACAAGGTGGCTCAGTGTGGGCAGAGCCCTTGTGCAAACTTGAGTACCTGAGTTCAAATCTGCAGAACTAACTTAAAGCCAGTCTCGGTAGCATGATCCCAGCATTCCAATGTGGAGGCAGAGATAGGACAATCTCTGGAAACTCAGAGGTTGGGCGCTGAGGACAAATACACGCCCTCTCACACCTGAACACACACATAGAAAAGATAAAATCATGATGGCAGGCATGGTGGCACATACATGAATTCACAGCTCTTGGGGGGCTGAGGCAGGAGGAGTGCCACAAGTTCAAGGCCAGCCTGGACTATAGAATAAGCTTGAGGTTAGTCTTGGCTGCATAATATCACCCTGTCTCAAAGCAGTACCCCACAGGTTGAGCCCCAGTGCCTGAGCTGGCCCCCAAGTCTGTCCCTGCTGTGGTCTCCCTTCCCCCAGTCTCCTCAAATGTTATCACACCCGTTCCAACAATAGCCGTGCACCCCACCCTCCCCACTCCTGCATCCACTGGCTACGCCTCCCCTTGGACTTGCCCTGGCCACGATTCTTGCCATCTATCCTGAGAAGGCTCCACCCAGCCTGCCCTGCTTATGCGGGAAGCTGTCACCTGCAGTCACCTTTTCCAGTCACTAAAGTGACTATTTACTCCCAAGAAAATACCCTTAATTTACAAGGCATTAGTTCTAATGCTGGATGATTAGGGTCATTAATATTCATGGCTGACGCTGGGGGGGGGGGGCTGAGTGTTAATTAGCATCCTTTACTTATGCCTCAGTTCTCAGTGAGGCTGCTGGTGGCTGCTGCCTCTGCTTCAGCCTTCAAAGGGAAGCCTTACGCCGGCCCTTCCTCTCTCACTCCGATCCCATTCTGACAGCTGTCTGGAAGCCTGCCCCACTCCCTGACTGAAGGGGTCCAGGGTGTCAGGCAGGCTGGAAACCTGCAACTATTGGGGTGCCCTAGGGTCTGCCTGGAGCAGAGGAGGGAAGGAAGGCGGCAGGAATGTGTATGTGCCCCAAAAACAGAGCCCCATCTCAGACACCCACACCTTCCTCCATCTCAGTCAAAAATGTTCTAGTGTTTTTACGTAAGGTGGAATCTAAGCCAGCCATCCCAACACCCCAGCCCCGGGTCTGCTGAACAAACGGAGCTGTGTGGGGTGTCTGCTTTTGGGGGCCCAGATTGGGGAATACATATCACACTCCTTCTTGCCCTATGGGCTTGGAGTTCCAGAAACACTCGTTGCCTGTCTGAGGAATGGGCTTCAAGTAGAAGCTGCTGTATAAACAGCATCAGGTTGCCACAGCAACTCAAGTGCTTCCTTTCTCCCTAGAGACCTGTGTCTAGGGTCCTGGAGTGGCCTCACCCACCCATGCCATTCAGCTGTGGGGCAAGACTGGAAACCTAACAATGCCTCCTGGGACCAGACAGAGCTGGATGTGAGAGATGTAGCCAGGGGTGACCAGGTGCTTGTGTCTGGCTTCTGTCTGGCTCCAGAAAAATGGATTCAGGGCTGCCAGCCTCTAACTGCCTGAGAGAGATGGTCAATGTGGTTATGGGAACATCTCTGCTGGCAAAGAACCCAGACGAGAATTGTTCTATCAGGGCCATGTGGCCAGAGTGTGGCTGTGGGTTGGCACTCAGAGCTGGCCTGTCCGGGTGGTATCCTGTAATCTAATCAGGGTATGTCATTCTCAGGACGTTCACCCCGATGCATCCCAGGCCTGCAGTGAGTGATTGAGAAGATGACTTTGGAGGGAAGGGGAGGTAGGAAGTAACCCCATTCTGAAAGACTTGGTGATGTGTTTATAGAAAGATAGAGAGAGAATATGTTCTATGGGTGTGTGGTGAGGTGTGGGGGAAGGGGGTGCCTCGGTGAGTCCATGCCAGGCACCCCTTCCCCCTGAGGGACCAACCACACGACGGTATAGTATAGAATAGAGCTTATTCAGGGCATGGGGAGGGGAGTCAAGAGGGTAGTAGAGGCAGAGAAAGGCAGGGGGGAGGGAGGGAGGGGGGAGAAGTAGGGGCTGGCCATGAGCATGTGGAGAGAGAGGGGGGAAGGGAGTGGGGGGAGAGAGGGACAGAGTGGGAGGCAAGAGACCAAGAGAGCAAGAGAGGGAGGAGGAGGCAAGCAGCCCCTTTTATAGCGGGTCGGGCCGCCTGGCAGTTGCCAGGCAACTGTGGGATGTTTAGGCAAGAATGCTAACCCTCGGGGTGGGAACTGGGATCTGTCCCATTGCATCCTGGGTGTCCGTGATCACTCAGGATCTGTCATCAGAACAGTGGTGGCACATGCCTGGATCCCCAACCTACAGGCTAAAACTAGAGGATGGTACTTACAGCCGACCTGGGCTCCTCAGTAGGTTCTCACCAGCCTGGGCTACAGAATAAGACACTGTCTGCAGGGAAAACAAGACAAAACAAAAATCCCCAGTCATCAAAGAGCTGGCCTTGCAAGTACAAAGGATCTGAACTTGTTCTCCAGAACCCAGGCAAAAGCTGTGTGCTGTGGGACATCCCTGCAATTCCAACACTGGGAGGCAGAGACAGGAGGATCCCTGGGGTTTGCTAGACAGCCAGCCTAATCAGTGAACCCCAGATCACTGAGGAGTCTTGTCTCAAAAAACAAACAAGTCAAAAAAAAAAACCAGAGATAGCTCAGTGGTTAAGAGCATTGACTGCTCTTCCAGAGGTCCCAAGTTCAATTCCCAGCTCTCTGAAGACAGCTGCAGTGTACTCATATATACATTAAATAAATAAATAAATAAATAAATAAATAAATAAATAAATAAATAAATAAATAATAAAAACAAAAGAACCCAAGATGGACGCCACCTGGCACCTGAGAAATGTTCTTTGGCTTCAGTGTGTGCGTGCGCCAGCAGATCCTGGTCATAGGTTAGGAAGGGGCCACTTGGATCAAATGTGTACCTGCCTCTGCTTATTGAGTGACACTGAACTGGGCTGTCCTCTGTGCCTCAGCTTTCTATCTGTATGATGGGATCTTTCTCATAACTGTCATATTCTCTCTCTCTCTCTCTCTCTCTCTCTCTCTCTCTCTCTCTCCCTCTGCCCCCCCCCTCATTTGTTTTCAAGACATGGTTTCTCTCTGTATCCCTGGCTGTCCTGGAACTTGCTCTGTAGACCAGGCTGGCCTCAAACTCAGAGATCCACCTGCCTCTGCTCCCGAGTGCTGGGATTAAAGGTGTGAGCCAACATGCCCAGTGACTATCATTTTTTTAAAAACTCCATCTGAGCACTTCTGTCCCAGCATTTCCTGTGTAATTTGGTAAAGATTTGGAGTTGGCACCTTATTATCAGGAGTGGGTCCCCACTTGGTCCTTTTGACAACAATGTGACCTTGGTGACTGCCACTGGATGGAGGAGGGGAGAGAAGAGTATCTGGGAAGGGATAGAAAAGGTGGCGGGCTTGTCCACATCTGCCTAGTCACCGCTCATGCCTCATGGCCCAGAGGGATGAAGCTAGAGCCGCCCCCCAGGCTGGCATCGAACTTCCAGGATCTATGACTGGTGTAAAGCATTTCAACCTTTCTGTCATCTATGGCTGGACATTGTTTTTGGAGAATAGCTCTGTGTGTTAAGGGATGTGTTATCCCAACCTGACTTCTCCCACCACATGCTAATACACACACACACACACACACACACACACACACACACACACACACACACACAATCCCTTCAA